>CM064918.1:49977462-50712462 GCA_032727855.1 Quercus ilex subsp. ballota
AGCAAGGTATAGAGGAGGTATCGAGGAGGTGTCGAGCTTGCTTTTGAAAACAGTTTTTCGAGAAGTGAAAAACACATATATGAATGCAATCCAACATGTACCTCAACCAATGATCCAATCAACATATTAAGCTCTCAAAATCATCTCTCATCAAACATTTTAAGCATATGGATCCTCAGAAACACACACACACACTAAACAAGTCTAACCAATTTTATATTTCAAAAACGAGTCAAGACAGTTTAGTGAGCATACATTAGCACATGTAAAACCTAGTGATGGCCAAATCACATTGTACCTGCACATGTATCAAGAGTAGCAAAGAATATTGCGTGTTGTGTATGAAAAAACATCGCAAGATTGCATATGTGTATACATGTTATGATGATCTGAGATATGAGAAAAAAACTTTAACTCACACACAATCATAACTGTTTGATGGGGACTATCACCTTTGAGGTACATCTTATAACTCCCACATCTCCTAGAAAACACGCTTGCAATCATATTTAAAGCGTTTTAATCTTTTTGCTTTTTATTTTCTTTGCATATTTTATTTTAAGCATATCATGCATGGGCATATAAAAGAGAGAAAAGAAATACCCAACATGTTAAGCATAGACATTGCACTTTTGCTATGCCGAAGCATACGGATGTCTTTGACACTGCACTTTTGCTATGCCGAAGCATACATGTGTCTATGACACTATACTTTTGCTATGTCGAAGTATAAAGGTGTCTGTGACACTGCACTTTTGCTATGCTGAAGCATACAGGTGTCTATGACACTGCACTTTTGCTATGCCTAAGCATACAGGTGTCATATTATGATTGGCGGGCAACAGTGGTGAGATGGTTATTTATGCCTTTTTCTTAGGATTATCTAGTCCTACCCGTCAAAAAGAGTGATATGAGTGTTAAGTTCAAGAGATAACTTAATCTTACTCATCACAAACAAGAGCCACAAAGCTCACTTGCTTAGTTGTGCATAGAGATGCTCATCTAAGCTACAAAAGATACAAAGTTTAGAAAACTTTGTTTCAATGGCCATTCAAGGTACACAAATACCAAAGTACACAAAACACACATTGTTTTTGTATTTTTCTGATATTTCAATTTTTTTTTTTAATTTTATATGAAAAACAAAAATAAGCAAAACTGAAAAATAACCAAACAAAAATATGTTAAACAAAGCAAAGCAATGCATAAAACTAGATGCAAATGCATGAAAGCATGATTCCAAAAACAAATAAGAAATCAAGAAAGAAAGTCCAACTTTAGATAGAAAGAAATAAAGGAGAGGAAAAACAGAAAAGACAATTAAGTCTTAGGATCCTTTATCACCCACACAGTACGAGTCTTTGGCCGTGAAGATGAAAAGGCACGTGTCCTAGTATGATTACTAAAGGACATAAAGGAATTAGAATTCCCCTGAAATTGAGTCAAAAAGCTCAAAGCTTTTAATAACTCACCAAGAATAGGTACAGAGCCTTTAGACAAAGGATGAGACCTATTGACACTCGCTTATGAGGAAACAATTTGAAACAATTAAGGCGAGTGTGACTAGAACCACCACAATGGTGACAAACATGAGTAGTTTTAGAGCTACTCAACTTCCTAGAAAGAGGTCTAACCTTAGAGGTTGACAACTTAGGACAATTTGGCCAAATATGACCAATAATATGACAATGATCACAAGTGGAGACAAATTCAGAATTTTTATTCTTCCTAGGAGGAGTTTTAGACATAGGTTTAGAAACTTCAGCGTTAACATCAGAATTTTTACCATTGTCTATCCTAGCAATATTAGCCTTCAACTCATCATTATTCCTTTTAAATGGCGGAACATAAAATATTTTTCTTTTGAGTTAGGCTCAACAACAAGTTTGGCACTAGTTAAATTTTCAACTTTAGTTTTAAATTCAACTAGTTGCTCTTCCAAACTCTTAATTTTGTCCACTTGAGATGAAATTTGATTTTTAAAATTCTCATTCAAATTATTGGCTCGTCCAATTTTGCAATCAAATCATCTTTTTCAAGCTTGACCTTTTTAAATTTAGCTTTTAATTTTGTAGAACATTCAAGAGATTTCATACAAAAATTATAAAGCTTGCAATAGGCATCTTGAATATCATCATCATCATTCAACATAAGATCATGCAAATCAAAAAAATCAAGAGTTTCCATGACAACAGGGGTCAATGGATCAACACAGCAAATATTAAAACCTAATTAGAGTGTGCCTGCTCTGATACCACTTGATAGGCCACAAACTGAATGACCTATTGTGATTAAACCAATTAATTAATTAGCTAAGTTATTAATTAATCAATTTAACATGCAAACACATGGTAGCACAAACAAATCACCAATAAACTAATTATGCAGTGAAAATTAAATGACACGATGATTTGTTTACGAATGGGAAAAAACCTTACAGCAAAAACCCCACCGGGTGATTTTCAGGTCACCACTTCCGAAACTCCACTATTATCACAACAAGCGATTATAAGTAAAGGAATCCCAAGTACCTTACCAACCTACAGTTGAACCCTTACCCCAATACCCAATTGGACTTGTTTTGTAGTGCCAGTTCTCCCTTTTTGTTGCACGGCTCCCAAGTACGTGACTAACCAATGCGCGGATCCCAGTACACGACTTCAACACCAACTGCAAGAGAAGTTGGCTGTAAAGTTCTTCAGTTCATCCTACACGATGAAGATCAAGAAGATGCTTGGTCACAAAACCCAAAGGTACAAATACATAGCAGCTTCTTCAGAAGAGATGAACTAGGGCAAGAACTTCGTCTCTGGTCACAATTTGCTTCAACAGAGTTTTCTCAATGCTTGTGCAACTTGTGAACTGTTTGACGGCCCTTAAAACAATCCTTTTATATGTCTAGGGTTAGGAGAAAAGAAGACCCAAAGACACATTCACGGATCCCAAGAAATCAGATCAGAATTCTAAATTTCTTAAATTTCGACAGATAGGAGGTATCGAGAAGCTGTCGAGCAGGTGTTGAGCTTACGGGCTTGGATAGCTTTCTTAAGCTCGATAGATGCAGCTGTTGAGCTTTAATGAATTTGCACTATCAGCTTGTTTTCTTGGACAGACTTGATGACTTCAACACTTGATCTTGAAACCTTGTTTCTTGAAGTATTAAAAACACCTAGAACTACTCAATTACAAGTAAAGTGCGTTTTGTCAAAGGATTAACCAATTATATAAAAGAATGACATATGTTCTTAAACAAGTGAAACACATATGTCCTAACACATTTAACAAAGTGAGTCTAACTAGAGGCCTGATAGTCCTTTTTGTAAGGTTGAATTTAATCAACCATCTTGTTGGCTTTATTTCGTGCTAAATTTGCTTGTAAATTCAGCATTTAGAAACCCTGTATTTAGGTGGGAATCATGTAAGGGTAATGTGTGAGAGAGTGTGAAGAAATGCTCAAGACTGTGCAGTGAAGCAGGGACTTGTGATTGGATCTCGCAGGTGGCTCGCGACTAGCAATCCGCTAGAAGATGCACACGAGTGAGGCATGCGGAGAAGCTAAATTGTCATGCCAGTTGTAGCACTACAGGACAAAAAGTCCAGACTGGCCATTCAGTTAGCTCGCGGCTTGAACTCAAGACTCAATCAAGTCACCAGCCAACTCTGTTTTGGAAAAATTGACTTTTCACATTCCTTTCTCATCCTAGTATAAATACCTCTTATACCCACGAAATGTAGAGAGCTTCTAGAGAGAATTTCTAGAGAGAATTTTTAGAGAGAAGCCCTAGAGAAAAATAAGATTGACTCATCCACAATCTTTACATAGAGACTCTTCAAATTCCTCTGCTCTCACCCTCTCCATTGTTACATCCTTGAGAGGTTCTAGGCCAAATTTGTTTCTTGCCATATCCACATCTATAAGAAGGCTTTTTGGTGCTTTGGGAAGCAGTTAGGAAGGGACCAATGGTTATGGGTTGATGCTATGGGCTATAGCGGAATCTAGTAAGCTAGAAAAGAAAAAGGTTCGGCGTAACCTCGTTGGAGCAAGAAGCTTAGAGGGCTTAAGTACATTGGGTAGATTAGGGTTGAAGGGTCTATTGTTGTTCATGTATCCCAACTATATTTTCTAGTGGATTATTGACCGCTTGGAGGGCAGCGAAGAGGTTTTTCGCCGAGGGCTTCGGTTTCCTCTTCGATAACACATCGTGTGTTGTCCTTGTGTTTACATCTCTCTTCCCTTAATCTTTGCCATTTAATTTCTACTATGGATGTGATTTTAATTGTTTTAGTTTGTTTATCAATTTTGCTATTAGCTTATTTTCATTTTTCGCACATATATTGTATGACATTAAGCTTGTATTGATAATTTTGTATTTGGGTTTCTAAACGTTCATAGTGTTTTATACGCTATTTGAACATTCAATTGGTATCAAAGCGGGTACACTTGTTGTGGTTTAAATACCTAAGTGTGATCCTTGATCCCTTGTGTTTATTTGCCATGGATAGTGCTTTGTATGCCTCTATGCATGTTTTGGATGTTAATGAATGTAGTATGCCATGTGTTTGTGAAAATGCTTCTATGAGTGATAACCCTCATGATTGTGATGCTATGTTACATAAATCCTTGGGTGTTGTTGATATTCCTAACATCAAACTCTTGAAGAAAAATGCTAAGAAGTTTCAAAAGGATTTGAGCATGTTATTTTGCGAGAAGGATGATTTGATTGCTAAGCTTAGTAAATCCAACAAATTGGTTGAAAAATATAAGAAACTTGCTGAAAATTCTCTTGAAAAGCTGAAAGAGTTTGAATTATTGAATATGGACTTAGATGCTAAACTAGTTTTATCTAACAAACTTGTTGATGAGCTAAAATGTAAAAATGAATCTCTTAAGATGCATGCCAAGTGTTTGATTGCTGAACCTATTGCTAAAAATGATGAAAATATTTGTTGCAATCATGTTGTAGTACCTGATTTTGTGCCTATTGTGTGTTCTACCTTAAAGGACAAATCAGTGTATATTCCTCCACATAAAAGAAATCAAAAGGTGGGAAGAAAGGATGTTAAGTCAAAGCCTCTGTTTAGGTCTCAACCTCAGGCTTTGGATGGATCTAAGTTTGTTCCAACTTGCCACCATTGTGGTGTGATTGGTCATATAAGACTTCAATGTCATAAGTTGAAGAGAGAACAAAACCATGTTGCTAGATCCCTTCCCAAAAAGCCTAGTAGACCTAAACACATTGTTTGTCACCATTGTGGTGGTTTTGGTCATCTAAGATCTCATTGCTCTAAGTTTCATGCTCTTAAAAGAATCAAAAGAAAATAGAAACTTGAGCTTCTTGGAAGTTATGCTAAAAAGAGTAAACCAGATTTGAGTGAAAATAGCATGTTGTTAAAGAAAGTGTTTAATGTTCTTAACTCCTTGACTATGTGCATCTCCGGTTCTCATTCTTCCAACCCTCGTCTCACCTCTCATGAGACACTCATTCCAAACAATCATTCTGTTTGGATGAGGAAGGGTTCCTATGGTTGAGCTTTTGCTCGTTTGGTCCTTGATCTAATTCTTTCAATCTTTGTAGGACCTTTCATGCTTTGAATGTCATATCTTCATGCATTTTGTGCATCTTGCATTTCTTTTTATGCATTGTTTTTGTTTTTGATCTTACTTTTATGTTTTTGTTTTGTGTGTGTAAAAATCCAAAACCACATAAAAAGTGAAAAATTCAAAATGTTTGATCGTATATGTTTGAGCACATATCTCATGTGAGTTTAGCCATGTACCTTCGTACAAATGGCTTTGTGCATTTACGAGCTTAGCTTGTTCTTTATGCATTTATATTGTTGTGGGAAAAATCTTGACATCTATGTGTGATTGTTGTAAATCGATCTTCAAACTTGTCATGAATGATTACTTAATAGTCATGTTGGTTTTTATACATGCGTAGACTAATTTTGCTTAAAGAGCTCACCCAATGTAAATCTCAAAATGAAAAGATAATGAGCTGCAAAAGCTGTCGCACATACTAGTATTCGACTAGGAAAAAGGGAAAGTGACTTGTAATGAAAATGTATGATGCCCAAAAAGCCAAAGGCTTGTTCATCAAATTGAAATATTAAAAATTCCAGGCATCGATTTCAAAAAGAGATATAAAGATAAAAAATGATCAAATGTTATGAATTGTAAAAAAGCCAAATGAAAAGATTCAAAGATATGTAATCATTTTCTTGTGGGGAGTCATACATGTTCATTTCTATAAATGAGATAGACCACTTGACTTAGTACTAGTTGTGTATGACTTGATTGAATTGATCATTGAAGCTTCACTCTAGACTAAGGACTACTCCACACTTGATACACACACACAACACACATGCCTAATGTTCAATGAATGCCTTATTCATTTGTTTGATTGTACTTGTTTAAATGTGATGTGTGTGTGCTCAACTATATATGGATCAATCAAAAAAGATTTTTGATCATTTTATATGTTTTTGGAAGTGATTTTTATCACTCTTTTGTGTTCATGTTTAGTGTTTACTTTCTTTTTCATTGTTTAAACATGTTCTGTGTTGAAAAACAAGTGTCAGAATTTTCGACTACTCATTCTGGCTACTTGCGCGAGTAGCGAGCAAGTAGCGAGTTTTAGCTACTCGTTTTGGAGACTTGCAAGTTGCGAGTTCCAGTAGCGAGCTTACACAGAATGGTTTGGCGACTCGCAGTCATGAAACGCCCAGAAACAACTTTTTAAAGGGCTTTTTTGTGGGAGACTTGTTTTAAACCTCTCCCATCCTCTCTAAAACCCCCTCTTTCAATATTTTTACATCAAAACCCAACCAATTTGAATGATTTTTCATTCCATTAACATCTCTAAGGTAATTTTAAAACCTTTTCATTGATTTGGATCCTTGGATTATGTTTTGGTGAGTTTTGTACTCCTGGTTGGGATTTTCATCATAGAGGTTGGGAAAACTTATTTCGTCAAATTTTTGTATGAGATTGGTTTCTTTTGTTGATTTTCTTTCGATGTTGGCCCCTTATGGCATAAAGAACATGTATTAAGGGTGGATTTCATGATGTTCATGCATTGTTTCACATTGTTGTTCATAGTGTGCATGCTAGGTGTTTGATAAAATGTCTGTTAGGCATTTTCTCGCTTGTTTGGACTTTGATGAGTACCAAACTTTGAGGTTTCTCATGTTTCCTCATTAGGAACATGTTTGATTCATTGGTTGTGTATTTAACACACCTTGCCCCACATGTGCATTTTCCTTGCATTGATCATGCATTGCACATAGCCACCTCTTGCACACACTTTTGCTACCCTTGTCATGCATTGGTCTACACTTTTACCTCATTTCTCTTTGACCCTTTGTCTATTCCTGACAAAAAGGGAGAAAGTATACTCTAGAGAGTATACCGAAGAGTTTTTGTCATTTCTATATGGCCCTCGTGCACATTCATAAAGGGAGAAATTCTATTTCTCGTGCACATTTGTAGGGGGAGAGATATTCCATAAGGGAGATGCATATACCAAGGGAGAGAAGGCATTATGTTAATAAGAAAACTTTGTTTTGTTTGTATGTTGGACATGCATACATCCTTATGCTATTGTGCTTCATTGAATGTATGTTCGGATGATCATTTGCTTTGCTATGTGATCATTATAGTCATTTCTTTATGATTGTTTTGGTGTATGGTCAAGTTGCTCATATGTTTCACAACATGTTTACTTGATCGCAATTTACTTGTTACATTATACTTGTTATTTTATGACTTGCTTTACCTTGAGGGTCTAATGTGTTTTGTGCAAGTGTTTCAGGTTACAGGTATATATGTTCCAAGTGCATCACAGCTTCTCATCATTTTGAAGGGGAGAAACTTTAAGCACTTTTAGTTTATTTAAAATACTTTATATTTTGTACATTTGCTTATATAAGCTTTTAGGGCCTGTACCCATGCTTTGTAGCTTTAGTACTTGTTGTTAAATGTCATGCATTTTCTTTAAGTACATCACTCTTGTGCCCTTGTTGGATTTTTATCCTTGATGCATTTACCTAGTGTTTATGCATTGGTTGAGTGTTGGAAATGCAAATGATACTTTGCAATTGAGCTTATTAGCTTACATGTTCAGATGTTCATTCCATGTGTGAATGAGCATTGTGGTCACTTTTTATAGTGATTGTTTGTTTTTGGTCAAGCCAAGGTCTATTGCTTGATCGCATTGTGCTTGCTCCATATGCATTACAAGTTTTCTGCATACAATGATCATACTGTGTTGTTATGTTGCAAGAGATACATGTTCTTATGGTTCAAGAGCTTTACAGATTCTAGAGTTAGGTGTGAGTGAGTTTTGTTCAACTATTCCCAACTCACGCGTTAAGTCTAGAGTTTGTTGTAGGGTTTTGTCACGAAATAGCCAAAGGGGGAGATTGTAAGGTTGATTTAATCAACCATCTTGTTGGCTTTATTCCTTACCAAATTTTCTTGTAAATTCAGCATTTAGAAACCCTGTATTTAGGTGGAAATCATGTAAGGGTAGTGTGTGTGAGAGTGTGAAGAAATGCTCAAGACTGTGCAGTGAAGGAAGGACTCGCGACTAGATCTCGCGGGCGGCTCACGACTGGCAAGCCGCCAGAAGATGCGCACGAGTGAAGAATACAGAAAAGCTAAACCATCATGCCAGCTATAGCACTACAAGACAAAAAGTCCAAATTGTCCATTCAGTTAGCTCACGGCTTGAACTCATGACTCAGTCAAGTCGCGAGGCCAAGTCGCCAACCAACTCTATTTTGGAAAAACTGACTCTTCGCATTCCTTTCTCACCCTAGTATAAATACCTCTTATACCCATGAAATGTAGAGAGCTTCTAGAGAGAATTTTGAGAGAGAAACCCTAGAGAAAAACAAGATTGACTCATCCACAATCTTTACATAGAGACTCTTAAAATTCCTCTACTCTCACCCTCTCCATTGTTACATCCTTGAGAGGTTCTTGGCCAAATCCGTTTCTCACCATACCCACATCTGTGAGAAGGCTTTGTGGTGTTTTGGAAAGCAGTTAGGAAGGGACCAGTGGTTATTGGTTGATGCTATGGGCTATAGCGGAATCCGGTAAGCTAGAAAAGAAAAAGGTTCGGCGTAACCTCATTGGAGCAAGAAACTTGGAAGGCTTAGGTACACTAGGTAGATTAGGCTTGGAGGGTCTATTGTTGTTCATGTATCCCAACTACATTTTCTAGTGGATTATTGACCGCTTGGACGGCGGCGGAGAGGTTTTTCGCCGAGGGCTTTGGCTTCCTCTTCTATAACACATCGTTGTGTTGTCCTTGTGTTTGCATCTCTCTTCCCTTAATCTTTGCCATTTAATTTCTGCTGTGGATGTCATTTTAATTGGTTTAGATTGTTTATCAATTCTGCTATTAGATTATGTTCATTTTCCGCACATATATTGTTTGACATTAAGCTTGAATTGGTAATTTTGTATTTGGGGGTTTATACGTTCGTAGTGTTTTATACACTATTTGAACATTCACTTTTACTACGTCGAGTCTCTTGTATTTTGCTTGGTTCAGTAGGCACTATTACTTGCTCTTCATTATTCTCATTCAACTCAGCCAATCGGTTATCAGTTTGTTCATCAAGAGAAACTTTTTCTCTACTTTCATTTAAGCTATAATCTTCCTAAAAAAAAATAACATTCCTGCTCACAAAAACTTTTTGCTCACTAGGATTGTAAAAATAGAAACCAGTAGACATTTTGGGATAGCCAATAAATAAACATATCACTCCTTAGTCCTAGCTCATCCATATTAGACTTTCTAACATGTGCTAGACAACCCCATATCTTTAAGTGATTTAGACTTGGTTTCTTACCAATCCATAACTCATATGGGGTATTAGGAACTAATTTGGTGGGGACTCTATTTAATAAATAAATAGCAATCTCCAAAGCATAACCCCAAAATGAAATTGGCAACTCTGACATGCTCATCATAGAACAAACCATATCTAATAAGGTTCTATTTCTTCTTTCAGCTACACCATTATGTTGAGGTGTGGCAGGAGGAGTTAATTGAGAAATAATCCCATTTTCTTTTAGATATTCCTTAAATTGATCCAAGAGGTATTCTCCTCCTCTATCAGAGCGAAGAACTTTTATGCATTTTCCAGCTTGTTTCTCAACCTCATTACGAAATTCTTTGAACTTTTCAAAGGATTTAGATTTATGTTTCATTAGGTACAAATAACCATACCTAGAATAATCATCAATAAAAGTAATGAAGTAATAGAAACCACCTCTTGCCATGTGATTCATAGGACCAAAAACATCAGTGTGTATTAATCCTAATACATCAGTGGCTCGAGCTCCCTTTCCTATAAAGGGACTTTTGGTCATTTTTCCTTGTACGCAAGGCTCACAAATTGGATAAGGCTCTACCTTCAAAAGATTCGATGGCCCATCTTTTACCAATCTATTGATTCGGTCAATATCATTACGACCAAGCCTTAAGTGCCACAAATAGATAGGATTAACATCTCTTTTTCTTTTAAGAGATAACACACTAGCAACAATATCATTCTCAACACAATTAATAGAATTATCAATAGAACTCAAAAAATAAAGACCATGTTGTAAAATGCCAGAAGTTACAAATTTATTATTAAACTTAACAACAAGTTTAGAAGTAAAAAGAAATGAATATCCTGAACAACCAAGTTTTGAAACTGAAACTAAATTTCTTCGCAATTCTGGCACATATAAGCAATCCTCTAAGACAAGAGTTCTACTAGAAGATAATTCTAAATAAAATGTTCCAATGGTAGTGGCTGCAACAGTTGCACCAGTCCCCATCTTTAGGATCACCTCCCTTCATTTAGCCTTTGGGTCTCCTTGAACCCCTGCAACATATTGCAAATGTGTAAGATTGTACTAGAATCTACACACCAAGAATCAAATGGACCATCCATTAAATTTGTTTCAATAACGAGCAAATTAGGTATACCTTCTGTAGGTTTGTCACTCTTCAGAGAAGCCAAGTAATGGTGACAATTTCTCTTCCAATGACCAGGCTTACCGCAATGGAAACAATTTCCTTTTGCTTTCTTTTTCTCAGTGTCCTTATTCACTTTTTCACCCTGAGCCTTATTGAATGACTGAGACCTTTTTCTCTTAAAGTTCTTACCCTTAGGCTTCAATTTAAGAGAAGAATCAGATTTTTCAGCCAACATTACAATAGGCTTTTCTTTCTTGATGAGATCCTCAGCTGCTTTCAACATATTGAGCAGCTCTGACAATGTCACTACCATCTTATTCATGTTATTGTTCATGATAAACTGATTAAAAGAATCAGGCAAAGATGCTAAGATCGCATCAACTTGGGTGTCACTATCAATCTCTGCACCAAGCATATCCCGTTCGTTGATGAAAGAAATCATCTTTAGGACATGTTCTCAAACTGGAGTTCCTTCCACCATTTTGGTGGACATGAGATTTTTCATAGCAGTTTGCCATGCATTTCTGCTTTGTTCTCCAAACATCTCTTTGAGGTGCAGCATCATATCTTGTGCTGTAACTAGGCCTTGGCATTGTTTTTGCAACACATTGGACACAGAGGCCAATATGTAGCATCATTTCATCAGCCTCATGCCACTTATTAAATGCATCTCTCTGCTCCTTAGTGGCATCAGCTAAAGCAAGTTTTGGTGCCTCAGTATTAAGGACATGAGCTATCTTATCAGCAGTGAGAACAATGATTAAGTTCCTTTTCCAATCTGTTGGTTAAATCTGGTTTTGTATCTCATACAAAACACGTAGCGAAAGCAATAAACAAAGATCTATTTCATTCATGATTGATAACTTGCATTATGTAAATTTCAGAATTAGCGTACCTTGGTGCGGTGAAATTCAAAACAAAGGATTATAAGTACTTGGGAACACTTTCAATCTTCACTCCAATTCCACTTTACGCCCAAGAAGTGTGGTCTCTCAATCAATTTCCAAGGGAGAATAATTGAGTGGTTTCACTCGCACATACACACTACTTCACAATGGTGTCTCACTTTTTCTCTTATAAAAATTCTGTATATCTCTCCCTTTATATATAACTGATTATCTAATTGGGCCGGCCTATTGGGCCTTTCCAATTGGGCTTTAATGTGTGGCTTGGAATGGGACCAAAAGGACTAATAAGACACTAACTCCAATGGGCCTTGGGCTTTTCTGTCAACTCTTGACAAGTCCAAAGTTACCATTAATTATATTTAATACCACTATATAAATATAATTGCACTCTAGACCTTATTAATAAATTATATCCCAAAACTTTATTATACATGCAACCCCTTCATAAAATATTCGTAGTAATTCAAAGTCATAAATATAGACTGTCACTTTGAAGATTACTATGTCTTAATCCTTGAGTACCCGATTTAATCCTTTTAAGTTATTCATTATATATTTATGAAATCCAATTTCATAAATATACACTTTAGTAATTTCTTACCAAAGTGGTTAGGCCTAACTCTCTGAATAACTAAACCCATTAAACTTATCTCAAGGGAATATTTTAAATCTCTGTTAAGAGACTATGAATTCCATCTTGAGAATATATGTTCCATCAACACGAAATATGGCTGCCCAACATACTGAGGTTTTGACCGTTACTTTAGATCTCACTCCTGATATATCAAAGCAACCTACGCTTCATGATTAGGTCCATTATTCTCTCAGGATTAAGAGTTTATGCAAATATAAGTCGTAAGATTTATTATTCAATTGATAGTCGTTAGGAGAATAATAAATCTCACAGCGGTCCAGTTCAATATGTCTTAACTCTTAAAACATATTAACACATCAACTAGAAGTCTCCACTTCCATGATCAAGACAAATCATCATAGTTGATATGTTATAGTCTTCGCAGATGAAATGCCCAATTTCATCACCGACTATGAACTAAAATTCTGAGTTTACAAAGAACTTGTGACTTATATCTTCTGTGACTAAATCACATAAATCACATACAATGCATCTCATGGACTAAATGATAATGTCCGAATATTCATGTTACTATTATTTTAGGTAATAATAAAACAACTTTATTAATTACAATATCAAGTCATACATCATGTCATACATAATGTCATACATAATATCATACATAACATCATACAATAGGATTTAAGGGCACTAATCCCAACATATCTCCCACTTGCCCTAAAGACTATTGTGCACTAATCTAACTTCCATTCCCTCCAAATGGGACTCGAAGGTCCTTTGAGGCAAGGCTTTGGTAAAGGGATCTACTAGATTATTTGCACTTTCAATCTTTGCTACCATCACATCTCCACGAGCAATAATATCTCTAATGATGTGGTACTTTCTCTCAATGTGCTTTCCTTTCTTGTGATTCCTTGGATCTTTTGATTGTGCAACTGCACCACTATTGTCGCAAAACAATGTGATGGGAACTTGTTCCATTCTCATTACACCAAGGTCAGAAAGGAATTTCTTGAGCCATACAGCTTCTTTTGCTGCTTCACAAGCAGCAACATATTCTGCTTCCATGGTGGAGTCCGCAATACAAGATTGTTTGACACTCCTCCATGTTATGGCTCCACCTCCTAAGGTGAATACACATCCTGACGTGGACTTTCTGAAATCTAGATCCGACTGAAAATCTGAATATGTATAGCCAATGGGTATCAAATCCTCACATCGATAAACAAGCATATAATCTCTCGTCCTCCGTAGATACTTGAGAATATGCTTTACAGCTTGCCAATGTTTTGGTCCTGGATTTGATTGATATCGGCTGACCATGCCAATTGAATAACAAATATCTGGTCTAGTACAAAGCATGGCATACATGAGACTTCCTACTGCAGAAGCATAAGGAACTTGTCTCATCATATCTTTTTCCTCTTGAGTCTTAGGCCTTTGGTCATCAGACAGAGGAACTCCATGTCTGAAAGGAAGTAATCCCTTCTTGGAGTTTTGCATGCTAAACCGTTCTAGAACCTTATCTATATATCCAGCCTGTGATAAGCCTAACATCCTATTCTTGCGATCTCGCCAAAGCTTGATCCCTAGAATAAAGTTAGCCTCACCCAAGTCCTTCATATCAAATTGGTTTGACAACCAAACCTTTACCGATGACATTACCCCTACATCATTTCCAATGAGTAGAATGTCATCAACATAAAGCACTAGGAAAATTACTACTTTATCTCGATGTCTTTTGTACACACATGGTTCATCAAGATTTTGTTCAAAACCAAATGACTTGATTGCTTGATCAAATCTGATGTTCCATGACCTAGATGCTTGTTTAAGTCCATAAATGAACCTTTTTAACTTGCATACCATATGCTCTTGGTTCTTTGCTATAAAACCTTCCGGTTTCATCATATTGATTTCTTCTTCAAGATTGTCATTAAGAAATGCAGTCTTGACATCCATTTGCCAAATCTCATAATCATAATAAGCAGCAATGGATAAGAGAATTCTGATAGATTTAAGCATGGCTACTGGCGAAAAAGTTTCATCATAGTCAATACCTTCTTTTTGTGTATACCCTTTCGCCACTAGTCTTGCTTTAAAAGTTTCAACCTTTCCATCTACCCCTCTCTTCCTCTTGTAAACCCATTTGCAACCAACAGGTTTAATGCCATTAGGCGCCTTTACAAGATCCCAAACTTGATTGGAATACATGGAATCTAATTCAGATTTCATAGCTTTGATCCAATGATGTGCATCTATATCATTCATTGCCTCTTCATAAGTGTAGGGATCCGATTCAGCCTCTTCTGAGATAGCTTCATAAGTTTCTCCCAAACCTATGAATCTTATAGGAGGCCGAACAATTCTCCCACTACGACGAGGCACCTGTGTACTAGACATCTTATGAGTATCTTGTGGTGTATCCAATACAACCACATCATCCCTAGTTTCATCTATTGGTTGTTCAACTAAAGGTTCATTCATTTCAGCCAAAACAACTTTATTTCTAGGATCAAAATTATTCATATAATCATCCTCCAAAAATTTGGCATGTGTGCTAACAAACACTTTGTTATCTTTATGATTATAGAATAAATAACCCTTTGTTTCTTTTGAATACCCTAAAAACATGCATACTTCGGTTTTAGATTCCAACTTATCAGACTTCCTTTTCAACACATGTGCTGGACATCCCCAAATGTGGAGATATTTCATACTAGGCTTACGCCCACTCCACAATTCCTTAGGTGTGTTGGGAACAGATTTTGATGGAACTAAATTCAAAATATGCATTGCAGTTTTTAGTGCATATCCCCAAAAAGAAACTGGTAAAGTTGAGTAACTCATCATGGACCTAACCATTTCCAAAAGAGTCCTATTCCTTCTTTCTGCTACACCATTCTGTTGGGGAGTTCCAGGTGCAGTCAATTGGGATATAATCCCATTTTGAGTTAAGTAATCCTTGAAATCCCCAAGAAGGTATTCGCCACCACGATCAGATCGAATAGCTTTTATGCGTTTACCTAATTGATTCTCAACTTTAGCCCTAAACTCTTTGAACTTTTCAAAGGCTTCGGACTTTCGTCTCATTAGGTAATGAAAGCTCGAAAACGTGTTGAAAAAACACAAGAGCTGTTTAGACCCCCGATTAAAATTACGGCTCGATAGATTTTACACAACTTTAATCTTAAGTGCGGAATAGTGTAAAAGCGAGCGGATGAACAATATAGCTACTCTAATCCATAAACTAAACAACACAGCAGTATAATGGAATAACAAAGAGTAGGGAAGAGAGATGCAAACACAGAAAACACCAAGACGTGTTTTCGAAGAGGAAACCGAAGAACTCGGCGAAAAACCTCTCCGCCGCCCTCCAAGCGGAAATCGATCCACTAGACAGTCAGTTGGGATACATGAGTAAGCAAGAGACCCTCCAAGCCTAATCTACCCGATGTACCTAAGCCCTCCAAGCTCCTACTCCAACAAGGCTTCTCGGAACCGTGTCTTGTCTTAGTTATCCGGATCCCGCAACAAGCTCCATGTTGCATCTGCCATTCCAGGCTTCTTCCAATGCTTCCCAGTAGCACCAAAACGTCACACAACACTCTCCAAAGGTGTGGTAAGTGTTTGGGCTATCAACCTCTCAATGGTGTGGAAATGGAGAGGGAAAGGTTGAGGAGATACCACAAGCAAGTGTATAGAGAAAGGTGGGGATGACAATCTCTAATTACAAATGTGTTTGGCTAGGGTTTTCTCTCTGAAGCATTCCTCAACATTTGTGGGTAATGGGGGTTTATATAGGATAGGTGCAAAATGTGTGAGTCAGTCAGTACAGGCTGGCAGAACAGCATGTCTCGCGGGTGTCTCGCGGGAAGGCCTTACCCGCGAGATACTCGCGAGAGACAGCTGTCTCCATCTGTCATGACTCTTCGCATTCCAGCATGTGCAGGGCACATGCTTCACTTCGCGGGAAGCTTAGTCGCGAGATACCCGCGAGATTCCATCAGCTTCCAACTTGCTTAAGTCTTCACACACTCTCTATCACACACCCCTTACAACAATTCCCACAACAAATACAGGGTATAAACGATTGAAAGAAATTACAATCAAATTTGGCACGGAATAAAAGCCAACAAAACACATAGTTGTAAATTACAACTTTACAGGTACACATAACCATATCTAGAGTAATCATCGGTAAAAGTGATGAAATACTCGTAACCTCCTTTTGCTTGGGTTGACATAGGACCACATACATCTGTATGAACTAATTCAAGCAACTCTTGGGCTCTTCTACCTTTTGCTTTAAAAGGTCGTTTGGTCATTTTGCCTTCCAAACAAGATTCACGAACTGGAAATTCATCAAAGTCCAATGGCTCTAAAAGCCCATCTTTGATCAGTCTTTGAATTCTATTTAGATTAATATGACCCAAACGCAAGTGCCAAAGATATGCTTCATTAGTAGAAGGAAACTTTCTCTTTAATGATTTTACATGAGAGTTATGATCTAATTCAGAATTATATAATTCATGCTTATCAGGAGTTAAAATATAAAGACCATCCACAATATTGCCAGAACAGATAAACACTTTATCCTTCTTTATTACAACATTGTCTTTTAGGATAACATAATATCCATGTTTACCTAAATAAGTTGTAGAAATTAAATTTCTACGAACATTAGGTACATACAAACAGTCTTCCAATACTAAAACTCTACATTCAAAACATAAATTAAACACTCCAATAGCTACAACTGGAATCTTGCTCCCATCAGCCAAGGTAAGAAACATTTCCCCTTCATTTAGCTTTCTGGTCTCCTGAAACCCCTGCAAGGATTTGCAGATATGATTAGTACAACCTGAATCCACACACCAGGAATCTGTGGGATTCTGTACCAAACATATTTCAAGAAGGAATGTACTTTTCATACCTTTATTCTTGGCAGCCTTAAATATTGGACAATTCCTTTTCCAATGCCCTTTCTCACCACAATGGAAACACTTTCCTTTGGTTTTCTTTTCTTTGTTGGCAACTCCTAAGGCAACTTGTTTACCATCTTGCTTAGTGAAGTTCTTCTTCTTCTTCTTCTTACCTTTGCCTTTCGACTTAGGTTGAGAAGTAGAAGCTTCACCAACATTGGCTTCAACACTAAAAGTACCAAGGATGTCTTCCGCCGCTACCAACTCATTCATCAATTCAGACAATGTATAAATCTTTTTGTTCATATTATAGTTAAGTCTGAATTCCTTGAATGATTCTGGTAGTGACTGGAGTATCATATCCACTTGGGATTCTCCATCAATATCGACACCTAAAACTTCCAATGTATTCAGATTGGAGATCATCCTAAGACAATGCTCCCTTACTGAAGTACCTTCAGCCATTTTGGGATTATAAATTTGCCTCATAGTTTCTTGCCTTGCAGAACGGCCTTGCTCACCAAACATCTCCTTCAGACTTAGCATTATGTTTGAAGTTAGTTCTACATCCTGCATTTGATGCTGTAGAACATTTGAAATAGATGCTAGGATATAGCACTTGGCCATCTCATTAGATTTCTACCAACGATCATATCGCTCTTTTTCCTCAAGAGGAGCATCTAATGATGGAAAGCTAGGACATGGTTGAGTAAGCACATATTTGTGCTCTTCAGCAGTAAGAACAATGTCCAAGTTTCTTTTCCAGTCAACATAGTTGGATCCAGTCAGTTTGTTTTAATTAAGAATAGCAACAAGTGGGCTAAATGATGCCATGATTTTAAATCTGAAAATAACAAACATGAATATAATAAGTAAACTAGATATTATCAATTTAGCACATAATCATATAATATGGAACCTTATAAAACCATAAAATAATATATGCAACGACAAACCAATCCATGTCTATAATTCCTTGGTAGCAAGTTTATTATAAACACATTAATTGATTGAGAACTATTCTCATTATTAGTGCTATCATGATAACTCTTATCATACACTAATAATATGTCGTATTAGCTTTAGCCTCTAAGTGATAATGACATAGCTTCTTTGGGAGGTTAACATTGCACTTAGTCTAGTGTACACCATTATCTAGAATCATGTGTAACCACATTTCATCTCCCTTATAATGTTTAAACTTGTAGTACCATGAAACAAAACACCCTCCTTTGGGATCGCGAGACATATACGTCAAGACGAGGTGCTTATCCATACTACTTTAAAAAGGTTAGTTCAATCTTATAGTACTTAAAGTAAACACCCTCCTTTGGGATCGCAAGGCATATACGCCAAGACGAGGTGCTTACCTACACTACTATGAACCGATAATGGAGGCCGTGAGATCCAACCCTTGTATCTCTCTCCCACTAGATGTTTTAAATTAAAGGTTTTTATGATCAAGAACCATAAGAATGCTAGAAACCCTTAAAATCATAATCCTAATCTCATTAGGAATAAATTTCATTAAATGAATACTTTAATCCTAGCATTAATATATATATAAATATATAAACCAAGGCAAGCATCAATATAATGAATCCTTTATAAAGAATTTGCATATAAACCCATATATATATATCAAATAATATACGGATTCAATGTAAGTTGTATATAAAGCATCCAATACATCCAAGGCACATATTACATGCTTATAATAATCAAACCATGCAAGCCTTATATATATTTATATCCAAGCGGTGCGTTAACATCCAAGTCATTGCATATATATATATCAATCAATTCATGATGAAGCCTTAAATGCATATGAACCCATATAAAATTATATATAATATACGGATTGGATGAATCCTTGTACCACTTCCTTATACTAGTCAATTCATCAATTCAATATCGTTCAATTAACTTAATATAGCCAAGCGGTGTAAAGAATGGCAACGCACAGGACAGTTATGTTAAGTAGTTATTGTCAACGGAAAATAACTACTTTCTTTGAATGGCCATGTTAATGGCCGATCATGTTTATAAAACAAATTCAACAAACCCGTTCACAAGAAGTGTAGATGGTGTCCTTGATGAAATCAAACACCAAAACCATATGGCACAAAACAATAGTTACAGCCGTGTCCTCTTGGAACCACGCAAAACAATATATCGCATATATTGATCAATGCACACAGGGTTTATAGAATAATATTATGCAGAAAATTCACTGCAGAAAATTAAAACACCAGGAAAACGATTTTTCTTTAATTCTAAAATTCAATCACATGCTATACAATCATGATATGAAAACCTGGCTCTGATACCAATTGTTGGTTAAATCTGGTTTTGTATCTCATACAAAACACGTAGCGAAAGCAATAAACAAAGATCTATTTCATTCATGATTGATAACTTGCATTATGTAAATTTCAGAATTAGCGTACCTTGGTGCGGTGAAATTCAAAACAAAGGATTATAAGTACTTGGGAACACTTTCAATCTTCACTCCAATTCCACTTTACGCCCAAGAAGTGTGGTCTCTCAATCAATTTCCAAGGGAGAATAATTGAGTGGTTTCACTCGCACATACACACCACTTCACAATGGTGTCTCACTTTTTCTCTTATAAAAATTATGTATATCTCTCCCTTTATATATAACTGATTATCTAATTGGGCCGGCCTATTGGGCCTTTCCAATTGGGCTTTAATGTGTGGCTTGGAATGGGACCAAAAGGACTAATAAGACACTAACTCCAATGGGCCTTGGGCTTTTCTGTCAACTCTTGACAAGTCCAAAGTTACCATTAATTATATTTAATACCACTATATAAATATAATTGCACTCTAGACCTTATTAATAAATTATATCCCAAAACTTTATTATACATGCAACCCCTTCATAAAATATTCGTAGTAATTCAAAGTCATAAATATAGACTGTCACTTTGAAGATTACTACGTCTTAATCCTTCAGTACCCGGTTTAATCCTTTTAAATTATTCATTATATATTTATGAAATCCAATTTCATAAATATACACTTTAGTAATTTCTTACCAAAGTGGTTAGGCCTAACTCTCTAAATAACTAAACCCATTAAACTTATCTCAAGGGAATATTTTAAATCTCTGTTAAGAGACTATGAATTCCATCTTGAGATTATATGTTCCATCAACACGAAATATGGCTGCCCAACATACTGAGATTTTGACTGTTACTTTAGATCTCACTCCTGATATATCAAAGCAACCTACACTTCATGATTAGGTCCATTATTCTCTCAGGATTAAGAGTTCATGCAAATATAAGTCGTAAGATTTATTATTCAATTGACAGTCGTTAGGAGAATAATAAATCTCACAGCGGTCCAGTTCAATATGTCTTAACTCTTAAAACATATTAACACATCAACTAGAAGTCTCTACTTCCATGATCAAGACAAATCATCATAGTTGATATGTTATAGTCTTCGCAGATGAAATGCCCAATTTCATCACCGACTATGAACTAAAATTCTGAGTTTACAAAGAACTTGTGACTTATATCTTCTGTGACTAAATCACATAAATCACATACAATGCATCTCATGGACTAAATGATAATGTCCGAATATTCATGTTACTATTATTTTAGGTAATAATAAAACAACTTTATTAATTACAATATCAAGTCATACATCATGTCATACATAATGTCATACATAATATCATACATAACATCATACAATAGGATTTAAGGGCACTAATCCCAACACAATCTACATAGTTTGGTCCAGACAATCGATTCTCATCCAAAATCTTAGCTAAGGGATTAAAATTGGTCATAATGAATCTGCAAAATAATATAAAATTATATTTTCACATACATATCTCCATCATATTCAAGTTTTTGAATAACTAATGGTACCTCCCACAAGAACAAAATATCATAGATTCCCAGAACAAAATATAACAATTGTATTCATAAATAGTTCGAAGTGGGCATCGGGAACCCTTACCTCGCATGCTTCAATAATTTCTTTTGAAATATACTGTGCACACCATATAAAGGCAAATAGATACTATTCATCACGATTTCATCTCATGTTTCTAATTTTATTTAATTTATCTATGACTCCTGATTTACTTTTGGCCTCCAAATCAAACATGTTTTACACTATTTTAGTGGTCATGTTTATTTGGATAAGTGCAAACCATTATCTGAGTGTGATATATGTACTAGTATGATTATGTTGCTATTTTAGCCACACTACCACCGGTCATACACACACCTATCTTCCCAAGAAGTAAACAAGAGGAACTACTAAACCAAAATCAAGTCTATCCTTTTGGCTTCGACAAAATTTTAATTTAATAGAACCTTTATTCACTAACAATGGAGGGCCATAGGAATTATTCTATAAGATAATCCTACTTAGCACTTAATATATATTACTATTGGGACTATTTAAATATCGTTCTTTATGTATCTGATACAACTCCCACTAATTGAGATTCAAAACCTCTATTCGGGGAGAAAATTGGTTTTTACCCATTTCTGAAAAAAAAATCCAGCATTTTGCCCTCTTTCTCAAACTAATTAGGGAAATGCCCCTCTTTTGAAAATCGAGTTTCTGAAAATCGATTTAGGCCCTATAGCGGCGTTTTTAAGGACCTATAGTGACGTTTTGTAACTCGATTTTCATAAAGTCGAGTTACATGCAATTTTTTTTTTCTTTTTTTTACCTATAACTCGACTTTATGAAAATCAAGTTACAAAACGTCACTATAGGTCCTTAAAACGTCACTATAGGGTCCTTAAAAACGCCGCTATAGGGCTTAAATCAATTTTCAGAAACTCGATTTTCAAAAGAGGGGCATTTCCCTAATTAGTTTGAGAAAGAGGGCAAAATGCTGGATTTTTTTTCAGAAAGGGGCAAAAAGCAAATTTGTCCCTCTATTCGGTAATACTCAAGATTTTATCCACATAAAAAGGTGAGTCAATGAACTAAAACATATCAACATGGGTTACACAAATAATCACATATACATGAAACCATAATAGACAATCTATAAAGCAATTATAACACTACGATACACAACTCAAGAGCAGATGCAAGAGACATGCGACTTCAGCAATGTATTTGTCAAATATAATCAAGAATACGGAAAACGAATTGGAACCAAACAATCAACATATCACATATATCAATCACGGCACATCCTTTTGTTGTTCTCCACTTCTCCAAATAAATAAAAAAACAATTACATATCACATATATCAATCACGATATATAGGAAATAAATCTCGGCACACATACTAATATGAATAGCGATTCAGAATCCATGATTAAGTGTGGTTTGCTCTGATACCACTGAAAGTTTTGCGGAAGCAATATAAAACAAAATTTTATATATTCATTTAAAGATCGTTATAACACACAACCATGGATTCTAAATAGAACAAAAATTGTGTACCTCTCTTAGCAATCCAAGCGTGTTGCCTCCCAAGGTATTCACGTCTCTCTCTCTGTTTGTTTTTGAGTTTTTAGAAGACTGCATATCACTCAGTAGTTCTGATGGCCCACCACTAATTTGATATTTTAAAATCTTATTTTTATTTAAGACTTCTAAAACCCAAGAGAGAGATTAGACGTGGGATCCTTAGGGATCCTAATCTTCAGCTGTAGGATTCATCAATAACTTTTTTTTTTTTGAACGTTATTGACTTATCTTGAAACTCTTTCAAAATTATTCCTTAATTTTCTCAACCATATCAAGAAAATATTTGAACTTCTACAGATTCCAATAATGTCCATCTGTACATTGCAATTTGAAAGTTCAAAATGGGTATGAAACACCCTTGAACGTTTAGACCCCAAATTATAAATTATTAATTCAAGCTTATAATCAAACAATTAATGTGCGGAACATGAACATAAGCCAATCACAGAATTGATAACTAATCGAAGCCAAATATAAACACATCCACAACAGTAAATATAAGGCAAAGATAAAGGGAAGGAAGATGCAAACACACGGACAACACACAATGTATTATTGAAGAGGAAACCAAAGTCCTTGGCGTAAAACCTCTCCGCCGCCCTCCAAGCGGTGAAATAATCCACTAAAGAATGTAGTTGGGATACATGAACAGCAGAAGACCCTCCAAGCCTAATCTACCCAAGTACCTAAGCCCTCCAAGTTTCTTGCTCCAACGAGGTTACACCGAACCTATTTCTTCTTTAGCTTCCCGGATTCTGCTACTAGACCATAGCATCAACCAATGTATATTGGTTCCTTCCTAACTGCTTCCCAAAAGCACCAAATAAACCTTCTCATAGACGTGGGTATGGTGAGATAAGGATTTGGCAAAGAACCTCTCAATGGTATGACAATGGAGAGGAAGAGAGTAGAGGAATTTGTAAAAACTCTAAGGTAAAGATTGTGGATGAATCAATCTTGTTTTTCTCTAGGGTTTCTCTCAAAAATTCTCTTTGGAAGCTCTCTTAATTTCGTGGGTATAAGGGTCTATATATAGTGGTGTGTGTTTGGAATACGAAGAGAAAGTTTTTGCCAAACAGGGCTGGTTGGCGGCTTGGCCTCGTGGCTCGTCCAAGTCGCGAGTTTAAGACGCGAGATAACGGCCTGGCCAGCCTAGGACTTTTGTCCTGTAGTGCGACAGCTGGCGTGACCCTTCAGCTCCCCTGTGTGCTTCTCACGTGCCTGCAGTTGGCGGCTTGCCAGTCGCGAGTCCTAGTCGCGAAACTTTGCTTCTTTGCACAAACTTGAGCTTTTCTTCATACTCTCTTCACACACTACCCTTACATGAATCCCATCTAAATACAGGGTTACTAAGTGCTAAATTACAAGCAAATTGGCATGGAATAAAGCCAACAAGATGGTTGATAAATTTCAACCTTATAATCTCCTCCTTTGGCTATTCCGTGACAAAACCCTAAAACAAACTCTAGACTTAATACGTGAGTTAGGAATAGTTGGAAAACTCACTCACACCTAACTCTAGAATCTGTGAAGCTTTAGAACCATAAGAACAAGAACTCCTAAAACACAACAACACAATAAGTTTATTGTATACAGAAAACTTGTAATGCATATGGAGCAAGCACAATGAGATCAAGCACAATGGAATAAAGCAATAAACCATGGCAAGACCAAAACAGGTAATCACTATAACCAAGTGATCACAATGCTCATTCACACTTTGAATGACATCCGGACATTCAAGTTGACAAACACAATGCAAATCACTTGAATGACCAACACTCAACCAATGCACAGTACATGAAGTATGTGCATCTAGGAAAAATCCTACAAGGGCACAAGAGTGACAGTACTTAGAAGGAAATGCATAACATTTAGTTAGAAGTACTAATTTAACAAAGCACAAAGGCTACATAAAGCATGGTACAAACCACAAAGGCCTACAAAGTGCATTAAACCAAGCCCTAAAAGCTTACAAAAGCAATATGGGTGCAAACCAAAAACAAAAAGTAAGATATGCTGAATAACATCATAATATATAAATTGAATAACTACAAGAATAAACAACTGTACCAGTGAACCACAAGTTTTTCAAAAGTATAGAAACCAAATCAACATAGGATAAAAACTATAATAAACACAACAACGTATATAGTAACTATAAAAGCTCTAAAAACTCCCCCTTTCAGTATGCACAAACTCCCCCTTTCAGTAAGCACCCTCCTTTTCATTCTTAAGCTTCGCTCCCCCTTACTATGCTGCTCTCCCCCTTTTTGGCACGAATAGCTAAAGGCTGTCTTCCAGCTTCTGTTGTATGTTATCTAACTATAACTCAATGGTTCCGAGACGCATTTGAGTTTGACTGTGAAAGGAGTTGAGAAGCCGTTCCAAGTCAGAAATCCGATGAAGCACAATTTCGATGAAGTAACTTTGCTTTGGCATTTGGAATCCAGGAGGAACAGACGGGGTGCCAGTTGATTAGGTAGGAGTAACTGTAGTAGGAGCAAATGGAGATGCTTGTATGGATGGCTCAGTCTTAGGTTTCTTGGAGGAGTGACTTTTGCTTGCTTGGAGAGTGTATAGTGATATTGGACATGAGCGAGGTAGGATTTTCTCATTTGATGAAGGACTAACACCTTCACGAAGTACAATCTTCATGATTAAACTGCAGAATGGAAGAATTGTTCGTGTTGCTAAATGAGCCTCTGTTTTCCCAATGATCTAGATTATTTGAGCACAGATGTCAATCGGAGCACCGGTAATGAGGTCACACAAAAATTTAGCCCTTCCAAGACTGATGAAGGCAGTGTTTGACAAAGGATAGAGATTGGAGAACATGATCAGCTTTAGAGTTGTCAGTTTAAGCGAGAACAATGCAGTGTTTATAGATGATCCTGTGCTTCCAACTTCATGTTCATTCCCAAGAACATGAAGGATGTCTTGTGCCTGAAGTTCTCTGTCATCGTATGGAGTTCGATCCACATTTTTTGGTCTGGTGATGCAAAGAACCTTAGCAATGTAGTCTGCATTCATGGAAAATTCTCTTCCTCATAACTAGCATTTCAATTTAACTCCTATGTATCTGGCATTTGAGAAGAATTCCTTGACCACTTCTTCAGATGGATCCTTAAAGTTTCCAAGTAGATTAGCACAATCTCTTTCTTCAAAAATCTTAGGGATAAATGTTGTCCCTAGGGTGTCAAACTTGACAACTCTTTCCACAATGGCTGAAGCCTCTTTGAAAGTGTCTATGTACATCTTTGAGTCAATAGGAGTCCTGAATCTATCAAAGAAGGAGTCCCTAGATAGCTTAGATGACCGTCGTGTTCGTTTAGCAACTGGGGTTGACAGGTCGTCGGTTATAATGTCTTTGCCCTTGGAGGAACAACGAGTCAACTGAATAATATCAAACACACAGCAGAGAACCAAAAGCAATGCCATAGGATACACACATTAGTATGATTAGATTCAGACATAAGAGTGTGAAAAAAATTTTCACAGAAACATGAACAAGTTTTATCAGCAAGAAGACGTAAGCAACACAAACAAAAGACTTAGGCACACAGATATGATGAATAACAGTAACAACTCAGAGTCAAATGGGCAATGTGAATCACAAATTCACAAATAACAAAGCCAAGAGCATGATATGAATGATGCAACACAATCATGAACCACATCATATAGCACAGTCTCTCAATAAACAAACACACGAAAACACACATGAAGAAAGAGAGACAAAGCACAGGCAAGACAAGAACATCAAAACTCAAAACACACAAACCCCCAAACAAAGTTCGAACCCATTAAATCTCAACAAAACAAAAACACTTCACACAACAAAAAAATACTTGAACCAAGTACAATGAAGTAAGATAGAAATAACCCATACCCTTTTCTTGCTGTTTGATGAAGACATGATGTAAAAATGGAATATTTTTCAGTGAGACTCGGAGTGTGTGAGAGAGAGAGATGAAGAAGACAATGAACAGTCACTGATATTCGAGGGAAAAAAACTGAAAAACAATTTTAAAACTGTCTTTAAAACGCAAAACACGCGTTTTTCACGACTTAGTTAAGTCGCCAGGGTAAGCTGCGAAACACTGTGAAGGGTAAGAAACTTGAAAATTTTCTCTAAGTATTTTTTGCGACTGGAAGGTCTACCCGCGAGATAGTCGCAAGATGAGCCACGAAAATCTCTGAGTACCCCTCGCGACTGGACCTTCCACCTGCGAACAAGTTGCCACACTAAGCCGCGAAAATCATAAAAACTCAAATTTTTTAAAAAAAAATTCTAAGTATTTTTCGCGACTGAGACCTTGACTCGTCAGTGACCCGCAAAAACTCTCGGAGTGAGTTTCCTGACTGAAGCATGCGACTTGACCTACTTGCGATTGAGTCGCCAAAATAGGGCAACACTGTTTTTGAAATTTTTGACATTTTTGTAAAACAAAATACTTTCCAAAAACAAACTAAAACACTCAGAAATCTTTTTGTGTTTGATCAACAAAGATTGAGCTTGTGAAAACACATTTAATCAAGTACAATCACACAAATGAATATGGTATTCATTGAACATAGACTTGTGTGTTATGTGTGGATATCAAAAATGAGATAGTCCTTAGTCCAATGTGAAGCTTCAATGATCAATTCAATCAAAGCATACATAACTAGCACTAGATAATGTGACCTATCTCAATTATAGAAACATGCATATATGACCTCCCACATGCACTTGATAACAATTCTTTGAAGCTTTTCATTTGGCTCCATAATCAACATATCATTTGCACTTTTTTGAGCAAAGAAAATCTCATTGTGAGATAGATGCCTGGAATTTTTGATATTTCAATTGATGAGTTAGCCTTTGGCTTTTTGGGCATCATACATTTAATTTTGGTCGCTTTCCCTTTTTCCTAGTCGAATACTAGTATGTGCGACAGGCTTTTGCAGCTCTATATCTCTTTTCATTTGGAGATTTACATTTAGAGCGCTCTTTTAAGCATAAAAATAAAAAGTGGGAAGATATATAAGCATGAGTCTATGCATGTCTCAAGATCAACAAAACCATTCATTAATCATTCATGACAAGGTTGAAGATCTATTTACAACAGTCACATAGATTTCAGAATTTCTTCCACAGATGATATGAGTGCATAAGAGACAAGCTAAGCTCGTTAAATGCATAAAGCCATAAGTACAAAGGTACAAGGCAAAACATGCTTTGAGACAAAACTCAACAAAGTCGATCAAACTTTTTGGATTTTCTTCTTTTTATGTGTTTTTGGATTTTTGACACAAAAGCAGTAAAAGATTGATAAAAAACATAACATATAAAACAATGTAAAAACATTTAAACCAAAGACAAACACACAAACAAAATAACAACCTAAATACTAGCAAGAAGCACACAACCAAGCATATTCACAAATATGGGAAGTATTGATGCATGGACATGTTGTAATGCTTATGCATGAGTACCCTTCGTCACCCATACGTCACGTGCATTTGGGGTGATATCCTTGACGGATCGGGTACGAGAGTTAGGACTGTCAAACCTTTGTGTGAAGTTTTCCAGGCAATTGGTGAAGGCACCAATCATCTTCATCACGTCCATCATTCCTGGATCACGGTTTTGACTTCTTGGTTGCTCACCCCAAGACCTCTCATCATTTCTCCTTCCTCTAGATCGAGGAGCACTTGCATTGTTCAATGCTCTCAGCTTGTGATAGTTTGGTCTAGTATGTCCTTGCAATCCGCAATAGTGACAAAGATAGTTCGTTCTAGGACCCTATTGTGATCTTGGAAGTGATCTTCCTCTACCTCCAAATCTGGCTTCTGATTGATTGCGGGACTTGTTAACCACCCGTTGATCGTTCACATTCTTCTTCCTCTCAGTCTTAACTTTCTCAAGAATAGGCTTATCCACAGCCATCTCTTTGGCCTTTACAAACTTCACTTCTTTGGTGACATTTGCTGATGAGCTACTTCCTCCAGTATATCCCAATTGGGACTTGTCTGAGGCATGTTTTTGAGATGAAATAACATCATCTAACTTCCTAGAGGAGACCCTATCTATCTTGGCATGAGCTTGCACTACCTCTTGCTCAAGAAATCTCACTTTTGTGTAAGCTTCTGATAGCTCACCATTAAGTGCTTCAATCTCACACTTTGCCTTCTTGTATCTGACCAGCAGACTTTTGTAATCTTCCTCAGCTCTCTTCATCTTCTTCACAGCCGCCTTTGCCACCTTTGTATACTCGCCTGATTTCTCAAGAAGTAAGGCGTAATTCTTTTGAAGATTAGATGTATCTTCTTCTTCTTCTTCAGCCTCTGATTCTTCAACAATCCCAATAGACTCCAAATCATAATGTTCGCCAAGCTCCTTCACAAGTGAACCCAAATCATCCGAGGATTCCACATGTGCAATGGTCATAAAAGCGGAGTAATTTCCTTCTCCGTCACAGCTATCTTCAAAGTCAGAATTTGATGAATCAGTATCACTCAAGGTAGTGGCAATAGACCTTTCCTTTTGTCTTCAAATAGTTGGGACATTCCTTTTTGAAGTGTCCATGTCCATTACACTCGAAACACACAATGTCCAAAGGAGATTGAGACTCCTTCCCTTCTTTCCTCGTAAACTCTTTCCTATCACCTCTTGAAGATGAAAATTTCCCTCTATTAAATGGTTTCCCACTGTTCTTCATCTTCAGAAATTTGCGGAAGTTTTTCGCAAGATATGCTACTTCCTTCTCCACTCCATTTTCTTCGGAGGGATCATCCATTCTTTCAGTGATGGTTTTGAGAGCAAGCGATTTACTCATCTTGTGGGAAGGCAGTCCCAGCTCATATGTTTGGAGAGACCCAATCAGCTCTTGAATTTTGATCTCATCCAAGTCTTTACTCTCTTCTATGGTTGTGACTTTTGCTCTAAAGCTTTCAGGCAAGCCTTGGCCACTATCATGTGAGATATCCTGTGAAATTCATCTGGAGACACACCACAGAAAATAGCATTTAAAACTTTACTGTTAGCATTGGCTGCCACAAGAGCTGCCTTATCCCAAGTAAATATAGCAGCCTCCGGCCTAGTCCACCCTACTTCAACCGCATCCCAAACGGTGTCATCAATAGAGCATAGAAATGCCCTCATTCTAACTTTCCAGAAGGCATAATTATTACCATAAAAAAATGGTGGTACATTAAGAGATTGAGACCTATCCATCTCAACAAGGGGTCAAGGATCACACTCAGGTATTAAAACCACAACAAGTGTACTCGCTCTGATACCAATTGAAAGTTCAAAATGGGTATTAAAGTTCAAGATGGTTGATAAATTTCAACCTTACACAACTGACCCCTGAAGATTAGAGAATTACAAATGAGGTCCCATTATTTACAATTTTATATCTATGTCCTTCCACCATACTATATTCCCACAAGCCACTAGGACTGGATTAATATCACTGTCATGTCCCTAGCTTATGTAACCCTTAATTTCTTGATTTCATAATTTCTATTGGACTCCAAAATATTTTTTGAAAAACTCTTTAAATATATATATATATATATATATGAAAAACATTTTTGAAAAATGTCACCAGCTGGTTTTGTTTTGAGTCCAACTTCAATATGAAAATCAATTGAATATACTATCTTCTTCAGAGACTGATGGATTTATTGTTAAGCATTTATATATTTTACTCATTACACACATAACCCAACGTGTCTGTACATAGCCTTTAAAATTGGCATCACCAGTTGACATTGTCAAAGTTATATGCATAATAAATAAATATATATAAACCCCTCTTGTTTGAGGACAATAGAAAATTTGTGATAGAACAACCTTTTAATTAAGAGTGATGACTCCATAAGGTGTCCTTGATCGGATCCAATTCAGTGTATGTACTTGTTACATTACAACCACTTGTCTGCTTAAAGTCACTACCTCAATGATGGAGTAAATCATCCTATCATATAGCAGCACAACAACTGTAGGCTTCAGTGGTAACATTCAATTAATATCCACAGCCTAGAACAATTTAATAATCTATGAAAAATCATTACTCCTTGTCTTTGGTTCCTTAACCATTAACATGATTTTTCTACAAAGGTGACATCACATGCCACATTTAAACAATAAAATATACCTATAAAAATTATGAATGTGAAAACAAAATTTTATTATCAAATAAAAATGCATAGTATTGTTTCTGAGGGCATATAATTCTAACATGAGGTTGCTGGAGCCTCCTTCTTTGACATACCGGCCAGGGGATTATATTTAGGCAAATTCCCGAGTCAAATTGGTGAGTTTTTCATATTTTTTTTTCATATTTGAGTTTTCCTCTGATCTTCTATTTTAATATTTTTTTGGACTTGCAAATGCTTGGGTTTTGTTGTGGGATGGGTTTAGATGAAAACCTGACACCTTAGGAGGGGTAGAAACAGGTTTAGGATGGATTTTGGTTGAGATATGCTTGAAACTATCGAAGAACAACTCTCTGCATTGGTTCATGCGTACGAGAACTCGAGCCGACGTATGCGGCTTAGATTCATATGTACACAACCTCTCTTCCTACATACGCTGGCTTATTCTTGAGAGTCTGCATACACGGGCTTTGTGTCTGTGTACACAGGCTTTGGTTCACGTACACACATTGCTAGGCAAAAACCCTGTTTTGACAATTTTGAAATGTGATTCTAACACCATTTTGCACCTCATTGGGAATCTCAAACTCTCTTTTCATTGTTCCTTGATTCAAATTGTGAATCTAACATTACCATACTCTTTTTTGTAGGATATATCCTCGTATTCTGGTAAGGGTAGTACTAACAAGGTGGCTGAGTGGTATGAGGAGTTGGCTGAGGCAATGGAGGCTCATATTCGTGCCGCTGGCTTTGAGCCCATCATTTGTCTTCTATCGGAGAGGTCGGCAAACACCATTTTGGCACAATGTCTTGTTGAGAGGTGATGGGACACTACCCACACCTTCCATATTGCTGAGAGGGAGATAACTATGACTCCCCGAGACTTTCAACACATGACCGGCCTTAGGTGTGATGGTACAATCATAAACTTAGAGGGCGAGTCAAGCACTCGTTTGGCAATTGACTTGCTCGGGAGGAGGTACTCTTCAAACACGATTCGCTACTTCGACATTAAGGTAGATTACAGACCCCTTCCCCAGGAGACAGCTGTGGACTATGCCTTGATGGCTAGGGCATTCCTACTATATATTCGAGGGGCATATCTCTTTGCCAATGGAGGGTAGTCTGTATCCTTGAGGTGGCTAGCCCTCTTTCATGACTTTAGGGCTATTGAGGGAGCTAGCTGGGGGCAGGCATGTCTTGTCTATCTATATTTGTGCCTAGATACACTCAGCCAGGGGACCTTGTGCCAGTTGGTGTGGCCTTGGAAGCTTTTGGAGGTTAGTTTCTTTCTTTTTTTATTTTGTAGCTCTTGTATATGCTAATGAAAATTGTAACCCCTATTCTTACAAACCGTCTTCATACTCTCTTTTGCCTTGCAAACTGTCATCTTGCAAACTATATTTACCTTTTACGTTATGTTCTTGCAGACTGTATTTACTTGTACACTATAATTCTTGCAAACTATATTCATGCCTCCCTTTTCTTTTCCTTTTTAGTGCTGGGCTATTCAATATGGCCTTATCGTTCTAGGGCTGAACCCAAGCCTTAAAAACTCTCTTGCAATGAGGGCCCACCTTGAGAGGTTGTCTTTTGATGATGTGAGTTTGATATTCAATGCCTTTCATTGTGTTTTCTTTGCATGCTTCTTATGCTTTCTTTCTAACCTCATGCACTTTTACAAATCAACTAGAATCTGTGGGCCGGTGTTCCTCCTACTACGACTACTGATTTTGAGGCATCTACTGTCGTTGCCTCCGAGATCACCTAGCCTTTAGAGGGTGTAGGTTTGAGGGTGCTCTATTTGGTAGAGCCAGTGCATTGCCAACTGGTGGGCAAGGATGCCCCACAGGTGCCTATGGACCCGCTGAAGTTTATACTTGCCACACTTTCTATGACTGACGCTGAGTACGCCCTATGAAGTCCTAGTATGGCCTATGTCAATCGGTTTAAGGAGGAGTTGGACTATGATGAGTTCAACTACACTCGCCACATCCCTCCCTTAATGTAGAGGTATTGCTCTTTTATTCCCGTCTTTTCCATTCCTACTCTCTTCTTTTGCAATCTTGTACATGGTGATATTTAACTTAAATACTTGTGTTAGGTTCTAAAGGTTTAGGAATTTATGTATTTAGAACTCTAATTTGTAATGTTGGCAAACCATGATCAAAATAACATGTTTAGACTTGTTAAAGTATGCTCAAAGTTGATTAATTATTGTAAAGTTGGAATCGAGAGACTGTAGATGCATTGGGGCATTTCGGTCGGACTCGATTGATCGAGGAATAGATTCGATCGATCGAAAATAGACCAGATTGCGTTTTCTGCAGTTTTCCAACTCAGCCCTAGCTCATTAAAACGTTTAGGGTTTTTATGTTTTTGCCCTAGGTATATAAGGCAAAACCCTAGCCACGTTTTAGTGTTACTCAAGTTGTATTGTTGCTCATACATTGTGGTTTTGTGTAAATCTCTTGTGAGATCTAGAGGAGCTTTCCTTTACACAAAGCTTAGGATTTTCTAGATGGAGATTACTTCAACATCTTGATGATCAACTTGGTTGCTGCCTTTGAAGCTTAAAGAATATCAAGCGTGGGTGCTTGTAGCTGATTGAAGAATTCAAGAAAGAAGGAGTCCGTGGATTCGGAGCTTGCATGGGGTCGTGTCAGTAAGTTCTACTGGTAGGTAGCATTAGGAAGTCGAGCGGGGAGCTTGTAAGTCCTTTTGTATGAACTTCAATTCTTTCATAGTGAATTCAGTTTTGCCTTGAGGATCGGTGGGTAAAATCCTCCCCAAGTTTTTTTACCGGTTTGGTTTTCCTGGGTGATCATATCATGTGTTATTTATTATTCTGCTGCTTTATATTTTCATGATATGATTGTTTGATTGTTTTAACCTAGAATTGCTTAATTTGACTAAGTAACAACTTGGCTAATTAACTAGGCTACTCAATCTGGTTGTGTGTTAAGGGGTCTAAAACTGTTCAAGTGGTATCAGAGCAGGTAGCTTTTTTTATCTGAGATTGTTTTTTTTCTCTGAGCTGATCCTTGACCCCTATTGTCATGGAGCATGGACACTCTCTTTTTGTTCCTTCTCACTTTGATGGGAACAACTATGCCTATTGGAAAGTAAGGATGAAAGCATTCCTGAAATCCATTGATGAGAGAGTCTGGAATTCCATTGAATACAGATGGCAGAAGCCCACTACTCCTGTGAGTGAGTGGCAAACTTCTGAAAAAGAAGCAGCAGGCTTCAATAGCAAAGCTATGAATGCCATCTTCAATGCTGTTTCTATGGAGGAATTTAAGAGGATCTCTAATGTTGAGGTTACTCATACTGCTTGGAAAATCCTCCAAACTGTGCATGAAGGCACAAAGGCAGTTAAGATAAACAAACTACAGCAATTAACTTCTAGGTTTGAGAGCATTAGGATGTCTGATGATGAATCCTTTGATGAATTTTATGCCAAACTAAATGATATTGTTAATTCTGCTTTTAACTTGGGTGAAATCTATGATCAACCTAAAATTGTTAGGAAGATACTTAGATCTTTAACTGAAGACTTTAGACCCAAAGTGACTGCCATTACTGAGAGCAAGGATGTGGACTCCATCCCTGTTGATGAGCTTGTAGGATCTCTTCAGTCCTATGAGTCTGACTTACCCAAAACAAACAAATCCAAATCAATGGCTCTTAAGTCTGTTGATGATGTTGAGGCTGGTGGATTTGATGATGAGCTCTCTGCTACAGAGATAGCTTACCTTGCCAAGAATTTTAGAAATTTTCTGAGAAATACAAACAGAAGGGCAAGAGGTACAAACACTGTTGAACCTAGAAACTTTAGGAAGAATGATCCCACTAAGGTTAATAACTTCGAAAAACCTAGAGAAAGAGTAGGTCAATCTTCAAACAATTCTTTGGGTGCTCAGTGTTTTGGTTGTCAAGGGTATGGTCATGTTAAATCTGAATGTCCTACATTCTTGAAAAATAAGGGTAAAGCTATGGCTGTAACCCTTAGTGATAATGAGGTTTCTGATGATGAGTCTGAGTGTGACGAGGATGGAAACTTCATTACTTTCACTGCTACTGCAGTAGTCAATGAAAGCATATCTGCTGAGGAGAACCCTTCTGATGGGGAACTCTCTGAGGATGCAGATCTTCAAGAGGCCTATAATAAACTTTGCAAAGTTGTTGCAAAGGATGCTATGAATGTTGAACTTGGCCTGAAGAAAATTGATTCTCTTGAGCTTGAAAAGAAAAATTTGCTTGTTAAATTATTTGATGCTAATGATCTTTTGAACTATGTGAAATCTGAGAACATGCTTTTACTTGATAAAGTTAAAACTTTAGAACATGATTTATCTGTTGCTAGAACTGCTAGTTCTAAACTTGATCACATGCTGAATGTTTAAAAGTATCCTTCTGATAAATCTGGGATAGGATATGTTGAAAGCATCTCTGTGTCTACTCCACATACTACGAACTTTGTTCCTGCTTCTTCTTCTAAACCTTCTGTGAGTGAGGTTGTGAGTGAAACTGTCAAACCACCTGTGAGTGAGGTAGTCAAACCTGTAGAAGTTTCACCTCCTAAGAAGATTAGGGTTGATTTGAGAGAAACTAAACCTACCCTACCTAAGGACAAGATGCATGGTAAATCTGCTTGGGTTTGTCATTATTGTGGTAAATCTGGACACATTCGTCCTAACTGTTACAAGCTTCAAGCTACTAAAAGAGCAACTAAACCAAAGGTGCCTGTGCCTCAAGCACAAGATCCAATGGCACTTATTGGTGAATTGGTAAAAGTGTTGAACCTTTATTCCAATCCTGGAGTTGGAAATCACTCGAATGTGAATAAGAACTCCAATGCTTGTGGTGCATCTAAAAGGTTTTGGATGCAAAAAACTCGACCTAATTGAGTCTTTCTGACATGGTCCTTGTGCTTCATTGCTCATTCCTTTGTGACCATTGTTCTTTGGTTTTTGTGTTTCTTTTGCTTTTGTTTCTAGGAATTGCATTGCATTACATTCAAGCATTTCATTCTAGGATTTATTTGTTTTCTCTTTTAATAAATAAATAAATATAAATAAATAAAAAAGGAGAAAGCAAAAATATGTTTGACATGATGTTTCTTGGTTTTTGAAAACAAGGTTGGTCAATTTATTTACACATAACATGTCTTATGTACCTTGTTTAGCTTTGATGGGCTTATTTTTTGCACTTGACTAGTTGAAACTTTGTAGTGCATGTTGTGTGGGAAAGATGATTATGGTGTTTATCACTTTGTCTTAATCTTGAAGTCACATGTTATTTGACTGTCGGACTTGATCCTTTTGAGAAAGGCATAAATAACCATCTCACCACTGTTCACTAGTCAATCATGAACACCTTAGTGCATATCATAAGATTTTGTGCTCGAGAAAGTGTAGCACATGCACAAAAAGAACATAAGGTGTAGCCTCTTTAAATGCTTAATGCTTAAAACTGGTGTGTACTATTAGGCTTGATGCCAATTCATTTAATCTAAACTGGTGTGTACTATTAGGCTTGATGCCAAATTTCACCTAAATAATGGGGCAAAATACAAGAAACTTACATGATTGCAAGCTTTTGTTCTAGGAGATGTGGGAGTTATAGGATGTAACTCTTTAGGTGATAGTCTCTTTTGAATTCTATGTAATGAATTTTGTAGACTTTGTGATTGATTGCTATTCACATATCACCTCACATCTTTCTCAAAGTTTTTGCTAGTTGCACACACTACACAAGTTACTCTTTGCTAAACTTTGTACATGTTATTGTGTGTGTTTTTGGTCTGACCAACCAAGTTTGAAAATACTTTGAGAATTATGCAAAAAAAATTTTGCTTGAGAATTTGAAAGGAGGAATGGCTGAAATTATCTTTGGAGAAACTGGGATTCAATTTGGTGTTTTGAAAAAGCATTCCATCTCATACTCATGCATTTTGTTTCTGTAATTTAATGCTTTGAGGAGTTATTTTCAAAATATGGTTTGTGTTTTTCAAAACTGTGATTTTTCTCTAAAATTTGTGAGCCTCTACCCATTTCAATCGATCCAGTCAGATTTTCGATCGATCGAAAAAGTGCTTTCATTTGTCTCAAAATGACTGTGTGTTTCGATCAATCGAAAAAGTGTTTTAATTTGTCTCAAAATGACTGTCTGTTTCGATCGATCAAAAGTGATTTTCGATCAATCGAAAGTCGCGAATCAGGTTTTTTTTAAAAAAAACTGTTCTTGACTTTTTCAAACACTTTTCAAAAGTTTTTCAAAAAGTTTTCTCTCTCTCCGACTTGGCAAGCTCAACTATTCCAATTTTTTGTCGTTTTCCTCCGGATTTTTTGCAAGAAAACTCTTTCCTCAAGCCGGTATGTCTATCTTACCCCTCCTTTTTGAGTTTATTTCCTTTTTTCATGCATTATTCATGCATTTATGCTCATATTTTCGAAACCTGTTCTTGTTGGGATTGTTGGAAATTTAGACCCAATTTTGTGTAATTGATCAATGGGTTTTTGTGGGGACACACTATAAACATGTTCTTAATGGATTAATTTGATCAATTTTGGGTTTTGTGAAAAATTTCAAATTCTAGGGTTTCTAATTTATTCAATTTGGGGATTTTGTTCAATTAAGGTTCAATTGATGAAATTGGCTTGTTGTATTGATGAAATTGGTTATTATAATCTGTTTTCAATCTTGTGTAATGATCAATTCACCAAATTTGTTGCAAAATTTAACAAGTGGTTTTCAAATTTTTAGGGTTTTTGTTAGAAACTCTATGTTCGAGCCAATTTTGTGTAATTGAACTTAATTTGAACTCTGCATTAGATCATGCATCACAACATTGTTATTGTTCATGCATCATATAGATTTTTGTTCTATATTTTTTATTGTGCTAATTTGCAGTCTGCCCTTGGTTTTGTTTTCTTGTTCTTTTGGTTTTCACTTTGTGTCTCTGTCCTTTCCTTAGCACTATGCCTAGGAAGACTAGAGCCCGTAGGACTGTTTCCTCAACTTCTCCACCTCCTCCCTCCTTTGACCGTGAGAAGTTTTCAAGTGAGAAAAACCAAGAGATTTATGAGAAGCTAAACGTTAAGAGAAAGATATGGGCTGAGCGTTCTGTTCATTTAGATGAACTTGATCCTGCCATTAGGGCAAACTTTGAGCGTAGGGGCTGGTTACCCTTGGTGGATATTTCTGATCCTCCTCCACCTTCTGCCTTGATTGGAGAGTTCTACTCGAACATCTCTATCTGCATCTATGATTCCAACACTCTAGTCAAGAGTTGGATACGAGACGTAGAGTACTCCATTACTCCCCAGATAGTGGCTGATGCTCTAGGGGTACCTTTGGTCCAGAATCCTGTTTATCCTTATGATGTGTCTCCCGAGATTAGTGATGTCTTGTCTTACATCACTGGGACTACTGTCCAGTGGGGTTCTGATCCTAGGATCACCTCTGCTGAGCTTTCCGAGTTGCACTATTTGTTCTTTAGGATAGCTTGTCATTCTATCTGGCCCATCTCTTATGTTCACACAATTCCTCTCGAGAGGTGTGTATTTTTGTACGCTCTGGTTACTGATGCTCCTATTAGTTTTCCCCATCTTTTTCTTCGCTCTTTGAACGATGTCTATAGGAGTTCATCTACTACTCATGCTCTTGTTCATCCTATTTTCATTCATAGGATTCTCCTTTATCTTGATCTTGGTGGCTTCCCTTCCTCTGAGCCCGTTCATGTTATTGCTCCTATCGGTTCATCTTTTCTTAGACAAAGGGTTGCTCATCTTCGAGTTGGTTCTAATCACCCTAGGTCTGAGCCGTCTAGTAGCGCACCTCCTCCTTCTTCTTCTGCAAGTATTGCTGGTGAGGATGTTCCTGATCCAGTTTGTGATGATGCTGCTGCTGCTGATGTTCCTCCACCTCCTTCGACCGACTTTGATATTCGTCATACTCCGAAGACTGTCATGACCGTTCAGGCGGCTCATGGTCAGATTTTGGTGGACTTGCTTGACGAGATTCGTGCTTTGCGAGCCGACTTTTCGCGTCTTCATTCACCCTCACCACCGCCTTTTGATGACGACTTATGATTGCCCTTTGGCATTCCGTCACAAAAAGGGGAAGTGGAGTTTGTGACTTGTAGAGGAGTTTTTGTAGTTAGGGGGAGACTTTTTGTTACTTTTTGTTGTTGAGGAGCTTGTAGAGTTTTTAGATTGTATCTAGGTGCTTCACTTTGTATATCATTTTTGGGGATATTCATGTTAGGGGGAGTAACATTGATTGATATACATGTTATATACATTGATTCTTGTTGCTTTGTGATTCACTGCTTATTGACTTATATTTATGAGTTGTTCATTCATATATGTCTTTATTTTGTGTTGTGTGAATCTTACAAGAATGTTATACCTGTTGTTTTACTCTTTTCTGTCACACATGCGTTTATGCGTTTGTTGAGTATTTCAGGAATATACAGGTTGATTCAACAAAGCTGCTGTCTACACTTGTAACCGATGGATAGTAGTTAGGTTTGAATTTGATTTTATGAGCATTATTTTTGTAAAGGGCTTTTTACTTGTAAACTTTGAGCTTTTAATTAGGGTTTTGTCATGGATTGCCAAAGGGGGAGTTTGTTAGGTTCTAAAGGTTTAGGAATTTATGTATTTAGAACTCTAATTTGTAATGTTGGCAAACCATGATCAAAACAACATGTTTAGACTTGTTAAAGTATGCTCAATGTTGATTAATTATTGTAAAGTTGGAATCGAAAGACTGTAGATGCATTGGGGCATTTCGGTCGGACTCGATTGATCGAGGAATTGATTCGATCGATCGAAAATCGACCAGATTGCGTTTTTTGCAGTTTTCCAACTCAGCTCTAGCTCATTAAAACGTTTAGGGTTTTTATGTTTTTGCCCTAGGTATATAAGGCAAAACCCTAGCCACGTTTTAGTGTTGCTCAAGTTGTATTGTTGCTCATACATTGCGGTTTTGTGTAAATCTTTTGTGAGATCTAGAGGAGCTTTCCTTTACACAAAGCTTAGGATTTTCTAGATGGAGATTACTTCAACATCTTGATGATCAACTTGGTTGCTGCCTTTGAAGCTTAAAGAATATCAAGCGTGGGTGCTTGTAGCTGATTGAAGAATTCAGAGTCCGTGGATTCGGAGCTTGCACGAGGTCGTGTCAATAAGTTCTACTGGTAGGTAGCATTAGGAAGTCGAGCGGGGAGCTTGTAAGTCCTTTTGTATGAACTTCAATTCTTTCATAGTGAATTCAGTTTTGCCTTGAGGATCGGTGGGTAAAATCCTCCCCAGGTTTTTTTACCAGTTTGGTTTTCCTGGGTGATCATATCATGTGTTATTTATTATTCCGCTGCTATATATTTTCATGATATGATTGTTTGATTGTTTTAACCTAGAATTGCTTAATTTGACTAAGTAACAACTTGGCTAATTAACTAGGCTACTCAATCTGGTTGTGTGTTAAGGGGTCTAAAACTGTTTAACTTGTACTAGGATGCCCCTACTCCCAGCGTTCCTATTAACCCTCCTCATTTGCCCTAAACGGTCTATGCTTATTACCTTGATGGCTTGTTTAGGAAGCGTCTCGTGCCTCATAACACAAATGTCATGGGCTGTCCTTTTCCGAATAGCACACGAGGGGTGAGTTCTCTTTTATTTCTTTCTTCTTTGTTTCTTTTTCTCTTGCATCTTTAAACTGCTCATTCTAATCTGTTTTCCTTCAAATATTAGCCCACTATCCAGGAGCGTGAGGAGTTGGTTTGGCTAGCTGGGATCCTCAAGCTGGAGGTGACTCAGTATTCGAAAGACTTGTTCAGCCTTAGAGGACTGGCTTATCCTGGTGATGATGATGATGATGATGATGACGATGATGATGATAATGATGGTGATGGTAATGGTGATGAGGACTCGGAGGTGAACCCTAGTCACCAACCTAGGAAGAGGCATTTTCGATGATCCTTGAAGACAAACAGACAGACACATAGCATAGCATATCTCTTTCTTTTTGTTACTTTTATTATTATTTTCTCTTTTTAGCACACATTTCTTAATTTTGGATTTAGTTTGAGACATCGAGTTGTATTTTAATAACATCTTTTACGTTCATGCTTTTTATTTGAGATATGTACTTAATTTACAACTTATGGGAATGGATGCACAATTCTATGCTTTTCGTATCTTTTGTAGATACTATATTTTGTCCGACCTTAAATCTGGTGGAACTCGAGCTTTAAATCAAGGGTCTCAGGGGCTTATTTTAACGTGACATTAAACATATTAAAATTCTCTTCATTTTCGTATCCAAAGACAAAAATTAGGCTTGAGTTAATCGAATTGTTATGAAAATAAGAAATTTTCCAGTCTCAAGTTTGCCAATAAAATGTGCTTTATTTATTAAATTGACAATTGTTTTCCCTTGAAATGCATTAAAGATCATATCTAACATAATACTGGAGTTTTCAGGATTGTTCTGATGAGCTACATTTGACATGGAAATTAGTCTTGGCATATGCTCGAATTATCATTTAATGTGGGGTTTTAGCTGGATTTATCAAGAGATGCTTGTCACTAGTTTTATTTGGGTCCAACAGTTTCACATTTATTTTAATTTGGTCCCGTGACATTTATCTCTTGATGAATTTATCTAACTATCCTAACATTTTATTGAGTGTGTTTAAGGTCCGTTGATCATTTGTGAGTGTCAAAAATGAGTGGTGGATTGATGAGAAATAACTTGTATTTTGCTTCTAAAGTATTCCCAAGTAGGCAATTTTGGACTCATCTACCATGTGCCAGCTTATAGTGCATGCTTAGACAGCACGCACACTCCCATACAAATACTCACTACAGACCTCAATACCCTAGACACATAGAGACCCATGGCTTGGGCACCCTTTCTACCTCTCCCCCATCTCTTCCCATCTCCTTTATCATTCTATCATCCAAAAACCCTCACAACAGATCCAGGAGATTTCCCGAAAGAAAAACCAGAAACAGCTCACCACAAAATACCTAGAAAAGCAACCCAAAAACAATATGAAAAACCCAGATAAACCCGATGAAAAACCCAGAAAATAGACCCAGGAAAATAACCCCTGGAACCCATAGAAAACCTAAAGAGCAAAGAAACCAAAAAGAAGCAGATTCAAAACATCAACAGAGAATCTACACAAACATGAGCTTCTTTTTACTTATCTCCTTACTCATTTTTTTAGGGTTTTGCTAGTTGAATCTACCTTGCTTATTGTGTTTCCCTTTTAGCCAAGCATCAATAGAATCAGCAACAACAAGAACAACCAACATCAAGCATCAAAATAGAGAGAAAAAAAGAAAAATAGAAGCAAAAAGAGTATAGTAACTGGTAAAACCTAAACTTTTTTCCTTTTCCCTGTTTCTTTCCTTTCATAATACCGCTGTGTCTTTCACACACATATACATTATGTGACTCTTTGGTTCACACACGCGTATACACACTGTGGTTTTTGTCTACATATTTTGCTCTACACACTTTACATGCTCATAGAGCCTCATCACACTGAACACACATAGTACACAAGCCCAGGAAGCCCTCTAGCTTAACTTTTGTGGGGTTCGTGTTCCTCACACGCTACCATATAGACCCATACGCCCCTGTGTGTGAGGACACGCACCGCTCAAACCTTTATTCTTGGCAAACTCGTGAGACTCTTCACCCCCACATCACCTCTTTGTGGTTCATGTGCCATTCAGTGGTCTTGTAGGTGTTAGATTGAAGGTGGGTTTTGAGGTTGAGTGTGAGAAAGCAAAAATCAAAGATTGAGAGACTCAGGGAGATATTGGTATGGATTTAGACCAAGAGAAGGTTGAAGTGATGATATAGGAAATCATCCTCATGGTGGTGTTGGCTGAGTTCCATGGTGGAACAGGGAGGCCATGCTCATTTAGATTGGAGAAAGGAGAAAAGAACCGATTAGAGAGAATGAGTTTGGGGTTTGAACCTTGTAAGGTTGAATTTAATCAACCATGTTGTTGGCTTTATTCTGTGCCAATTTGCTTGTAATTCAACATTTAGAAACCTTGTATTTAGGTGGGAATCATGTAAGGGTAGAAAACTTCCAGTCTGGCCAAGCAATTAGCTAGCGACTCAGACTCGCAACTCAGTCAAGTCGCAAGGCCAAGTCACCAGACCACTCTGTTTGGGAAAAACTAACCTTTCGCATTCTAAACACACACCAGTGTAAATACCCCTTATACCCACGTATTGTAGAGAGCTTCTAGAGAGAATTTTGAGAGAGAAACCCTAGAGAAAAACAAGATTGACTCATCCACAATCTTTATACTTTGATTCTCCAAATTCCTCTACTCTCACCCTCTCCATTGACACATCCTTGAGAGGAACATTAGCCAAATCCTTATCTCACCATACCCATATCTGTGAGATGGCTTTTTGCTGCTTGGGAAGCAGTTCAGAAGGGACCAATTGATATTGGTTGATGCCATGGGCTATAGCGAAATCCAGTAAGCTAGAGAAGACAAAGGTTTGGCGTAACCTCATTGAAGAAAGAAGCTTGGAGGGCTTAGGTACACTGGGTAGATTAGGCTTGGAGGGTCTTTTGCTGTTCATGTATCCCAACTTCAGTCTTTAGTGGATTATTGACTGCTTGGAGGGCGGCGGAGAGGTTTTACATCGAGGACTTTGGTTTCCTCTTCAATAACACATCGCTGTGTTGTCTTTGTATTTACATCTCTCTTCCCTTAATCTTTGCCATTTAATTTCTGCTTTGGTTGTGATTTTATTTGGTTTAGATTGTTTTATCAATTCTGTTTTAGCTTATTTTCATATTCCGCACATACATTGTTTGATAATAAGCTTGAATTGATAATTTGTAATTTGGTGGTCTAAACGTTCAATGTGTTTTACACACTATTTGAACATTCAAACCTAAAGATAGGGAGATAGGATTTGTCTTGGCTCGGATTTAGAGAGATTAAGGGTTGAACCACTGTGGAATGGTGATGGCTGATGATCGGAGATGGGTGACCATTAATGGTCGGCCATAGGGCTTGGGTTTAAGAGTAGAAGATCCTCAAAGGTAGAAGAGTTAGGCCAAAATGTAGAGAGGTTGAGAGATAGGACAAACCACCGTGGAATGGTGGTGGTTGATGATTAAAGATGATCTTGGATGGTCGACCATGGGGGTCTATTTGAGAGAGCTTTAGAGTTTAAAGAGAAAAAGGTTCGAGAGGAGCTAATAGAAACGCCTAGGGTTAGAAGATTTAAGGGAGATGGGTCAAGCCTGACCCATTTTCTTGGGTCGACCTAGGTACATGGGCTCGTCAGTAGCCTAAGTCCATCCCATTTGACCAAGCCCTAGTGCATTCAGGTCCGAACCCAATAATCTTAGTCCAATAGCGCGTAGGCCCAACCTGTGTGACCTTAATCCTTTTAGGCCTGAACCCCCTATGTTTTTATTCTAGTAGAATTTAGGCCTAACCTGAGGATGCCTTGGGGCCAAGTAGTGGGTTCAAGCCCAGGTTCTTCCTTTTAGTTTTAAACCTATGTTTTAAGCTTTCAGCTCACTTTTAAATAAGAAGGCCCATCAGCACTTTTTTCCTTTAATTAATAAAATGCCATCTCTTTTTCTATATTTGCACGTTCATATATTTTTGTCATGTTTGCATTTTAATCCTTTTTATCATATTTATATCTTAATATATATTTTCCATATTTGCATATTAATTCATAAATTTCCAAAAATCATTTTTTGATTCCAAAAATTCCCAAAAATCATGTTTTAATCCCAAAAATTCCCAAAATCATGTTTTAATCCCAAAAATTCCAAAAATTATGTTTTAATCCCAAAATTCCCAAAAATCATGGTCTAATCCGAAAAATTCCCAAAATCATATTTTGACCCTGGTCTTCGTCAAAATTGCTTTTTGACCCAAAACTTCTTAAAATTACGTTTTAAACCATAATCCATCTAAAATTACAATAAAGCCCCCATCTTTTCAAAAATTACGAAGAGGCTCCCGAACCCTTTGGAAGTTGTTTGAAGGCATTCAAACAACTTCCAAGTCTTTCAATCATCTTTAAATCCATACTTTTTGCTTGTCTTCATTTAAGATATTTGCATTGCTACTTGTGTGATATTCATGCTTACCTTTGGTTGATCTATATCTTTGTGTGCTCTATACCTTGTTCACATGTGTAGATCTACATGTTGGTTGCTGTGCCATGTGCTTTTAAAGCCCTTCTATCTCTCCATATCTCTTTTTCTTGCTTTTTGGCCCTTTCAGTAGGGTGTAGATCTAGATCCTATGGTCTAGGCCTACATCCATGTACCTAGGCCTATATAAAAGGGTTTAGATCATTTCTTTTATGCATGTCTATGTTTGCTTGCTTGCTTCCATGCTTTATATCTATGCTTGCCTGTCTAGTTCTAGGCTTTGCCATGTTTTGCACCCTCCATGGGCTTGTGCTTGTCGGTCCTTAGGGGCCACTTACTTGTTTGGTTGCATCCATCCCTCCTAGGGCTTGTTTGGATGTAACCACTTGTGAGATACACCTCTGTGGTGTTGGTGTGCTTGATACACACCTTTCTCCGCTCCGTGCAATGTTTATATGCTTGTCATGCTTGCTTGTGCCACCCATTTGGCTTTCTTTGCTTCTATGCTTTCTTTCTGCACGCTTGCCTACATGTTCATGCATGAGTTTGTGTATCATCCGTACTTCAATCCAATGGAACTATGGACGCTTAATACAAACCTACATTTGACCTCCTAGGACACCCTCTTTTGTTTGATAACATGCTTGTTTGCCCCCTTCATATGCTTAGCATGCTTTGTTTGCACTCGTTTGGCTCTCTTTGTTAGTGTGTTCTTAGCATGCTCTCCATTTCTCCCTTGTTTCTTTACTTGTCTACTGGCTTGTTTCTTTTGTCATTGCATGTACATGCATGGAGTATGGATATTTAGAGTAAGGGAGCGACCTCCTAGGCGCAAGCAATAAGGATAAGGACGCAAGTAAGAAGATGCAAGCCCACAAAGGGCAATGTTCAGTAGATTAGAGGCCTAGCCTCGCCGACTGGTTATGTCTTTCTATCTCCCTCTCTAAACCTCATCTCTAGAACATGTATTAGGGTTCCCCCTCTCCATGTACCCCTTTATTTTTCTTACGTTTTGCTTTAGCCGTGTTCCTCAGGTATGGCAATGTCTATTTTACATTTCCTGTACCTTGCTAGGTCATACCCTTGGAATGTTGGCAATGTCTGATTTACTTTCCCACTCTGTGTGATAGCATTGTTCATGATGTATGTATATATATATATATATATATGCCGATGTGTATGTGGGTGATTGTGAACTTTGTATGATGAATTCTCGTGGCTATGTGAGTGATCCTCTCTAGTCATGAGAGCTCTTGACCTTGTAGTGTGAGTAAGCGCTCAAGGCAATTGCCGTAGGTGCATATTCCTGCTATATTGTATGTGTTGGGGTTTATGCCCTAAAATCCAATTTATTGGCATGTTATAAATAATTAAGTTATTTAATTATATGAGACTATTTATGAACTAATGGGACATTATCATAGTCCTTGAGATGCATTGTATGTGGTTTATGTGATTTACTCACAGAAGATATAAATCACAAGTTCCTTGTAAACTCAAAATATAGTTCGTAGTCGGTGATGAAATTGGGCGTTTCATCTGCGAAGACTATAACACATTAACTAAGATGGTTTGTCTTGATCATGGAAGTGTAAACTTCTAGTTGATATGTTGATGTGTCTTAAGAGTTAAGACATATTGAACTGGACCGCTGTGAGATTAATTATTCAATCAACAATTGTCACCTGAATAATTAATCTCACGACTTCTAATTTCATAAACTCTTAATCCTAAGAGGATAGTGAACCCGATCATGAAATGTAGGTTACTTTTGATATATCAGGAGTGAGATCTAATATTCACAATCAAAACCTCAGTATGTTGGGTAACTACACGTAGTGTTGAGGGAACACATATTCTCAAGATGGAATCCATAATCTCTTTTAATAGAGACACGAAATATCCCCTTGAGATAAGTTTAATGGGAACTGGTTATTCAGGGCGCTCACTTTAGTAAAGAGTTACTAAAACTTATATTTATTGAAATTGGATTTCAATAAATGTGAATAACTAAAAGATTAAACTGGGTACTCAAGGATAAAATAGTTGTTTACAAAGTGACAGTTCTTTATGGCTTTGTTCACTATGGATATTTCATGGAGGGGTCATATGATATCATTAGAGTCTTGGGATATAATTTCTTAATAAGGCTTAGAGTGCAATTATATTTGTATAGTGGTATTAAATATAATTAATAGTAACTTTGGACTTGTCAAGAGTTGACAGAAAAGCCCAAGGCCCATTGGAGCTAGTGTCTTATTGGTCCCTTTTGGTCCCACTCCAAGCCACACACTAAAGCCCAATTGGAAAGGCCCAATAGGCCAGCCCAATTAGAGAATCAGTTAGGTATAAAGGAAGAAACATACAGAATTTTATTTTAAGAGAGACATCATTGTGAAATGGTGTGTATGTGTGAGTGAAGCCATTCGATTATTCTCCCTTGGAAACTGATTGAGAGACCACACTTCTTGGGCGTAAAGTGGAATTGGAGTGAAGATTAAAAGTGTTCCCAAGTACTTCTAATCTTTTGTTTTGAATTTCACCGCACCAATGTACGCTTTCTTGTTCTTAAATTCTGAAATTTACATAGTGCATGTTATCAATCATGAATGAAATAGATTCATGTTTGTTGCTTCCGCTGTGTGTTTTGTATGAGATACAAAACCAGATTTTCCAACAATTGGTATCAGAGCCAGGCTTTCATCTAATGCTTGTATAACATGTGATTGAGTTTTAGAATCAAAGAAAATCATTTTCTAGGTGTTATGGGATTCTTGAATCTGTAGTGATTGTTCTATATAATCACGTTTAGGATTTTTGATTTCATAATTTGTTTTAAGAGAAGGTGATTGACTTTGTGTTGATGTGAAGAGAATTTCTATTAATATGGAATTCCATCTTCAAAAGAAATTCTCTTGGCCACACAATTAAGATACGGATCCATTGAAAGAAAGTAGTTATTGTCCAAGAGAAATTCTTTTTAGAGAACTTCGTTGCCAAGGATAACCGTTCATGATGATAACCATTGTATTGCATTGGTTTGTTTCAAAATGGACATCTTGGCTTAATATTTACTTATTGGATGGTGCTGTGTCTTAGTAATTAAGGATATAGTTATTGAATGTAATTCAAATAACTGTCATGTGCATGAACCAATTGATTGCACTGGTTGGACTTTATTGCACCGCTTGCATGTATGATAAGACAATTTAATGTTAATTGTCTTGATGGCCATCTTGCATGTGTTAATATAAAGGATTCATTCAATCCGTATATTATATTTCATATGCATTCGAATTAGTGATTCAAGGTTTCAAGCATTCAATAACTATATCTAAGCATTTCAACTTTACGCGTTCATCAAATGACATATATATGTGACAATGTCGATTTACTAGTTTTGAATTAGTATTGTACACCGTCAATGATTATATATGATTTATGGCCTGATTACACATGGATTAGGTTGTATCCTTTGTGTGATAAAATATGCATGATCTGATGGAAAATTCTGAAAAATTCAGTTATACGATTTTCGATCGATCGAAAATTCCTTTTGATCGATCGAATGTACTTTTCGATTGATCGAAGAGGAATCGAGAACCGATTGAGTCAGGCAGAAACTCCATGATGAAATTCTTCATTGTCTTAATCGATCGAGAATTCATTTCGACCGATCGAATGTTGATTTCAATCGATTGAACAAGAATTGAGAATCAATCGAATGAGGCAGAACCTTTGTGATGAATTTCTTCATTTTTTGATCGATCGAGTAATAGGTTCAACCGATCGAAGGCACTGAATTTTGAATTTTCACTTGTTTTTGACTAAGTGTTAAAACTTTGATAAAAAGCAAGGCTATGTGATTAATTTTATAGTCCTTAAAAGTTAAGGACATTCATTAATCATTATCTAACTAAAAGACTTGATGAGATCAAAGATGTTAGTTAAATAGAACTCTTAGTCCTAAATTGTTTTATGATCAAAAGTCCTTAATTTATTTTAATTAGAGGTTTTTAATGAGATTAAAATTCTAATTAAAAGGTATATAGTTTCTAATGAGATTAGAATCTTTTATCTGGTAAATTAATGATAGAGTTCTTTATAACTAATTTTTGACCCATTAGAGTTTAAGGAATCCTAAATAGTTTAGGACTTCCATTTTAGTTAGTGATTCTAATAAGATTAGAGTCTTTATCAAGTGCAAGGTTATTAATTGTGATGGGATCACAATTGTTTAAGAAAAACTCAAATACTGAGTGGGAGTGCTGAAATAACCCTTTTTGTTAAGTTTATTGTAAAGTGAATAGATACCTTGTCTTGACTTCGAGTCTTGCATTCCATGCGGAGGGTATTTACTTCGCGGATTACATGATTAAACGTCTTTGTGATTGCGCGAATGTTCTTTACGCTATTGTGATGTAACTTAGTAAGATCACATCGAATTTAAACAATTAAACACTCTTGATGTGTAGGGTTAAAATTGTGATGAGATCACAATGTTTTCAGGACAATCCACTTGTTTTTAAAATTTCTAGTGGGAGAGAGATACAAGAGTTGGATCTCACGGCCTCCATTATCGGTTCACAGTAGTGTGGGTAAGCACCTCGTCTTGGTGTATATGCCTCGCGATCCCAAAGGAGGGTGTTTACTTCATAGTACTACAAGATTGAACTTACCTGTTTAAATTAGTGTGAACAAGCACCTCGTCTTGTCGTATATGCCTCGCAATCCCAAAGGAGGGTGTTTCGTTTCACGGTATTACAAGTTTAAACATTATTAGGGAGATGAAATGTGGCTACACATGATTTTAGATAATGGTGTACACTAGACTAAGTGTAATGTTAACCTCCCAAAGGAGCTATGTCATTAATACTTAGAGGCTAAAGTTAATACGGCATATTATTAGTGTTTGATAAGAGTTATCATGATAACACTAATAATAAGAATAATTCTCAATCAATCATGGTGTTTATAATATACTTGCTACCAAGGAATTATAGACATGGATTGGGCTGTCGTTGCACCTAATATAATATGTTTTTATGGGTTCCATATTATATGGTAGTGGTTGCAAAATATAATGTTCTGGTATTTAAGTTCATAGTCTCAAAATAAAGTTGTCATAAATTTTTGTTCTCTAACTACTATTTTAATAGAATCACATTAACTAAGAAATAATTTTGTACATGGTGCTTAAAGGAGCTGAAGTACATATTTATGTTTCAATTCAGCATTGTCATAATTTCCTATACATGATGCATTTATGGAAGATAGCTTATGATGTGATCATAGTCTCCATTGAAATGTTAAAATGTTACATTGGCTTCTATCTCAATTGTGCTACAGCATGAGATGCAAGAGTTAGTACTAGACTTAGACTTTATATTAAGTCTAAATGAGATATTTGGTATGAATCATATTGAGTGCTAAGAAAGGCTTAAGGAGTTCCAATTCTACATCATTTTATGAAAATGTTTTATTTTTTAAATGAATTGGAATTCTTGGATGTAGAGATTAAATGTTAATCTCATATGGATATGATCCACAAGCCCTTGTTAGAATCATTTGATCAATTCAGATTGTTTTGAAAATAAATTCTTTTTATATTATCTGAACTGATGAGTGAGTTCTACACAACGGAAGACATCCTAAAAGCTAAGACTAAGATCAATATGATTTAATTCAAATTCTTAACCTAAACCAAAAGGTAAAGGTGGTAAGAAGAGGAATTATAATACTAAACAGTTGGACAAGTCATTTGCCCTAGGAGTTGCCAAAAGGAAATTAGACTTAAAAGTTTGACCAAAAAGAAAGTGTTTCCATTTTGGTAAAGATAAGCATTGTCCATAATTATCTTCTAGATGGAAATTTACATGTCTTACTTTTTAAAGAGAAAGTTTCCATCCTTTGGTATTGTATGTTTTGGCACTTCTGTCTAGATTTTATTAATCTAAATGATATTCAAAATTGGTGAAAGATGGGCTTTTAGAACCATTATTTTGTTATATTCCTAGTTTATGAATTCTATTTTGAAGATAATAAGATCTAGGGCTCCTTTTTTTTGTAAAAGAATAAAGTTCCAATGACTTCTTTAAGTCAGTGCAGACATAAAGGAGGAATAGGGCTCTTTTAAAGGTAGATTGTTCTAGAAGTAAAATGTTAGAATTTTGTAGGACAACTATAAAATACATTTAGAAATGAGATGGTTGTATTAGATACAGCACAAGGCATTATTCAATATATATAACTATTACACCGGTTCAATATCGTAGTGGGAGGATTATCAATTACCAAATAAATTCATATTTTTGGGATAAACTTTTGAAGTCATTCCATAAGGATATGAATTTGATCCTTGGTCCTACGTAAAGGCAATAGATGATATGAATATGGATTATTGGATCAAGGTTATGTGAATAGAATTAGATTCTATTTAAAGTCTAGAACTTGTAGAGGCGCCTAATGGCATTAAGCCTATTGTTCTCAAATAGGTCTACAAGTAAATGAGATTGATAGATTTGAAGGTGCAAACCTTCAAAGTGAAGACTAGTGGTGAAAAGATTTATTTAGAAAGAAATAGTTCTACTATGAAAATATTTTTTCACCAATAGTCAAGTTTGACTCTATCTAGATTCTCTTATTCGTTATATTTCATTTGGATGAAATATGGCAATGAATATCAAGAAAGCTTCTTTTAGTAGCAATCTTGAGAAAGACATCTATATGATGTAACTAGACTTGTTCATAGCAAAGAACCAGTAGTGTTTAGTATGCAAGTTGCTTAAAGTCCATTTATGGACTAAAGCAAGCATATGAATCATAAAATATCATCTTTGATCAAGCAATCAAATTGTTTGACTTTGATTAAGTATTAAACGGCCTTATGTGTGTAAAGCTATATAGAATAATAAATCTCTTAATGTATGTTGATGACATTCTAATCATTTAGACTAATGTAGAGTTATTGTCATCAATGGAGTTTTTTTTTTTTTTTTTCTGTCTAGTCTAGTTTGATATAAAGTACTTGGGAAAGACTGGTCACATCCTAAGAATTAAATTTTGTTAAAATTCAGATATTAGGATGTTGGGTCTATCTCAAACTGCTTAAATAGATTGGATTCTAGCCAAGTATAGCATGCAATACTTGAAGAAAGGATTCTTTCCTTTTAATTTTGAAGTTCCTTCATATAGGACTATAGTCCTAAGACATATAAAAAGGAAGAGCATATTAAAGACAGTTCCTTATACTATATCAATAGGAAGTCTTTATGCTATGCTATATACTAAGCTAAATATCTATTTTGCGGTGGGCATGGTAAGCAAATATCAATTGAATCTAAGATCACTTAATTTAATGGGAGTAAAAGCTTATACTCAATATCTTAGGAGAATGAGGGATTATATGCTTGTCCACCAAAGTGAGGATTTGATGGTTACTAGTTATAAAAATACTGACTTGTAGTTTGATTGTGATTCATGAAGTTGGACTTCAAGATATGTGTTCATCCTAGGTGGTGAAGATGCACATTAAGCATACGTATTATCTCATTAGAGAGATTTAAGTACGTGAGATATAGTAGTAGAAAGATAATTTATGCAATAAATCTGACTGAAACTTGTTTCCAAACCTTGCCTTAGAGTGATTATGAATTACTCTAAAGTGAAATATGTGTCGGATAGATGGTAAATTGTCTTTGAGGGCAAGTGGGAGATTGTTGGGGTTTATGCCCTAAAATCCAATTTATTGGCATGTTATAAATAATTAAGTTATTTAATTATATGAGACTATTTATGAACTAATGGGACATTATCATAGTCCTTGAGATGCATTGTATGTGGTTTATGTGATTTACTCACAGAAGATATAAATCACAAGTTCCTTGTAAACTCAAAATATAGTTTGTAGTCGATGATGAAATTGGACGTTTCATCTGCGAAGACTATAACACATTAACTAAGATGGTTTGTCTTGATCATGGAAGTGTAGACTTCTAGTTGATATGTTGATGTGTCTTAAGAGTTAAGACATATTGAACTGGACAGTTGTGAGATTAATTATTCAATTAACAACTGTCACCTAAATAATTAATCTCACGACTTCTAATTTCATAAACTCTTAATCCTAAGAGGATAGTGAACCCGATCATGAAATGTAGGTTGCTTTTGATATATCAGGAGTGAGATCTAATATTCACGATCAAAACCTCAGTATGTTGGTTAACTACACGTAGTGTTGAGGGAACACATATTCTCAAGATGGAATCCATAATCTCTTTTAATAGAGACACGAAATATCCCCTTGAGATAAGTTTAATGGGAACTGGTTATTCAGGGCGCCCACTTTAGTAAAGAGTTACTAAAACTTATATTTATTGAAATTGGATTTCAATAAATGTGAATAACTAAAAGATTAAACCGGGTACTCAAGGATAAAATAGTTGTTTACAAAGTGACAGTTCTTTATGACTTTGTTCACTATGGATATTTCATGGAGGGGTCATATGATATCATTAGAGTCTTGGGATATCATTTATTAATAAGACTTAGAGTGCAATTATATTTATATAGTGGTATTAAATATAATTAATGGTAACTTTGGAGTTGTCAAGAGTTGACAGAAAAGCCCAAGGCCCATTGGAGCTAGTGTCTTATTGGTCCCTTTTGGTCCCACTCCAAGCCACACACTAAAGCCCAATTGAAAAGGCCCAATAGGCCAGCCCAATTAGATAATCAGTAAGTTATAAAGGGAGAAACATACAGAATTTTATTTTAAGAGAGATATCATTGTGAAATGGTGTGTATGTGTGAGTGAAGCCATTTGATTATTCTCCCTTGGAAACTGATTGAGAGACCACACTTCTTGGGCGTAAAGTGGAATTGGAGTGAAGATTAAAAGTGTTCCCAAGTACTTCTAATCTTTTGTTTTGAATTTCACCGCACCAAGGTACGCTATCTTGTTCTTAAATTCTGAAATTTACATAGTGCATGTTATCAATCATGAATGAAATAGATTCATGTTTGTTGCTTCCGCTGTGTGTTTTGTATGAGATACAAAACCAGATTTTCCAACAGAATGCACAATCATCGCAGTGTGATTGTCTTAATCCATGTCACCAAGTGACATTGGTTTCCCCATATATACAACATGTATCAAAATGTTTAACAGTTTAGAGGGCTTCGACTCGTCACAGTGCATGCATGTTAATACACGCTGTATACGCAGAAGTGAATCCTTACCGGTGCACCATAGGGCACCAAAAGCGAAGCACTGCTGGATTTTCATCGTGAAATGGGCATCCCCATTGCCATATTCTCACATCGATAGCTTGGTGAGAATAGCGTTTGGCGTGCTATGACGCATCTAAGGCAAAGCGCTGCCAGATTTACACCATGAAAATAAGGCGAAATTCTGCTAGATTTTCGCCGTGGAAATTTGGTAGCAACTTCAAACACACTTGGAAAGCATCAATCGGGACCACACCCATTCTGAAACCAAACCTCAAAGCCTAACACATTTAAAGCCCCAAAAGCTAATGCCAATAACTTGTTTTCAACTGCCAATGTCTAAAAATTATGATTTTACCAAAACAAAGGACTGTCTACGGATAGGCGTTATGGGGTGCTTAACACCTTTCCCACACGTAACCAAAACTTTTGAACTCAAGAATCAAGATTTTACGCTCATCCATATTAGATTAGGAAAAAAGAACTTTTTCTTAACCTAGGATCGATAATAAAATCAAATAGAGTCGAGTGACCAATCACACCTTAGAAAAAACCCAATGATTGGTGGCGACTTTACTTACCCTTGGTAATTTCCTTAAAATCGACTCACATTCTAGTCACACAACTGAGGTATGACACACCTCTATAGCACGTGCAAATGCGCGCAAGTGTCACTGCAATGGATGGTCGACACAAAAAGCCACGAGGCGTCGACATCTTTGATGCTTGAAAATCTAAGCTTGACTTGTGTCTTGAATAGTCCTCTAGGCCATAGGATCCATAAGAGAAGCATGTGGAAGAAAACCATACTCAAAACAAAGAAAATTAGGGTTCTGCCTCTCACTGTGCATGCATGTAAAGGAGCCTGCGTACGTAGGTTTGACTATGCGTACGCATGCCATGGGTCAAAGAAACCTTAGCCGCACCTCCTTAGTATAAAATTGCTATTGGGGGCTCCCAAACCTCACCAAACGTATTTTGCTCCTAGAAAAAACTTTTTTTAGGCTTCCCAATAGCAGAATTCTCCCGCTTTGAAGTCTCGACTTGGATTAGGAAGCCTGGCCCTAGTTTCAAAGAGGCCATCATTCCTTGTGGTCTCTTTTGCATTTTTCCATACCATCAAATCAAGGTGGATGAACCTTTTCTTCGTGCTGCTACCAATTATTGGATCCCTACTCGACATGTTTTTCAATTCAACGGTGTAGAGATATGCCCCACTCTTCAGGAGTTTAGTGCAATCATGGGTGAACCTTTGGTGAACAACCTTGTCTTTCCTACCATGGGTCAACATCTTCCCATCTTAATTCAAGCTTTGTTGGATGTTCCTCTTGAGAAGGCCAAGCATTGGTGTGTTTTTGGCAAGTTGAATGTTTGGCTCATTTTTGTATACTTCTTTCAGTTAGCTTTCCCAACGATCGAGATACAGTGCTCCCGATTCCTTAATGCCTTTTGCCTATGCATGCTTGCAAGATACTTCTTGGTTTATGAGATTATTGTGTGGATCATAGGATGTGCTTAGTGGTTACCGACTTAAGGAATAGAAACCTTGGGGGCATGATCTTGGCTGAAACCCTCAACGGCTTGGATGCATTCAATAGGAAAGAAGCAAACTTCTTTGCAGGAAGCCCCCTCCTTGTGGGCACAAGGGGGGAGTCACAACCTAGTATTTGCAATGGTCTAGGAACCATATATATAGCATCCCTTTAAGGAAGGACCTTTTGATCTTAATACCAAAGATACGGGTTTGGAGTTCAGGTACGCTTTTGGGAAGGTGTTAGGCACCCAAGATCGCCCAACCCTAAGGTTGGCCTCCCATCATTGTGTCTTATATCTTAACCCTATTAAAAACTAACTCAACACTTATATCCTAGACTCACACACACACTAACATACATCTAGCATACAACATGGCATCTTTCATCCCAAACAAACATACCTATCTATCCACCAAACGAAAGAGAGCTAAACATACAAAAGAAACCCTAGCATTCATCTAAAACAAGGCAGCAAGCATATCAACAAAAGCAAACAAATCATTTTATAAACAAGGCATTAACATCATATCTCAAAGAAGGATTAAACAAACAACATGCATTTTCATGTGAATGCATGACTTACCTTACTTACCTCTCAGCAACATAGCACCTATGGCATTGATGAAAGGACATGTTAATGAATGGCATGGTATCAAAGCTAAGATAAACCCTAATCTAAACATGTGATAGCAAACAAGCATGTGAAAGAGGTAGACGAGAACCTATAGAGCCTAAAACATATTTAAAAAAATGGCCTAAACAAAACAAACATGTAAAGGCAAAGATAAAAAAAAACAAAAAAAAAAATTTAGGGTTTTTGGACAACGACATCAACCACGCTAGAACAGGCCTGCATGCACATAATCAAGCCTACGTGCATAGGCAAGATTATGCATACGCAAGTCCTTGCCTAGAAAACCTAAAAAGGCAAAAACAGAGCAGAACTTTAAGACAAAAATCTAACAAACTAACGTCCAAAAAAATGAAAAGAACTAAGAAACTAACTTAAACAGACATACACAAACATAAACTATGCAGAAAACAAGATTAAAATGTAGAAAGAAAAGCTAAAAAGAAAAAGAAATAAAGAGAAAGGGTTAGAACCAATATCTTAAACAAAAGCTTTCCAAGCTTGATTTTAATCGTTCTCCTTAGTCAAGCCTATTCACAAACCAATAAGAAAATGATTAGCAACATTAACTAAAAGGATCGCAGCCAGAAAAGGTCCCAATCAAATAAAATTGACTTGAGGGTGTTTTGTGAAAAACTCCTTTTTGATTCACTTGTTTGTAGTGAATTTTATATTTTCCCGTGGGATTTCTCTGTGTGTCCTTTGAAAATGTACCATGTGAGACTTTTTATAGTTGAAAAAATGGGGTTTGGAACGGTTCCTAAATGATGTGGGATTCATTCCAAATCTCAACCATTATTGCAAAAAACTTGTCTTTCTTATACTTTTGAAACCCTAGCTACATACGCAAGAATGTCCTGCATACGCATGCTTTTGCTCGCGTACGCTGTCCACAACCCACGTACATAGGCCAAGGGCAACTTTGGTCATTTTATTTCCAAAAATAGATTTTTGCTCATTTAAAAGGTTATATTATTAATTTTAACACACCTCAAGTCAATTTAATATCTGATTGGACTCTAAACTGTGATTAGGCCTTAGAGTTCGAGCATCATTGGGGAACGGGGGCCAAGTCGTAAGAGATACAAAATGCGGTGTCTACAGATCACACATACAAGGGGATACAAAGTTGTAAGGGATACCTACGCACACGACATACATCATACATATATGGGGCGGGGTGCAACTTCGAAGAGCTCCCTGGGATTCGTATGTTCTAAATCCCACCTTTGTTGCTCTGGAAATGAGCAAAGACAGGTTCACTATCCCAGAATCTGTTTTGCCACTTGCAAGCAAATGCCAAGTGACTTACTACCCTAGAGTCACTTAAAAAAAAAAAAAAAGCAAGCAAACAAACAAACAAACAAGCAAGGGTGCTCTTACAAGCTAACCCAACAAACAACAAAAGGATATAGTCCCTATGGTGTCCATTTGGGGCTCTTGCCTCAAACTTCTCCAGGTGACTTGTTCCTCTTGTCTTCTTCACTTCTTTCTCTACCTTTTCTGGTGAGGCTCTTACCTCGGGTTAACCTTGGTCTCTTTCTCTATCACTATCTCTACCTTTTTCTACTGCACCTACATGTTCAATTCCTGAAGGATATGTGTAGGAGAATTCTTGATTGTTGGATCCACTAGGAATGGTGGAAAAACTCACTAAGGAGTAGGTGTGCATGGGGAGGAATCTTCTATATGAGAAACTCATTGAGGAGTAGTATGGATGGACTCATTGAGGAGTAGTGTAGATGTGTGATCCACTAGGGAAGAATCTTCTGCTTCTTTCATGGTTCGCTGAGGACTTTGAGGAAGAATCTTATGCTTCCTTGCTAGGGATTTTTTGGTGTATAGGACTCATTGGGGAAGAATCTTCGGTTTCCTCACTAGGGATTGCTTTCATGTGTTTGGGTTCATCGAGGAAGAATCTTTTGCCTCCTCTATAGGGATGGTGCTCGATACACTTGAACTATTGAGGAAAAGTCTTCTGCTTCCTCTATGTTGACGTATGATAGGTTTGATCTATTTGAGGAAGAATCTTCTTCTTCCTTACTGAGGATGGTGTTCCTGAGATGCTTGAAATATTGAGTAAGAGTCTTCTGCTTCCTCACGAGGGTGATGTTTGATAGGTTTGATCCATTTGAGGAAGAATCTTCTACTTCGTTACTGAGGATAGTGTTCTTGATATGCTTGATCTATTAAGGAAGAGTCTTTTGCTTCCTTCATGGGGATGGTGTTTTCGATGTGCTTGAACCAGTAAAGATGGTTCTCAATGTGCTTGATCCACTAGGGATGGTTCTTGATGTGCTTGATCAGGGGAAGAGTCTTCTACTTCCTTTACCGCTCACTTGGGAGTCCTTTGATAATTTTGTGCCTTAATTGGAGTAATCTTGAGAAGTCCCTCCTTTTTGGAAAGGAATTTTTTTTTTTTTTTTTATTGCTCATGACTAAACTACACGTAGTTTAATGGTAAGGCCTAAACTACTTGTAGTTTAGACATCAGGTGTGTTCCCACCTTTTCATTTTTCCCAACAGTTACCAATTGTTTCTTTTTTTCTTCTTCATTCTCTTCATCACTCTCACCTCTTCATATTCTCCATAACACTCCTTTTCTATCTACAAAAACCTCCTTCTTGTAAGGTTGAATTTAATCAACCATCTTGTTGGCTTTATTCTGTGCCAAATTTGCTTGTATTTTAGCAATTAGTAACCCTGTATTTAGGTGGGAATCATGTAAAGGTAGTGAGTGAGAGAATATGAAGAAATGCTTAAGATTGTGCAAGGATGCAGAGACTCGTGGCTAGGACTCGCGGGTGACTCACGACTGGCAAGCCGCCAACTGCAGCACACGAGTAAAGCATGCGAGAAGATGAATAGTCGTGCCAGCTGGAGCACTACAGGACAAAATTTCCAGCCTGGCCGTTCTATTATCTCGCGGCTTGAACTCGCGACTCAATCAAGTCGCGAGGCCAAGCCGCCAACCAGCTCTGTTTTGAAAAACCTGACTCTTCGCATTCCATTCTCACCCTAGTATAAATACCCCTTATACCCACGAAATGTAGAGAGCTTCCAGAGAGAATTTTGAGAATGAAATCCTAGAGAAAAACAAGATTGATCCATCCACAATCTTCAAATAGAGACTCTTCAAATTCCTCTACTCTTACCCTCTCCATTGTTACATCCTTGAGAGGTTCTTACCCAAATCCTTTTCTCACCATACCCACATCTGTGAAAAGGCTATTTGGTGCTTTGGGAAGCAGTTAGGAATGGACCAATGGTTATTGGTTAATGCTATGGGCTATAGTAGGTTCGGCACAACCTCGTTGGAGGAAAAAGCTTGGAGGGCAGGTACACTGGGTAGATTAGGCTTGGAGGTCTTCTGCTATTCATGTATCCCAACTACATTCTTTGGTGGATTATTTACTGCTCGGAGGGCGGCAGAGAGGTTTTACGCCAAGTGCTTCGATTTCCTCTTCGATAACACATCGTTGTATTGCCCTTGTGTTTGCATCTCTCTTCCCTTAATCTTTGCCATTTAATTTCTGCTGTGGATGTGATTTTATTTTGTTTAGATTTTTTATCAATTCTTTTATAAGCTTATGTTCATTTTTCGCACATACATTGTTTGATATTAAGCGTGAATTGATAATTTGTAAATTGGGGGTCTAAACATTCATAGTGTTTTACATGCTATTTGAACATTCAATTGTTGTGGTTTAAATACCTAAGTGTGATCCTTGACCCCTTGTGTTATTAGCCATGGATTGTGCTTTATATGCCTCTTTGTATGATTTGGTTAATGATGAATGTAGCATGTCACGTGTTTGTGAAAATGCCTCTATGAGTGTTAATCTTCATGATTGTGATGCTATGTTACATGAATCTTTGGGTGTTGTTAATATTTCAAATGACAGACTCTTGAAGAAAAAGGCTAAGAAGTTTCAAAAGAATTTGAGCAAGTTATTTTGTGAAAATGATGATTTGGTTGCTAAGCTCAATGAATCCAACAAATTGGTTGAGAAATATAAGAAACTTGATGAAAATTCTCTTGAAAAGCTAAAAGAGTTTGAATGTTTGAATATGGACTTGGATGCTAAACTTGTTTTGTCTAACAAACTTGTTGATGAGCTAAAATGTGAAAATGAATCTCTTAAGATGCATGCCAAGTGTTTGATTGCTGAACCTATTGGTAAAAAGGATGAAAATATTTGTTGCAATCATGTTGTGGTACCCGATTTTGTGCCTATTGTGTGTTCTACCTCAAAGGACAAATCGGTGTACATTCCTCCACATAAAAGAAATCAAAAGGTGGAGAGAAAGGCTGTTAAGTCAAAACCTCTGTTTAGGTCTCAACCTAAGGTTTTGGATGGATCTAAATTTGTTCCAACTTGCCACCATTGTGGTGTGATTGGTCATATAAGACCTCAATGTTATAAGTTCAAGAGAGAACAAAACCATGTTGCTAGGTCCCTTCCCAAAAAGCTTAGTGGACCTAAACATATTGTTTGTCACCATTGTGGTGCCTTTGGTTATCTAAGACCTCAATGCTCTAAGCTTCATGCATTTAAAAGAATCAAAAGAAAAGAGAAACTTGAGCTTTTTGGAAGTTGTGCTAAAAAGGGTAAACCGGTTTTGAGTGAAGATAGCATGTTGTTAAAGAAAGTGTTTAATGCTCTTAACTCCTTGACTATGTGCATCTCCGGTTCTCATTCTTCCAACCCTCATCTCACTTCTCATGAGGCACTCATTCCAAACAATCATTCCATTTGGATGAGGAAGGGTTCTTATGGTTGAGCTTCTACTCTTTTGGTCCTTGATCTAATTCTTTCGATCTTTGTAGGACCCTTCATGCATTAGATGCTTCATTATCATGCATTTGTGCATCATGCATCTCTTTATTTGCATTGGTTTGTTTTTGTTTTTGATCCTACTTTTTTGTCTTTGTTTTGTGTGAGTAAAAATCCAAAACCACATAAAAAGTGAAAAATTCAAAAAGTTTGATTGTATATGTTTGAGCACATATCATATGTGAATTTTGCCTTGTACCTTCGTGCAAATGGCTTTTTGCATTTACGAGCTTAGCTTGTTCTTTATGCACTTATATCTTTGTGGGAAAAATCTTGACATCTTTGTGTGATTGTTGTAAATACATCTTCAAACTTGTCATGAATGATTAGTCAATAGTCATGTTGGTTTTGATACATGCATAGACTTGTGCCTATATATCTTCCCACTCTTTTATTTTTTTGCTTAAAGAGCTCAACCAATATAAATCTCAAAATGAAAAGAGATAATGAGCTGCAAAAGCCGTCGCACATACTAGTATTTGACTAGGAAAAAGGGGAAAGCAACTTTTATGAAAATGTATGATGCCCAAAAAGGCCAAAGGCTTGTTCATCAAATTGAAATATCAAAAATTTCAGGCATCGATCTTAAAATGAGATGTATTGATTCGAAATGATCAAATGTTATGATTTGTAAAGAAGCCAAATGAATAGCTTCAAAGATATGTAATCATTTTCTTGTGGGAGGTCATATATGTTCATTTCTATAATTGAGATAGACCACTTGACTTAGTACTAGTTGTGTATGACTTGATTGAATTGATCATTAAAGCTTCACTCTAGACTATGGACTATTCCACACTTGATACACACACACAACACACATGCCTAATGTTCAATGAATGCCTTATTCATTTGTTCGATTGTACTTGTTTAAATGTGATGTGTGTGTGCTCAACTTTATATGGATCAATACAAAAAGTTTTTTGATCATTTTATATGTTTTTGGAAGTGATTTTTATCACTCTTTGTGTTCTATTTTAGTGCTTACTTTGTTTTTCATAGTTTAAGCATGTTCTGGGTTGAAAAACAAGTGTCAGAATTTTTGGCAACTCATTTTGGCGACTTGCAAGCCGCGAGTCCCAGTCATGAGTTTTGGCTACTCATTTTGGCGACTTGCAAGCCATGACCTCTAGTAGCGAGCTTACACAGAATGGTTTTGCGACTCACTCGCAACTCAGCTTGCGACTCGCCAGTCACAAAACGCCTAGAAACAGCTTTTTAAAGAGCTTTTTCGTGGGAAACTTGTTTTAAACCTCTCCCATCCTCTTTTAAACCCCTCTTTCAATATTTTTACATCAAAACCCAACCAATTTGAATGGTTTTTCATTCCATTAACATCTCTAAAGTAATTTTAAACTCTTTTCATTTGTTTTGGATCCTTGGATTATGTTTTGGTGAGTTTTGTGCTCTTGGTTGGGATTTTCATCATAGGGGTTGGGAAAACTTAATTTTTGTCAAATTTTTGTATGGGATTGGTTTCTTTTGATGATTTTCTTTGGATGTTGTCCCCTTGTGGCAAAAAGAAAATGTATTAAGGGTGGATTTCATGATGTTCATGCATTGTTTCACATTGGTCTTCATAGTGTGCATGCTAGGTGTTTGATAAAATGCCTCTTAGTCATTTTCTCGCTTGTTTGGACTCCGATGAGTATCAAACCTTGGGGTTTCTCATGTTTCCTCATTAGGAATATGTTTGGATCATTGGTTGTGTATTTAACACACCTTGCCCCACATGTGCATTTTTCATGCATTGGTCATGCATTGCACATAGCCACCTATTGTACACACCTTAGCTACCCTTGTCATGCATTGGTTCATACATTGTTTCTTCATCCTAGCATGTCATGTTTACCTTATGCTTTGTAGCACTTCGTTTTGTCTTAGGATTGAGCTTCATTTTCTCATTCATCTTGCACCCCTCATGTCTTTTATCCTTGTTCATATCTTCTTTTCTTTCCTTCCTCTTAATTCATTTGTCTATTCGTGACAAAAAGGGGGAAAGTATCGTCATTTCTATATGAATCTTGTGCACACTCTTAGGGGGAGAAATTCTACCTTGTGCACATTCGTAGGGGGAGAAAACCATAGGGGAGATGCATATATACCAAGGGGGAGAAGACACTTTTTTTAGAAAACCTTGATTTACTTTATGCTTGTTTTCTCGTTGCTTTATGGTGCTTTGATATGCTTTATTGTGCTTTGATATGCTTTATTGCTCTCATTGCATCGTGCTTGTGTATTGGACATGCTTTTATCCTTATGCTATTGTGCTTCTTTGAATGCATGTTCGGATGATCAATTGCTTTGCTATGTGATCTTTTTAGTCATTTCTATTTGACTGTTTTGGTGTACGATCAAGTTGCTCACATGTTTCACATCATGTTCTTGATCGCAATTTATTTGTTACATTATACTTGTCCTTTTATGACTTGCTTTACCTTGAGCGTCTAATGTGTTTTGTGCAAGTGTTTCAGGTTACAAGTATATATGTTCTAAGTTCATCACAGCTCCTATGATTCATGATAGGGGGAGTGATATGATTAGGGAAGTACTTTATAGCTTGTACTTGTTGCTTTTGTAAGCTTTTAAGGTTTTATTTACCCATGCTTTGTAGCTTAAGTACTTGATGTTAAATGTCATGCATTTTCTTTAAGTACATCACTCTTGTACCCTTTGTTTGATTTTTATCATTAATGCAATTACCTTATGTTGTTGCATTGGTTGAGTGTTGGACATGCAAATGATACTTTGCAATTGAGGTTATTAACTTGCATGTCTCGATGTTCATTCCTTGTATGAATGAGCATTGTGATCACTATTCATAGTAATTGTTCATTTTTGGTCAAGCCATGGTTCATTACTTATTTCCATTTTTCTTGATCGCATTGTGCTTGCTCCATTTGCATTACAATTTTTCTGCATACAATGATCATACTGTGTTGTTGTGTTTCATGAGATACTTGTTCTTATGGTTCAAGAGCTTCACAGATTCTAGAGTTAGGTGTGAGTGAGTTTTGATCAACTGTTCCCAACTCACGCCTTAAGTCTAGAGTTTGTTAAAGGGTATTGTCACGAAATAGCCAAAGGGGGAGATTGTAAGGTTGAACTTAATCAACCATCTTGTTGGCTTTATTATGTGCCAAATTTACTTGTATTTTAGCAATTAGTAACCCTGTATTTATGTGGGAATCATGTAACGGTAGTGAGTGAGAGAGTGTGAAGAAATGCTCAAGATTGTGCAAGGATGCAGAGACTCACGACTGGGACTCGCGGGTGACTCGCGACTGGCAAGCCACCAACTGCAGCACATGAGTGAAGTGTGTGAGAAGATGAATAGTCACTCCAGCTGGAGCACTACAGGACAAAAAGTCCAGCCTGGCTATTCTGTTATCTCGCGGCTTGAACTCGCAACTTAGTCAAGCCATGAGGCCAAGCTGCCAACCAGCTCTATTTTGAAAAACTTGACTCTTCGCATTCCATTCTCACCCTAGTATAAATACATTTTATACCCACGAAATGTAGAGAGCTTTCAAAGAGAATTTTGAGAGAGAAACCCTAGAGAAAAACAAGATTGATTCATCCACAATCTTCACATAGAGACTCTTCAAATTCCTCTACTCTCACCCTATCTATTATTACATCCTTGAGAGGTTCTTACCTAAATCCTTTTCTCACCATGCCCACAAATGTGAGAAGGCTATTTGGTGCTTTGGGAAGCAGTTAGGAAGGGACCAATGGTTATTGATTGATGCTATGGGCTATAGTAGAATCCAGTAAGCTAAAGAAGAAATAGGTTCAGCGCAACCTCGCTGAAGCAAGAAGCTTGGAGGGCTTAGGTACACTGGGTAGATTAGGCTTGGAGGGTCTTCTGCTATTCATGTATCCCAAGTACATTCTTTAGTGGATTATTTACCGCTTAGAGGGCGGCGGAGAGGTTTTACGCCGAGGGCTTCGGTTTCCTCTTCGATAACACATCTTTGTGTTGTTCTTGTGTTTGCATCTCTCTTCCCTTAATCTTTGCCATTTAATTTCTGCTGTGGATGTGATTTTATTTGGTTTAGATTGTTTATCAATTCTGTTATAAGATTATGTTCATTTTTCGTACATACATTGTTTGATATTAAGCATGAATTGATAATTTGTAAATTGAGGGTCTAAACGTTCATAGTGTTTTACACGTTATTTGAACATTCACTTCTCCTTTTTCTTTCTCTCACTTTCTGACTCTCTCATTTTCTCAAACCCTCTCACTTTCTCATTTTCTCTCATTCTCTCATCATCTTCTCCAATGGCACCCAAGGCAAAGAAGTCCTCCTATATCTTATCTTCTGATGCATTCCACCTCACCCACTACAGTGGAGCAATGATGTTGGTGGGGTTTCCACCATTGACATACCAGCTAGAGAATCATATTCCCATTGCTGAATCTGTAAGTTTTTGAACTTTTTCTCATTTTCAGGTTTCTCTCTGATCTTCTGTTTCAATGTGTTTTTGGCCATGTGAATGCATGGGTTTTGCTATAGGATGGGTTTAGATGAAAACTTAACACCTCATGAGGGGTAGGAACATGTCTAGGGTTGATTTTGGATGATGTAACTTTGAAAATGTCGAAGAATTGCTTCTGTCTGTGTTCTTGCGTGCATGGGCTCGAGCCTACGTACGCAACTTATATTCATGAATACGCAGCTCTGTTCTTGCATACACAGGTTTGTTCTTGAGGCTCTACATACGTGGGAATGGTCCTGCGTATGCAGGGTCTTGTCTGCATACATGAACTTTGACCCGCGTATGTGAGACAGTTGGCAAAAGCTCTACTTTGCCCCCACTTTCACTTATTTTTCCTCTATTTCACTTCTACTTGCAATCCTAACACACCTTTTTGTCATTTTTGCATCCGCATATCACTACATCCCCTTTTTATCTTCATTCTTGCATTAAAAAAAATCATATTTTCCAAATTCTACTTGAATCAAGAATCTAATATCATCTTCTTCTTTTTTATAGTCATCGTTCCCTTATGCTGGTAGGGGAAGCACTAATAAGGTGGTGGAATGGTATAACCTTCGTGTCCTCGAAACTAGGGGCTATATCCGGGAGGCAGGCTTTAATCCTATCATTGGTCTTCTTTCAGAGAAGTCTGTAAGCGCTACCTTGGTGCAGTGCCTCATTAAGAGGTGGTGGGACACTACCCACACCTTTCATATTGCTAAGCGAGAGATGATAGTGACTCCCTACGACTTTTACTGCTTGACTGGCCTTAGCTTCGAAGGGGCCATCATCAATTTGGATAGTACGTCGGGCATCTAGCTAGGTCTCGATATGTTGGGGAGGAAGTACTCCATTGAGACCATCTGCTACTTCGACTTGGTGTCCAATTACATGTTCCTCTAATAGAGAACCACGGAGGAGTGTGTCCGTATAGCTAGGGCTTTCCTTCTCCACTTGTTAGGGGCTCTTTGCCAATGGTGGGAAAATAGTGTCGTTAAGGTGGTTAACCCTCTTTAAGGACTTTGGAAAGGCACGGAGGGCTAATTGGAGGCGGGCATGTCTTGCCTATCTCTACTCCACCTTGATAATCTTAATCGGGGCACCTTGCAACAGTTTGTGGGGCCTTGAAAGCTCCTTGATGTTTGTCATCTTTTCATTCTTTGCACTTTCACTTGTAGCTTATAGTTTTTTAAACTATGTTATCTTGAAAACTGCCATCTTGCATATGTTATCTTGTAAACTGTCATCTTGCATCTAACCTGTGACTTGTGCTTCTTTTTGCAGTGGTGGGTTGTTAGGTATGGTCTCATAACTCCAGGCACTAACCTAGTTCTAAAGGATTTTCCTCAAGTGAGAGCCCACCTTGCAGGGTTAACTTCGGATGAGGTAAGTTTAAGAGCTCTAATTGTTCATGCTTCTTCATGCATTTCCTTTAGAATACTCTTCTTCTAACCTTGGGCCATTATAGGTAAATTGGGCCCTATAGGTCAGCTAGCCCCTTCCTGCTACTCGAGACTTAGAGCCTACTGCACTCATTACTTCGGAGATTACCCGACCCTTGAAGGATTGGGCTTGAAGGTGCTATACTTGGCAGAGAGGGTGAGGTGCCAGTTGGTGGGTAAGGATGACCCACAGATTCCGATTAGCCCTCTTGAGTTCATTCTTGTACCACACTCCATGACTGATACTAAGTACAACTCATAAGGGAGCAGCGTTACCTATGTCGAATGGCTTCTTGAGGGGTTGGACTATGAGGAGTTCAACATCACTCGCCTCATGCCTTCCCTTATTGTTTAGGATATGCTCAATCTCTTTTTCTTCTCTTTTTTTCTTTTTTGTTTGTCATGACTTCTAATGTGGAAAATTGTAATAGGGGGGACCTACTGCCGGTGAGCCCATTGATCCTTCACACCTCCCTTAGACAGTCTATGCTTATGGCCCGAATGGCTTTGCTCAAGAGATTGTTGTGCCCCTTAATCTTAATGTCATGGGCTATCCTTTCCCTCCCAACACTCGAGCGGTGAGTTCTTTTTTCCTTTTTTCCTTTCTTTTTTTGCCAAATTTCTCTTTTTGTTTCAGTCACTAACCCTTCCTTCTTTGAACTGTAGCCCACTATCTTAGAGCATGAGGAGTTGGTGTGGCTAGCCGGGAATCTCAAGTTGAAAATGACCAACTACTCGAGGGAGCTATACGGTCCTGGAGGAGTGGCCCTCCCAGGGGGTGGTGATGATGATGATGATGATGACAATGATGGTGGTGAGGAGGAGGACTCTGAGGCAACTCTTAGCTACCAATCAAGAAAGAGGTAGCACCGTTGATTACCTGCAGTCACAACACATATAGGCGTACAACACACAGCTTTTTCTTTTTTCTTTTTTGCTTTTAGTGTTCTCCCCCCCCCCCCCCCTTTTAGCAACATTTGAATTTAGATTGAGACAAATGATAATATTAAGAACATCTTTTTACATTTATGCTTTTGATTGGGAACTTAACACTTAATTTACGAGATATATCATAAATAGTATGTTTCTATACAACTTTGCTTCTTTGATGCTTGCAATCTTGTGCTTGGAATGTGTCTTGAATGATTCTTTAGGCTGTAGAAACCCTAGGAATGCTTTGGAGTGAAAAAACACTACTCAAAATAGGGGAACATAGGCTTCTACCAAGCGACATGCGTACATAGAGATGAGCCTGCGTACATATCTTTGACTTTGCATATGCAGGGTTGACTCTGGTATGTGGGCCGCAAATCAGAAAAACCCTAACCGACTTATTTAAGTATAAAAGTAGTTGTTTGAGTCTATTTCCAACCTAGAGAACACTTTTTTGAGGTCCCCCAGTGGTAGAAAATTCTCCTCTTGATGTCTTTACTTGGATTAGGAAGCTTGGTCCTGATTTTAAGGATTCCAACGCTCCCTATGGTCTTTCTTGCATCTTCCCCTACCATCAGATTACGCTGGATGAACCTCTTCTTCGTGCTATTGCCAACTATTAGGTTCCTTCTCAGCATGTATTCCGCTTCAACGGAATAGAACTATGCCCCACTCTCGAGGAATTTGTTGCTATCATGGGTGAACCGAAGATTAATGACCTTATCTTCCCTACCATGGGTGGGGATCTTCCTTCCTTACTACCAGTTGTGTTGGGCATCCCTGCTGCCATGGCAAATAAGTGGTGTGTCCTTGGCAAACTCAATCTTAGGCTGGTCTTTGATTATTTTTCTAGTTCAGCCCTTCCAAAGGGTGAGAGGCCACGATTGTTCTTCCTTTGTGCCTTTTGCTTATGTGCCATTGCAAGATATTTCTTGGTCCAAAAGTTATATTATATGGATCTCTGGATGTGTATGGTGGCTTATAAGCTAAGGAGAGGTAATCTGGTGGGTTTGATCATGGCAGAAACCTTCAATGGTTTGGATGCCTTTTATAAGAAGGAAGCAAGTTTCTTTGCAGGAAGTCCTCTTCTTCAGGTATAATCCCTAAATTTTGCCTAGCCTATCAACCTAGTAGGATTCCTCTTATTTTGCATGGATTGCCTTTCGGTTTTCAACCCATCAAGCCACCTTATATCATCTTTCATCATTGTTTTTTTTTTCCTCACTCATGCTTTCCATTTTTCCTTTTCTCTTGTTTTTTTTTCTTTTTTTTTTTTCTCTTTTTTTTCTTTTTTTTTTCTTTTCCAAATATGGCTACAAGAGAGGCTTTTGTTACTTCAACCCCCAACTACACCCCTCAACACTTACCTTCCTTAGCATCTTAAAGATTACCAACTTCATTAGAGTGACATGAGCTTTGAGGCATACATGGAGCTTATGGGTTGCCTTAAGGAGACCGGCATTCAATGGGTCATGGAATGGTGGAATATCTCAAGCATGGTCCATAGTTGATGCAAGGAACATTGTATGAATTTAGTTGGGCTTCAATGCTACTCTTACTACTCCACTTTTCGTATCTCAAGTCAATTTGGAGAGCGTCATGGAGCTCCTGATGATGAGGGTGCTTTCCACACCACGGTGTTCACCAATAAGATCTTGGGCAAGATCAGCAAGGCTTGGCCACATTGTAGGATGACGAAAGACATTGTTCCTCCCAAATACATCTACTCCATTGCAAGTTACAAGTAATGGTTAGAGTACGACATGAAGTGGATTCTGAAGGATGAGAAAGCTTATAAGAAGACGAGCAAGAAAGCAAGGAGGACAGAGTGACCACCTTGAAAGGCCCCATGTTTTTCTTTTCTACACTTTTATGATTCTCATTTTTTGTTTTTGAATTCAATAAAGGATTGGAATGTTCCAAATCCCCTAAGAAAACAATCTTATTATCCTTTAATTTGAGCAATGAGAGAATTTCCTTTTTATTATCTTTGCTTATTTTCATCTCATTTATTCATTTCTTTTCTTTTTCCTTTGCCATGTAATTTTTGCCCATGACGTCCTTTCGGGAATTTTCATCATGCCCATGGTCTTTTTCCCCTAGCCTTTGCCTAGACCACCCTTTCAGGTTTTCAATCTAGTAGGGTTCTTTTGCCTTAATTTTTGCCTAGGTCGCCCTTTTAGGTTTTCAACCTAGTAGGCTTTTTTTTTTTTCTTTTTTTTTTTCTAGTTATTGTATTTTCGGAGTCTATCCATGTTGATCGGGTAAAGCATCTCTTCCCCATCCAAATCTATGATTCTTGTAGCACCTCTAGACATGATCTTCTTAATGATAAAAGGCCTAAACAACCTAGGCTTCATCTTCCCTCTTGGGTCAAAAGTCTCATCTTTAAGCACCTTTAGGACTAAGTCCCCTTTTTTAAGGTTTCTCGATTTCACCTTCTTGTTGAATGCCCTAGCAATCCTTTTTTGGTACCCTTGTGCATGATATTGTGCCCTAGCCCTCTTTTCATTTATCAAAGCCAATTGTTCATATCTCACCTTAACCCAATCCTCTTCTAGGACCTTGGTTTCCACCAATTCTCTCAAAGATTTTATCTCTACCTCAATAGGAAGCACTGCTTCACTACCATAAACCAAAGAGTAAGGTGTTGCCCTAGTTGATGCACAGATAGAAGTTCTATAACCCCATAAGGCAAATGGAAACTTCTTAGCCCAATCTTTGTATATCACTACCATCTTGGCTAGGATGTTCTTCACATTCTTCGTAGTTGCTACTACGGCCCCATTAGCTTGTGGTCGATACGATGAAGACTTGTGATGCTCAATGATGTATAACTCCGTGATCCTTAGAACCTCCCCCCTCAAAGTGGGAACTATTGTCAAAAATGATCTCTTGGGGCACCCTAAACTGGCATATGATGTTGTTTTCTAAGAACCAAGCCACATGCTCAGCCTTCAATACGGAATAGAGGTCGCCTTCACCCACTTGGGGAAATAGTCAATTGCCACCAAAATGTATTCATGCCCATTTGAAGCCTTAGGAGCTATCCTTCCAATCACATCTATGCCCCAAACCGAGAATGGCCATGGAGAAGTCATGCTATACTACTCTCTAGGTAGTACATGGTTCAAGTTGGCATGTGTCTAACAATCATGGCAACTCTTCACATAGTCCACACAATCGATCTCCATTGTATTCCAGAGGTACCCGATCCTTAGGATCTTCTTGGCTAACATTCTTCCATTCATATGAAGGCCACAAATCCCTTGATGAACTTTTTCCATTACTCTCTCGGCTTCCTCCTTCTTCAAGCAATGAAGGTGTATACTATCATAGAATCTTCTATAAAGTTGTCCTTCACATAGGATGTATTATGCTGCCATCATCCTAATGGAACAACGTTCTCTCTTGTCGACACCATCCGGATATGCCCCTAGTTCCAAGAACTTCATGATGTCATAGTACCATGAAACTTCCTTTTCCTCTATAGTCATTACTAAAGCTTCGGTCTTCCCTTTGTGCACTTCCTCATAGCTTTGCTCAATTTCCAAAGGTCGTGTCCATACTCCCTTGAGTATTTCAACCATGGAGGCTAAGGTAGCTAAGGCATCCATAAATTGATTTTGAGCTCTAGGAATGAGTATGTATTCATTTCTGTCAAAGGTCTTGGTCAAGTCCTCTAAGTATTGTTGATAAGGCTTCAAATGTTCCTCCTTCTCCTTCCACAACTTTTGTGCTTAGGCTATAACCAAAGTTGAATCTCCAAAGACTTCGGCCTCCTTTACCCCCAATTCTCAAAGAGCTTCCATTTCGACAATATAAGCCTTATATTCAGCCATGTTATTAGTTGCTTCAAAGTTCAGCTTGATTGCCAAAGGTTTATGAGATCCCTCGGGAGTAGTCAAGAGTATTCCTATCCCATTCCCATATTAGTTTACAACTCCGTCAAAGTACATCTTCCATGTTCCTAACTCAACACCAAAAATGTCCTCATTTGGAAAGTCTTCTTTACCATCTTCTCCCTCTATAGGATTCTCGACACAGCAATTTGACACAGCACTTCCTTTAATAGTTTTCCTAGCCACATACTTCAAATCAAATTCTGCCAATAAGATCAACCATCTCTACAATCTTCCACTCAAAACGGGTTTCTCAAAAAGATACTTCAATAGGTCCATTCTTGCTACCACCTATATTTGAAAAGGTAAGATGATATGTCTCAATTTCTGTACGGCCCAAACAAGTGCAAAGCATGGAACCTCTTGGGAGTGTACCTAGTCTCATAATCATGGAACCTCTTACTCAAATAGTATATGGTCCTCTCATTCTTGTCATCGTCTTCTTGTGCAAGCATACTTCCAACTGCATCCCCTATGATGGAAAGGTATAAAAGTAAGCGTTTTCCATGTTATAGAGGCACTAAGATAGGTGGATCGAGGAGATATTCCTTGATAAGTTCAAAGGCTTTTTGTCACTCATCGTTCCATGTATGTGGTTCATTCTTCCTTAGGAGTTTAAAGATGGTCTCACAAGTAGAGGTGAACTTGGCAATGAATCAACTAATGTATTGTAATTGACCCAAGAAGCCCATTATTTCTTTCTCACTTTTGGGTTGAGGCATCTCTAATATGGCTTTAATCTTGGATAGGTTAATCTTTATCCCACTATCACTCACTAGGAAGCCTAGCAATATTCCGATGGTTACTTCGAAGGTACACTTTTGTGGGTTCAATCTGAGCCTATACTCTTTAATCCTCTCAAAGAACTTCCTCAAGTTTATGGTGTGGCTACCTCTATCCTTGGATTTCACTATCATATCATCTATATACACCTCTATCTCATTATGCATCATATCATGTAGCAAGGTCATAGCTATCCTTTGGTATGTTGCCCCAGCATTCTTAAGACCAATAGCATTACCGTGTAACAATAGATTCCCCATTCAGTAGTGAAAGTGATTTTAGAAATATCTTTGGGAGCCATCTTGATTTGCTTGTACCCCGAGAAACCATCCATGAAAGACATCAAGGCACTTCCTGCCACATTATCCACTAAGACATCAATGTGAGGGAAGGGAAAGTCATCCATAGGGCATGCCTTGTTCAAATCCCTAAAATCCACACACATCCTCACCTTCCTATCCTTCTTAGGTACAGGCATGACATTGGCTATCCATTCGGCTTGGTGTACGGGTTTGATGAACCCTACCTTTAATTGCTTAGTGACTTCCTCTTTGATTTTTAAAAGCCATTCGGTCCTTATTCTTCTCAACTTTTGCTTGATAGGTACCATGTGATCATGAGTACCAATGTGATGTTGAGCTATCTTGGGGTCAATTCTAGGCATATCTTCATAAGACCATGCAAACACCTCTTGAAATTCCATGAGGAGTTCTTAAAGATTTTTTCTTTCTTTTTCATTTAGAGTTGAGCCAATTTTAATTAAGTGCAGATTCTCATTATTGCCCAAATTAATAGTTTCAAGAATTGGTTCCATAGGTTCACTTTTCTTTTCCAATTGTTTATTAATTTCATTTTCAAATTAATTTGGATCATTTGAGTGCAAAATTTCAATGTTATGGGACACATCAAAGTAAGCCAAATTAGAATTCATCTTATTGAAAAGTACATTGGAACTTACATTACAAAACTCTTTCCCTATGTTTTCAAAAAACCCAACCCGTCCAACTATTAATGGGCCCCATAATAGGCATGATGAATTTGGAAGGAACACTTGTCTTTTTATTGGTGATGGCAAAAATGTCCCCACTTGTCTTCATCATGGTCTTCATTGCTTCAGTATCCATGTAGTTCACCCAATCGACCTTTTCTTGTATCTCCTTGATTACCACAGTATGCTTCTCCTTAAAGTGAGCTTTTCATTAAAGAACATTTCCCATCCAGGATACACCTTTCTATCCTTGCCTACCCAAGGTTTGGGGAAGCCATAATAAGGGATGTTTCCCACTTCCTTCACGAAGTTCCCATTAAAAGTGCTGTAAGGTTGAATTTAATCAACCATCTTGTTGGCTTTATTCCGTGCCAATTTGCTTGTAATTTAAGCACTTAGTAACCCTGTATTTAGGTGGGATTTATGTAAGGATAGTGTATGAGAAGATGTGAAAAAAAGCTCAAGTATGTGCAAAAAAGCAGAGTTTCGCGACTAGAACTTGCGGGTGGCTCGCGGCTGCAAGCTGCCAACTTCAGGCACGTGAGAAGCACACGGGGGAGGTGAAGGGTCGCGCTAGCTGTCGCACTACAGGACAAAAGTCCTAGGCTGGCCAGGCAGTTACCTCGTGACTTGATCTCGCGACTCAGACCAGTCGTAAGGCCAAGCCGCCAATTCACCCTATTTGGCAAAAACTGTCTCTTCGTATTCCTTTCTCACCCCACTATATATAGACCCTTATACCCACGATATTGAGAGAGCTTCCAAAGAGAATTTTGTGAGAGAAACCTTAGAGAAATACAAGATTGATTCATCCACAATCTTTACCTTAGAGACACTACAAATTCCTTTACTCTCTTCCTCTCAATTGTCATACCCTTGAGAGGTTATTGACCAAATCCTTTTCTCACCACACCTACGTCTGTGAGAAGGTTCATTTGGTGGTAAGGGAAGTAGTTTGGAAGGAACCAATATACATTGGTTGATGCTATGGTCTAGTAGCGGGATCCGAGAAGCTAAAGAAGAAATAGGTTCGACGTAACCTCGTTGGAGCAAGAAGCTTTGAGGGCTTAGGTACTTAGGTAGATTAGGCTTGGAGGGTCTTCTGCTGTTCATGTATCCCAACTACATTCTTTTGTGGATTATTTCACTGCTTGGAGGGCGGCGGAGTGGTTTTACGCCGACGACTTCGGTTTCCTCTTCGATAACACATCGTGTATTGTCCGTGTGTTTGCATCTTCCTTCCCTTTATCTTTGCCCTATATTTACTACTGTGGATGTGTTTATATTTGGCTTAGATTAGTTATCAATTCTGTGATTGGCTTATGTTCATGTTCCGCACATTAATTGTTTGATTATAAGCTTGAATTGATATTTTATAATTTGGGGTCTAAACGTTCAAGGGTGTTTCTTACCCATATTGAACTTTCAATTGGTATTAGAGCAGGTACACTTGTTGTGGTTTTAATACCTGAGTGTGATCCTTGACCCCTTGTTGAGATGGATAGGACTCAATCTCTTAATGATCCACCATTTTTTTATGGTAATAATTATGCCTTCTAGAAAGTTAGAATGAGGGCATTTCTATGCTCTATTGATGACACCGTTTGGGATGCAGTTGAAGTCGGTTGGACCAAACCGAAGGCTGCAAAATCCACCTGGGATAAGGCAGCTCTTGCGGCGGCTAATGCTAATAGTAAAGCCTTAAATGCTATTTTTTGTGGTGTGTCTCCAGATGAATTCCACAGGATATCTCACATAACAGTGGCCAAGGAAGTTTGGGAGATTTTTTAGACAACTTATAAGGGGACTAAGAAGGTGAAGGACACAAAACTCCAAATGCTTACCACCAAATTTGAAAAGCTCAAGATGGGTGAAGATGAATCGTTTGATTCATTCTATGGGAAGCTCAATGAAATTGTCATTGCTAAGCTCAATCTAGGTGAGAAGATTGAAGATACTAAGGTGGTGAGAAAAATCTTGAGGTTCTTGCCTGAAAGCTTTAGAGCAAAAGTCACAGCCATAAAGGAAAGTAAGGATTTGGATGAAATTAAGATCCAAGAGCTCATTGGGTCACTTCAAACGTATAAGCTTGGACTGCCCTCCCATAAGACGAGTAAATTACTCGCTCTCAAAACCATCACCGAAAGAATGGATGATCCTATCGAAGAAGATGGAGTGGAGAAGGAAGTAGCATATCTTGCGAAAAACTTCCGCAAATTTCTAAAGATGAAGAACAGTGGGAAGCCATTCAACAGAGGAAAATTTTCATCTTCAAGAGGTGATAGGAAAGAGTTTACGAGGAAAGAAGGGAAGGATTTTCAATCACCTTCAGACATTGTGTGTTTTGAATGCAATGGCCATGGACATCTAAAGAAGGAGTGTCCAAATTTTCTGAGGGGAAAAGGCAAGGCTTATTCCACAACGCTCAGTGATTCAGACTCGGAAGAGAGCTGTGACGGAGAGGGAAACTACTCCGCCTTCATAACCATTGCTTAGGTGGATTCCGCTGATGACTTGGGTGCACTTGTGAAGGAGCTTGGTGAGCATTCTAATTCAGATCTATTGGGATTGTGGAAGAATCAGATGCTGAAGAGGAAGAGAATTCAGCTAATCTTCAAGAAAATTACTACTTACTACTTGAGAAGTCCAGAAAGTATGCAAGGGTAGCCAAGGCGGCTGTGAGGAAGATGAAAAGAGCTGAGGAGGATGACAGAAGTCTCTTGGTCAGATATAAAGAGGCTAAGTGTGAGATTGAGACACTAAATGGCGAGCTATCTGAAGCCTATACGAAGGTAAGGTTTCTTGAGCCAAGATAGAGAGAGTCTCCTCCCAGAAGTTAGAAGATGTTATATCATCTCAAAAACCTTCCTCAGACAAGTCCAGGTTGGGATACACCGGAGGAAGTTCCTCATCAGCCAAAGTCACCAAAGAAGTAAAGTTTGTGAAGGCAAACGAGACGGTTGTAGAAGAGCCCATTCTTGAGAGAGTTAAGGATGTAAAGAAGAAGAATGTGGCTGAGCAACGAATGGTGAATAAGCCCTGAAATCAATCTGTGGTCAAACATGAAACTAAAGGAAGATCACTTCCAAGAACACAACAGGGTCCTAGAACGAATTATGTTTGTCACTATTACGGACTGCAAGGACATATCAGACCCAACTGTCAAAAGCTGAGAGAAGACAATAATACAAGTGCACCTTGGTCACGAGGAAGAAGAAATGACATAAGGTCTTGGGGTGGTGAGCAACCAAGAAGTCAAAATCGTGATCCAGGAATGATGGACGTGATGAAGATGATTGGTGCCTTCACCAATTGCCTGGAAAGCTTCACACGAAGGTTTGACAGTCCCAACTCTCGTACCCGATCCGTCAAGGATATCACCCTAAACGCACGTGACGTGTGGGTGACAAAAGGTACTCATGCATAAGCATTACAACATGTCCATGCATCAATACTTCCCATATTTGTGAATATGCTTGGTTATGTGCTTCTTGCTAGTATTTAGGTTGTTCTTTTGTGTGTGTGTTTGTCTTTGGTTCAAATGTTTTTACATTGTTTTTTATGTTATGTTTTTTCTCAATCTTTAACTGCTTTTGTGTCAAAAATCCAAAAACACATAAAAAGTAGAAAATCCAAAAAGTTTGATCGGCTTTGTTGAGTTTTGTCTCAAAGCATGTTTTGCCTTGTGCCTTTGTACTTATGGCTTTGTGCATTTAACGAGCTTAGCTTGTCTCTTATGCACTCATATCATTGTGGAAGAAATTTTGAAATCTATGTGACTGTTGTAAATAGATCTTCAACATTGTCATGAATAACTAGTAAATGGTTTTGTTGATCTTGAGACATGCATAGACTCATGCCTATATATCTTCCCACTTTTTATTTTAATGCTTAAAAGAGCTCTCTAAATGTAAATCTCCAAATGAAAAGAGATATAGAGCTGCAAAAGCCTGTCGCACATACTAGAATTCGACTAAGAAAAAGGGAAAGCGACCAAAATAAAATGTATGATGCCCAAAAAGCCAAAGGCTAATTCATCAATTGAAATATCAAAAATTTCAGGCATCTATCTCACAATGAGATTTTCTTTGCTCAAAAAGTGCAAATGATATGTTAAATATGGAGCCAAATGAAAAGTTTCAAAGAATTGTTATCAAGTGCATGTGGGAGGTCATATATGCATGTTTCTATAATTGAGATAGGTCACATTATCTAGTGCTAGTTGTGTATGGCTTGATTGAATTGATCATTGAAGCTTTACATTGGACTAAGGACTATCTCATTTTTGATATCCACACACAACACACAAGTCTATGTTCAATTAATGCCATATTCATTTGTGTGATTGTACTTGATTAAATGTGTTTTCACAAGCTCAATCTTTGTTGATCAAACACAAAAAGATTTTTGAATGTTTTAGTTTGTTTTTGGAAAGTATTTTGTTTTACAAAAATGTCAAAATTTTCAAAAACAGTGTTGCCCTGTTTTGGCGACTCAGTCGCGGGTAGGTCCAGTCGCATGCTCCAGTCGCGAAGCTCTCTCCGAGATTTTCACGGGTCACTGGTGGGTCAACATCTCAGTCGCGAAAAAGACTTAGGAAATTTTTCAAAATTTGTGCTTTTGCATATTTCGCAGCTCAATGTGGTGACTTGTTTGCAGGTGGAAGGTCTAGTCGCGAGGGGTACACAGAGATTTTCGCGGCTTAGCTCGCGACTCCCTAGCGGGTAGATCTTCCAGTCGTGAAAAACACTTAGAAGATTTTTCAAGAATCTTGGGTTCACAGTGTTTCGCGGCTTACCCTGGAGACTTACTGGCGACTTGATCCAGTCGCGAAAAATGCGTGTTTTGTGTTTTAAAGTCAGTTTTTCAAAAAAAAAAAAAAATTTCAGTTTTTCCCTCGTACTTTGTGACTGTTCATTATCTTCTCCATTTCTCTCTCTCTAAAACTCGACGTGCCCATCTTTGAAAATCCTCCATTTCTGCATTTTTTTTCTCTCGAATCTTCAAGAAAAAGGTTCGAGTTTCCTCTATCTCACTTCAGACTTCATGTATTTAGTGATATTTTCTTGAATCTGTGCATTTTGAGACTGGTTTGAGTTTTTGGGGGTTCGAACATGTTTGCTGCTTTAAAATGTTTGGTTTGGGTGTTTGGGTTTGGTTGTTTTGTTGTTATATGTTGTTGTTATCATGTTTTTGTTTCTTTGCTATTGTTTCTGCTCTGAACATTGCTGTTTGATTGCTCTTACACTCTTTGGGTATATGGGTTTTGGTTTCGCTTTGAATATATGTTTGGATGTCTTAGTTTATCTGAGAGTATAAATTTGTTTGTCTCATAATGTTGTGTTTCTGTCAAATTATCACATCTTGTGTGCGTTTATGTGTTAAGGGTTCATTTTACACTTTTCACATCTTCTGAACATTCAAAGGTGTTTAGGTCATGCTTCATGGACATATGCTTGTGGTCTTCACTGTCCTTATATTTCTGCTTTATGCTTGTCCCTATCTTCATCTAGACATACTGATCTTGTTTGAGTTGCTGGAATATTATGTTTGATCCCTGTGTTATTTTGACACTCTGTCACTCTATCTGTTATTCCCTTGTTACTAATATGTGTATATTTCCACATATTGTGTTTTGCCCTTGTTGTGGCCTCTTCTGCGTGTTTACATATGCCTCTCACTCCTTCAAAGAATAAGACTCCCGCTAAGAAGGCTGATAAAAGAATGAAAATGGACAACAATCTGTTTAGGTTTGTCAAGCACTTTGAGAGATACAGAGATTCCTTCATGAAGGGTACCATTATCCAGGAGAGATTTGTTGACTTACATGATTTGAAGGACACCTTCATTCCAGAGTGCTTTGAGGGAAGAGGATGGGAGAAGTTGTTGAGTGATCTACTTGCAGTCTATGAGCCCTTAATAAGGGAATTCTATGCAAATGTGAACATAAGGGATGAAGAGATGAACTGCTGGGTTAGAAGACATGAGTTCACCTTAGATGCACATGACATAGATGAGGTACTTGGTCTTGAGGGTTTAGAGGAGTATGAGTTCATTAACTACAAAGACAGGATGTTGTCCCTAGATACTGTCCAGGCTCGGATTGGTGGTGTTAAAGAAGGGAGATGTCTCAACACTAATGCCTTCCCTACTGACATGAGGTGTTTGACCACAATCATGATATTCAATTTGTATCCCATAAGAAAGATGACCACTCTTACTAATTCCAGAGCTATATTCCTCATGGAACTCAAGGAGAAAGTCATCATTGACATTAGCTCACACATATTCGACACTTTCATGGACGAGACTAGAACCACTGCTAGGCCCAAGTTGGTCTTTCCTAGCCTCCTTATGAGGATCTTCAGAGCAAAGGGTGTTAGAATTCCTCAAGATATCAGTCCCATGACTCCATTGTCAGCAATAAACAAATTCACCATCACAAGGATACAAAGTCGTCTTCCAGGTGAAGAGGTGGAGGATGTTCAAGAAGAAGGTTCCAATGGAGACTGAAGCAGAAGCTGCAAAACAATCATCACACCCAGGAGCAGAAGAAAGAGGAGTAGAGCCTCAACTTCATCAGCTGTACCTCCGGATGCATTTCAGATCATCCTGGAGAGGCTTGACACACTCAGAGAGGTTCAAAATCAGCATACTGAAAGGATGACAGTAATGCAAGATCAGCTTGATGTACTCTCAGCCAAGTTTGACAGCATTCACACCAACCAGGAGTAGTGACCCTTTGGCCATTCCAGTCAAAAATGGGGAGAATTTTTGGGCCAGCACTTGAGGGGGAATGTTTGTTTGAGGGGGAGATTCATAATCTTTACTATTTTTGTCTATAGTTTTGTTACTATGGTTTGGATAACTGTTGGTTTTATTGGTTTGATACACTGTGGTTTTGGGATAATGTTTGGCTTATACTCATAACTCTTGAATGATTTTAATACCTTGCTAATATATATATATATATATATTGATGATGTTTAATCAGTTAATTTTGTTTGTACCTGGTACCTTTGTAGGTTGTTAAGGTTTTTGTTTATGTTTGTACCCATGTTGCTTTTGTAAGCTTTAAGGATTTGTTTCTATGCACTTGTAGGCCTTTGTGGTTTGTACCATGCTTTATGCAGCCTTTGTACTTTGTTAAATCAGTACTTCTAACTAAATGTCATGCATTTTCTTCTGAGTACTGTCACTCTTGTGCCCTTGTAGGATTTTTCCTAGATGCACATTCTTCATGTACTGTGCATTGGTTGAATGTTGGTCATTCAAGTGATTTACCTTGTGTTTATCAACTTGAATGTCCGGATGTTCATTCCAAGTGTGAATGAGCATTGTGATCACTTAGTCATAGTGGTTGCATGTTTTGGTCTTGCCATGGTTTATTGCTTTACTCCATTGTGCTTGATCGCATTGTGCTTATTCCATATGTTTTACAAGTTTTCTGCATACAATGAACTTATTGTGTTGTTATGTTTCAGGAGTTCTTGTTCTTATGGTTCTAAAGCTTCACAGATTCTAGAGTTAGGTGTGAGTGAGTTTTCCAACTGTTCCCAACTCACGCATTAAGTCTAGAGCTTGTTGTAGGGTTCTGTCACGGAATAGCCAAAGGGGGAGATTGTAAGGTTGAATTTAATCAACCATCTTGTTGGCTTTATTCTGTGCCAATTTGCTTGTAATTTAAGCACTTAGTAACCTTGTATTTAGGTGAGATTTATGTAAGGGTAGTGTGTGAGAAGATGTGAAGAAAAGCTCAAGTATGTGCAAAGAAGCAGAATTTTGCGGCTAGAACTCGCAGGTGGCTCGCGGCTGCAAGCAGCCAACTTCAGGCACGTGAGAAGCACACGGGAGAGGTGAAGGGTCATGCCAGCTGTCGTACTACAGGACAAAAGTCCCAGGCTAGCCAGGCAGTTACCTCGCGACTTGATCTCGCGACTCAGACCAGTCGCGAGGCCAAGCCGCCAATTCACCCTATTTGGCAAAAACTATCTCTTCATATTCCTTTCTCACCCCACTATATATAGACCCTTATACCCACGATATTGAGAGAGCTTCCAGAGAGAATTTTGTGAGAGAAACCTTAGAGAAATACAAGATTGATTCATCCACAATCTTTACCTTAGAGACACTACAAATTCCTTTACTCTCTTCCTCTCCATTGTCATACCCTTGAGAGGTTATTGACCAAATCATTTTCTCACCACACCTACGTCTGTGAGAAGGTTCATTTGGTGCTAAGGGAAGCAGTTTGGAAGGAACCAATATACATTGGTTGATACTGTGGTCTAGTAGCGGAATCCGGGAGCTAAAGAAGAAATAGGTTCGGCATAACCTCGTTGGAGCAAGAAGATTGGAGGGCTTAGGTACTTGGGTAGATTAGGCTTGGAGGGTCTTCTGCTGTTCATGTATCCCAACTACATTCTTTAGTGGATTATTTCACCGCTTGAAGGGCGGCGGAGAGGTTTTACGTCGAGGACTTCGGTTTCCTCTTCGATAACACATCGTATGTTGTCCGTGTGTTTGCATCATCCTTCCCTTTATCTTTGCCCTATATTTACTGCTGTGGATGTGTTTATATTTGGCTTAGATTAGTTATCAATTCTGTGATTGGCTTATGTTCATGTTCTGCACATTAATTGTTTGATTATAAGCTTGAATTGATATTTTATAATTTGGGGTCTAAACGTTCAAGGGTGTTTCTTACCCATATTGAACTTTCAAGTGCCAAGGTTTTTCTTAATTCCGTCGCAACCTCCAAAGAATCCTAAACCTTCCTTAGTCATTTGAGTCTTGATGTTAGAGAACTCAACTACCCCTTTTCCTTCTTTTCTAAGGCCCATACCAGGCATGAATCCCATGTTCTTCATCATTACAATCACCTCATGGCTACAATATAGGAACAGTTGGTATCATACCTCTCATCCTTTAATCCATAGTCAGTTATATTCACGAACTCAAAGGCACTCATTTGAAGCTTACTTCCTCCTTCGTCGAGCCCATAAACCGATGCTAGAATCTCACCATCTCTAAGCACTATGGCAATCCCTCATTTCCATGGGATCTTCATCTTTTGGTGTAGCGAGGAAGGGATTGCCCAATTGGGGTGAAACCAAGCCCTTCCCAAGAAAAGGTTGTAATTTGGGGTGATGTCCTCAACATGAAATTCCACAATGGTTTCCATTGGCCTAAACTTACAAGGAGCCTTGAAAGTACCCATGACCTTCCTTGAAGTGTTGTCATATGCCCTTACAGTCAAGGGAGAAGGAATGACAGTCTCCATATCTAGGCCAATAGTGAGGGCAGTCCTAAAGGGTCAAACACTCAAGGCAGACCCATTGTCATTAAGCACCATCAGAACCTCGGCACCCATGCATTCAAAGGTGATTTTGTTGGGGTTTATGCCCTAAAATCCAATTTATTGGCATGTTATAAATAATTAAGTTATTTAATTATATGAGACTATTTATGAACTAATGGGACATTATCATAGTCCTTGAGATGCATTGTATGTGGTTTATGTGATTTAGTCACAGAAGACATAAATCACAAGTTCCTTGTAAACTCAAAATATAGTTCGTAGTCGGTGATGAAATTGGGCGTTTCATCTGCGAAGACTATAACACATTAACTAAGATGGTTTGTCTTGATCATGGAAGTGTAGACTTCTAGTTGATATGTTGATGTGTCTTAAGAGTTAAGACATATTGAACTGGACCGCTGTGAGATTGATTATTCAATCAACAACTGTCACCTGAATAATTAATCTTACGACTTCTAATTTCATAAACTCTTAATCCTAAGAGAATAGTGAACCCGATTATGAAATGTAGGTTACTTTGATATATCAGGAGTGAGATCTAATATTCACGATCAAAATCTCAGTATGTTGGGTAACTACACGTAGTGTTGAGGGAACACATATTCTCAAGATGGAATCCATAATCTCTTTTAATAGAGACACGAAATATCCCATTGAGATAAGTTTAATGAGAACTGGTTATTCTGGGCGCCCACTTTAGTAAAGAGTTACTAAAATTTATATTTATTGAAATTGGATTTCAATAAATGTGAATAACTAAAAGATTAAACCGGGTACTCAAGGATAAAATAGTTGTTTACAAAGTGACAGTTCTTTATGACTTTGTTCACTATGGATACTTTGTTCACTATGGATATTTCATGGAGGGGTCATATGATATCATTAGAGTATTGAGATATAATTTATTAATAAGGCCTAGAGCGCAATTATATTTATATAGTGGTATTAAATATAATTAATGGTAACTTTGGACTTGTCAAGAGTTGACAGAAAAGCCCAAGGCCCATTGGAGCTACTGTCTTATTAGTCCCTTTTGGTCCCACTCCAAGCCACACACTAAAGCCCAATTGGAAAGGCCCAATAGGCCAGCCCAATTAGATAATCAGTTAGTTATAAAGGGAGAAACATACAGAATTTTATTTTAAGAGAGACATCGTTGTGAAATGGTGTGTATGTGTGAGTGAAGTCACTCGATTATTCTCCCTTGGAAACTGATTGAGAGACCACACTTCTTAGGCGTAAAGTGGAATTGGAGTGAAGATTAAAAGTGTTCCCAAGTACTTCTAATCTTTTGTTTTGAATTTCATCGCACCAAGGTACGCTATCTTGTTCTTAAATTCTGAAATTTACATAGTGCATGTTATCAATCATGAATGAAACAGATTCATGTTTGTTGCTTCCGCTGTGTGTTTTGTATGAGATACAAAACCAGATTTTCCAACAATTGGTATCAGAGCCAGGTTTTCATCTCATGCTTGTATAACATGTGATTGAGTTTTAGAATCAAAGAAAATCATTTTCTAGGTGTTATGGGATTCTTGAATCTGTAGTGATTGTTCTATATAATCACGTTTAGGATTTTTGATTTCATAATTTGTTTTAAGAGAAGGTGATTGACTTTGCGTTGATGTGAAGAGAATTTCTATTAATATGGAATTCCATCTTCAAAAGAAATTCTCTTGGCCACACAATTAAGATACGGATCCATTCAAAGAAAGTAGTTATTGTCCAAGAGAAATTCTTTTTAGAGAACTTCGTTGCCAAGGATAACCGTTCATGATGATAACCATTGTATTGCATTGGTTTGTTTCGAAATGGACATCTTGGCTTAATATTTACTTATTGGATGGTGCCGTGTCTTAGTAATTGCCAAGGATATAGTTATCGAATGTAATTCAAATAACGGTCATGTGCATGAACCAATTGATTGCACTGGTTGGACTTTATTGCACCGCTTGGATGTATGATAAGACAATTTAATGTTAATTGTCTTGATGGCCATCTTGCATGTGTTAATATAAAGGATTCATTCAATCCGTATATTATATTCCATACGCATTCGAATTAGTGATTCAAGGTTTCAAGCAGTCAATAACTATATCTAAGCATTTCAACTTTACGCGTTCATCAAATGACATATATATGTGACAATGTGGATTTACTAGTTTTGAATTAATATTGTACACCGTCAATGATTATATATGATTTATGGCCTGATTACACATGGATTAGGTTGTATCCTTTATGTGATAAAATATGCATGATCTAAGGGAAAATTCTAAAAAATTCAGTTATACGATTTTCAATCGATCGGAAATTCCTTTTGATCGATCGAATGTGCTTTTCTATTGATTGAAAAGGAATCGAGAACCGATTGAGTCAGGCAGAAACTCTATGATGAAAGTCTTCATTGTCTTGATTGATCGAGAATTCCTTTCGACCAATCGAATGTTGATTTCAATCGATTGAACAGAAATTGAGAATCAATCGAATGAGGCAAAACCTTTGTGATGAATTTCTTCATTTTTTGATCGATCGAGTAATAGGTTCAACCGATCGAAGGCACTGAATTTTGAATTTTCACTTGTTTTTGACTAAGTGTTAAAACTTTGATAAAAAGCAATGCTATGTGATTAATTTTATAGTCCTTAAAAGTTAAGGACATTCATTAATCATTATCTAACTAAAAGACTTGATGAGATCTAAGATGTTAGTTAAATAGAACTCTTAGTCCTAAATTGTTTTATGATCAAAAGTCCTTAATTTATTTTAATTAGAGGTTTTTAATGAGATTAAAATTCTAATTAAAAGGTATATAGTTTCTAATGAGATTAGAATCTTTTATCTAGTAAATTAAGGATAGAGTTCTTTATAACTAATTTTTGATCCATTAGAGTTTAAGGAATCCTAAATAGTTTAGGACTTCCATTTTAGTTAGTGATTCTAATAAGATTAGAGTCTTTATCAAGTGCAAGGTTATTAATTGTGATGGGATCACAATTATTTAAGAAAAACTCAAATACTGAATGGGAGTGCTAAAATAACCCTTTTTGTTAAGTTTATTGTAAAGTGAATAGATACCTTGTCTTGACTTCGAGTCTTGCATTCCATGCGGAGGGTATTTACTTCACGGTTTACATGATTAAACGTCTTTGTGATTGCACGAATGTTCGTTACGCTATTGTGACGTAACTTAGTAAGATCACATTGAATTTAAACAATTAAACACCCTTGATGTGTAGGGTTAAAATTATGATGAGATCACAATGTTTTCAGGACAATCCACTTGTTTTTAAAATTTCTAGTGGGAGAGAGATACAAGAGTTGGATCTCACGGCCTCCATTTTCAGTTCACAGTAGTGTGGGTAAGCACCCCATCTTGGCGTATATGCCTCGCGATCCCAAAGGAGGGTGTTTACTTCATAGTACTACAAGATTGAACTTACCTGTTTAAAGTAGTGTGAACAAGCACCTCGTCTTGGCGTATATGCCTCGCAATCCCAAAGGAGGGTGTTTCGTTTCACGGTACTACAAGTTTAAACATTATAAGGGAGATGAAATGTGGCTACACATGATTTTAGATAATGATGTACACTAGACTAAGTGTAATGTTAACCTCCCAAAGGAGCTATGTCATTATTACTTAGAGGCTAAAGTTAATACGGTATATTATTAGTGTTTGATAAGAGTTATCATGATAACACTAATAATGAGAATAATTCTCAATCAATCATGGTGTTTATAATATACTTGCTACCAAGGAATTATAGACATGAATTGTGTTGTCGTTGCACCTAATATAATATGTTTTTATGGGTTCCATTTTATATGGTAGTGGTTGCAAAATATAATGTCCTGGTATTTAAATTCATAGTCTCAAAATAAAGTTGTCATAAATTTTTGTTCTCTAACTACTATTTTAATAGAATCACATTAACTAAGAAATAATTTTGTACATGGTGCTTAAAGGAGCTGAAGTACATATTTATGTTTCGATTCAGCATTGTCATAATTTCCTATACATGATGCATTTATGGAAGATAGCTTATGATGTGATCATAGTCTCCATTGAAATGTTAAAATGTTACATTGGCTTCTATCTCAATTGTGCAACAGCATGAGATACAAGAGTTAGTACTAGACTTAGACTTTATATTAAGTCTAAATGAGATATTTGGTATGAATCATATTGAGTGCTAAGAAAGGCTTAAGGAGTTCCAATTCTACATCATTTTATGAAAATGTTTTATTTTTTAAATGAATTGGAATTCTTGGATGTAGAGATTAAATGTTAATCTCATATGGATATGATCCACAAGCCCTTGTTAGAATCATTTGATCAATTCAGATTATTTTGAAAATAAATTCTTTTTATATTATCTGAACTGATGAGTGAGTTCTACACAACGGAAGACATCCTAAAAGCTAAGACTAAGATCAATATGATTTAATTCAAATTCTTAACCTAAACCAAAAGGTAAGGGTCGTAAGAAGAGGAATTATAATACCAAACAGTTGGACAAGTCATTTGCCCTAGGAGTTGCCAAAAGGAAATTAGACTTAAAAGTTTGACCAAAAGGAAAGTGTTTCCATTTTGGTAAAGATAAGCATTGTCCATAATTATCTTCTAGATGGAAATTTACATGTCTTACTTTTTAAAGAGAAAGTTTCCATCATTTGGTATTGTATGTTTTAGTACTTCTGTCTAAATTTTATTAATCTAAATGATATTTAAAATTGGTGAAAGATGGGCTTTTAGAACCATTATTTTGTTATATTCCTAGTTTATGAATTCTATTTAGAAGATAATAAGATCTAGGGCTCCTTTTTTGTAAAAGAATAAAGTTCCAATGACTTCTTTAAGTCAGTGCAAACATAAAGGAGGAATAGGGCTCTTTTAAAGGTAGATTGTTCTAGAAGTAAAATGTTAGAATTTTGTAGGACAACTATAAAATACATTTAGAAATGAGATGGTTGTATTAGATACAGCACAAGGCATTATTCAATATATATAACTATTACACCGGTTCAATATCGTAGTGGGAGGATTATCAATTACCAAATAAATTCATATTTTTGGGATAAACTTTTGAAGTCATTCCATAAGGATATGAATTTGATCCTTGGTCCTACGTAAAGGCAATAGATAATATGAATATGGATTATTGGATCAAGGTTATGTGAACAGAATTAGATTCTATTTAAAGTCTATAACTTGTAGAGGCGCCTAATGACATTAAGCTTATTGATCTCAAATAGGTCTACAAGTAAATGAGATTGATAGATTTGAAGGTGCAAACCTTCAAAGTCAAGACTAGTGGTGAAAAGATTTATTTAGAAAGAAATGGTTCTACTATGAAAATATTTTTTCACCAATAGTCAAGTTTGACTCTATCTAGATTCTCTTATTCGTTATATTTCATTTGGATGAAATATGGCAATGAATATCAAGAAAGCTTCTTTTAGTAGCAATCTTGAGGAAGACATCTATATGATGTAACTAAACTTGTTCATAGCAAAGAACCAGTAGTGTTTAGTATGCAAGTTGCTTAAAGTCCATTTATGGACTAAAGCAAGCATATGAATCATAAGATATCATCTTTGATCAAGCAATCAAATTGTTTGATTTTGATTAAGTATTAAAAGGCCTTATGTGTGTAAAGCTATATAGAATAATAAATCTCTTAATGTATGTTGATGACATTTTAATCATTTAGACTGATGTAGAGTTATTGTCATCAATGGAGTTTTTTTTTTTTTTTTTGGTCTAGTCTAGTTTGATATAAAGTACTTGGGAAAGACTGGTGACATCCTAAGAATTAAATTTTGTTAAAATTCAGATATTAGGATGTTGGGTCTATCTCAAACTGCTTAAATAGATTGGATTCTAGCCAAGTATAGCATGTAATACTTGAAGAAAGAATTCTTTCCTTTTAAGTTTGAAGTTCCTTCATATAGGACTATAGTCCTAAGACATATAAAAGGAAGAGCATATTAAAGACAATTCCTTATACTATATCAATAGGTAGTCTTTAAGCTATACTATATACTAGGCTAAATATCTATTTTGCGGTGGGCATGATAAGCAAATATCAATTGAATCTAAGATCACTTAATTTAATGGGAGTAAAAGCATATACTCAATATCTTAGGAGAATGAGGGATTATATGCTTGTCCACCAAAGTGAGGATTTGATGGTTACTAGTTATAAAAATACTGACTTGTAGTTTGATTGTGATTCATGAAGTTGGACTTCAAGATATGTGTTCATCCTAGGTGGTGAAGATGCACATTAAGCATACGTATTATCTCATTAGAGAGATTTAAGTACGTGAGATACAGTAGTAGAAAAGATAATTTATGCAATAAATCTGACTGAAACTTGTTTCCAAACCCTACCTTAGAGTGATTATGAATTACTCTAAAGTGAAATAAGTGTCGGATAGATGGTAAATTGTCTTTGAGGGCAAGTGGGAGATTGTTGGGGTTTAAGCCCTAAAATTCAATTTATTGGCATGTTATAAATAATTAAGTTATTTAATTATATGAGACTATTTATGAACTAATGGGGCATTATCATAGTCCTTGAGATGCATTGTATGTGGTTTATGTGATTTAGTCATAGAAGATATAAATCACAAGTTCCTTGTAAACTCAAAATATAGTTTGTAGTCAGTGATGAAATTGGGCGTTTCATCTGCGAAGACTATAACACATTAACTAAGATGGTTTGTCTTGATCATGGAAGTGTAGACTTCTAGTTGATATGTTGATGTGTCTTAAGAGTTAAGACATATTGAACTGGACCGCTGTGAGATTAATTATTCAATCAACAACTGTCACCTGAATAATTAATCTTACGACTTCTAATTTCATAGACTCTTAATCCTAAGAGGATAGTGAACTCGATCATGAAATGTAGGTTACTTTGATATATCAGGAGTGAGATCTAATATTAACGATCAAAACCTCAGTATGTTGGGTAACTACACGTAGTGTTGAGGGAATACATATTCTCAAGATGGAATCCATAATCTCTTTTAATAGAGACACGAAATATTCCCTTGAGATAAGTTTAATGGGAACTGGTTATTCTGGGCGCCCACTTTAGTAAAAAGTTACTAAAACTTATATTTATTGAAATTGGATTTCAATAAATGTGAATAACTAAAAGATTAAACCGGGTACTCAAGGATAAAATAGTTGTTTACAAAGTGACAGTTCTTTATGACTTTGTTCACTATGGATATTTCATGGAGGGGTCATATGATATCATTAGAGTCTTGGGATATAATTTATTAATAAGGCCTAGAGTGCAATTATATTTATATAGTGGTTTTAAATATAATTAATGGTAACTTTGGACTTGTCAAGAGTTGACAGAAAAGCCCAAGGCCCATTGGAGCTAGTGTCTTATTAGTCCCTTTTGGTCCCACTCCAAGCCACACACTAAAGCTCAATTAGAAATGCCCAATAGGCCAGCCCAATTAGATAATCAGTTAGTTTTAAAGGGAGAAACATACAAAATTTTATTTTAAGAGAGACATCATTGTGAAATGGTGTGTATATGTGAATGAAACCACTCGATTATTCTCCCTTGGAAACTGATTGAGAGACCATACTTCTTAGGCATAAAGTGGAATTGGAGTAAAGATTAAAAGTGTTCCCAAGTACTTCTAATCTTTTGTTTTGAATTTCACTGCACCAAGGTACGCTATCTTGTTCTTAAATTCTGAAATTTACATAGTGCATGTTATCAATCATGAATGAATTAGATTCATGTTTGTTGCTTCCGCTGTGTGTTTTGTATGAGATACAAAACCAGATTTTCCAACAGATTTGCAAGGGTCTAGTGTGAGTAGCTCCTTCGAGAGGGAGATCTTTATCGGAAAAAACAAGGAGAGGGTGTGAGGAACCCTCCACTCCCATGAGAGACAAACTTCTTGTGGTGTAGTTTCTATAGGTACTTTTTTCTCATTCAAGGCGTCCAAGAGAGTCTTATGATGCTTTTGAGAGGCCATGAGCAAGCCCTATACAAACACATGAGCTTGGGTCTTTTTCAATTGCACTATGACCATATCTTTTTCTTCTTTATCTTCTTTTCCACTAGATTTCATGGGCTTGGACCCTTCCCCTAGATCTCTACCAGGATGATCTTTTTCCAAAAGGATGGCTTGCAGTACTTCCCACTTCTAGTGATATTTGCTATATTGTCCTCCAAAACCCTCTTCTTCAATTCTGTCACTCCTTTGGGAAGTATTCCCCATATTGCTATTGTTTCCTTTAAGACTTCATCTTCTTCATCCCATATTCCTTGGACTTCCACGACATTGATATTCATGTTAGGATTAGTGCCCTTAAATCCTATTGTATGATGCTATGTATGATATTAAGTGTGACATTATGTATGACATTATGTATGACTTAATATTGTGATTAATAAAATTGCTTTATTTTTATCTAAAATGATGGTAACATGAATATTTGGACATTATCATATAGTCCATGAGATGCATAGTATGTGATTTATGTGATTTAGTCACAGAAGATATAAGTCACAAGTTCTTTGTAAATTAGAATTTTAGTTTGTAGTCGGTGATAAAATTTTGCATTTTATCTACGAAGACTATAACATATCAACAAAGATGATTTGTCTTGATCATGGAAGTGGAGACTTCTAGTTGATGTGTTGATATGTTTTAAGAATTAAGAAATATTGAACTGGACCGCTGTGAGATTTATTATTCTCCTAATGACTATCAAATGAATAATAAATCTCAGGATTACTATTTACATGAACTCTTAATCCTGAGAGAATAATGGACCTTATCATGAAGTGTAGGTTGCTTTGATATATCAGAAGTGAGATCTAAAGTAACGGTCAAAACCTCAGTATGTTGGGTAGCCACATTTAGTGTTGATAGAACATTGATTCACAAAATGGAATTCATAGTCTCTTAACAGAGATATAAAATATTCTCTTGAGATAAGTTTAATGGGTTCAGTTATTCAGAGAGTTAGGCCTAACCACTTTAGCAAGGAATTACTAAAGTATATATTTATGAAATTGGATTTCATAAATATATGATGAATAACTTAAAATGATTAAACCGAGTACTCAAGGATTAAGATGTAATAATCTACAAAGTGGCAGTCTATATTTATGACTTTGTATTACTACGAATATTTTATGAAGGGGTTGCATGTATGATAAAGTCATGGGATATAATTTATTAATAAGGCCTAGAGTGCAATTATATTTATATAGTGGTATTAAATATAATTAATGATAACTTTGGACTTGTCAAGAGTTGATAGAAAAGGCCATGGCCCATTGGAGCTAGTGTCTTATTTGTTCCCTTTTGGTCTCACTCCAAGCCACATACTAAACCCCAATTGGAAAGACCCAAAAGGCTAGCCTAATTAGATAATTAGTTATAAGGAAAGAAACATACAGAATTTGTAAGAACATGAAATGGTATGTGTGTGAGTGTTAGACACTCTTTCATTCTCTCTAAAACATACACATATAACTGATTGAGAGACCACACTTCTTGGGCATCAAGTGGAATTGGAGTGAAGATTAAAAGTATTCCCAAGTGCTTCTAATCTTTTGTTTTGAATTTCACCGCTTCAAGGTACACTCTCTTGTTCTTATATTCTAAAACTTACATAGCACATGTTATCAATTGCAAATGAAGTAGATCCGTTAATTTTCCGTGTGTACATTCATATTCTCAACAATTGACATTTGTAGTTTCTTGTTAGGATTAGTGCCCTAAAATCCTATTGTATGATGCTATGTATATTATTATGTATGACATTATGTATGACTTAATGTTGTGATTAACAAAGTTGCTTTATTATTATCTAAAATGATGGTAACATGAATATTTGGACATTATCAAATAGTCCATGAGATGCATAGTATGTGATTTATGTAAAAGTCACAGAAGATATAAATCACAAGTTCTTTGTAAACTCAGAATTTTAATTTGTAGTCGGTGATGAAATTGGGCATTTCATCTGCGAAAACTATAACATATCAACTAAGATGATTTTTCTTGATCGTGGAAGTGAAGACTTCTAGTTGATTTGTTGAAATTTTTTAAGAGTTAAAACATATTGAATTGGACCACTGTGAGATTTATTATTCTCCTAATGACTGTCAAATGAATAATAAATCTCACAACTTCACATATGAGCTCTTAATCCTGAGAGAATAATGGACCTGATCATGGAGTGTAGGTTGCTTTGATATATCAGAAGTGAGATCTAAAGATACAATCAAAACCTCAGTATGTTGGGCAACCATATTTGGTGTTGATGGAACATATATTCTCAAGATGGAATTCATAATCTCTTAATGGAGAAATAAAATATTCCCTTGAAATAAGTTTAATGAGTTCGGTTATTTAGAGAGTTAGACCTAAACACTTTAGTAAGAAATTACTAAAGTATATATTTATGAAATTGGATTTCATAAATCTATGATTAGGAATGGCAACGGGCCGGGTTCGGGCCGGGTTTTTACATACTAGGACCCAACCCACAGGTCTGGACTCGCGACTCGGCCCCGGCCCAATTATTAATCAGGTTTTTTTCTCGGGGCCCAGACCCACCCCGCTAGGCCCCGTTTAGCCCGCGGCCCAAATCGTGGCCCAACCAAAAAAAAAAATTTTGAATGAAGCCAAATTCATTTTTGTCTCCCATCTCCATTTAGGCACTGCATTTACAACAAACACAAAACACAATATACACAATTTCTTCCACAATCTATTACAGTTGTCACCACAAAGTCTCAGAATTTCAAGTCTTTAAACTACAATAACTAGAAGTAGCACAACCCATCTGTTGAAGTCCGTAGTTTAAGTAGAAAACACCAAACAAAAAAATTGAAAAAAAACATCTCATATTCTTAGAGACTCATATTTTAAAAAAAAAAAAAAAATTTGAAGAGAAGTAGAGAACAGATCGGTGGTGAGAGCTTGGGCTAGCGATGAGATTGAGTGAGTGAGAGCTTGGACCGGCAGTGGTGAATGCTTGGAATGGTGGTGAATGTTGAGATCTTGGGCGGCGCTGCTTGAAAGCGAGTGAGATTGAGAGTGAGTGAGAGTGTGCGACCGTGTGAGCTGAGATTGAGAGAAAGAGAGAAAACCACCTGATCAGAGGTACACGTGATGGCCGGTGGTGACAGAGATCAGAGGTTGGGGAGAGCAGAGTGATGTGAGGAGAGTGAGAGGGTATGAGAGCAGCTGAGTGAGAGAGGAGAGTGATGTGAGTGTAAGAGGGTTGGCGGCTGAGTGAAATGGGATTAGGGGAGTAGGGTTTTTTTTTTTAAAAAAACTTATATATATATATATATATATATATAGATGGGGATATTTTGGTATTTTACCCTTAAACGGGTCGGGTTCGGGTTTGGGCTGGGTATGAATAAAACCCAGACCCGACCCGGATCCGGTTCGGGTTTTCTTTTTTAAAACCCATACCCAACCCTATAATTTATCGGGCCGGGCCAAGTATCCGTAGGTCGGATATAAATTGCAATCCTTATATATGATGAATAACTTAAAAGGATTAAACTGGGCACTCAAAGATTAAGATGTAGTAATCTACAAAGTGGCAATCTTCATTCATGTCTTTGCATTACTATGAATATTTTATGAAAGGGTTACATGTATAATAGAGTCTTGGGATATAATTTGTTAATAAGGCCTAGAGTACAATTATATTTATATAGTGGTATTAAATATAATTAATGGTAACTTTGGACTTGTCAAGAGTTGACAGAAAAGGCTAAGGCCCATTGGAGCTATTTCTTATTTTTTCCCTTTTGGTCCCACTCCAAGCCACATACTAAAACCCAATTGGAAAGGCCCAAAAGGCTAGCCCAATTAGATAATCAGTTATAAGGAGAGAAACATACAAAATTTAGTAAGAATATATGAAATGGTATGTATGTGAAGGTTGGATACTCTTTCACACTCTCTTGAACATACACATATAACTGATTGAGAGACCACACTTCTTGGGCATCAAGTAGAATTGGAGTGAAGATTAAAAGTGTTCCCAAGTGCTTCTAATCTTTGTTTTGAAATTCACCACACCAAGGTACACTCTCTTGTTCTTATATTCTAAAATTTACATAGTACATGTTATCAATTGCGAATGAAGTAGATCTGTTAATTTTCTGCTGTGTATGTTTTGTATGCGATACAAAAATATAATTTTCCAACAATTGGTATCAAAGCGGTTTTCAATTTCGAATCTGTATAACATGTTTTGTGAGTTTTGGAATTAGAGATAATAGTTGCATGATGTTAGAAGATTATATGTCTTTAATTTTCTGCGTGATTGTTGAAACTATGGTTTGATAAAAACTAATATTGAGGTTATGATGTTGTTTAAATTTGAATTCAAGCATGTTGAATTGAACTTTAAGGCTATAACATCAATGGAATTTAGTTTTGATATCAAATTATATCTATTATTGTAACACCCCATATTTTTTTTTAGACCAATTTAATTATTATGCGTAAATTAAAAAGGAGTCCCACAATTGAATGGATTTAATTGATTTGGGCCTAGGATATTAAAAATAAGTAAATACTATGAAATATGAAGCCCAAGTGAGATGGTATAAGTAATTATATGGGCCTTGATAAGCTTATAAATAAACAAAACCCTAGTCTTTTACCTCTTATGCTTCACGTGCATAAACTTAGGAGGCTACCTTTTTGCTTCAGCCGCATCACAACTTTGCGTTTTCTTCACTGTGGCGTTGAGTTGAAATTGGAGTCTACAGGTATGATTTGTTCATGCTCTAGATTTAAGAAGTTTGAATAGTCAATAGCTAGAAATTGTTATGAACCTAGAATAGCTTTTTACTAATAGAAAAGGGCTCCTATAAGTTTATTATATTAGATAAGGATGGTCAATATGTCAGGAAAGCCACAGACTTTGAAATTGAACCAAATAGAGTAATAGGCTTGGACTTTGTCATCATTCATGGGAAAAGGTTGCTTTGTGGGTTTATATGTATAACCGTATATGGCTATCTTGGATCTAAACTATGACTATTTTAATGGGCAAAGGGTGCTTGTGGTTAATATGCACTCACACTTAGCCTCAATTGTTGACCGATTAATATGCTTTCACACTAGTTTAGCCGTGTAATGGATTTTGGGTCTTTGGGTTGATGATTTCAATACTATAATAGGAATTGTTTATATAGCCGTATGGTCCAGGCTTAGAAATTGATTATGTATGAATAGTATGTATAGTCATATGGTCCTCTATTGGCTCTAAGATTTATTTGGCAGAACTATATTATTGCACTATCTATTTAAGTGTGAAAACTGATTTTAAGTGGAAAATTGTGTATTGATGGACCTATCTTTGGTATTATTTAGGTTCTAGTTGACATCGTTTCGAACAATTGAAGTAAAGCTTGATTTAGCAACTAGAGGTAAGTGGACTTCATAACATGACGTCTCTCAAGACGTGTATATTTATATATATTTTTGGTAAAAATATATTTATATATATATATATATACATATAATTGCAAAAGTGAAGTTTCCAAAAACTTATACCATTGTCAATGCTATTACATACCTAAATTTTATTATTTCTTGTATATTACTTTGAAACTGTATAAGTTAAGAATGACTCAAAACTATATTTTTTTGAAAGTATTTGTTATATGATATATGATTGGTATTGACAATGATGTGTTAAAGAAAGAATGTTTTTAAATAGTCAGTTAGACAGTTTGCAACCTTTGCCAACACAGGTTTAAGTGTTGGCCTTCGGCCGATGTAGTGTTATTGTGGTGTGGTGCAGTGTTATTGTTTGCTCTTCGGAGCCAGTGTTGCCTCTTTGAGGTTAGTGTTATTGTTCCCCATGGGAATCACCCACCGAGTGTTTAGCAGCTTATGTCTTTGTCTGACTAATGTTTTCCATATCGAACTACTGTTTTATTGTTACTGATCTTTATAAGTGGAAAAAGACTGTTTATTGTTATATACATTGTTTCTACCTATTTAGTGTATTTTGGCTAACTAAAGTGGTTATTATTTTATTTAATGATTACAGTGTAATGGTTAAATGTTTTATTCTTGATAGTTTTATAGAATGATTATATTACTGTTAAAACTATTTGTAAATGTTTTGTAAAGACTATAGTTTGTCAATGATACTAATGTTTTGTTTTGAAAGACATCCTCATCTTATGTAGTCTCTTATTGGGCTTCTAGCTCACCCCCGTTTCTCCACCCTTTCAGATTAGAGCATGGGAATATCTTTTGGTGGTAGATCATTGGAGACATGGATTGAAGACTTCTTTTGGAGCTATGTTAATTGATGAACTGTTTTAGGATATTTTCTTAGGATAGTGAGTTTGGCATTTGTGGAACTCTTGGAGACTTTATTGTTAAACATTTAATTTTTTATGGATTTCATAGGAAAAGATTTTGATTATTTAAAGTTTTATTGTGGATATTAATTACGCTCTGTTCCATTATATTAGTGCTGAGTATAATTAAGACAGGTTATGCATCTAAATCCTTGGTATGGATTTGGGGCGTTACAGTTATGGTATCAGAGCATAGGTTTATGATTCTGTAGACTTATAGGTTTAATCTTAAGATTATTTTGGAACAAGAGTGTGATCATAGGAATTTTAGTGTTAGAATTATTTCACCTTTTATAGTGTTTTTCAAGAGTGTGTAGGAATGATTGTTGCACTATCTTTTGTTTGGTTTTGACCTTCAGGGATATTTAAAATTTGTACTTATGATATCTTGTTGTATTTGAAAGCTCGAAAACGTGTTAAAAAAACACAAGAGCTGTTTAGACCCCCGATTAAAATTACGGCTCGATAGATTTTACACAACTTTAATATAAAGTGCGGAATAGTGTAAAAGCGAGCGGATGAACAATATAGCTACTCTAATTCATAAACTAAACAACACAGCAGTATAATGGAATATAAAAGAGTAGGGAAGAGAGATGCAAACACAGAAAACACCAAGACGTGTTTTCGAAGAGGAAGCCAAAGAATTCGGCGAAAAACCTCTCCGCCGCCCTCCAAGCGGAAATCGATCCACTAGACAATCAGTTGGGATACATGAGTAAGCAAGAGACCCTCCAAGCCTAATCTACCCGATGTACCTAAGCCCTCCAAGCTCCTACTCCAACAAGGCTTCTCGGAACCGTGTCTTGTCTTAGTTATCCGGATCTCGCAACAAGCTCCATGTTGCATCTGCCATTCCAGGCTTCTTCCAATGCTTCCCAGCAGCACCAAAACGTCACACAACACTCTCCAAAGGTGTGGTAAGTGTTTGGGCTATCAACCTCTCAATGGTGTGGAAATGGAGAGGGAAGGGTTGAGGAGATACCACAAGCAAGTGTATAGAGAAAGGTGGGGAGGGCAATCTCTAATTACAAATATGTTTGGCTAGGGTTTTCTCTCTGAAGCATTCCTCAACATTTGTGGGTAATGGGGGTTTATATAGGATAGGTGCAAAATGTGTGAGTCAGTCAGTACAGGCTGGCAAAACAGCATGTCTCGCGGGTGTCTCGCGGGAAGGCCTTACCCACGAGATACTTGCGAGAGACAGCTGTCTCCATCTGTCATGACTCTTCGCATTCCAGCATGTGCAGGGCACATGCTTCACTTCGCGGGAAGCTTAGTCGCGAGATACCAGCGAGATTCCATCAGTTTCCAACTTGCTTGAGTCTTCACACACTCTCTATCACACACCCCTTACAACAATTCCCACAACAAATACAGGGTATAAACGATTGATAGAAATTACAATCAAATTTGGCACGAAATAAAAGCCAACAAAACACATAGTTGTAAATTACAACTTTACAATCTCCCCCTTTGGCTATTCCGTGACAAAACCCTAAAACAGACTCTAGACTTAAACGTGAGTTTGGGAACACAGGCAAAACTCACTCACATCTAATTCTAGATTCTGATAAGCTCTTGAAACATATGATCAAGTAACTCCTGAAACACAACAACAAAATATTATCATTGCATGCAGCAAACTTGAAAAGCATATGGAGCAATAAGCACATGATCAAGCAAAATGAAATAGAAACACTAAATCATGGCAAGATCAAACGAGTAATCACTATACACAAGTAATTACTATGCTCATTCACACAAGGAATGAACATCCGGATATGCAAGATGATACGCTCATATGAAGAGTACCATTTGCACATCCAACACTCAACCAATGCAAAATACTAGAAGAATTTGCATCTAGGAACAATCCTACTAGGGCACACGAGTGTTCATCACTTAACCAATGCATAGAACGTATATGCATCTAGGAACAATCCTACTCGGGCACAAGAGTGTTCATCACTCAACCAATGCATAGAATGTATATGCATCTAGGAACAATCCTACTCGGGCACAAGAGTGATGTAGTGAAGTAAATGTAAGACATTAACCTTCAATAGCACAAGCATAAAGGCTGCATAAGCAAAGTATTGCAAATACATGGCATAGACCATAAAAGCCTACAAAACATGCAATGAAACAAAACAACCCTTAAAGCTTACAAAAGCAACATGGGTACATGCAAAGTACGCTACAAAGCATAGAGAATATCACAAAAGAAACATCTGAAATAGTACTTAAATAAAGCCTAGTATCAAAGCTTTAAACACAAAACAAGTAAACATAGGAACAATTGACTTCTTCTCCCCCTATCTCCATACTCCCCCTATCAATGACATCATATCCCCCTTTTTGTCATGGAATAGCTAGTCATCCCCTTCTAGCTTCCGTTGAATTTCATCGATCTGAGTTTGGAGAGATGTGAGCTGTGAATCAAGACGTCGGTGGTGAGTATACATGATAGTCGCAAATCCTGACATCTTTGTACTCATCTCTTGAAGAGCAGTAAAGATATTGTTGATCTGTTCATCATTGATACGAGCTGCAGAACTCGAGGAACCTGATGGTGCATGAGTTTCTTGCTTGATGTTCTTCTTTGCATGGCTTATACTAGCATGGAGAGACCGAATGTTGATTGGACTTGGCCTTGGATATGGACGTTCATCATCCAATGGACGGACACCTTTGAGCTTCAAAATCTTTGAGATAAGGCGAGAGAAAGGAAGACAATTCCTTGAAGCAGTGCGGTCAACTGTTTTTGCCAAAATGTGAAAGATATGAGAGCACACATCAATCTCGACATCCGTGATCAGATCGTTCAAAAACAAAGCTCGACCAAGGTTCATATATCCGGTGCTAGACAAGGGATAAAGATTGCTACACATGATCATTGAGAGAAGTCGTAGCTCGGAGGAGAGAGATGCCACGTTGATTGACTTCTTAGTGGATGAGAATTCCAAATCAGCTCCTAAAGACTGTCTGAGATATTCTTCATCGGGGTTCAGCTCATCATATACTGGCGGTATGGGGAGTATTGGCCAGTTAATGTGTAGAATTTCCGCCAAGTACATTGGTGTGACTGAAAAGCTCTTTCCTCGAACCCAACATTTAATCTCATCGCCGACGACACTGGCATTGGCATAGAATTCCTTAACCATGTTCTCGAATGTATCCTCGAAAGATGACAGCAGATAGTTCCAATCTTTCGTGGCAAACCAAATAGGTATTTGTGTGTCTTTGAGTGATGGCTGGTCAACCCCCCTTTCAACTATCAAATGAGCACCCTGAAAGTGGTTCTTGAAGGATTCAAAAGCAGCATGAGACTTGAACAAGTGAGGATCAAAAGTTCCTGTTGACCCACGAGTTCGCTTCGGTCTAGGTGAATCAGCATCAACATTAATGATCGGTTCTTTCCCTTTGTGGCGGCCTCCTTTCACAGCTGAAGTCTTGAATGGAGACATCTGTGCAACATAGTACACAAAACACACAGGAGACAAGAGCACATCCCATAGACCACAGAACACAGAACTTGATTAGAGGCAAGTTAGGTTAAAGCAGAAGTAACACTGCTGAATGCATAGACACAATGCATGGAACAAAGCAAATGTGCATGTGTATGTATATGAGAGCAAGTACAAGGTGCATGAGACACACATAATGACCAAATTGAGTGAAATAAGGTCAAAACATGTGAAAGTCCATGGAATGAAATCACTTTATTCCGAATTAGCACAAAAATGTCACTCGGACATTTTGACAAACACCTGGCATGCACAACATCAAATAAGACATGAGCAATGCATGAACAAGGGAAAATTTATCCTCACTACAAGATAAAATGCCACAAGGGGCCAACACAGAAGCAGAAACAACCAATGGGACACAGCCCAATCAAAAATATGAGAAAAATTCACCCAATTTTGAAAAACAACTCAAAGTTTCGAAAAAAACCCCAATTTTAAAAAAACCTAACAAAAATTCTGCAAAAATAAGACAAAACTTGAAAGAGAATGCTTTAGAAGACATACCTTGAAGATGACAATGCAGAAAGGATGCTTGAAAGTGAAGGGTTTTGGGAAAAATGACCTTGGGTTGAAAAAAAATTGGACAAAGGTTGAGCGAGGGAAGTTTTTGTGTTTTTGAAACACTGTCACATCAGCAAGATAAAGACAGAAAACACGCGTTTTTCGCGGGTTAGGGAGTGGTGAAACAGTCACGAGAAGGGCCACTGAAGCACAAAATTTTCGCGAGAAGCATTAGGTCGCGAAACAGTCGCGAGACAGTCACGGTAGCTTCTGTCTGAAATTGGAAAAATCCAATTTTAGCCAAACAGCATTTCGCGAGAAGCTGTTGGTCGCGAGACAGTCGCGAGACAGACGCGAAAGTTTCTGTGTGACATGATAAACTAAAAACTTTCCTCAACTCCTTTTCGTGGGAAGCATTCCTTTTCGCGGAAAACCCAACTCCTTCTCGCGAGTATCTCGCGGGTAAGGCCTTCCCGCGAGACACCCGCGAGACATGCTGTTCTGCCAGCCTATACTAACTGACTCACACATTTTGCACCTATCCTATATAAACTCCCATTACCCACAAATGTTGAGGAATGCTTCAGAGAGAAAACCCTAGCCAAACACATTTGTAATTAGAGATTGTCATCCCCACCTTTCTCTATACACTTGCTTGTGGTATCTCCTCAACCCTTCCCTCTCCATTTCCACACCATTGAGAGGTTGATAGCCCAAACACTTACCACACCTTTGGAGAGTGTTGTGTGACGTTTTGGTGCTGCTGGGAAGCATTGGAAGAAGCCTGGAATGGCAGATGCAACATGGAGCTTGTTGCAGGATCCGGATAACTAAGACAAGACACGGTTCCGAGAAGCCTTGTTGGAGTAGGAGCTTGGAGGGCTTAGGTACATCGGGTAGATTAGGCTTGGAGGGTCTCTTGCTCACTCATGTATCCCAACTGATTGTCTAGTGGATCGATTTCCGCTTGGAGGGCGGCGGAGAGGTTTTTCGCCGAGTTCTTCGGTTTCCTCTTCGAAAACACGTCTTGGTGTTTTCTGTGTTTGCATCTCTTTTCCCTACTCTTTTATATTCCATTATACTGCTGTGTTGTTTAGTTTATGGATTAGAGTAGCTATATTGTTCATCCGCTCGCTTTTACACTATTCCGCAATTTATATTAAAGTTGTGTAAAATCTATCGAGCCGTAATTTTAATCGGGGGTCTAAACAGCTCTTGTGTTTTTCAACACGTTTTCGAGCTTTCAATTGGTATCAGAGCGGGTACACTTGCTTGGTTTAAATACCTTAGTGTGATCCTTGACCCTATTTGAGATGGACCGGTCTCAATCGCTCAATGTTCCACCATTTTTTTATGGGAACAATTACGCATTCTGGAAAGTCAGAATGAGAGCATTTTTATGCTCTATGGAAGATACCGTTTGGGATGCGGTAGAGCTCGGCTGGACTAAGCCAGAAGCTCCTAAGGCAAATTGGGATAAGGCAGCTCTCGCAGCAGCCAATGCAAATAGTAAAGCTTTAAACGCTATATTTTGTGCTGTTTCACCTGATGAATTCCACAGGATCTCTCATATGACAGTTGCTAAGGAAGCTTGGGAGATTTTGGAGACCACTTATGAGGGTACAAAGAAAGTTAAGGACACAAAGCTTCAAATGCTTACCACCAAATTTGAAGAGCTCAAGATGGGTGATGATGAACCATTTGATTCATTCTATGGGAAGCTCAATGAAATTGTTATTGCTAAACTCAATCTTGGGGAGAAGATTGAAGATGCTAAGGTGGTGAGAAAAGTATTGAGGTCCTTGCCTAAAAGTTTTAGAGCAAAAGTTACAACCATAGAGGAAAGCAAGGATTTGGATGAGATTAAGATTCAAGAATTAGTTGGGTCTCTCCAAACATATTAGATGGGACTGCCTTCCCATAAGATGAGTAAATCACTTGCTCTTAAAACCATCACCGAAAGGATGGGTGATTCCTCCGAAGAAGATGGGGTGGAAAAGGAGGTAGCATTTCTTGCGAAAAACTTCTGCAAATTTCTGAAGATGAAGAATAGTGGGAAACCATTCAACAGAGGAAAATTTTCATCTTCAAAAGGTGATAGGAAAGAGTTTACAAAGAAAGAAGGGAGGGAGTTTCAACCTTCTTCAGAAATTATATGCTATGAGTGCAATGGCCATGGACATCTAAAGAAGGAGTGTCCAAATTTTCTGAGGGGAAAAGGCAAAGCTTATGCCACGACACTCAGTGATTCAGACTCCTCTGATTCTAACTCGGAAGAGAGTTGTGACGGAGAGGGAAACTACTCCGCGTTCATGACCATTGCTCATGTGGAGTCATCGGATGATTTGGGTGCACTTGTGAAGGAGCTTGGTGAGCATTCTGATTCAGAGTCTATTGGGAATGTGGAAGAATCAGATGTTGAAGAAGAAGAAGAGAATACCGCTAATCTTCAAGAAAATTACTCCTTATTACTTGAGAAGTCAAGAGAGTATACCAGAGTAGCCAAGGCGGCTGTAAGGAAAATGAAGAAAGCTGAGGAAGATTATAGAAGTCTCTTGATCAGATATAAAGAGGCTAAGTGTGAGATTGAGACACTAAATGGCGAGTTGTCTGAAGCCTATACGAAGGTGAGGTTTCTTGAGCAAGAGGTAGTGCAAGCTCATGCCAAGATAGAAAGAGTCTCCTCCCAGAAGTTAGATGATGTTATCTCATCTCAAAAACCTTCTTCAGACAAGTCCGGGTTAGGATATACCGGAGGAAGTAGCTCATCAGCCAAAGTTACCAAAGAAGTGAAATTTGTAAAGGCTATAGAGCCTATTGTAGAAGAGGCCATTCTTGAGAATGTGAAGGCTGAGAAGAAGAATGTGAGTGAGCAACGGATGGTGAATAAGCCCGAAATCATTCCATAGGTAGACATGAAACCAGAGGAAGATCTCTTCCAAGATCTCAACGGGGTCCCAAAACGGACTATGTGTGTCACTACTGCGGAATGCAAGGACATACCAGACCTAACTGTCAAAAGCTGAGATCAAACAACAACTCAAGCGTACCTCGGTCACGAGGAAGGAGAAATGACATGAGGTCTTGGGGTGGTGAACAACCGAGAAATCAGAATCGTGATCCTGGCATGATGGACGTGATGAAAATGATTGGTGCCTTCACCACTTGCTTGGAGAGTTTCACCAGAAGGTTTGATAGTCCAAATTCTCGTACCCAATCCGTTAAGGATATCACCCCAAACGCACGTGACATGTGGGTGAAGAGGGGTACTCATGCATAAGCATTATAACATGTCCACGCATAAATTCTTTCAATGATTAGGGACTTTTGCTGTTGCATCGTTTCATGCATTGCTCTACTGTTTCTGTTGGCGTTTTGTACCGGTTGTCTTTGTTAATCTTTATTCTCTTGTTCTGTTTTTCTTTGGGTGTGTTCAAAAATTCAAAAACACATAAAAATAGAAAATCCAAATAGTTTGATCACTTTGATGAGTTTTGTCTCAAAGCATGTTTTGCCTTGTACCTTTGTACTTATGGCTTTGTGCATTTAACGAGCTTAGCTTGTTTCTCATGCACTCATATCATTGTGGAAGAAATTCTGAAATCTATGTGACTGTTGTAAATAGATCTTCAACCTTGTCATGAATGATTAGTGAATGTTTTTGTTGATCTTGAGACATGCATAGACTCATGCCTATATATCTTCCCACTTTTATTTTTTTTTTGCTTGAAAAGAGCTCTCTAATTGTAAATCTCCAAATGAAAAGAGATATAGAGCTGCAAAAGCCTGTCGCACGAACTAGTATTCAACTAGGAAAAAGGGAAAGCGACCAAAATAAAATGTATGATGCCCAAAAAGCCAAAGGCTAACTCATAAATTGAAATATCAAAAATTTCAGGCATCTTTCTCTAAGTGAGATTCTCTTTGCTCAAAAGTTGCAAATGATATGTTAAATATGGAGCCAAATGAAAAGCTTCATTGAATTGTTATCAAGTACGTGTGGGAGGTCATATATGCATGTTTCTATAATTGAGATAGGTCACATAATCTAGTGCTAGTTGTGTATGCCTTGATTGAATTGATCATTGAAGCTTCACATTGGACTAAGGATTATCTCACTTTTGATATCCACACACAACACACAAGTCTATGTTCAATGAATGCCTTATTCATTTGTGTGATTGTACTTGTTTAAATGTGTTTTCACATGCTCAATCTTTGTTGATCAAACCCAAAAAGATTTTTGAGTGTTTTATTTGATTTTGAAAGTGATTTTATACTTTCTTGTCATTTGTTTTTGATTAAAGTGCATGTTTTTGTGTGTCTTCAAAAACTGGTTCAGGGGTAGTTTCGCGAGAAGCTCGCGACTTAGAGCTTCCCGCGAAAAGGAGTTGAGGAAAGTTTTTATTTTATCATGTCACACAGAAACTTTCGCGACTGTCTCGCGACCAACAGCTTCTCGCGAAATGCTGTTTGGCTAAAATTGGATTCTTCCAATTTCAGACAGAAGCTACCGCGACTGTCTCGCGACTGTTTCGCGACCTAATGCTTCTCGCGAAAATTTTTGTGCTTTAGTGGCACTTCTCGCGACTGTCTCGCGATTGTTTCGCCCCTCTCTAACCCGCGAAAAACGCGTGTTTTCAGTTTTTATATAGCTAATGTGACAGTTTTTCAAAACTATCAAACTTCCCTCGCTCAACCTCTTTCAAACTCTCTCAACCCAAAAACACTATTCCATTCATTTCCCTTCAATCTAAGCATTTTTTTCTGCATTTTCTTCTTCAAGGTATGTTTGTTAACCATTTCTCTTTGGGTTTTCACTTAAATTATGCAGAATTTTTTGTTAGGGCTTTCAAAATTGGGGATTTTCGAAACTTTGGGTTGGTTTTCAAATTGGGTGAATTTTTCTCATTTTTTTTGATTGGGCTGTGTCCCATTTGTTGTTTCTGCATCTGTGTTGGCCCCTTGTGGCATTTTATCATGTATTGAGGGTAGATTTTCACATGTTCATGCATTATCCATATAATTTATGCATTTGTGCACGCTAAGTGCTTGTCAAAATGTCCAAGTGACATTGTTGTGACAAAATGGAATCAAGTGATTTCGATCCATAGTTTTTCACATGTTTGACCTTGTTTTACTTAGGTTTGGTCATTGATTATGTGTTTCACTCACTTTGTTCATGTTGCACATTCTTAGCACACAACTAGGCACACTTAGGCACCCTCATGCATCTCATGCCGCACACTCTCATTAGCACATGCACACAGACACCCTCTATTGCAATTTTGTCTTAATTTGGTGAAATGTAGTTATGCTTTATTCGTTGGAGTCTTTTAGCATGATGTTTAGTGCTGACCATGCTATGCTTTTTAGTTAGTTTAAGTCTGATTTGGAACTAACTTGAATCTAATGAAGTTTGTCTTCTGGTTTGTGCTTGTGCATCTTCTTTTATTTGCTTGTGCAGATGTCTCCTACCAAGCATGCTGCTAAGAAGAAATCGTCTTCAAAGCGAGCCCGAACTGATTCTGATCATTTCAGATCTATAGAAGCTGATATGAAGTACAATGACTGCTACAAGGACAAGACAATCATCATGGAAAGGGTAGTCCAGTTAGAGACTCTTGAGGACACTTTCTTCCCTGAAGTGTTCAAAGATAGAACTTGGACCAAGTTGCTGAACCCAACTGGAGTGGTCTATTCAGAGATCATCAAAGAATTCTTCTCCAATGCCACTGTCAACGGAGACTGTATTGAGTGCTGGGTAAGACACAAGGAGTTTGTGATTACAAGAGAGAGCATTCAAGATTTTCTAGAAACTCGTCCACCATCTCAGCCAATCACTGTTGCTTATGAGGACAGAATGGGTTCTACTGATGAGATGATTAAACTCCTTGGTGGTGAACCAAAGAAATCATCCATGAACACCATCAAGTTCTCTCCAGAAATGAGGACCCTAAGCTATGTGATGATTCACAATCTTTATCCGGTCACCAATCTCACCACTCTCTCTTCACACATAAGGAGATTGACATTTGTGGCCATATCATGCATGTCCTGAAGAAGAGCATCACAAAGCAGAATTCACGGACTGTGATGCCATTCCCCTCTTTGATCATGGGATTGATTGCCAAGGCAAAGCTCAAGCTACCTAGTGGCCTCACGGTTGTTCAGAGGGACTATCCCATTGGTGGTCATAAACTGACTAGGAGCACTGCACACATCAAGGGATCGAAGACCGGTGTGCATACCATACCACCACCACGACAGGTTCAGCAGGATGAAGGCGAAGATACAGAGGAAGAGATTGACAGGTTCACCTCGGTTCCTGAGCCCTCTACACAGCCATCATCTTCGGCTCCTCCACAAGGCTTAAGCAAACTGGATCAGTTGCTTGCTAAGATGGATCAGATGTCTACAGTGCTTGACTCCCATGTGCAGTACACCGCGGACCAGTTTGCATACCTTCAAGGACAGATCACCGCGCTCTCTTCTCAAGTACAAGACTTATCTATGGAGCACGGCTCAGATTCAGAGTCAGATCAGTTCTGACCCTTTGGCCATTCCGGTCAAAAAGGGGGAGAAAATTCTGAGGGGGAGCTAGAGAAGAGCTTGCACAATGTTAGGGGGAGCATAGTCTAGCAACTTAGTAACATTGGTTATTGGTTTTCAGACGGTTTTTATTCAGTACTTTTTAGTTTTTATAAATGTTTTACGGCTTATGGTTTAAAGCTTTGATACTAGGCTTTATTTTAGTACTATTTCAGATGTTTCTTTTGTGATATTCTCTATGCTTTGTAGCGTACTTTGCATGTACCCATGTTGTTTTTGTAAGCTTTAAGGGTTGTTTTGTTTCATTGCATGTTTTGTAGGCTTTTATGGTTTGTGCCATGTATTTGCAATACTTTGCTTATGCAGCCTTTATGCTTGTGCTATTGAAGGTTAATGTCTTACATTTACTTCACTACATCACTCTTGTGCCCGAGTAGGATTGTTCCTAGATGCATATACGTTCTATGCATTGGTTGAGTGATGAACACTCTTGTGCCCGAGTAGGATTGTTCCTAGATGCAAATTCTTCTAGTATTTTGCATTGGTTGAATGTTGGATGTGCAAATGGTACTCTTCATATGAGCGTATCATCTTGCATATCCGGATGTTCATTCCTTGTGTGAATGAGCATAGTAATTACTTGTGTATAGTGATTACTTGTTTGATCTTGCCATGATTTAGTGTTTCTATTTCATTTTGCTTGATCATGTGCTTATTGCTCCATATGCTTTTCAAGTTTGCTGCATGCAATGATAATATTTTGTTGTTGTGTTTCAGGAGTTACTTGATCATATGTTTCAAGAGCTTATCAGAATCTAGAATTAGGTGTGAGTGAGTTTTGCCTGTGTTCCCAAACTCACGTTTAAGTCTAGAGTCTGTTTTAGGGTTTTGTCACGGAATAGCCAAAGGGGGAGATTGTAAAGTTGTAATTTACAACTATGTGTTTTGTTGGCTTTTATTCCGTGCCAAATTTGATTGTAATTTCTATCAATCGTTTATACCCTGTATTTGTTGTGGGAATTGTTGTAAGGGGTGTGTGATAGAGAGTGTGTGAAGACTCAAGCAAGTTGGAAGCTGATGGAATCTCGCGGGTATCTCGCGACTAAGCTTCCCGCGAAGTGAAGCATGTGCCCTGCACATGCTGGAATGCGAAGAGTCATGACAGATGGAGACAGCTGTCTCTCGCGAGTATCTCGTGGGTAAGGCCTTCCCGCGAGACACCCGCGAGACATGCTGTTCTGCTAGCCTGTACTGACTGACTCACACATTTTGCACCTATCCTATATAAACCCCCACTACCCACAAATGTTGAGGAATGCTTCAGAGAGAAAACCCTAGCCAAACACATTTGTAATTAGAGATTGTCATCCCCACCTTTCTCTATACACTTGCTTGTGGTATCTCCTCAACCCTTCCCTCTCCATTTCCACACCATTGAGAGGTTGATAGCCCAAACACTTACCACACCTTTGGAGAGTGTTGTGTGACGTTTTGGCGCTGCTGGGAAGCATTGGAAGAAGCCTGGAATGGCAGATGCAACATGGAGCTTGTTGCGGGATCCGGATAACTAAGACAAGACACGGTTCCGAGAAGCCTTGTTGGAGTAGGAGCTTGGAGGGCTTAGGTACATCGGGTAGATTAGGCTTGGAGGGTCTCTTGCTCACTCATGTATCCCAACTGATTGTCTAGTGGATCGATTTCCGCTTGGAGGGCGGCGGAGAGGTTTTTCGCCGAGTTCTTCGGTTTCCTCTTCGAAAACACGTCTTGGTGTTTTCTGTGTTTGCATCTCTCTTCCCTACTCTTTTATATTCCATTATACTACTGTGTTGTTTAGTTTATGGATTAGAGTAGCTATATTGTTCATCCGCTCGCTTTTACACTATTCCGCAATTTATATTAAAGTTGTGTAAAATCTATCGAGTCGTAATTTTAATCGGGGGTCTAAACAGCTCTTGTGTTTTTCAACACGTTTTCGAGCTTTCAAAAACTAACTCAACACTTATATCCTAGACTCACACACACACTAATATGCATCTAGCATACAACATGGCATCTTTCATCCCGAACAAACATACTTATCTATCCACCAAACAAAAGAGAGCCAAACATATAAAAGAAACCCTAGCATTCATCTAAAACAAGGTAGTAAGCAAATCAATTTATGAACAAGGCATTAACTTCATAACTTAAAGAAGGATTAAACAAACAACATGCATGTTCATGTGAATGCATGACTTACCTTACTTACCTCTTAGCAACACAGCACCTATAGCATTGATGAATGGGCATGTGAATGAATGGCATGGTATCAAAGCTAAGACAAACCCTAATCTAAACATGTGATAGCAAACAAGCATGTGAAAGAGGTAGACGAGAACCTATAGAGCCTAAAACATATTTAAAAAAAAAGGGTAAACAAAACAAATATGTGAAGGCAGAGACAAAACAAATAAACAAATATTTAGGGTTTCTGGACAACAGTATCACACATGCTAGAACAGGCCTGCATGCACAGGCAAGATTATGCGTACACAAGTCCTTGCCTAGAAAACCTAAAAACACAAAAACAGAGTAGAACTTTAAACAAAAATCTAACAACCTAACGTACACAAAACATGAAAAGAACTAAGAAACTAACTTAAATAGACATACACAAACAAAAACTACGTAGAAAACAAGATTAGAACATAGAAAGAAAAGCAGAAAAGAAAAAGAAATAAAGAGAAAGGGTTAGACCCAATACCTTAAACAAAAGCTTTCCAAGCTTGATTTTGACCATTCCCCTCAGTCAAGTCTATTCACAAACCAATAAGAAAGTGATTAGCAACGTTAAACTAAAAATATTGGGGTCAGAAAAAGATCCCAATCAAATAAATATGACTTAGGGTGTTTTGTGAAAAACTCCCTTTTGATTCACTAGTTTCTAGTGAATCTTATATTTTTCCGTGGGATTTCTTTGTGTGTCCTTTGAAAATGTACCATGTAAAGCTTTTTATAGTTTAAAAAAAAGGGGTTTGGAACGGCTCTCAGATGACGTGGGATTCATTCCAAACCTCAGCCATTATTGCAGAAAACTTGTCTTTAATATGCTTCTAAAACCCTAGTTGCGTACGCAGGAATGTGCCTGCATACGCATGCTTTGGCCCGCATACGTAGGCCGCAACCCAAGTATACAGGCCAAAGGCCACTTTAGTCATTTTATTTCCAAAAATATATTTTTTTTTTCATTTAAAAGGTTATATTTTCCATTTTAACCCTCCTCAAGTCAATTTAATATCTGATTGGGTGGCTTTAAACTGGCCTTAGGCCTTAGAGTTCGAGCATCATTAGGGAATGGGGTACAAAATGCGGTGCCTACACTCCTCCTTTAGGTATGATCCCTAATTTTGCCTAAGTTTCCAATGTAGCAGGATTCCTCTAATTTTTGCATGGGTTGCCTTTCGATTTTCAACCCATCGAGGCACCTTATATTGTCTTTGTCATCTTTGTTTTTTACTATTATTTACTTTTTTTTTTTTTGCTTTTTTACATGTTTTTTTTCTTTCTTTCTTTCTTTTCCTTCTTTTCCTTCTTTTGTAGATATGGCTGTCTAAGAGGCTCTGTTTATTTCACCCTCCTGCTATTCCTCCTAGTCAATATCTACCCAAGCATAATCGTGACTATAGACCTAAGTGTTTTGAGATGAGCTTTGAAGAGTTTATTGAGCTCATGGAGCGTATTGGTGCTACAGACATTCAATGGGTGCTAGAGTGGTGGCGCATCTCAAGCATGGCTCACCATAGCCTCAAGGACAACTATGTTCCTTTGGTTGGACTTCGCTATTGCTCTTACTACTCCACATGTCGCATTGCCAAATAGTTTGGTGACCGCTAAGGGGCTCTTAGTGATAATGGCTCTTTCCATACCTTGGAGTTCACTAATAGGACTTTGAGCAGGATTTGTGAGGCTTGGCCACAACGGAGGGTGACTAGGGACATTCGTCCTCCTCAATTCCTTCACCCAACTTCGGGGTACAAGAAGTGGCTACAAGATGACATGAAGTGGGTCCTCATAGATGAAAAAGCTTATAATAAGTCTAGGAAAAGGAAGAAGAATGAATGACAAACTTGATATGGCCCAAATTTTACTTTTCTGCACTTTATAATTCTCATGTCTTTTCTTTTGAGTTTAATAATGGATTGGAATGTTCCAAATCCCTTGTGGAAACAATTTATCATCTTTTAATTTGAGTAATAAGAGAATCGTTTATTTATTATCTTTGCTTATTGTCTTTATTTCTCTTTTTTCCATGCTATGTAATTTTTGCCTATGATGTCCTTGAAGGAATTTTCGCCATGACCATGGTCTTTCCCCTATCTTTTGCCTAGATTGCCCTTTCGTATTTTCAACCTAGCAGGGTCCTCTTGCCTTAACTTTTGTCTAGGCCACCCTTTTCGGGTTTCAACCTAGCAAGCATTTTTATTTTCTTTTATTTTTTAAACATTATATTTTCGGAGTCTATCCATTTTGATTGGTCGAAGTATCTCTTCCCCATCCAAATCTGTAATCCTTGTAGCACCCCTAACATGATCTTCTTGATAATAAAAGGACTAGACCATCTTGGCTTCATCTTTCCCCTTGGGTCAAAAGTTTCATCTCTAAGCACTTGTAAGACCAAGTCCCCTTCTTTAAGGTTTCTAGATTTCACCTTTTTGTTAAATACTCTAGTAATCCTCTTTTGGTATCCCTATGCATGGTACTATGCTCTATCTCTCTTCTCATCTATCAAGGCCAATTGCTCATATCTTGCCTTCATCTAGTCTTCTTCTAAGACCTTGGTTTCCATTAGCACTCTTAAAGATTGTATCTCTACTTCAATTGGAAGCACCGCTTCACTCCCATAGACCAAATAGTAAGGTGTTGCCCTAGTTGATGCATGGATAGAAGTTTTGAAACCCCATAAAGCAAATGGAAGTTTCTTAGTACAATCCTTGTATGTCATTACCATTTTGGCTAGGATGTTCTTGATGTTCTTATTGGCTGCTTCTACGGCCCCATTAGTCTGTGGTCAATATGGTGAAGACTTGTGATGTTCAATGTTATACAACTCCGTAATCCCTCAAACCTGCCCCTCAAAGTGGGAGCCATTATCCGAAATAATCTCTTAGGGTACCCCATATCGGCAGATAATATTATTCTCTATGAATCGAGGCACGTGCTTGCTTTCAACATAGAGTAAAAGGCCATTTCCACCCACTTGGTGAAGTAATCAATTATCACTAGTATGTACTTGTGTCCATTTGAAGCCTTAGTGGCTATTCTTCCAATCACAACTATGCCCCATACTAAGAAAGGCCAAGGAAAGGTCATGCTGTACAATTCACTAGGTGGTACATGGTTCAAGTTTGCATGCATTTGGCAATCATGGCAACTCTTCATGAAGTTCACACAATCGGTTTCCATTGTGCTCCAATAGTACCCTATCCTCAAAATCTTCTTAGCTAACATCCTCCCGTTCATATAAGGACCACAAATCCCTTGGTGAATTTCCTTTATAACTTTTCCACTTCTTTTTTCTTTAGACAACAAAGGTGTATACCATTATTGGACCTCCTATAGAGCTGTCCTCCACATAGGATGTATTGCATTGCCATCATCCTAATCGAACGATGCTCTCTCTTGTCGGCACCATCTAGACATGCCCAACTCCAAGAATTTCATGATGTCATAATACCATGGAACCCTTCCTATTCTATAATCAAGATTGAAGCTTCATTCTTCTCCTTGTCCACTAACTCATAATTCTGTTCAATCACTAAAGGTCATGTCCATACTCCCTCGGGTATTTCCACCATGGATGCCAAAGTGGCTAAGGCTTCTGCTAACTAATCCTCTAGATACTACTGATAAGGTTTTAAATGTTCTTCCTTTACCTTTCACAACTTCTGGTCTTGAGCTATAACTAAAGTCGAATCTCTAAACACTTCTGCGTCTTTTACCCCTAACTTTCAGAGAGCTTTCATTCTGGCAATACAAGCTTTATACTCTGCCATGTTATTAGTCGCCTCAAAGTTCAATTTGACAGCCAAAGGCACATGGGATCCATCGGAGGTGATCAAACCTATTTCATTCTCATATTGGTTCACAGCTCCATCGAAATACATTTTCCCTGCCCCTGGTTCAATATCCAGATGTCCTCATTTGGGAGGTCTTCTTTTCCATCCTCTCCCTCTATAGAATTCTCGTAACAAAAATAGACATAGTGCTCCCTTCGATAGTTTTCCTTGCCATATACTTCAAATCGAATTCTGCTAATAGGATTAACCATCTTAACAGTTTACCACTCAAAGCTGGTTTTTCAAATAGGTATTTCAAGGGATCCATTTTGGCTACCAACCATACTTGGAATAGTAGGATTATTTGTCTCAACTTTTGTATGGCTCACACGAGTGCAAAGCATGACTTCTCTATGGGGGTGTACCTAGTCTCGTAATCATGGAATCTTTTGCTCAAATAGTACACTGCCCTTTTCATTCTTATCATCGTCCTCTTGTACAAGCATACTTCCAACTACATCTTCTATGATAGAGGGATATAAGAGTAATAGTTTTCCATGCATCGGGGGTACAAAGATAGGTGAATGGAGGAGATATTCCTTAATGAGCTCAAAAGCTTCCTAACATTCATCATTCCATGTGTAGGGTTCATTCTTCCTTAGAAGTTTGAAGATGGGTTTGCAAGTGGAGGTGAGCTTGGCAATGAATAGATTGATATATTTAGTCGACCTAGGAATCCTCTTATTTCTTTCTCATTCTTGGGTGGAGGAATTTTCAATAAGGCTTTAATCCTGGATGGATCTACTTCTATCCCTCTATCACTTACTAGGAAACCTAGCAACTTCCCAGCTGTTACTCCAAAGGTACACTTTTGGGGGTTCAATCTCAACTTATACTCCTTGATCCTTTCAAAGAACTTGCTTAAGTTAATGATGTGACATCCTCTATCCTTGGATTTTACAATCATATCATCAACGTATACCTCAACCTCATTATGCATCATATCATGTAGTAACACTGTGGCCATCCTTTGATAAGTTGCACCTACATTCTTGGGCTCAAATGACATTACTGTGTAGCAATAGATCCCTCATTCCATGGTGAAAGTGGTATTAGTCATATCCTTAAGAGCCATCTTGATTTGGTTATACCCCGAAAAGCCATCCATGAAAAACATTAATGCACTACCAATCATGTTATCCATTAAGAATTCTATGTGGGGAAGAGGGAAATCATCTTTAGGGCAAGCCTTATTCAAATCCCTAAAATCCACACACATCCTCACCTTCCCATTCTTCTTGGGTATGGGCACAATATTTGCTATCCCCTCAGCTTGGTGCATGGGCTTAATGAACCCTTCTTTCAATTGTTTCGTGACCTTTTCTTTGATCTTTAAGAGCCATTCAGTTCTCATGCGCCTCAACTTTTGCTTAATATGTACTATGTGGGCATGGGTCAATGTGATGTTAGGCTATCACGGGATCAATTCCAAGCATATCTTCATAGGACCATGCAAACACTTCTTGGAATTCTGTGAGGAGATCCTTAAGATCTTTCCTTTCTTCTTTGTTTAGAGTTGAGCCAATTTTAATAAAACGTGGATTCTCATTATTGCCCAAATTAAGAGTTTCAAAAGTTGGTTCCATAGGTTCAAATTTCTTTTCCAATTGTTTGTTAATTTCATTTTCAAATTCATTTGAATCATTTAAGTGCAGAATTTCAATATTATGGGACACATCAAAATAAGCCAAATTAGAATTCATCTTATTGAAAATATTGAAAAGTACTTCAAGACTTGCATTACAAAATTTCTATTCCCCAATATTAGAAAACCCCAACCCAAGTCCAATTATTAAGCTGCCCCACAACAAGCACGATGATCGAAGAATTAGTAGCTATCATCTTCACTTCAATAGCTGATCACTTCATCATCTCCTTCCTCTTCCTCTTCATCTTAAGTCAACACGAGGCATTAATTGTCGTCAAAAGAAGGGTCCATATCGCATTCAAGCATGAAGCAAGCTGGGGTGACCTGAGTTGTCCCTACCTTCGAGGTCCATTCTGGCCAGTTATGATCTTCCTAAGATCCCACGTCTCCTGATTTAGAGAAGTCATTAACATGGGCCCTCTTGAATGTCCATAGTCTGGGAGTGCTCTTTAATTGTGGCATAAAGTTGGGTAGAAGCAAGTGGACCTTCCCCTTCATCCCCTTCTTCTCCTTCCTTGAGTACTTCTTCGATCTTAGAAAGGCAACTTATTATCTTTTCAAGGGCTTTGCCTTGCACCTCCATTCACTCAAATAGCTCTTGCATGAAGGCTTCTTCACTCAAAGCATTCATCCCTTTTTGGAACGTCTTGCCTTCCATTGGACTTGAATTAGTGTGGGAACTTAATCTTGATTTTTGTGCACGATGGTGACTGAAAGGAAGTCCCTTTTTCATTAAGCCCATGTGCCATTTAAAAAGGGTCTATCTTTTATTCTTAGATGTTCTTTAGAAAATCTTTAAGTCCATTTTAATGAAGGCCTAATTACAAATTTGCTCCCTTTTCTCTCATGGACTTTGCCCCTTTGTTTCATTGGGATTTGATCCATTTACAATAATGCTCTCATCTTACTCTCATGGGCTTTCATTAGAATGTGCTTAGAGATTTTTAACCCTTTGTCTCAAATATGGGCTTACAATATATTCACCACATTTGGGCTCTTCCTTTTTCATTTGATCATAATCATTTTTTTTTTTAAGTAGCCCTTTAGCTAGAATATATTGTAGCCTTCCTTTCAAGGTCCATGAAGTTCTCATCATTTTGGGCCTAGGCATGCAACAAAGAGGCCCAAGATTAGGGAAGTTCATATTTGACTTTGTAGGGTTTTGGATGCTAAGTCCATAGCATACTTGTTATCTTAGGCCCAAAGTCCACTTTTCCAAAAGGCTTTTTGGTTTGGGCTTATGATAGCAATTAGGCTATGGTCTTATGAACTTTTCAAGTTAAGATATGCCTTTAGAATTAGGGACAAGCCTCTTACATGTGAGAACTTCTTTTCTTTTGTCCCCTTCATCTTAGAGTATGCTATAACTTTATAGTCACCCTTCCAATTTTATGTCTTTTATTTGTCCTTTAGAGTTAAGTGATCACAAGATATATGGTTGAGCAAACAAGAGATATATAAAGGGTATCCTCTTTTTGATAGGATCTAAGATCTCTCTAAGTGTAGGTGGGCCTCCCTAAGGCTAAAGGGATAAATAAGTATGTTACTCACAACTAGGTGGGCCATAATTCCAACCGAGGGCCTAAGCAGACCTTAGTGGCAAACTGTTAACGTAATCAAAGCCCATCATAGGCAATGGCACACATTGCAAGTTTGCGGGATGAACTTCGAAAGACATGGACCCGAATGGAGCCTTCCATCTTTCCACTCATCACCAACCGAGGTAAAAGGACAAAAGAACCAAATGATTTGTGTGTGCAAAAAGTATTGAATAAGACTTTATTAAGGTTAAGACATAGGACACATAAAAATTAAATTCACAATTCCCAATGGAGTCGCCACTGTGGACACAACGGGTTTTGGAGTCGCCACTTAGTTTTTGCAATGACCTAGGAACCATATATAGCGTCCTCTCGAGGAAGGACCTTTTGATTTTACTACCAGAGATATGGGTTCGAAGTTAAGGTATGGTCTTGGAAAGGTGTTAGGCACCCAAAACCACCCAACTTTAAGGTTGGCTTCCCTTCATTGTGTCTTATGTCTTATCCTTATTAAAGGCATACTCAATATTGTATCTAACTCACACACACACTAGCATACATCTAAACACACAAGATGACATCAATTATCCCTAACCATACATCTACCATGGCATGCCCTATCATTCATTTAGCAAACAACCTCTCATTCATCTAGCATACATGTCATGGCATCAAGGCATTTCATCATACCACAAACCCTAATCATACATCTAATCATGCTTCATCACATTACAAACCCTAATCATACTTCATCACATCACAAACCCTAATCATACATCTAATTATGCTTCATCACATCACTAACCCTAGCATACATCTAATCATATCATATTACAACATCTAAGAGATCCAAACAAACATGTGATAAAGCACAACCCATCAAACAAGCATATTCACATCTATCATTAAATAGAACCCTACTCAAAGATGCATGTTCATGTGAATGCAATACTTAACTTTTCTTACCTTGCAATAACTCAGCATTTATGGCAATATGCATGAACATGTGAATGTGTGTTCATAGTATTGAAATAAAGACAACACAAAGTAAACCCTAATTCTAACATATGAAAGGCAAACATCTAATTAATCATGTGAAACAGAAGCTTTGAAAGCATAAAAACATGTAAAGGAGTCTAAACAAAAGTATACATGTGAAAGCAAAAGCAAATACAGAAGAAAAAAAATTAGGGTTTCTGGGCTGGTTCATGTGTACGCATGAACAACATACGTGTGCATAAACAAGCTTGTGTACATAGCCTTGCTCATGCGCACGTGGGTTTCTACCCAGAAACCCTATAAACATAGCAAACAAAGCAAGATTTAAAACAAAAATTCTAGCAACCTAACATGCTTAAAACATACGAAAAACATAAACCTAGTCTAAGCAAACATGTTATAAATATAAACAAAGCAAAGAAACAGATCAAAACATAATCTAAGAGCAAAAAATAAAAAGAAGAGTTTAAAAAGAATACCTCAAAGCAAAAAGCTCCTAGGCTTGATTTTTTACCATTCCCCTCAGTCAAATCTATCACAAATCAATAAGAAAGTGATTAGCAATCTTAAAATTCAAAGATCAAGGCTAGAAGGCCCTAATCAAAGAAAATTGAGTTGAGGATGTTTTGTGAAAAACTCCCTCTTTGTTTCACTATTTCTAGTGAATCTTAATGTTTTCCTGTGGGATTTCTGTGTGTTTTTGAAAGGTACTATGTATGGCTATTTATATTGTGAAAATGGGAGCTTGGAACGGCTCCCAAACAATGTGGGATTCGTTCCAAACCTTAGTATTTAATGTAGAAAACTTGCCTTTTTGGTGCTTCTAAAACCCTACCTGTGCGTACAGGCTCTTATGCTGCATATACATGTTTATACCTATGTACATAGGCTTAGGGTTTCTTTTGGCTTTTATTTTCCAAAAATAGATTTTTAGCTCATTAAAAAGTTATATTTTCCATTTTAACATCTCTCAAGTCAATTTGTAATTTGATTGGGCCCTAAACTGACCTTGGGCCTTAGAATTTCAGCATCATTAGGGAATGGGGGCCTGAGTCGTAAGGGGTACAAAATGTAGTGTCTACATCCCCCCTTGTGATATGGGTAATTTTTGATTCATCACTTGGTTCAATATCTTGGGGTTTGAAGTGACTCCCCCCATATGTGAATGTTGGATTATTTGAGTCGGGTTTGAAGTGTCTCCCCCCATGTGTGGGTTGTGGATTATCTGAGTGGGGTTTGAAGTGTCTCCCCCCATATGTAGATGTTAGGTAGTTTGGGATTTCTGAATTATCCTCACTCCATATGTCATATCTTTTTATGGATGTAATACCCATTAGCTCTTCCCAAGTCATCATAAAGCATTTAGGAATGTCATAGATCAACTCAAATGGGGCCTCTTCTCCTTCTTCCCCAAGAATTGTGATTAGGTAAAGGATTGCTAGTGATACTAGGCCTTGTAAGCGGTGCAATCACTTTTGTGTCTATTAATTCCTAAATTGCATGGCGGAGATTATAACACCTATCAGTTTCATAGCCTGGGCCTTGATGGTAGGCACACCTTTTGCTCACATTAAACTTTGCGGGTAATGGGTTTGGGACTAGTCTCAAGTCTAAGGGTTTTAGTAACCCTTTTGCTTTCAGCTTTTCAAACACCTATCTTGCTAGCATGTAAAGTTCATGAAATTCTCTCCTAGCCCTTGGAGGTAGTCCTTGTGATACTTGTATTGGGATAATGAGTTGGTATGGATCAATTTATATATGTTGGATATTTCTGCAATTTTAGAGTTAAAAAGCCCAAAATTCTTTTTAAATTTAGGTGCATCTTCATTTTTTATAGTCCCATTATTTATAACATCCTCAATTTGAGTCTCAGCAGCTATTAAGGCATTAAAATTTGGAAAATATTGAGCAAATAAATAATTAGGATATATAGGCTACAAATTCTTTACAACCATTGTCAATTGTTCCTCTTCATTAGGTCTATTCATCATCTAGGTAGCTTTAGACCTCCATTTAGTTATGAAGGCTAATAAGGACTCCTAAGGTTCTTGCTTGGTAGTCTCCAAGTCCCTTCTCATCACATCTACCTCTATGCTGTACTTGTATTGGTTGTGGAACTCCCTACATATGTCCTCCCAATTCCAAGCTCTAGTATCTTCCATGTTAAGGAACCATCTATGGGTAGCTCCGGTCAAAATATTTTAGAACATCTATGCCAACATCTCTTTAGTGGCTCCCAAAGGCTACATAGCCCTCATGTACATATTCAAGTGAGACATAGGGCTGCCAGTGCCATCGAATTTGTCAAAGACTGGCATTTTGAACTTTGGAGGTAGCCTTACGTTCGAGAAAAGAGAAAGCGATTGATAATCTATGAGATCATCCATCCTTCATGCCCTCTAGATCATCTCTTCCATCTTGCTCATCTTCTCATTGATCTTCTTTTCACTCTCCGAGATGGGGGAAGTTTGATTAGTCTTGTCTCCTTCTTGGCTATCTTCATATTCTGGAATTGTTGCACCATGAGATTCATGTCTTCCCTCAGTTGGATTTGGCTAGCCACCATTATGTTTAGTAGCTATTGAGTACTCATCTGTTCTTCAGTATTTTGGTGTTCCTCTCCTTCTACCATGGTGATAGTCTTCAGATCTCTTATGGCTTGGGCTGTCTTGTAAGTCAAACACTGGGTTGCGGTGTTGTAACTAGGGTGCCTTCTATGCATAAAGGCTTCAATACTATGATGGGCTTGGAACTGGAACTTGCTTGGATATCATTCTTCAGTTCTCTTTGGAGTCTTCCCTCTAATCTTGACTAGATTTCCCCCTAAGAAAAGGTAGGTTGGCTCAATCAAGGCTAGGTCCCCATCTATTTCAATCCAGTCAACCGAAACAAACACACACAGGATGCAATGCAATTTTAACATGGACTAGCCTAAGGACAGGTTCTAAGTCATTACATTGTAGGGTGGGTTTGTTGTTTTATTGTTACCCATAGCTAGGACATTACACCTCTCAACTTGTAATGTAATAAACATTATGTTGGTCCAAATGGCATGGTTTATCCTTTTCAATCAACAAGAAATGATCCAGTGACTTTGGGCTATGAGTTGGTGTGTTCACCACTAGGTACCCAAATCTAATGAAGACTGGTGACCCATGATTACTACCACCAAATTTTAAGATGGGTTCATGCATAATTGTTGTTTCATGGCATACACAATGACAGTTAGGGAAAGCTATAAACAACCAACATGGTACTTCAAACAACATTTCATACAATATCATACAAACAATATTATACAAACATAAGCAATATCATACAAACACAAGGGAATTGGTCATTTAAAGTCTAATATGAAGTTTAGCCCTAGACTTCCCCAGTGGAGTCGCCACTGTGAGAGACCGGGGTGAAAACTCGGCCTTCAAAAAAGGGGTTAGGTATCTGCACATTCCCTTTCCAAGATCATATGGAGTCGCCACTTATTTTATAAGTAAAATAAGAAAACTATACAAAAGATTACAAAATGTCTTGAATAATACACATTCTCATTAATTGGGAATGAATACAACTTGATAGAAAGAACCATACATGGATTTGTTTCCTAGTTACAATCTAGTAAAAAAAAATACAAGACTTTGTTTCCTAGTTACAATTTACCCAAAAGAAAATAAAACACTCTCCTGCGAACCTAAGATTCTCAAATTTGTGTGCTAGGTTATAGGATGGGAAGGTGTTAGGCACCCATCTTGCTTAGACAGAGTCTGGTCTTCTAGACTTTCAAATGACCTTTTAAATACCCATTAAAAAAAAAAAAAAAAAAAAAAAAACTTCTTCTTCTCAAAAAAAATACCCATTAAAAAAATGACATGCAAAATATTGTGTAAACATCCCTAGATCTAAAGTTGGTTAATGTGCAAAATACTAGATTTGTTGTATTTATGCAAGGAGGAATCACGTTTGAATTTTATTTAAAGGAAAAAGATTTTTTAAGAGAAGTTTCAAATTAAGCAAAAATGAATTTTTTTTTTTTAATTAAAAATTCAGATCTGATTTTTAAAATAGTAAGGAATGGATTTTAAAAAGAGTTCCCAAATCTAATTTCTTAATTAAAGAACAGAATGAATCTTCAAAAGGAAAATCCAAATATGATTGTTTAATTAAGAAACAGAATGGTTTTTAAAATAAATTGCAGATTTGATTTTTCGAAATAAGAAAGAATGAATTTTTAAAATAAAATTCAGATCTAATTTTTGTGTCTTAGAAAACAAACGAGGTTTCAAAAATAAATTCAGATCTGATTTTTGGTTTTAGAAAAACAATGGAGCTTTGAAAATTAAATTCAGACCTGATTTTGTTTTAGTAAAACAATGGAGTTTTGAAAAATAAATTCATGCCTGATTTTTGTTTTACATAAATAAACAGATCTAATATTTAATCATATGCATTACATAACTACATGAACAAAACACATATACATGAACAAACATTCATCATATAACCATTAGAAACAAAAATCAAAACAAGTAAAAGAAAGAACATGTTAGAAAAGGTATGGCAAATTGAATTAATTTCATGGAGATATAAATAAGAAGATGGAAACTTACTTGCATCAATGAATATTGCAAGGGAATGGGGAAATCACTTTAGAGTTAGAGAGAGGATTAGTCTCTCTAAGTCCTAAAGAGATTGTACTTAATAGAAAAGAAAGTCCTAAATTTGAACTTCCAGAATTTCTTTTACGTTAAAAGCAAAGGGATCCTGATTTCTTATTTTAATTCTATAGTTATAAAGGTGTTATGCTTAAAAATCAAGCTAGGGCTGCTTAGAAAATAAGCAGGCCTAAGTTAGATCGAATTTTATCCCTAAAAAATCAAATTTGATGTGTTTTAGCTTGATCTGAAAGTTTATGGGCTAGGCCTCGAAGTTATGCCAATCGGCACTGTGGAAGAGCCGATCAGCACTTGCCATGTGCTGATTGGCACTCCTAGAATGCCAATTGGCATTCTTAAGTGCCAAGCCCATTTTCTTCTTTTGGTTCGATTTGAACTCTTTTTTAGGGATTTTCTGACTTAAGAATTGCAATTGGATGTCTTTTAAAGTTGTATTCCAAAATAAAATCCTTTTAAAATATTAATCAGGTCCTTAAAATAATAATTATCTGAAAGATAATTTAAAAAAAAAATTAATTATCAACAACTCTCTTATTATCTCATTATTTATTTTATTCTTATGCAACCAAGCTTATTTTTTATCAAATCCAACAGTCAATCACATAAATTACTTAATTAATTTTAATTGTTGACCAATCAGAATTAATTTCAATTAATCACATGTCACTAGCTTCACCTACATAACATGCATGCAGACTATGAAAACTTGATCTTGTGATATCTTTCAATCTGACGGTCCGATTTAGGAACCAGGCATATCGTTACGATATCATGTTTATGACATATGATGAATGATCTAATGCATGAAATGCAATTGTGATTTTTGGGTATTTAGAATGGTCATTTCAATCAACTTCCAAGATTAAATTATGGGTGCAAAATTTAGTGTCTACACATCTCAATGATTCCCTTTCTGGGGAGTCAGTCGGATCCTCCACCATGAGTTCATGTCCCGACAGATGGACCTCATCGTTGCCCGCAACCAAATGGATTGACAACGAATTTTTCACTCATTACTTCTCTATCACCTGACATCCTCTCACCTACAAAGCGACGAATGAATACTAAGTATCTACACACGCGAGGACTAAAGACTAGATTGACAACCATGGGGGTTGCAAAAAAGGGATAAAATGAAAAAATGTATGAATGAAAGATAAAAAAGGGGTACAAAAGACTTACTTTGAAAACCGGCTTTTGGAAGACTATATTGATAAACAATCCCTGAGAGTGACAGATGAATGAAGAAGCCCAGAGCATGCAAACAAGTAAAACAAAAGAACAAAAAGGCTAATGAAGGAATTGAGCTATTTATAGGGCAAAGAGGTGTGAGGAACAAAGCAACACGACTATTCGAAATGACCAATCCAAAAGTGCTACATGTCGCCTAGCATAAGTCAAAGGCATTAATGCCCTCATTAATGACCCAAACCTTGAGACAAGATAGTTAAATGCCCTCATTAATAATCCTGAAAGACGAGACAGTTAATGACCTTAAAGATCTTTATGTACTTTGTGATCCATTGGCCGTCCTGACGAACCATGGAGTAGAGGGCAACTGATAAAGGTATTTTCGGCAAAAGTATTTTCTTTCATGGACGAAAGCCCCTCGCCTGACGGTAGGCAGGACAGGTCCTACCCTTCCTCCACAAGACTCGTTAGCCTCATGGAGATTCGTCATCTCCATAGGGATTCATCGGGCACTCAACAAATGATCCTAACGAGTGGCAAACGCTTAAGAGCCAACGGTTGGGAAAGAAATACAGCGCAACCAAGAGAATAACACCAAGACCAACAAATGGGCTTGCATGAACCTAACGACCAAATGTGTTGGGCCCCATAGACCTTTATGAATTCTCCACGCATAAACCCCTACATGGAAATAACTTGCATACCACGCCCTAAGACCCTACTCCACGCTTGTGCCTTCCTAATATGGGAAGTAAGGCTTTAAGATATTGGAGCATTAACTCCGTATCCTTTATACAAGGAAAATTCCTACATTCATGGGATCTTAGTTAAACCTCCACCACTATAAAAGCACCAAGCCTCCTCTTACCTAAGGTATGCAGAAAATTCCTAGCTCTCACATTATTGAGTTCTTGGCGATTATTCTTTCACTGACTTAACCTTTGAAGGGTCTTTGGCCAGTACCCCACTGGTGCCCTCTGTTGGTTCTTGGTTTTCTTGTTTCTCAGGCACCCCATTGGAGTGCTAGTGGACAATCAGCTCACTGATGATTTTTGTGCATCATCAGGTAGCTTTCATGATGTTTGATTATTTTATATAATTTGGGTTCCTTTGTAAATCGATATTTAGTAGTTGATTTCACACTTTAATTATCTAATTTGTTAGAAGTATATTTTTTTTTATTAAAAAAATTTAATGAAGAGGGATGCAAATAAGGTGCTTGATGAAGTGTTGAACATGAAGTACACAAGTGTGTTTTTTCTCAGTGAGAAAAGCATATATTCTCATGGTCTATGGTTCCATTAGACTATTTTTGTACTTTGGATGATATATTTACATTAGAAATAAAGTTTAGTTTAAAATTTTGTGAAATTACTCTCATCATTCCCTAATCCCTATAATACCATGAAATAAATATCCTATTTCTTTAAATTTAAGGTAGTAGTTGTGAATAAGTTGATATGTTGTTGTAATGCCCCAACCCAAAAAAAAATTTTTTATTTAAAAAATTAGAATGTGGTCAGATTTTTTAGACCCACGTGAGCCCCCCACCTACCCCTTATTTCCCAACCACTCATTCTCACAAAATATCTCTGTCTCCCTCTTTGGCCAGCCATGTCACTCTTCACCTTTCTTTTTCATTTTTCACACACACTTCTCGCACTCTTCTGCCAGTACCCCACTCCTCACCACCACCTCCACCATCTTTTTTCAGTGAAGTTTACAGGAAAACTCCATAAGAAAAAGTTAAGGCTCACTCATCTCTATTATTTGAGATAAAACTCCTAATCTTTTGGTGAGTTTATATGCTTTTTGCTAGAGGATTTCTTTATCTAAACTTTGATAATGATTGTAAAGTTGAATAATGTAAGGGTTGTGTGTGAGAGAGTGTGAAAATTTGATCAAGAGTGTGCAACAAGAAGGTGACTCGCAACTGACTCACGAGTGGTGACTTGCCAAAATGAAGCACACATGTGAAGCATATAGGAAGATGAAGAGTCAGGCTAGCTGGATCACTACAAGACAAAAAGTATAGTCTGGCCTAGTCTGGTAACTGGCGACTGGAACTTGCTACTCATCCTAGTCGTGAAGTGACTCGCCAGTACACCTATTTTGCTGAAAAATGACTTTTCACATTCCATCTCATACCCTACTATAAATACCCTTAAACCCACGAAATGTAGAGAGCTTCTAGAGAGAATTTTGAGAGAGAAACCCTAGAGAAAGACAAGATTTATTCATCCACAATCTTAAACATTTGATTCTCCAAATTCCTTTACTCTCACCATCTCCATTGTCATACCCATAAGAGATAAACCAAATCCTTACCTTACCAAATTTAGAGTAGTGAGAAGGTTCCTTGTGTTTAGGAAGCAGTTTAAGAGAGAACTAATTCATATTGGTCGATGCAATGGGCTAATTGCATGATCCGAAAAGCTAGAGAAGACACGGTTCGATGTAACCTTATTAGAGCAAGAAGCTTGGAGGGCTTAGGTGCATTAGGTAGATTAGGCTTGGAGGGTCTATTGCTATTCATGTATCCCAACTGATTTTCTAGTGAATCATTTACCGCTTGGAGGGTGGCGGAAAGGTTTTTCACTCGTTCTTCGGTTTCCTCTTCAATAACACATGCCGATGTTATCTTGTGTTTACATCTCTTTTTCCCTTACTCTTAGGTTTTAATTTATGCTGATTGTGATTAATTAATGGCTTTGAGTAGTTTGGTAATTTGGGTATTGCTTATATTTCATATTCTGCACATATATTGTTTGAATATAAGCTTACATTGGAAAATTTGTATTTAGGGTCTAAACATTCACAAGTGTTTTATACACTAAGTGAGTTTTGAATTGGTATCAAAGTGGGTACACTTTGTTAGATTTCTATATCCTTAGTGTGATCCTTGACCCCTAGGATGGATATGTCTCAATCCCTTAATGCACCTCCCTTTTTTTATGGGAGTAATTACGCATTTTGGAAAGTGCGTATGCTTGTATTTTTGTGCTCCATTGATGAGAGTGTGTGGGATGTTGTAGAAATTGGTTGGACAAGGCCGAAGACTACCAAATCCACTTGGGATAAGGCAGCTTTCGCAGTGGCTAATGCTAATAGTAAAGCACTTAATGCTATATTTTATGGTGTCTCACCGAATGAATTTCACAGGATTTCTCATGTGTCAATTGCCAAGGAGGCATGGCAAATTTTGGAGACTACCTACGAAGGCACCAAGAAGGTGAAGGATACCAAGCTTCAAATGCTTACCACTCGGTTTAAAGAATTGAAGATGAGCGAAGATGAATCATTCGACTCATTCTATGGAAAGTTAAATGAAGTGGTAATCAGGAAATTGAACTTGGGTGAGAAGACAGAAGACTTCAAAGTAATAAGAGAGATCCTTAGATCATTGCTGGAGAGCTTCCAAGCCAAGGTAACCGCCATTGAGGAGAGCAAGGATCTTGATGAGATAAAGGTCCAAGAACTTATTGGCTCTCTTCAAACATATGAGCTCACTCTACCATCTCAAAGGAAGAGCAAATCCCTTGCTCTTAAGATGAACAATGAGAGAATTAAAGCTCAAGATTCCTCAAAAGAGGTGGCATTCCTTGCAAAGAACTTTCGCAAGTTCATGAAGTTCAAAAAGGATGGGAAGTTCTTTAAGAAAGGAAAATTCTCCAATTTCAAGAAAGACAAGAAGGACTTCAAAAGGAAGGATTCCAAATACTCTTCTCCTTCTTAAGGAATCACTTGTTATAAGTGCAACGGGAATGGTCATTTGAAGAAAGAATGCCCTTCCTATTTGAAGGGAAAAGGTAGAGCTCTTGCTACAACCCTTAGTGATTCAGATAGCTCAAACTCTGATTCTAAAGAAAGTTGTGATGGAGAAGGAAACTACTCCACTTTCATGATCATTGCACCTGTAGATTTTTCAGAAGATTTAAGTACTCTAAAGGAAGAGCTTGGTGAGCATACCGAAGTGGAATCTATTGGTGTTAGAAATGAATCCGATGATGATGATGAAGAGTGCGTTTATGAAAGAACAAACAGATTGCAAGAATCCTACAATGCACTTCTTGAAAAGAGTGAAGAATATGTAAGAAGGGCTAAGGCAGCCATTAGAAAGATGAAGAAAGTTGAAAAGGACTATAAAAGCATCCTCACGCGGTACAAAGAGACCAAGTGTGAAGTTGAAGGGTTAAATGAAGAACTAAACAATACCTATTCCAAGATAAAGTTTCTTAAGCTTGAGGTTGTTCAAGCAAATGCCAAAGTGGAGCATATTGTTGCCAAGAAACTTGATGAAGTGCTTGCCTATCAAAAGCCCTCTTCGGATAGAAGTGGCTTAGGGTATACCGAAGAAGGTAGCTCAAACTCTAAAGTGTCAAAGGAAATGAAGTTTGTCAAAGCTAAAGAAGCATCAACTCCTCTTGTTGATAATGTAAAATTTGAAAAAAAGCGAAATGTGGTGAATCAAATGGTTTTGATGAAGTCTCCCAAGCCAATTGTGGCTAAGCCCAAGGCAAGAGGAAAGTCTCTTCCTACGAGACAAAGAGGTCCACAAATGCAACACTATTTCCATCATTGTGGAATCTAAGGGCACACTAGACCAAATTTCTACAAGTTCCAAGCATTAAAGAATACTGATCTTCAAAAGCCAAAAAGACATGGAAAAGGCAATGGGAAACCCAAGCAACCAAAAGGGCAAGAAGGAGAACCCATTATGAGTGGTGTGATGAAGATGATTGACACCATCACCTCATGTTTGGCCAACTTCACCTTAAGGTTTGAGAATCATGACTCAAGTACCCAATCCTCAAAGGATATCACTCCAAACACACGTGTTGTGTGGGTGAAGAAGTGCATAAGCATTATTGTCCATGCATTAATTCTTTCTATATAATGTGACATTGTTGTTTGCTTGTTTATTTTATATTCTAACATGTTTTTAATTGTTTTTGTCTTTTAGAAGCTTTGGTTGTTTACTATTTTTTATCATTCTTTACTTTGTTTAGTGTCAAAAATCTAAAAACACATAAAAAGTATAAAATCCAAAATGTTTGATCAGCGGTGTTGTGCATTGTCACATGCATGTTTAGCCTTGTACCTCCGTACTAATGGCTTTGTGCATTAATGAGCTTAGCTTGTTTTCTATGCACTTGTATCTTTGTGGGAAACATCTTGACATCTATGTGATTGTTGTAAATAGATCTTCAAATTCGTCATGAATGATTAGTCAATAGTTTTGTTGATCTTGAGACATGCGTAGACTTGTGCTTATATCTCTTCCCACTTTTTTTTTTTTTTTTTTTTTTTTTTTGCTTAAAAGCTCAACCAATGTCAAATCCCGAAAAGAAATAATGAGCTGAAAAAACCATTGCACAAACTAGTATTTGACTAGGAAAAAGGGAAAGCGACATGTATTTACAATGTATGGTGCCAAAAGTCAAAGGCTTACTCATCAAATTAAAATATCAAAAATTTCAGGCATCGATCTCAAAAAGAGATGTTAAGATCAAAATGATCAAATGTTATCAAAAGAAAAGAATCCAAATGAAAAGCTTCTAACTCAATGTAATCAAGTTTATGTGGGAGGTCATATATGTTCATTTCTACAATTGAGATAGGTCACTCTACTTAGTGCTAGTTGTGTATGACTTGGTTGAATCAATCATTGAAGCTTCACATTAGACTAAGGATTATCTCATAATTGATACCCACCCACATCACATATGTCTATATTCAATGAATGTCTTATTCATTTGTGTGATTGCACTTGATTAAAATGTGATGTACATGCTCAAACATCTGTTGATCAAACCCAAAAAGATTTTTGAGTGTTTTAGTTGTTTTTGAAAAGTATTTTGATTTGAAAAGTTTCTCAAAAATCCAAAATTTTGCAACTCTGCATTTTTCGACTCACTCGCAAATGGTCTACTCAAGTTGTGGAAAAGACTTAGAAAAATTTTCAAAATTTTTAGAAAAATTGATTTTTCAATTTTTCCAACCTAAGGCATTCATGACTCACTCGCGACTAGTTGGTGAGTGTAAGTCCTAGTTGCGAAAAAGACTTAGAAATTTTTTCAAAATCTAGGTTTAAGGGTTTTTGGCGACTTACTTGGTGACTCATTCACGAGTCAGTTAAGTCGCGAAAAATGCGTGTTTTGCAAAAATAGGGTTAAAATTCAAACAAATTTTCAAAACTTTTCACTTTCCCTCGCATCATGTGTTTGTCGCTTTGTCTTCTCCACCTCTCCCTCTCTCAAAACCACCCGTTCACTCCAAAAACCTCCATTGTTCTCATCAATCTTCACTCCAAATCCAAGAAAAGGTATGGGTTTTCACTCCTTTTTACTTTATTTCAAGTTTAAAGCATTCTATTTCATGGATTTGTTGGTTTTGTTGAGATGTTGAAATATTATTGAAGAACATGGGTTTTTGTAGTTTTTGATGAAATTGATATATGGGTTTTGTTGAGAATGATGGTATAATGCTTGTTTTTCATGCTTCTGTCAAGATTATTACATGCTCATGCATTATACTATGTTTTGTGTTGTGGTGTGCATACCATTTTGTTGATAAAATGTCTATTTAGATGCTTTTGTGTGTAATTTTGGACTCTGTCGAGTACAAAATTTGGGGATAATCATGTTTCCATGTTTGGAACAACTAATGGTTATGTGTTTCACACTTTGCCCCTTGCATGATTTCATGCCTCTTTTATGCACACTTTTCCATGTGATGCACACACACAATCTTTGACGTGTTGTATGTCTAATGCCATGATTATATCATGCTTTGATGTTTAGCATCTTCACATGTCATTTTTTTGAATTGCTCTTTAAATTTTAGTTTTTAGGGTTTAATTCGTAGTTTTTGTTTTTGGTACTAACTTGTTGCTAATCAAGTTTGTTGCCGTTTGTTTTTATATTGCTCTTTGCTATTTCATGATCTTTGCTTGAAGATGTCTCCTTTCAAAAAGTCAGCAGAGAAAGGAAACAGCAACAAAGGGAAGGAACCAGTCATTGACCTCACTAGTTTCTCCACTAAGTCAAAGAAAACTCAATTTTCAGCTGGAGTTTTTGATAACACCCGATTCAGATCCTATACTGCATTTCAAGTGTATTCAAGCTACTTCGAATGTGCCCCCATGGTAATTGAAGGGGTTGTTGAGCAAGCTACTCTTCTTGATACAAACATTCCTAAATGGCTAGCTTCTAAGGATTGGAACTACCTTATATCGAATCTTAATGATCCTTATGAAGAGCTTGTGAAAGAGTTTTATGCAAATGTCCTCTTTGATGGGAAAATGCTACGATGTTGGGTGAGAGGAAAGGACTTTACTATTACGCCTTCATATCTTGCTCTTATTCTTAACATCAACCGACAAATGTTTGCAAAGCCACCGTTGTATGATGAGATGGAACTGAATCTTGAAATTTTTCGTGACGCTTTTGGAGAAAATTTGGATGTGTCCTCAAATGGGAAATCAATTGGTCTATAATCTTTATCTCCTAAGTTGAAGTTGCTCACAACAATAATGTTTCACAATCTCTATCCTCACTTGAGCACCAGATATATGAATCTTGGTCGGGCTCTATTTCTTTATGACTTGATTACCGATGAAGAAATTGGTGTATGCTCTCATATCTTTCACATTTTGGTCAAAACTACTGAGAGGACGGCCTTTAGGAACTGTCTTCCATTTTATTGCCTCATCACAAAGATATTGAAGCTAAAAGGAGTACCCATAATGGAAGATGAGTTTCCTTAATCAAAGCAAAGACCAATCAACATTACCACTCTCAATGCTATAAGAGGCCATATCCAAAAGAATGGCAAGCAAGAGAGTAATGCTCCTCAAGGTGATACAAGCTTTAGCTCACACTCCTATGATGAGAAGTTGGACAACATCATGGCTTTCGCGCAAGACATTAGCACAAAATTGTCTGGCCTCTCAACTATCATGCACTCTCAGCACACCTGATTTGAGACAAAGTTTACCTTTCTCTAAACTCAATTGGATCAAATCCAAAGGAAGCTAAAAGAAGATGATGACTAGCTATTCCATGACAAAAGGGGGAGATGGTGTTCATGATAAGGGGAAAGATATGATAGGAGGAGAGAACTAAATAGAAGGGGGAGCAAGCAATGCAAGAGCAAGCAAATCAAACAACAAGTTCTTCTAGTTTTTCTTTGTTGCTATTACTAGTTTATGTTCATATTTCATATTTTAAGCTTATTTTGCGTACTTGACTATGTTATGATGTTTTTTTTTAATGTACCCTTGCTTATGTACCTTAGTACTTTTAGTTAATGTCTTGTATTTTCTTTAGTACTCTTATGCCCTTGTTGGATCTTGTATCCTTGATGCAATTTAAACCTAATACTTCTTGCTTTAGTGTCCTTGCATCGGTTGAGTGTTAGACATGCAAATGATATTTTGCATTGAGCTTATTAGCTTGCATGTCCGGATGTTCATTCACCTTGTGAATGTTCATTGTAGTCACTATTTATAGTGATTGTTCTTGTATGGTCAAGTATGCTTCATTATCATATTCATACTTGCTTGATCATATTGTTCTTGCTCCATATGCATTCTAAGTTTTTCGCCTACAATGAACTTAATAAGTGCATTTTGTGATATTGTTTTTCGGAGACTTGTTTGTATGGTTAAAGAGCTTCACAGATCTAGAATTAGGTGTGAGTGAGTTTTGGCAACTATTCCCAACTCACATTTTTTAAATCTAGAGTCTGGTTTAGGGTTTTGTCACGGAATAGCCAAAGGGGGAGATTGTAAAGTTGAATTTATTCAACTATGTGTTGGCTTTATTCCATGCCAAATTTTCTTGTAATTCAGCATTTAGAAACCATGTATTTAGGTGGGAATAATGTAAGGGTTGTGTGTGAGAGAATGTGAAGATTTGATCAAGAGTGTGCAATAAGAAGGTGACTCGCGACTAGACTCGCGACTGACTCACGAGTGGTGACTTACCAAAATGAAGCACACATGTGAAGCATGTAGGAAGATGAAGAGTCAAACTAGCTGGATCACTATAGGACAAAAAGTATAGTCTGGCCTAGTTTGGTAACTGGCGACTAGAACTCGTGACTCATCCTAGTCATGAAGTGACTCGCCAGTACACCCTGTTTTGCTGAAAAATGACTTTTCACAATCCATCTAATACCTTACTATAAATACCCTTATACCTACGAAATGTAGAGAGCTTTCAGAGAGAATTTTAAGAGAGAAACCCTAGAGAAAAACAAGATTTATTCATCCACAATCTTATACATTTAATTTTCCAAATTCCTCTACTCTCACCTTCTCCATTGTCATACCCATAAAAGGATCACAAACCAAATCCTTACCTCACCAAATTCAGAGTAGTGAGAAGGTTTTGGGGTTTGGGAAGCAGTTCAAGAGAGAATTATGATGGAAATATGAGTGTACGTAGCGGAAATAAAACGGATCTACTTCATTCACAATTGTTAACATGTGATACGTAAGTTTCAGAATTAGAGAACAAGAGAATGTACCTTAAAGTGGTGAAATTCAAAACCGAAGATCAGAAGTTCTCGGGAACACTTTCAATCTTCACTCCAATTCCACTAACACCCAAGATGTGTGGTCTCTCAATCAGTTATATGTGTATGTTCTAGAGAGAACTCAAGAGTGTCCTCTATCTTCATACATACCAATTCATATGTCTATAAATTCTGTATTTTTCTCTCCATATAACTGATCATCTAATTGGGCTAGCCTTTTGGTCCTTCCCGATTGGGCGTATGTGGCTTGGAGTGGGACCAAAAGGGAACAAATAAGACACTAACTCCAATAGGCCTTGGGCTTCTCTGTCAACTCTTGACAAGTCCAAAGTTACCATTAATTATATTTAATACCACTATATAAATATAATTGCACTCTAGGCCTTATTAATAAATTATATCCCAAGACTTTATTGTCCATGCATCCCCTTAATAAAATATTTGTAGTAACACAAAGTCATGAATGAAGACTGCCACTTTGTGAATTACTACATCTTAATCCTTGAGTACCTAGTTTAATCCTTTTAAATTATTTGTTATATATTTATTAAATCCAATTTCATAAATATATACTTTAGTAATTTCTTACTAAAGTGGTTAGGCCTAACTCTCTGAATAACTGAACTCATTAAATTTATCTTAAGGGAATATTTTATATCTCTGTTAAGAGACTATGAATTCCATCTTGAGAATATATATTCCATCAACACTAAATGTGACTGTCCAATATACTGAGATTTTGACCGATACTTTAGATCTCACTCATGATATATCAAAGCAGCCTACACTTCATGATCAGGTCCATTATTCTCTCGAGATTAAGAGTTCATGTAAATATAAGCCGTGAAATTTGTTATTCATATGACAGTCGTTAGAAGAATAATAAATCTCACAGCGGTCCAGTTCAATATGTTTTAACTCTTAAAACATATCAACTAGAAGTCTCTACTTCCACGATTAAGACAAATCATCTTAGTTGATATGTTATAGTCTTCGCAGATGAAATGCCCAATTTCATCACCGACTACAAACTAAAATTCTGAGTTTACAAAGAACTTGTGACTTATATCTTCTGTGACTAAATCACAAAAATCACATACTATGCATCTCATGGACTATATGATAATGTCTAAATATTCATGTTACCATTATTTCAGATAATAATAAAACAACTTCATTAATTACAATATTAAGTCATACATCATGTCATACATCATGTCATACATAATATAATACATAGCATCATACATTGGGATTTAAGGGCACCAATCCTAATAAATAAATTCATATTGGTTGATGTAATGGGCTAATTGCAAGATCCGAAAAACTAGAGAAGACACAGTTCGACGTAACCTTGTTGGAGCAAAAAGCTTGGAGGGCTTAGGTGCATTGGGTAGATTAGGCTTGGAGGGTCTATTACTATTCATGTATCCCAACTGATTTTCTAGTGGACCATTTATCTCTTGGAGGGCGGCAGAGAGGCTTTTCACTGAATTCTTTTGTTTCCTCTTCAATAATACGTGCCGATGTTATCTTGTGTTTGCATCTATCTTTCCCTTACTCTGAGCTTTTAATTTCCACTAGTTGTAATTAATTAATGGCTTAGAGTAGTTTGGTAATTTGGGTATTGCTTATATTTTATATTCCGCACATATATTGTTTGAATATAAAATTATATTGGAAAATTTGTATTTGAGGGTCTAAACATTCATAAGTGTTTTATACACTAAGTGAGTTTTCAAAGATATTCATGTGATTTATGTCTATGGGTTTTGACTTGGTGGATTTATTTGATGAGTGGGTTTATGGTTTTACAAATGGTGGTTATCTAAGGTTTATTTATGGTGGAAATTTAGGGGTTTTGAGTTATATCATGTGATAGTTGGTAAATCTTCCCCCCCCCCCCCTCATTGCTATTGGGTTTATTTGGAGCTAGTTAAAGATTTAAATTGTTTGTCTTGGAGGATATTGTGATTTTGGTTTCATGGGTCTCTTGATGATGTTGTGTAAACCTTGTGGGAACTACTTATTAAGTGTTGAGGTTTTAATGTTAGGGAGAATACCTTAAGTGACTTAAGTTTATAAATTGGAGTCTATGCCTTGTAAATTAAATTGTTGAGAAACTTTTGAAGTGGAATACATTATTTGTGAGGTTAAATACTTAGGCTTACCTAATTAATTTCTTATTTAGTGATTTCAAATTTGTAGCCAGATACAATGTTAGATGTGCGCACCCAAAACGGGCTTAAAGGGCCAGTTCACTCTTGGGCTCACAATATATTTGTAACGTGGGCTTTGGATTTCCTACTTTGGGCGACCCTAACCCTGAGACCCAATTATGTCTCTCAAGCTTCTGTATATCCCCAATACCCTTCTTAGTCACTCTCTCGCTCTTCAGTATAAGCTGTTTTCAGTACCTCTTCACCAACCCTTTTCCTTCCTTTGTTTCTCCAATTTATAGCCAAGCGTGAGTGGAAGGATGATGATTGCTTTCAAAACTAGTGCAACTGACAGTCCAATGTCGTTAATTGTAGGTGGGTGTTTAGGTGGGAGTGGCTTTGGAATTGGTTCCCACTTCAGTAGAATTGCTCGGCAACAACACGCCCTTAAATGTTACTAAATGGCCGGTAGATGGCACCCGGGCAGTTGCCTTGATGCTCGGGGGGTGGTTCGCTGAGCGCGGTCCAGGTGGCGTGGTGTAGCATGTACTGATGTAAACCCCCAAGGGGTGAAATGGACAAAATGTTAGGTTGGCGTATAAGGCCCAAATGGGCTTGGACACTATGACAGCTTAAGGCCCAGATAGTCCTGGGTATACCAGTGTCGTACATTAGCCCCCACTTGATTCGTGCTCCATTTTTTGGGACAAATCAAGGAACCCAAAAGGCAATAATCACCCGGGAAGCTAAAAGGGTAAATATTCGGCGGTTGAAGTACCCATTAATGCGCCCTCAAAAGACACGTTATATCTAACTGATGGCTTAGCCGTCATTATTATCTGATGGTTCGCGAACCGAGGTGGCACGCGCATGGCAGTTGAGGTGGGGATTCGTAAGGTTTCCCGCCAATTGCTTATTTAATGCCATTTATTCTTCCTTTGTCCCCTATAAATATCACTTCTGACTCTTTCCTTCACTTTCACATTCTTCATCCTCCAAACTTTCACTCTGTCAAGCATACTATTTCTATGCATTCATCTCCCAGCCCAGAACACCTTTCCTCCTTAGAGCCCACAGTAAGTTCCTTCTCTTCTTCTTCCTATTTGTTCTATTTCGTTCCATTCTACAGTAATCGCAGTTTTGAAATCCTAGTTTAGAGGATGGGCTACTCTCATCTCCTCTCTTCTGAAGCCACCTTGGCCACCTTTAGGGCTGCCTACAACATTCCTGGGGATGTCGATATTGCCTACTGCCATGTGGGCGATATTGACATCCAAAGGCGCCATGGTGTAAATACGGTTTTCTTTACCTTAATGGCTATTCTTGAGGGCGGAGTTAGGTTCCCGATTGACCCCCTCATCCTAGGTACTCTTAGATTTTACGGTCTTTGTCCCGACCAACTCCCTCCTAATTTTTACCGAGTGGTGAGTTGCGTTAGTAGGTTGAATCAGTTGTTTGGGTTGCAACTGAACCATGATGACATTAATTTTATGTACAGTTTGTGTGGAAATATCAATTCGGATTATTACCTAAAAACTAGGGATATGAGTGTACAACTTATTTCATGCCTACCTAACTCAAATAGAAATTCGGCTGGAGACTTTGTACAGGTGAGCGGCAATTGGTTTGCCGAGGAACTCCCCTACGCGTTTTCACCGCACGATGTTGGTCGATACCAAACGCATTTTACTCAACTGTATTCCTTTGATTCTAATTTGTAAAAATAATCACTAACCAGCTTTTATGTTGCCTCCGTGCAGAGAGTAAAAGATTCAAGTCGGATATCAGAGTAGTACATGTTCGAGACCTGAATTTTGTGCTCAAGTCAGAAATTTTTGTTCACTGGGATGGACAACTCCGAGCATCTCACTTAATACTCTGTGTTGACCCCGTGTACTCCACTTGGCAAGCATTCAGCCAAGCTCTGTTAGTTGATAGCCCCCTCCTTTCCTACATAGACGTACGACACGTGAACTTCCTCCCTCCAAGATTCACGGTAGGCGAGGCTCGCGATCTCGGTCCTCGGTACATTTGCTCGGACGAGCGTAAGCCTATACGCGATGAGTCAGCTGAGCACGTGTCACAACGTCGTCAAAAGCAAGCTCACGCACCGGTCCAGCCTGAGGCTCCCACTCAACCCGAGGCTCCTGTTCAGGAAGCCGAGGGTGCAATAGCTGAATCAGTTAGTTCTTCAGAAACAAAATCTGATCACGGCCACCCCATGGTGACTAGTAAGACAATGACAATCAGCCGCTTTGTGCCGGGTGCCCAGCTTGCAGCACAACAACAAGGAACTCCAGGCCAAGATCCTACTCCTCCTCCCGCTCTAGTGAGCCATACTTGAAAAAGGCAGCGCACAGCTGAGCAAACGCAGACAAGCTCGGGTAATGCACCTTCCAGAACGCCTCCCTAACCATTGACTGGCATTGTCATCCGGGAGCCGGTGGTACAAACCGGAGTGAACGTGGTGTCCACTTCCCGAGCCTCGGCGAAGTGGCAACCCTCCTTCCAACTCGATGGCAAGCCTCTTCCTACATCCGTCAGTGTAAGAGTTTGGGATAAGGGCCATGGGGGTCATGTTGCCCAGAGTTTGGCACACGACCTCCTTCTACCCAAGGATGTGCACGCATTTGCGGAAGGGACAAATGAGTCCTTAAGGAGGCGGTTGCAATGGCACACTATAGCGGTAACAATTTTATTTTATTTTATTGTTCTTGGTTTTCTATTCGCTTATACATGCGCACATTCTTCTCTTTTTTATACTCATCATTATTGTTTGGTCAGGCCGCGCAACTATCCCATATCGTGGATAGGAGGATGAAGGAGCTTTCTGAAGATGCTGAGCGGGAGAAAGCTCTGAAGGACGTTGTCGAGGCTACTATGAAGGAAAAGTTGAAAATTGCTGAGGATGCAGACGAGAAGGCTGCTTTGGCTGAGAAGACAAAGGCTCTGGCCGAGGGAAAATCCACAAAGCTGGAAGTGCAGCTGGGGGGTACCGATCTCAAGTTGGCGGAGGCCCAGAGTTTGAACACCGCTCTAGGAGAAGAGTTGGCCGATTTGAAGGCAACGTTGGAGGCTTGTGAAAACAAGTGGTACAACAAAGGGTTTGCTGATGTCGAAAATTCTGCGGAGCCGGTTGTTCGTCAAGCCCACAAGCTCAGATTTGAGGAAGGGTGGTTGGCCGCCCTTCAAGCTATGGGGGTTCCCAAGGACTCTCCTTTAAGGAACCATAGTCAAATCCCTTTCCCGAACCCTCCAGATGCCGTGCAGAACGCCCCCAACATCATTGATGAAGAAAAGACCACTAGCATGAGGGAACTGGTGGAGGCGATTAACTCCCACGCGGAGCCGACTGACCTAGAGGCCACTAGCCACCCTCATGCTAGAGATCAAATCAGTGGGAATGCCCAGTTACTATCTTCTCTAGCCGCCCAACAGCCTCCCTAGGATATTCCTCACATCCAAACCGCGGACCCCTCAAGTTGATTGCCGAACCAAATTTCTCATGCTTTATGTCACCGAGTTGTGGTGACGGAACAATTATCTTTCCGGAGCTTAACTTTTTATCTTACTAGTTACCAAGCTTTGGTAACTAAACATCAGTTTAAATTTTATACGCTATTTTAATTTATGTTTATGAATGTTTTGCTGTGGTATTTTTGTTTTTCATATATTTTTTTATTATTTACTGTGTTTATGGACCGTTTTATGTATGCGCTCTACATGGTTGGGTGATTTAATCCCGAGGTGGGTTAGATTGCCTCAAGTGGCGTGTGTTGATTCTCAGTGGTAACAACAAAACTTGGCATGTGTTGATTCTCCTGTACTTAGATGAACTCTGATAGCACCGAGAGGCAGGCTTCTGCCCTAAGAAGGATTTCATGAGGTTTCCACCTGCTCGGCGATATGGATCGAACCGAGAAACAGGCTTCTGTCCTTAGTGGATTTTATAAGGTTTCCACCTGCTCGGCAATAGGGATTAAACCAAGAAACAGGCTTTTGTCCTTAGAAAATTTTCTGAGTTCATTAATCAGTGCTTTACAAAATCGATAATGGAGTTAAACATACCTGCACGAGCAGATAGCACCACATTCATTAGTTAAATGCATGTACACGGCTACATTCAATTTACACCCTAGTGTACAATAGATTAGTGATAAAGCATCTTTAAGTTGTGAACGTTCCATGGCTGAGGGAGCGGCCTTTCATCTAAATCCTCCAAGTAGTACGCCCCTGCACCTGCGATAGCAGTCCCTCCCAGGTCGGGGCTAATTTCTCGGCGTTAGCGTCCCCCATGTTCCCTACTACCATTCTCAAGGCACTGAACTCCCTTACCTTTACGTCCTTGTTGTAGTGTTGAGCAAGCTTTTGTTGGTACTAGGCTAACCGTATAATTGCTGGTTCTCGGTGTTCTTCTAGTAAATCTAGATGCTCCATCAACATTTGGTTATTCTGTTCAGGGGCGAATTCAGCGACCCATGCACTACATAAATTTACCTCGGCCAGAATAACAGCTTCTATTCTGTATATGAGAGAGAATGGAGTCTCCCCCGTGGACCTCCTGGGTGTCATGCGGTATGCCCATAAGACGTTTGGCAGCTCTTCGGCCCATCTTCCTTTCGCACCGTCTAGCCTTTTCTTTAATCTGTTCACAATCACCTTATTAGTGGCTTTGGCTTGGCCGTTGCACTGTGGGTACGCTGGGGTCGAATACCTATTCTTGATGCCGAGGTCACCAAAAACTCACGAAATGGTCTACTGTCAAATTGCAGTCCATTGTCAGATATCAGTGAATCCAGCACCCTAAACCTTGTGATTATATTTCTCCACACGAACTTTTTGACATCCACGTCCCAAATGTTAGCTAGAGCCTCTGCCTCCGCCCATTTGGTGAAGTAGTCGACAGCCAAAAACATAAACCTCCAATTACCTGTTGCACGGGGAAACGGGCTGAGAATATCCAGCCCCCATTACGCGAAGGGCCAGGGACTGCTGACCGGGTTCAAGTGACCTGCCGGCTGATGGACTAATGGTGCATGCCTTTGACACTGCTCACATTTACATACGTACTTGGCGGTGTCTTTCTACATCCGTGGCCACCAGAACCCCTGAGTCATTGCTTGGTGTGCCAACGAACGTCCTCCCACGTGACTGCCACACACCCCGTCGTGCAATTCAGTTAACAGCTCGCTCACCTTCTCGGGGTGCAGACATACAAGGTACAGCCCCCCAAAAGACCTTCTGTATAACTAACGATCTGCCGATAACCAGTACCGAGTAGCCACGCGGTGAACCCTGTTAGCCTCCTTTACATCGTCTGAGACTCGATCTTCGGCTAGGTAATCAATGATCAGGTCCATCCAGCATGGCTTAGCCGTTAAAATCGTGGCCACCTTAACCCCATAATTATCAACACCGATTGTCATACCAATGCTCGGCTCCTCTATGAGTTTCACTTTGATTAACCGAGGCACTTCTCCTGTCATCGATGATGCCAACGTTGCCAGGGAGTCAGCATGTCGATTCTGTGTCCGGGATACTTGGGCCTCCTTCGCGGTACAAAACTTATCCATAATTTGCTTCACCACCTACAAGTACGCTTTCATTCGTGAATCCTGGGCTTCAAAACTGCCCTGCACTCGGTTAACAACCAGCCAGGAATCTAAATATACTTCCACATCCCGCACACCCATAGCCAGAACGGCTCTTAGTTCGGTGAGTAAGGCTTCGTATTCTACTTCGTTATTAGAGGGTCTAAACCCCAGCCTAAAAGAATGCTTCAACCGTATTCCTTCAGGAGTGATAATGACGATTCCGGCACCGGCCCCCAAGGCGCTTAACGCCCTATCCACAAATACCTTCCACGGGCGGCTCTCCACAAAACAGACCATCTCCCCGATATTCTTAGGAGAAAACTTTGCAACAAAATCCGCAAGAATCTGGCCCTTTACTGAATTCCTCGACCTATACCTTATATCAAAGGACCCCAGCCAGGTTGCCCACTTTGCTATCTGGCCCGTGAAATCAGATCTCTTTAATAACGACTGTAAAAGATACTCGGTCATAATGTAGACAGTATGGGCTTAAAAGTAGTGAGGCAGTTTCCTCGTTGCATGCACAAGGGCCAACACCAACTTCTCCAAGGGTAGGTATCTAGTTTTAGTGTCGACCGTGGTCTTGCTAACATAGTAGACGGGCTGCTGCTTCCCCTGTTCCCTCAGAAGCATGGCACTTACAACATGCTCGGACACCGAGAGGTACATAAATAGGTCCTCACCAGGATCCGGGGTTGCCAACATGGGTGCCCACGTTAGATATTCTTTCAAATCCTAGAAAGCCCTTTCGCACTCCTCGTCCCATTGAAACCCCTTCCATTTCTTGAGGAGCTGGTAGAATGGACGGCACCGATCTACAAACTTAGAAATAAATCGGTTAAGGGCAGCTAGCATTCCGGTCAAGATCTATTCCTCTTTTGGATTGCTCGACGACATAAGGCGATGCACGGAGTTGATCTGATCTAGGTTGACCTCTATCCCACAGCTAGTGATCAGATAGCGTAGGAACTTGCCAGCTCCCACCCCGAAGGCATACTTGTCTTCATTTAGGCGTAGCTTGTACTGCCGAAGCACCTCAAACACCCCCCAAAGATCCTCAAGATATCTTGCTTCCTGTTTACTTTTCACCACTATGTCGTCAATGTACACCTTAACCGTTCACCCGATCTTGTCCCGGAACATTCTAGTCATTATTCGTTAGTATATTGCCCCAGTATTCTTTAATCCAAAGGGCATCACGGTGTAATGATAATTTGCGTCTGGCGAGATGAATGCCGTCTTCTCCTGGTCCTCGGCAGCCAAGGCAATCTGGTGATAAGCCTGAAAGGCATCCAGAAACTCATCCTCGAGTGCCCGTAGGTTGCGTCTAACAATTGGTCTATTTTTGGCATAGGGAATGGATCATTTTGGCATGCTTGGTTCAAATCCGTGAAATCTACACAAACTCTCCATTTTCCACTCTTCTTTTTAACCACCACGGTATTCGCCAACCATTCAAGGAAGAAGATTTTCCTTATCGCCCCGGCCTCCTTTAACTTCCTGACCTCCTGCCTTACTGCCTCCATGTGTTCCCTAGCTGACCTTCTCGACCTTTGCTTCCTCGGTGGAAATGACGGGTCTACGTTAAGCTTATGAACAATGAACTCGGGATTAACTCCGGGCACCTCATACGGGCTCCATGCGAACACGTCTACATTCTGCATAAAAAACAGTAACGTTTCTACTTTGTCCTTATCCTCTATGCTCACTCCCACCTGAAAATACTGGTCAGAGTCCAGCAGTATTTTTACTCTAATTAATTCCTCAGCACAACTAGCCTCTGTTCCCTATCGGGAATTCTGTAATTGCTATGAGGATGCTTCCTCTTTGGTTTCTCTCTGCTTATCCTGTTCGTTCTTCCAGTCGACCGCGGCCACTAAGCATTGCTTGGTCGCTTGCTGGCTTCCCTTCACTACGGTAACACCTTGCTCAGTAGGGAATTTGACTCTAACGTGTAGGTTGGACGGAATAGGCCCCATTGCGTGAATCCACGGCCTGCCCAGAATTGCTGTGTATGGCGAAAATGAATTGACTACTATGAATGTCACCATCACCTCCTTACCTTCCATACTCACGGGAAGGGAAATTTGTCCCTCAGAAATCACCACCCTGCCATCAAATCCCACTAATGACGTATTGTACTTTGATAAATTTTGATTTTTCAACCTGAGACCTTTGAATAGGTCAAGATACATCATGTCAACCTCGCTCCCCTGGTCTATCATCACCCTTTTTACCAGGAAGCTGCTTACCCGGGCCTTGACTACGAACGCGTCTTCGTTTGGTTGGATCGTTCCTTCCAAGTCGTCTTCATCAAAAGCAAGGATCTCCTGAGCATGTTTCATTTTCTTTTCCAAGGGTCTTTTCTCCGGGGGTTCTTCTATGGGCACAATAGTCAATACTCCCTTTTTGGTCACAGCCGTACCCCTAGGGGTGGCATGGATTACTTCAATCACTCCCAGCGGTGGTGCGAGAGGGTTACCTCTCTACTGAGCACCTTGCCCGACACCCCGATCACCGGGATTTACTACGAATTCCTTCAAATGTCCTGCTTTTACCAACTGCCCTAGATGGTCTTTCAATACCCGGCACTGCTCAGTGATATGCCCCTTATCTTTGTGATAGGTGCAGTACAGATTCTGGTTTCTCTGAGAGGGATCACCCCCCATCTTGTTCAGCCACCTAAAGTACGACTCGTTCTTTATTTGGTCTAAATCCTATGCACTAGTTCCTTAAATGTCACGTTTACCTCCCCCAGCTGCCACTCGGGCTCCTGTATCTTCAAATCCTTCCGAGGCCTTAGTTAAAAACCGCTCTGCCGAGAACGATTTATCAACGGGGCCTTACCTTTGCTCTGCAACCTATCATCCTCCAGGCGCTTATACTCCTCAATACGCCTCATGAGCTGCCTCATGTCCTCGGGAGGCTTCTTCGTCAGTAACTCCCGTAGTTCAGAATCTTCGGGCAACCCCATCCTAAAGGTGCTCACCGCGATTTTCTCATTGCCCCCACCTATTTCATTATAAAGCTCCCAATACCGACTAGTGTAACTACAAAGGGTCTCCCCAACCCTCATCCTCATCGACAGTAAAGCATCTACTTGTTGTGGCACTCGACTACAAGTTACAAACTGAATACCGAACTCTTGGATCAGCTCAGCGAAAGTGTGGATGGAAGCCTTCTGTAACCCATTAAACCATCTCAGAGCAGTCGGGCCAAGGCTCGAGGGAAACACCTTGCACATCAGTGCATCATTGTGAGAATGCAGAGACATCATATGGATATAATGGCTGATGTGCTTAACCAGGTCCGTTTTCCCATCGTCGATATTGAATGGTGGGCACGTAAATCTGCATAGCATTGGGGCACATTTAATATCATCTAAGAATGGCGACTGGCAGCTCTGCATAAGGCATGGCTCTTTGCATCCATGGCGGCATTACGAGGTCCCCGCTCTTCGGGGGAATCTGAACCCCAGTTTGCATACTCCCGTGAACGTGAACGGTCTCGGCGATGGCGGGATCCCTGTGAATTCGAAAGGTCCCGGTGATGATGAGATTCCCGTGAACGTGATCGTTCCCGGCATCGACGGGAACCAGATCGATTGGACCCCGTCCCATAGCGATCTCCCCCTGTACCAGATCTTCTATCTCAGTTGTCTCGGTCCCTTCTCTAGCGTCCACCCACTGCTTCCAATTACAGATCTCTCTCCAATTTGTGCAGCTGTTCAAGCTCCTCATCTCTCTCATCAAGCTGTCTGTGCCCCGAGGTGCCCGATATTGTTCATTGTGTTTGGTATGACCCCTCCCCGAGGTCGAAACGCTCTTCCACTTGTTCGCGGTCCCTATCTTCACGTCTCTTTTGTCTCTTCTCTCGCCAAAAAGACCCCCGAGAAGACCCCACAGAACCACTTGCAGCATTGCTCTCCGAACGCCTATCAGACATCCTCCCGGGATTGAGTCTCGGCAGAACCACAGTGTTGTAGGAGATTCCAACAGACGACGCCAATTGTGCGCACCCAAAACGGGCTTAAAGGGCTAGTTCACTCTTGGGCTCACAATATATTTGTAACGTGGGCTTTGAATTTCCTACTTTGGGAAACCTTAACCCTGAGACCCAATTATGTCTCTCAAGCTTCTGTATATCCCCAATCCCCTTCTTAGTCACTCTCTCGCTCTTCAGTATGAGCTATTTTCAGTACCTCTTCACCAACCCTTTTCCTTCCTTTGTTTCTCCTATTTATAGCCAAGGGTGAGTGGAAGGATGATGATTGCTTTCAAAACTAGTGCAACCGGCAGTCCAATGTCGTTAATCGTAGGTGGGTGTTTAGGTGGGAGTGGCTTTGGAACTGGTTCCCACTTCAATAGAATTGCTCGTCAACAGCACGCCCTTAAATGTTACTAGATGGCCGGTAGACGGCACCCGGGCAGTTGCCTCGATACTCGAGGGGTGGTTCGCTGAGCGCGGTCCAGGTGGCGTGGTGTAGCATGTACTGATGTAAACCCCCAAGGGGTGAAATGGACAAAATGTTGGGTTGGCGTATAAGGCCCAAATGGGCTTGGACATTATGGCAGCTTAAGGCCCAAATAGGCCTGGGTATACTAGTGCCAAACATCAGGCTCTATGCTTATTGTGATAGGTTTTCTTGGTGTTGTTTTAGGTTCTAGCTAATCTCCTTTGGAGCTTGGAGAATTAGGTTTTTTGCGAGTTGCAAGGTATGTAGCTTTTTAATGGGATTTTTGAAAAATAACCATGTTGCCTAAAACTTTGTTTTTGGGGTTAGACACATTTTTGGAAACTATTTATGGAAACTATATTTTCCTAAAAACTATTGTGTTGTAACCTTTATGCATATTATTATTGCATCATATTTGGTATTGCATATGGGGAAATGCATGAGTTGTTAGTATGGAAAATATAAGCATTGTTAATTTAATCCTTTGATGATGGCTTTCATGAAATTATTGCATTGTTTGCAATTTCTAAAAATGCTTTATCTTGACCTTTGTTACTTGGCAAGTTAATACAAAATCTTTTTGACAAGAAATGGTTTTGAGGGTTTTGAGAACCTTGTGAATATATTGGGTATTTCAAAGGTTTTTATGAAACTACTTGGAAATGAATTACTTATTTTGAATTAAATGTAATTTGTGAGCTCTTTATGTTTTACCCTTGTGTTGTGACATGTGATTACTCATTGATTACCTAGCTAGATACTATAGTATGTGAAACATTGGTATCTTAGCACTCGTCTTTGAGATGGTTATTGAGTTCAATCTTTGTGACAACATATTTAGTTTTGGCTGTGTGTCGGCAATTAGTTCCTTCTTTGTGACAGTAGATTAGTTCTATCTTTATGACAGCATTGTCATGTGGCGTTGGGTTTGGAATTGTATTGTTATTGCTCACAAAATATAGTATGTAGTTTCATGTGAGCATTTTGAGAAGCTTTGTGACATATCATTTTAATCATTCTTGTCATATTATCATTGGAAATGGTTTTGTAGAATTTATTTAGAAATTCCCAAATTATAACATGCTTTGTAAAATATTCATTATCATGAAACTTGCATTTCTCCTACCTCCATTAATTATGCTACTTACAAGGCTCTGTCTCATCCCATTCTTTCACAAACTTTTTTAAAGAATGCAACGATCTCTTGAGACAGGTTTTTGTGGCTAGATGTAGTTAGACAAACTACTAATGGAGGCTGAACTTTTGTGATGATGATCCTTACGTGTTGTACATCCTAGAGGAGGCTTGGCTCATTCTTTTATATCTAATAGTGGTGATGATTTTAATTCCCACTGATAGGACAAGTTGATAATGTGTAATTATATTTATTCAAACCTCCATTCTTTTGTGGCAATAGTCTTTATAATTATTGCATAGAGCTCTGAGTTACTTTGGAAGCACTTTTAATGAAATTATTATGAAAATTACTTGATGCTTGTGGAAATTCTTTGGATTGAATTGCTAAAATATTTACAAGTACTTTTGGGTTGTAGTTTCCTCATGCTTTGGACCCTTTTTGAGTTTGGGGTATGACAGTTATCCTGATTTGATTAAGGATGATTTTTGATCTTCTATTTGTTTTCAATTTGGCCATCATAATGATATCCAATATCATTTTTATTGTCCTAGCCTATATGTTTTATAGGTTCAATTTCAAATAAATAAAAACTAATTGTATTTTTGACCAATTTTTTTTATTTAAGTATCTCGTGCGTTGTATGGGTTAGTGACTACTATTAACTTAACATGAGATTTTCCTTTAAAAAAAAAAAAAAAAAAAACAATGGGATGTGGAATTTGTGGAGACAAAACGACAACACTCTAATTCAACAATTTTTTAGTTTTTAGTGTTTACCAATAAAAACGGAGGGGAAAGGATCACTTCCAGTTTTAAAACCTCTAGTTTCCTCCCATTTTAAAATAGATGAGTGACATGTGTAAAAACAATAATCCAACGGTTAGGAAATTAGCAATTTGTGTTTTCAAAAATAGAAGCAAAAGCAAACCTTTTTTGAGATAAAAGTGCAGGAAGAAGGCATGGGTTCTTCAAAATCGGAGCAACATAGTCAACGACATTCTTTGACGGTGCTCTTCAACGGTGTGTGGGTCGACAGCAAAACTTCAGGCCGCACGTGGAGGCATGTGAGGCTGAAGATGGACGCCGGCTTCTTGGGTTTTACACATTGGAGGCCGAAGAAGAGATTTGTGGTGTTGGTTTCGTCAACCACAAGACGACGGGGAATCTGTGACGGCGCGTAGGTCGATGGCCACTGTACATGGCGGCGCTTATCTCCGAAAATGGAGATCGAACTCTTGGGTTTTGCAAATTAGAGGCCAAAGCAGATATTTGCAGCATTGATTTCGCGAAAGGATGGAGAAAAAATGACAAATCTCAAGGGAGGCTCGAATTGATGGTGTGACGGTTGTGGCTTTTGATAGCAGCGATGCAAGGGCGGAGAGGCCTTGTGGAGGTGGTGAAGGTAGCAATAGTCTTGAGTTGAATGGTGGTATGTTTGGTAGATCAATTTGGCTCCAAAGACGGTGAAAGGAGAGGTGAGAGAGAGAGAGATGAGAAACTATTGGGTTTTTCTTTTCCAAACCAATAGATCATTTTCCATACACGTGTCACTCATCTAAGTATAAACGGGAGGTTTTAAAATTAGAGGTGATACTTTCCCAAAACGGAAAGTGTCGGAGAAAGAGTGAAAGTTAAAACACAAAGGTTAAAAGAGAAGACTAATTATTATTGCATTGCAGTAGCGTGTAAAATTGAGCAACAACAATTCTCCTCTCTCGGAGTCGGGGTGAGTGTAGGGTTTATTTACCTCTGGCTCTGGCTCAGGCTCAGACCAACTCGTTATCGAAATCTCAGAGATCAGACACGGAACCATCGGTCATAGATACACAGAAAGAAAGAAATGACCTCGAGAGACAAGGACCAAATCACACCGCACCACCCGCCTCTACTTAGCAGCCTCGTTGTCCGCCCTTCCGTCAGCGACGGTGGCGCTGACGGTGCCGGCAGTGGTCGTGTCAGCGATTACGAGCCCGGTGAGGTTCGCCGTGAGCCTCCTTCTTATTCTCGCTCTGATCGTTACTCCGACGACCCTGGTTCGTTTCTCTCTCGGTTTTTAATTAATTTTCGTTTATTGTTTTTCTGTTAATTAATTGTTCAACTTGTTTGTATATTTGTTAGGGTTAGTTGTTTATTTATATCATCAGATCTTGAAGTTCGTACCTGTTGAAATTAGAGAAAACGACGCGTTTTTTAAACCCTAGATCTTGGTGTAAGGTTTATGATCGATTAGCTTAGAAATCGGTTTTAATTTTGTTTTTTTGTTATTGTTATGCCAATTTTTTGTTTTTTTTTTTTTTTTTGCTGGGAGTATCATCGAGCATGAGTTTAGAGAATTAATTGATTGGTACTGAAGGAGTTGAATTCCATTTGAGCAAATAAGTCATGCTAGCGGACAGGGTTATATTCTGAGTTTTCTCTGAAGGCATGTGCATATTCAGGGTAACATTGAGTGATTGATCTTCATATTCAATGGATTCCTGCATGTTTCTCATACAATATTGGATCTCCATATGATATCTCTTTTATGATTCCTCATCTTCATGTTTGCACCTAATTAAAATTATAGCTATACACTTTCTAGTTTCCAGTGAATTTCTTATTTTGTTATTTTTTTTTTTTCAAAATAATATATATATATATATATATATATTGTCTTCACCCGTAGACTTTTTTGTTCAAATTATATTGCATGATGGGTCTGTTCTAGTCAATCAACGATGGTTCTTTACAACCTGTTGACTATTCCTTGTGTTGCATGTCAAGCATGTGGATCTACTACCAGTTATGGAGTATCAAACTGTGAATAAATTTTGCTATTATGTGTTACAGCTCTGAATGTTGCCTACAAGCACCTGGGCCTTGAGGAAGGCATGTTAGTGTGAGTGCAGTCTTGGATCATGGTCTGAGGGAAATGGGTTTTTGTTTTAAAAGTAAATATGTTTGTGGTACTTGCTGTTGATGGATATTGTTCTTTGTGTTTGAATTTGCGGGGTGCGGCTCCACAATAAATAAGGCCCTGTGTCTGATTTGTTACAAGTTATGGTCCTGGGTATTGGATTTGGTTTTGTGGGAATGAAGCTGATGGGTTGGGTTCAAATCAAAAAGTGTCTAATCGGGAATGCCAGACAATCTCAAGAGGAATTTGCAAGGATCCAAGATGGTCATATGACTTGATAAAATGTTGGAAAATTACAACATCATTAAGCATTTCTGTGATGGTATTTTTATTTTGTAACTAATCAAGAGAAGCATACAAGAAAGAAAGAGAGTTAACGGACTTGTCTACTGCAACAAGTTTGGTGTGGTTAAATGGTACCAAATTTACCTTTCCAAAGATGAATTAGTATTTGGAAGCTGATGTTTACTGGTGAACATTGAGCTTTATTGTTTTTGGTTTTCTCTGGTTTCTTTAGTAAATGGAAATATATATTGGTGTGCTTCCTGCTAGCTGATAGATTATAGCAGCTCTTTTGCGGGTGTATGGATTTGGATTATACTTGTGAGGATGATGTTTTGGCTGGGGCTTTCGTTGTTTAGTGCAGTTGGTTGGTGAAATAGGGTTTATTCAGACTGTTTTATGATAACTAATATGACATTGTACTTTTCAGAGTTGTGTGGAAGTTTAGTGAGTTACTTTATAGCTTCTGCTGAACTTTAGTAGGTTTTGTTATAATCACATTTTTGACGAATGGTGAGTTGGTACAGAAAATGGCTTCAGGTCTTAAAAACTCTTGGACTATTGTTTTTCTTGATGTTTCCTTATCTTTTGTACTTCTATCGTTTTTTAGTTATAGAAGGCATAGTTAGTGGCAGATGGTAATGATGGACTACACTTTTGGGATTTGACATGCCTTTATGGCTTCAGCTCACTTTCTCATTCTGAGCAATGTTAAATTTGGTTGGAGGATATAATTAAAGTTCGTGTTTCTTTTAAGTCAAATTTGGGGGGTTACTTTATAAAAAAAGAGAGTCAAGTTAGGGGGGTTAACAAGATGCTGAGATGGTTATTGAAAAGAAGCAGACCAAATTGGTTGTGGATAAATTTGGGTTTTTGGGAAATTGGGATGGTTCCTCTTTGGTGGATTTTCTTTTGGCGTTAGGGTCCTGTTGTGGTTCAGTCTATTGCTCTTGCTGCTCCTTTTTGCTGGCATGTTTCAACTGTGAGGTTTTGGAAAACGTTGAACCTGGGATATTGCTTTTTGTGTTGGGTTAGTATTTATTAGGCACATATCCGTCTTCTCTATCTGCAGATGAAGTTCACTTCCTTATCACTACTACAATGCTGTATTAAGTACGGTTGAACCAGATCCATGACTTTCGGGGTTGATTTTTCAGATTTTTTAGGTTCAAATACATATATATATATATATATAAAGTATGTAATGGTCTACAAGGTAATGGATCTGGCTCTTGTATATAGGAATACTGGGATTGTTTTCTTTTTGAAGATTATGAGCAGTTACTGTATGTGGTGAGCACAAGTAACCGCTGTACTTGCTAATTGACCACTTTTTTTGGAAGTGACAATGGGGTGGTTATCATATGAACTGCTTACTCTTTCACATAAATATTTTGTTTTCTGCTACCTATTGCAAGGAGATTCCCTGAACGGTGGTAACTGTCCTTGCATACTTTTGAATTAGCAGTTTCATGGTCACAGACCTTCAGCTACATAAGTTTACTATACTTTCACTTTTCCCATTATCTTATTAGGGGTTGCTTATGTCAAGACTTCGCTGGCTTTTCTTTTTCCAGGATATAGAATTCGTGCAGGTTCTGGTTCTCCTGTACGGCATAGAGATGTGGATCATCGTTACAGTCCAGATTTTAATCATTCTGGTGGTCTGCCACGGAGCCGTGATTTTGGCAGTGGGAGGGATCCTGGTAGATATAGAGACTCTTCACCCCCTTATGGTCGAGGAAGGGGTGGTGGCAGGCCATTTGGTAGAGCTTTTGATGGACCTGGGCTTGGTCCTGGCCCATTCAGAGGTGAAGGTATGAGTAGAAATAATCCAAATGTGCGCCCAAGAGATGGAGATTGGGTTTGCTCAGATCCTTTGTAAGTACTTATCTTGCATTTCATGATGCAATTTACCTTTTTTTTTTTCCCTTGATTTTCTGTAATACATGATTATGCTACTGTTTTGCCATTTACAATGTCATTTGCTTTTGTTTATTGCGTATTGCAAGTTCTTGGTGCAGACTTTCCTTTTCTTTGGCTTTTCTATTCCTAGTTTTCCTGTAAGCATTAGATTCTTTTGTGCCCCCTTCTTTTTTGCTTTTAGCAAGCTTAATCTACTGCTCTCTCCTCTGCATATGTAATTACCTCTGCATCTGTAATTAGAGAATCTGTGTACATTGTTGGTCATGCTTCACTTATTCTAGCCATGCATCAGATGTGGAAACCTGAATTTTGCAAGGCGGGAGTACTGTAACAACTGCAACAAGTTTCGCTATGGACCTGGGGGAAGTCCTCGGAGAGGCTATCCTGGCCCACCTCCTCCACATGCTCCCCCTAGACGCTTCCCTGGCCCTCCAATTGAACGTTCCCCTGGCAGGACCATGAATGGATATAGGTCTCCTCCTCGTGGCTGGGCTAGGGATGGCCCTAGGGAATTTGGGGCTGGTGGTCTACCACCTCCCAGGCATGAAGGCAGGTTTTCTGATCACCACATGCGTAGAGATCGGCTGGACTATCCAGAAGATGACTACAGGGGGAGGAACAAGTTTGATAGGCCAATGCCAATGGACTGGGGTCATAGGGACCGTGGACGAGATGCTTTATTCAATGAAAGGAAGGGATTTGAGAGGAGGCCACCCTCTCCACCTCCACTAGTACCACCACCACCACCATTTGCTCCACACCGTGGCCGCTGGGCTCGTGATGCCAGAGAGAGGAGCCGCTCCCCGATAAGGAGTGGCCCACCGGCAAAAGACTATCGACGAGATATGTACATGGAGCGGGGGCGGGATGATCGGCGTGCCGTGGGGCGAGAGAGAATTGGAGATGCATATTAGCAAGGAGAGAATTGGAGATGCGTATTAGAAAGGTGGGTAGCGGGCAGAATTTGCAGGTGTATTTTTGGTTTAATTAGTCAGTGTTGTGTTTTTGTTTAGGGAGGAATATTCACAGCTCAGGACTAAACTTGGTTATTTTGTTCCTGACCTTGTATTATTGTAGAACTCTCAATAGGTAAAAAAACTACCGTTTTTTTCAAGCATTACTCCTGGTTTTGACATAAAAAAGGGGAAAATGTCTGTTGTTATTGTTCAAATTTTAATGTTCTTTTTGTTTTTCCCCTCAGCTCAGTTCAGCTCTTGGATTGCTTATTTTGTTGTTGGTAGATGATGCTTGAGCTTGGAGTTCCACTGTGGAGGCCGCCTGCGCTCCTCGCATTGTTATGGTCCACTCTGTAGCTTTAAAAAATCGTTTTAGCCAACGTGATAAATTCATAATTTCTTCTGCCACTGACTCTACAAAGGGATGTTTAGTGTTTTGCTGCGTAGTTCTAGGATCACAAATTATTTCATAATTTTTTTTTGTCACAACTCTTATGTAGTAGATTGTGAGTGATTAACTATCACTTATGCATAGATTCACTATTTTTTCTTCACCAATCATAGTATGCTTTGTGACAAGAAATTGTGAAAAAAATTGTGATCCTAGACTTTTTCTGTTTGACTAGGTGGTGTCATGCCTATAGCCAGCCTATAGGTGCCAGTATTGTTTGTTCGAACTCAACCATGATCATATCATATCATGTGGGTTGTAATTTTTTTTTTTTGAGACAAAGTGTAGCTACAAAATTAGTTGTAGTTTAAGATAACAAACTCACTTAATATTTTTTTATTAGAGATGAATTTTAACAAATCTACCATTTGATTACTTCTTCTTTTATCCTTTATGATTGTAAAATTAAAAAAAAAAAAATTAAAGATCAATAACTATGTCATCAATAAATTTTTTAAATTGCAAGTTTTTTAAATTTAAAATTATGCATAAAATATAAGCTTATAAATTATATAGTAAATAATATCTGCTTGACACAAAATTTGTCATGTGTATTAAGAATGTAAAAAACATGCAATTCAATAGTTAAAATTTTAAAAAATGTGGTAATATTTATTTTATTGAGTGAGTTTGTAGTCTTAAACTACAACTAATTTTGTATCTAAACTTTGTCCTTTCTTTTTTACTGCACAAGTTTTTTTTTTTTTTTTTTTTGTTGTTGTTGTTGTTGTTGTTGTTGTTGTTGTTGTTGTTGTTGTTGTTGTTGCTGCTGCTGTTGCTGTTATAATATATTATATCTCCTACGTTGTGGTTAATGGCTACTGACTCATCCTTTTGAGAAACACTTCTCCAAGGATTTGATTATGGTAGTATTGAAGTGTTTACAGCAAATAGTGTTGTCACAACTCAATTAAACCTAGTTGCTGTGACTTTGCTCTGTCAAGCTATTATGTGTCTGAAATCTGGATTTTTTATTTTTATTTTTTTTATTTTTATTTTTATATTAACTGTGTTTGTAACTCTTTGAGCATGTGATTATTCTTCAAGGGTGTGTAGTCCTTCAATCTCACAAATATTATAATTACAAAGAAATCTTTTGGGGATGACTCTAAGATGACAATTAGGAGTTTTGAACTCAAGGTTTCATGAAGATCTGAAATGTAGAATTAATTCATTTTCAAATCAAAATTGAAGATCTGATATGTAGAATTAACTCATTTTCAAATCAATATTGAGTCTTGAAAGAGAAAAAAAATGAACTAAAAAAAAAAGTGTCAAGAATGCTATATAATGATTCTAATTTTGGATCTTTAAGAACATCCATTGTTTGTGGTTTGCCTTAAAAAATGTGGGATGATTTCCCTTTGCTTTATTTGTTACGTTTGATCTCGTGGAATTTGGTCACAGAAATGGATAAATGGATAACATAGAATTATAATTATGTCCGCATTTTTGTCTTTCCTTCCTTCTTCTAGTATGAAACAAATTGACATTTTTATCGGTGTAATTTTTTTTAATCCAAAATATTTTAACGTTAAAATAAAATGTAACAAAAATCAATAGTGTCACATAATAAAATGAAACTTACGGCATCAAAGATGGATAATAACATAATGATGATCTAAATGTAATTTGCCTATAATCTTCACTGTCCATTGCAACTGGACTGGTGTTAAAAAGATATTATTGTTGCCGTGTTGGATGTTTATACTGTAATAAGTCTTCTCGGGTTCAACCTCATCATCTACGCAAACAAAGTAGGAATCCAATGCTTCTCAGTTCTCAGTGCGTATAGTTCTAATATATGCCGAAAACCACCCAAGGGTGTGGCCCAACGGTAAGAGCTCTAGTTCCATCATGCCTACAAGTCCGGAAGTTGTGGTTCGAGTAGTGGCACCTACATTCCCCTACTTGTCCAGTTTGGGGGTGAGGTGGTACCCATTGACTGCTTACAACAACCCATGGGGTGTGGGATCGGTGAATCTACACTGGAGACCTATTTTTTTGGCCTTCAAAAAAATATATGCTGAAAGCATTAGCAAAGTAATCTGATGAAACAGTTGCCTACCCTCCCAATTATATGATACGAGGGCATTATATCAAATCAAATGGAAACTGGTTTTATTGTTCTGAGTTATGATGTTATATGAGGACATTGATTGTTACGGCAATAATGTATGAATGAAAATAATCAATTCTCTCTCTCTAGGATTTTATTAGAGAAATCAAACAGAACTAACACAAATTTATATGTATTTCAACCTCAGGCTCAGAGGGTTGGTTAATGGTTTTTGTAAGGTTAAATTTAATCAACCATCTTGTTGGCTTTATTCCGTACCAAATTTGCTTGTAATTTAGCAATTAGTAACCCTGTATTTATGTGGGAATCATGTAAAGGTAGTGAGTAAGAGAGTGTGAAGAAATGCTCAAGATTGTGCAAGGATGCAGAAATTCACGGCTGGGACTCGCGGGTGACTCGTGACTGGCAAGTTGCCAACTGCAGCACACGAGTGAAGCGTGCGAGAAGATGAACAGTCGCCCCAGCTGGAGCACTACAGGACAAAAAGTCCAGCCTGGCCGTTCTGTTATCTCGCGGCTTGAACTTGCGACTCAGTCAAGTTGCGAAGCCAAGCCGCCAACCAGCACTGTTTTGAAAAACCTGACTCTTCACATTCCATTCTCACCCTAGTATAAATACCCCTTATACCCACGAAATGTAGAGAGCTTCCAAAGAGAATTTTGAGAGAGAAACCCTAGAGAAAAATAAGATTGATTCATCCACAATCTTCATCTAGAGACTCTTCAAATTTCTCTACTCTCACCATCTCCATTATTACATCATTGGGAGGTTCTTACCCAAATCATTTTCTCACCAAACCCATGTCTGTGAGAAGGCTATTTGGTGCTTTGGAAAGCAGTTAGGAAGGGACCAATGACTATTGGTTGATGTTATGGGCTATAGAGGAATCCGGTAAGTTAAAGAAGAAATAGGTTTGGCGTAACCTCGTTGGAGCAAGAAGCTTGGAGGGCTTAGGTACACTGGGTAGATTAGGCTTAGAGGGTCTTCTGCTGTTCATGTATCCGAACTACATTCTTTAGTGGATTATTTACTACTTGGAGGGTGGCGGAGAGGTTTTACGCCGAGGGCTTCGGTTTCCTCTTCGATAACACATCGTTTTGTTGTCCTTGTGTTTGCATCTCTCTTTCCTTAATCTTTGCCATTTAATTTCTGCTGTGGATGTGATTTTATTTAGTTTAGATTGTTTATCAATCCTGACTTAAGCTTATATTCATTTTCCGCACATACATTGTTTGATATTAAGTTTGAATTGGTAATTTGTATTTGGGGGTTTAAACGTTCATAGTGTTTTCAACACTATTTGAACATTCAATCGGTATCAGAGCGGGTGCACTCTTTGTGGTTTAAACACCTTAGTGCGATCCTTGACCCTGTATTGAGATGGACCGGTCTCAATCTTTAAATGTTCAAACATTTTTTGATGGTAATAACTATGCTTTTTGGAAAGTCCGAATGAAAGCATTCTTGTGTTCTATTGATGATAATGTTTGGGATGTTGTAGAAGTAGGTTGGACTAGGCCGGAGGCTGCCAAAACCACTTGGGATAAGGCAACTCTTGCGGCAGCTAATGCTAACATTAAAGCCTTGAATGCCATTTTCTGTGGTGTTTTTCCAGAAGAATTTCACAGGATTTCGCACATGACTGTTGCCAAGGAGGCATGGGAAATACTGGAGACAACTTATGAAGGAACAAATAAAGTAAAGGACACCAATCTGCAGATGCTGACTACTCGGCTCAAAATTAGTGAGGATGAGTCCTTTGACTCTTTCTATAGCAAGTTGAACGAAGTGGTCGTTGGCAAGTTCAATTTGGGGGGAGAAAACAGAGGACTCTAAAGTTGTGAGGAAAATCCTTCATTCATTGCCGGAGAGCTTCTGTGCCAAGGTGACAGCTATTGAAGAGAGCAAGGACCTTGATGATATCAAAGTCCAAGAACTGATAGGCTCACTTCAAACCTATGAATTGTCATTGCCCACACAAAGAAAGAGCAAATCTCTTGCTATTAAGACAATTAATGAAAGGGTCGAAGCTCATGACTCTTCAGATGAGGATATTGTTGATAAAGTGTGGCATATTTGGCGAAGAATTTTCAAAAATTCTTGAAATTCAAGAATAATGGAAAATTTGGTTATAAAGGGAAATTCCAAAGCTCCGGAAAGGAGAGAAGGGAATTCAAGAAGAAAGATGGAAAGGAATACCAATCTTCACAAGGAATCACTTGCTTCAAGTGCAACGGGCATGGACACTTCAAAAAGGAATGTCCCAATTATTTGAAATCGAAGGGCAAGATGTATGCCACAACTCTTAGTGACTCGGATTCATCCAAGTCTGATTCTGAGGAAAGCTATGATGGAGAAGGGAATTACTCCGCCTTTATGACTATTGCTCATGTTGAGTCTTCGGAGGACTTGAATTTGCTTGTACAAGAGCTTAGGGAGCATAGTGATGAAGAATTAATGGGAGTTGTTGAAGAATCAGAAGCTGAAGAAGATGAAAGCATAGCTAGTCTCCAAGAGAACTATAACTCACTTCTTGAGAAGTCGGGAGAATACACAAGGGTGGCCAAGGCGGCTGTGAAGAAGATGAAGAAAGCAGATGAGGACTATCGAAGTCTCCTAGTGCGACATAAGGAGGCCAAGTGTGAGATAGAAAGGCTGAATGGAGTTTTGTTAGAGGCTTTCACAAAAGTGAGATTTCTTGAGCAAGAGGTAGTGCAAGCAAATGCCAAGATAGAGAGGGTCTCCACTAAGAAGCTAGATGATGTTATTTCATCTCAAAAACATGCCTCAGACAAGTCTAGGTTGGGATATACCGGAGGGAGTAGCTCATCAACCAATGTCACCAAAGAAGTGAAGTTTGTGAAGGCCAAAGAGTCGGTTGTAGAAGAGTCTATTCCTGATAAAGTTAAGGTTGAAAAGAAGAAGAATGTGGTTGATCAATGGGTGTTAAATACATTTCGTAGTCAATCAGAAGCCAGACGTGAAGCTAGAGGAAGATTACTTCCAAGATCACATCGAGGTCCTAGAACGAATCATTTCTGTCACCATTGCGGATTGCAAGGACATACGAAACCGAATTGCCATAAGCTTAAAGCATTGAAGAATGCATCTGATCAAAGGTCAAGAGGACCAAGAAATGATAAGAGGACTTGGGCTGTTGAGCCATCAAGAGGTCGAAATGGTGATCTCGGTGTGATAGACATGATGAAGATGATTGGTGCATTCACCACTTGCTTGGAAAGCTTCACTAGAAGATTTGAAAGTCCTAACTCTCGTACCCAAGCCTATAGGGATATCACCCCAAATGCACGTGACGTGTGGGTGAAGAGGGGTACTTATGCATAAGCATTACAACATGTCCATGCATTAATACTTCCTATGCTTTGTGAATATGCTTGGTTATATGCTTTTTGCTTTTTTGAGTTGAAAATTTTTTGGTTGTTTATTTGTTTCTTTTAAAATGTTTTTACATTGTTTTTGATCAATCTTTTCTTGCTTTTATGTCAAAAATCCAAAAACACATAAAAAGTAGAAAATCCAAAAAGTTTGATCGACTTTGTTGAGTTTTGTCTTAAAACATGTTTTGCCTTGTACCTTTGTACTAATGGCTTTGTGCATCTATGAGCTTAACTTGTTCCCTATGCACTCATATCATTATGGAAGAAATCTTGAAATCTATTTGACTGTTGTAAATAGATCTTCAACCTTGTCATGAATGATTAGTGAATGGTTTTGTTGATCTTGAGACATGCATAGACTTGTGCCTATATATCTTCCCACTTTTATTTTATTGCTTTACTCAAAGAGCTCACCAAATGTAAATCTCCAAATGAAAAGAGATATTGAGCTACAAAAGCCTGTCACACATACTAGTATTTGACTAGGAAAAAGGGAAAGCGACCAAAAATAAATTGTAAGATGCCCAAAAAGCCAAAGGCTAACTCGTCAAATTGAAATATCAAAAATTTCAAGCATCAATCTCACAATAAGATGTGTTGATTCATAAAGATCAAATGCTATGTTGAACATGGAGCCAAATGAGAAGCTTCAAAGTTATTGTACTCAAGTTTATGTGGGAGGTCATATATGCATATTTCTATAATTGAGATGGGTCACATTACCTAGTGCTAGTTGTGTATGCCTTAATTGAATTGATCATTGAAGCTTCACATTAGACTAAGGACTATCTCATTTTTTATATTCACACACAACACACAAGTCTATGTTCAATGAATGTCATATTCATTTGTGTGATTGTACTTGATTAAATATGTTTTCACATGCTTAATTTTTGTTGATCAAACACAAAAAGATTTTTTAGTGTTTTAGTTTGTTTTTGGAAATTATTTTGTTTTTACAAAAGTCAAATTTTCAAAAACAGTGTTGCCCTATTCTGGCGACTCAGTCGCGGGTTGGTCCAGCCGCATGCCCTAGTCACAAACTTTACTCAGAAGGTTTTCGCGACTCATTGGTGACTGGGTAAATGCCCCAGTCGCGAAAAATACTTAGAATATTTTTCAAAATGTGAGTTTTTATGTTTCTCGCGGCTCAGTGTGGCGACTTATTCGCGGGTGGAAGGTCCAGTCGCGAGGGGTACACAAAGATTTTCACGGCTCACCTCGTGACTCTCTTGTTAGTAGACCTTCTAGTCGCGAAAAACACTTAGAAAATTTTTCAAGAATCCCGTTTTCAAAGTGTCTCGCGGCTTACCCTAACGATTGACTGGTGACTTGACCCAGTCGCGAAAAACGCGTGTTTTGCGTTTTAAAGGCAGTTTTTAATTTTTTTTTTTCAGTTTTTCCCTCGAATTTTTTTGACTGTTCATTGTCTTCCCCATTTCAACCCTCTCTCAAACTCACCGTGTCACTCTCATAAACCTCCATCTTTGCATCATTTCAACCACCAATCTTTAAGAAAAAGGTATGGGTTTTCTCATTTTCTTTAAGTTTTTCATGTTTATAACCTTATTTTCTTGGATCTGTGAGGTGTGTTTTTGAGATATGAGTGGTTTCGAACATGGGTTGGATTTATTATTGTTGGGTGCATTTGTTTGAGTGTTGGTGATTTTGATGGTTAGATGCTTCTCTTATAGTTGTTTTATGGGGTTTGTCCTCTATGTTGTGCTTATTGATGTGTTGCTCTGTTCATATCATTTCATGGTAAAGGGTCAATGATAGTTATCTGTGACAGTGCAATGTTCATTGTTCGATTTCTACTGAGTTGTTTTTGAACAATCATCATTTTTGGTCACCATTTAATTTCTCAGATATACATTGCATTAGTGTTGCTTCCTCAATTTTTTAACTAACCTGAATCTAATCAAGTTGATGTTTGTGTCTTGTGGTCTCGCTCTTGGTTCTCTACTGTGTGTCTTGTCTTTTGCAGATGTCACGCCGTTCCTCTAAAGGAAAAGATATTGTAATTGATGTTCCATCCCCTGTTGCTAAGCAAACTCGTCGCTCGACTCAGTCGTCTCAAGTCTCAAACAGTGAAAGATTCAGGACTCTTGTTGATTCACAGATGCTCATACAATTGTGGAATGTATAGTACGATTTGATTTCTTGGGAACAACATTTATCCCTAGGATTTTTCAATTAAGGGATTGGGCTGATCTGTTCGGGAATTTCAAAGATCCGGTTGATGAATTGGTTAGGGAATTCTACTTTAATGCCAGATACATCGGAGTAGAGTTGAAGTGTTGGGTAAGAGGAACAGAATTCTCCATCAATCCAAACTACATTGCTAAGGTTCTTCGCATCACCAAACTAGCAAATGTGGACCTCACTCCATATGATGACAGACTACTTCAGGTACAAGACATTCTTCAAGTTCTTAGACCTGATCATGAAGTTAAAAGCAAGGGCTCTTCTATAGGCACTGCACAGTTTTCGCCAGAACTAATGACTCTAAAATTGATCATGTTCTCCAATCTCTACCCACTGTCTAACACTGCTTTCATCAATCTTGGAAGAGCACAATTTCTCTGTGATCTCATTTCCAGTGTACCGATTGACATTTGTGCCCACATATTTCAGACCATTAGGAAAGCAGTAGCTCGATCAGCAGCCCAAACATGCCTTCCTTTTTGCAGTCTCATCATGAAGATTTTGCTTCATGAAGGTGTCCGTTCACCAACAGATGGAAAAATTATACCGCGGTCTCGACCAATATCTATATTGACTCTTCAAGCAAGCGAGAGTCACTCCTCTAGAACACCTAAGAGTGAGCCATCCACACATGCAACTCCACCAGCTCATGCTTCAGTTACACCTGTGCAATCAACTGGCATTCCATTTGTTCCTCCTAGATTTCAAACGGCCAAGCAAAGCTACTTGATTGAAAATGTGTTTCATCGAATCTCCGATTTGGAACGGCTTCTTCACTCCATCAACAACCAAACTCAAATGCGTCTCACAACCATTGAGGCAAAACAGGATGCTATTCAGCAAAAGCTGGAAGATAGCCTTTAGCTATTCATGCCAAAAAGGGGGAGAGCAGCACAAGAATGAGAAGGAGTATGCATACTAAAAGGGGGAGTTATGTGCTAAAAAAGAGTTGATATAGTTGATATACACTCACACATATATACCTATCTTGTTTATAGATATCTATTTGCTAGTTTTTATAAACTCCTATGTGGATATGTTTTTAATACTTTTGGGAAAACTTATGGTTAACTGGTATATATATTTATGTTATGTTTTTTTTTTTTGGTATGTGTTAAGGGTTTGTACCTGTTGCTTTTGTAAGTTTTTAAGGTTTATGTACCCTTGCTTTGTAGCTTAAGTTCTTGATGTTAAATGTCATGCATTATGTTTAAGTACATCACTCTTGTGCCCGTTGTTGGATTTTTATCCTTAATGCAACTACCTTGAGTTGTTGCATTGGTTGAGTGTTGGACATGCAAATGATACTTTGCAATTGAGCTTATTAGCTTGCATGTCCGGATGTTCATTCCTTGTGTATGAGCATTGTGATCACTTTGTATAAGTAATTGTTCCTGTTTGGTCAAGCCATGGTCTATGTCTTATTTCCATTTTGCTGGATCGCATTGTGCTTGCTCTATTTGCTTTACAAGTTTTCTGCATAAAATGATCATACTGTGTTGTTGTGTTTCAGGAGATACTTGTTCTTATGGTTCAAGAGCTTCACAAATTCTAGAGTTAGGTGTAAGTGAGTTTTGATCAACTGTTCCCAACTCACGCGTTAAGTCTAGAGTTTGTTGTAGGGTTTTGCATGGAATAGCCAAAGGAGGAGATTGTAAGATTGAATTTAATCAACCATCTTGTTGGCTTTATTCCATGCCAAATTTTCTTGTAATTTAGCAATTAGTAACCCTATATTTAGGTGGGAATCATGTAAGGGTAGTGAGTGAGAAAATGTGAAGAAATGCTCAAGATTGTGCAAGGATGCAGAAATTCACGGCTAGGACTCGCGGGTGACTCCCGACTGGTAAGCCGCCAACTGCAGCACACGAGTGAAGCGTGCAAGAAGATGAACAGTCGCGCCAACTAGAGCACTACAGGACAAAAAGTTTAGCCTGGTCGTTCTGTTACCTCGCGGCTTGAACTCACGAACCGCTAACCAGCCCTGTTTTGAAAAACCTGACTCTTCACATTCCATTCTCACCCTAATATAAATACCCCTTATACCCACGAAATGTAGAGAGCTTCTAGAGAGAGAATTTTGAGAGAGAAACCCTAGAGAAAAACAAGATTGATTCATCCACAATCTTCATATAGAGTCTCTTCAAATTCCTCTACTCTCACCCTCTCTATTGTTACATCCTTGAGAGGTTTTTACCCAAATCCTTTTCTCACTATACCCATATCTGTGAGAAGGCTATTTGGTGCTTTGGGAAGCAGTTAGGAATGGATTAATGACTATTGGTAAATGCTATGGGCTATAGCAGAATCCGGTAAGCTAAAGAAGAAATAGGTTCGGTGTAACCTCATTGGAGCAAGAAGCTTGGAGGGCTTAGGTACACTGGGTAGATTAGGCTTGGAGGGTCTTTTGATGTTCATGTATCCCAACTACATTCTTTAGTGGATTATTTACCACTTGGAGGGTGACAGAGAGGTTTTACGCAGAGGGATTCGGTTTCCTCTTCGATTACACATTGTTGTGTTGTCCTTGTGTTTGCATCACTCTTCCCTTAATCTTTGCCATTTTATTTCTGCTGTGGATGTGATCTTATTTGGTTTAGATTGTTTATCAATTTTGACTTAAGCTTATATTCATTTTCCGCACATACATTGTTTGATATTAAGCTTGAATTGATAATTTGTATTTGGGGGTCTAAACGTTCATAGTGTTTTCAACGCTATTTGAACATTCAGTTTTCAAGACCTGTGATCCATAAGATAATGGTTCCAAGTATCTTTACCTAATATATGACCCCTAAAGCTTTCCTCATAATTATTTGATGCATAAAATGGGTGGATTCCACTCACCCGAAAAATTAGTCAGATACTTAACGAAAAGAAGAAGAAGAAGAGGAACTGGTATACTGCATCCAATTTTAATAAAAATAAAACATCAAAAGGAGGATTAAGAAGTGGACAATAGACATGGTCTCTAAGCCCTTTTTTTTTTTTTGTGATAATTTTTATGGGTACCATTATTAGAAGAGTAATGTTATAGCCACAAACTATCTTACAATATTTTTATAAAATGTTAATGTAAATATTATTGGTTTTCATTTGGATTCATTACTAACATTACTCTTTCGCTTATCAATAACTACCCATCACATTAACAGTTGCTAAAATAATTTGTAACTCTAGCATTTTTCTTTGAGAAAGTGATGGTGGATTTGAATGACCTTTATAGTAATGTACTAATATAAATACCAAAATATTGCTTTTTTAATAATAAAAAAATGACCAAAATATTTTTATGCATATTTCTTACAATCATTTTTCCTTAACTTCTCAACTTTATTTTGGCTTTATACAGAAATTCTGAGGTAAAAATTGGATTATCCACTAATACAAGGGTTTTTTTTTTTAAAGGCAATTCAAGACTATTGACGGCTTAACTTTTGTGGTTAAACATAATTACATTAGGTTTTTTCTTTTTTCTTTTTTTCTTTTCTTTCTTCTTTTTTTTTTTTCTTTTTTTTTTTTTTCGGAAAACTAAACAATAACAATTTGTTAACTTTTGCAATTTTCATGTGATATACTTTGAATTAAAACATCGTAAAAATATTTAAGCAAAGCATTAAACTTCATTACCGTTGTATGAAAAATGCAACAATTTTAATAGTAGTTTCATTTGAATTATGAATAATTGTCCTCTTTCTCACTATGTGTTATAGGGTAGATTTCTCACCCAAAATCTATGCCTTGCGATGGCGCTAATTTAATAATTATGCCGTAATTAATTTTAGCCAAAGACCCAGCACTCACTCAAAGGAATAGTTTAATCATTGATGTAAACGAGTCTACATCTTCTATCTCACATGATATTCTCCACTCCATGACATTTGGCTTCTCTTTAATTTTTTTTCTTTCACAACATTAGTTGAGATAATGTTCTATCCAAGAGATATCGTTCATAAAAACATTCACATTAGCCTAGCAGGTTTTTTAGTCAAATCTGTTCCAAAAGCTATTTTGACTTACTCTTTTGTAGATACCCTTAAATTAAACTCAATACTCTACACCTAATTTTATTTAAAATACTTATTTTATTTATTATTAATTATTTTTTTCTCTCTCTATTTCTCACTCTCTCTCTTCCTCAATGAACCTCTCTCTCTAACCACCAAACTCATCATTGATCTTGCTATGCGTGGGTTGGCTGGGGTGCGTGATGATATTGATGCCTACAACAGATGGCTTTTGCGTTTGGGGTTCACTAGGTCTTGTTGGGAACAATAAAAGGAGTAATCAAGAAAGAACAAAATGAACACAAAAAGTAAATGGAAAATTATATAACTCAGAGGCACAAAATTGTTATCCTTAGACAATATTTTCCCCCACACAAATGTTGCTAAAGGGTTTCAACAAATTTATCTTCAGGATACAACCAAGTTTGTTGGGTTCTACAAATAGCAACTTTGGAAAATACCCACATAATTTCTTGTGTTTCTTAGAGAATATTTGAGAGAGAAAAGAAAATTAGTTATCAAATGAACATGAACCTATTTATACCCAAATGGTTATTACCCTTCAATAGGCACCAATGGAGAGTTACAATGTTTCATAAAAACATTTGCAAGATAAAAAATATTTTCAAAAGTTAGGAACAATTACCAGAAAATTAGGGTTTCTAAGTGCCAGCATGTGCACGCAGGTCCGTGCATGCATGCGCAGGGTCCTTGCATGCGTACACACGTTAGAACATGCATCCATATGAACTGAAGAATACAGATGCGTATGCATGAACACAGCCCGCGTACGCAAGAGTAATTTTGCATACGCATGAATATAAGCTACGTACATAGGCCCGATACATGCGCACACATTAAAACAGATAGAGAGTGTTCTTCGACATTCTCAGCCAATTTTTGATCAAAACTCACTCTAAACATGCTCCTACCCTTTCTAAGGTATCAGGTTTTCATCTAAACCCATCCTACAACAAAACCCAAGCATTTACAAGTCTAAAAATGGATTAAAAAGGAAGATCAGAGCAGAACTTGAAAATGAGAAAAGTTTGAAAAAATTACCGATCCGGTCTTTGCACTCGCTAAGAGAGGGTTTTATGGCTTGTAGATCAGTGGAGGAGACTCGTTTAGTCTTACAGCTCCATTCCAACGGGTAAGGTTGAACACATCCCCGAAAATCATGTAGGAGGTTTTCTTGGTTTTGGACTTGGGTGCCATGGGAAGAGATGAGAGGATTTGAGAGAGTTTAGCAGAGGAAGAGAGAATCAGATTGTGAGAGTGAAGGAATGAGAGAGGGTTTTGTAGAGAGGAAGAGGAAGTTGAAGAGTTGGAAAGAAAATGAAAGGGTGAAGAAAATGAAGAAAAATGCAAAGAAAAAGAAACAGTTGGTAACTATTGGGAAAATATGAAGAGGCGGGGAAGGCACCTGGTGGCTAAACTACATGTAGTTTAGGCCTTCCCACTAAATTATGTGTAGTTTAGTAAAAAAAAAAAAAAAAAAATTAAATTTTCAGAATATCCCCAATGGACTCCTAGAAGGTAAGAAATGCAAAAGGAAAATTCAAAATTTCATCCGAAAATGACGAAAATGCCCTCAGTTGGGTAGAAGACACATGGACTTTCAAAGCATCCCTAGTGGAATTGAAAGGATCAAGAACATCCCTCAGCGGATTGGAAATCACAAAGGTAGCTCCCTCGTGAGTTAAGACCATCAACCAAAACCCTAGTAAGTTACAAATACATAGTTTTTCCCAAGTATCATGGAGGACTCCCCTGAGGGTCCAAGGCACAAAGGCAACTCCCTCAAGGATTTTGAAGAAAAGGATTTCCCCATGGAATTGAGGAAACTCCCTCGTGAGTAGAATCAATACTAGTTCCCGAGTGAGTCATGAAGAAAAAAAGAGAAATTTTCCAAATGGACTACACACCATCAAAGGATTCCTTGTAAGTCAAAATCACCATGACGACTCTCCTATGGGCCACCAACACATTCCTCAGCAAATATATTTTCCCTAGTAGATCACACATCAAGGACTTCCTTGTGAGTCAGAAGAATACAGAACTTGTGCACATATCCTCCAGGAATTGAATATGTAGGCACAAATCACATGCAAGTCAAAGAGAAGAATACAAAACTTGTGCACATATCCTCTAGGAATTGAATATGGAGGCACGAATCCGATGCAAGTTAGAAGAGAAGAATACAGAACTTGTGCACATATCCTTTGGGGGAATTGAATATGCAGGCACAAATCCCATGCAAGTCAGAAGAGAAGAAAGCCAAAATTTGTGCACATATCCCAAGGGAATTGCATATGCAGGCACAAGAGAAGAGGTAGAGATAGAGATAGAGATAGAGACCAAGGTAACCTCGAGGCAGGAACCTCATCAAAGTAGGTAGAGATGGAGATAAAAGACAAGTATTACCCATGAGAAATAGGGACACGGGGGAAGGGGAGAACAACCACAGTATAAGGGAGCTCATCAAACAGATAGAGTCCCATACTAAGGTGATTGACCTTGACAATCCGAACTCTAATATTGCCACGGAAGGCACAAGCACTTCTAAGCCTAATCTATCGCCGAGCATTCCTCCTACTGAAGACATTACCTTGCCCCATACTCAGCTAGACACTACTTACGCCCTTGCCGACTAGACTTACTTATGCAAATTTTAATCTTTTCAGTTGGCATTGTTTGCCCCCTTTTTTTTTTTGTTTTCCTTTTTTTTTTTTTTTAGGAAATTGTGGTAAGGTTCCAGCCACCATGTTGTGAACAATTTTATTAAAAAAAATTTCTTTCTGCTTAATATATTGTTTGGGATGATATGTTGTATTTCATAAGTGTTAGTAATTCCTAGATATACCTACGCACTCTTCATTTTGATTTTTATCTTATAGAAGACTGATGTCAGGCTAGTGACATGTTTATGCACTTAGTGTTTCCTTTAAGATCTTTGCTTAGTCGGTGACAATAATCTCTTCAAAGTTTAGACAATAATCTCTTAGGTCATGCATTCGACTTAGTGTTTCCTTTAAGGTCATGCATTCGACTTTAGACAATAATCTCTTCAAAGTTTCCACCTAGTCAGTGATTGGGCTCAGGCTGATACTAGGTTTCTATCTTTAGACAGTAATCTCTTTAAGATTTCCACCTAGTCGATGACCGGGGTCAAGCCGAGGCTAGTTTTCTATCCTTAGATGATAATTTCTTTAAGGTTTCCACCTATTCAATGATCGGGGTCAGGCCGAGGCTAGGTTTTCGTCCTTAGTTGATAATTTCTGTCCTCAGATTATGTTTCTTGTTGAACAATATACTAACTTCAAAATCGATAAAAAGGTGATAAACAATTTTTCAACTTCCTCTTGTTAACACTACATTATACAACATCCTAGACACCTGAGTACATTGGCTTCGTCTAATGGTAATACCTCTTCAAATTACTTACATTCCAGGGTCGAGGAATTGGTCTTTCTTCCATATCTTCTAGGTAGTAAGCCCTGGTGCTAGCCACTACAATCATTCAATAAGGTCCATCCCAATTCGGGGTGAGCTTTCCCCTCACTCTGGTATTTCATATTACCCACTGCTCTTTGCAGATCCAGGTTCCTTGCAACAAACTCTCTGGGCCTCACATTCTTGTTGTATCCCTAAGCCAGCTTCTATTGATAGTTGGCAAGCCGGATGGAAGCCATGTCTTGACTCTCTTCTAAGAGGTCTAACTGCTTGAGTATCATTACTGTTCGGAGAGAAACTAGCAAACTTTATGCTGAAAAGGCTTATTTCCACCGATATAACTGCTTCTGCCCCATACGTCATGGAAAATAGGATTTCTCTTGTTGACCTCCTTGGTGTAGTTCAGTAGGCCCACAACACACTCGGTAGCTCCTCAGCTCACTTCTCTTTCACCCCCTCTAGTCTCTTCTTCAACCCATTGACAATCGTTTTGTTCATCGCTTCTGCCTGCCCATTACTCTAGGTATATGCCAGGGATGAGTACCTATTTATGATTCCCAGATCACTGCAGTATTTTTGGAATACCTTATTGTCAAACTGTAGTTCATTATTCATGATCAGTGTCTCAGGTACCCCAAACCTTGTGACGATATTTTTTCACACAAATCTCTTTACGTGAACGTCCCGAATGTTCTCTAAGGCCTCAACTTCCACCCACTTCATAAAATAATCCGTAGTGTGAGAGACCGAGAAATTGGGTGCTCTCAAAAAAGAGATTTGTGTGCTTTTAAGGGAACCTCTCTTTTTGGGTAAGTGGTGTAAAGTCGCCACTTATTTTTTATACAAAAAAATAAGAAAAAATAAATACAAATTGATAGGCCACAAACTGAATGACCCCTTGTGATTAAACCAATTAATTAATTAGCCAAGTTATTAATTAATCAATTTATCATCCAATTGCGTGGAAGCACAAACAAATCGCCAAACAACTAAATATGCAGCGGAAATTAAATGACATAGTGTTTTGTTTACGAATGAGAAAAACCTTAACGGCAAAAACCCCACCGGGTGATTTTCAAGTCACCACTCCTGAAACTCCACTATTATCAAATCAAGCGGTTACAGGTAAAGGAATTCCAAGTACCTTACCAACCTACAGTTGAACCCTTACCCCAATACCCAATTGGACTTGATCTGTAGTGACAATTTTCACCTTTGATGCACGGCTCCCAAGTACGTGACTAACCAATGCGCGGATCCCAGTACGCGACTTCAAACACCAACTTAAGAAGGAGAGGTTGGCTACAAAGTTCTTCAGTTCATCATACACAATGAAGATCAGGAAGATGCTTGGTTACAAAACCCTATGGTGCACATACACAGCAACTTCTAGAGAGAAGATGAACTAGGTTAAGAACTTCATCTTTTGATCACAATTTGCTTGAACAAGGATTGCTCAATGCTTTTGCAACTTGTGTACCACTTGACGGCTCTTAAAACAATCCTTTTATATGTTTAGGGTTAGAAGAAAAGAAGGCCCAAAAACACATTCACAGATCCCAAGAAAATTAGATCAGAAAATCTGATTTTGTAAATCTCGACAGATAGCAGGTGTCGAGGTAGCTATTGAGAAGGTGTCGAGCTTTAATGAAATTGCACTTCAGCTTGCTTTTTCTTGGACAGACTTGATGACTTCAACATTTGTTCTTGAAACCTTGTTTCTTGAAGTATTAAAAACACCTAGAACTACCTAATTACAAGTAGAGTGCGTTTTGTCAAAAGGATTAGCCAATTTACATAAACAAGTGACATATGTTCTTAACAAGTGAACACACATATGTCTTAACAAGTGAACACACATATGTCTTAACAATCTCCCCATTTGGCAATCCGTGACAAAACCACAACAAACAAATGAACATATGAGAGAAGTCATAAATCACTCAACTCATATTCACTTGTTGAATACAATAAAATCTATCCTAACACAAACTCTTGAAAAACTTTGCAAGAAGAGAGTTTATGGCAAGTAGACTTTAACAACCTGTAATTCTGAAACACTTTAAACAAAACTCATCAAGGCATCTTAGTGTGAAACAGAAATAATAGATTGCATACAAGTATAAAGAACATGTGTATAAAGATAGAGAAGAAACAACACATGAAGAGAGAGGTGAAAGAAACATACATCCACATATAAAGAGAATAAGTACAATGTATGTAAAACTGGTCAAAAGACCTCATATACAAGATCAATGTATCTATAAAGAATAGAAAAGAAAAGATACATCAAAGCCTCACTACATCCCTCAAAAATATCAACACTCCCCCTATCAACATGTCCTATACTAACTCTCCCCCTAAGATGACTACTCTCATAATCCCAAAACTACTCCCCCTTTTTGTCACGAGTGACAAAGGGTAGAGTGTCATGTAGACATCTCATCAGTAGAGCTAGCATCCCCATCATCATCATCATCATCCTCATCATCCTCATCATCCTCAGAATCTGAAGCTGCTGGAGTAGGTGGTGAAGGAGTAACCTCTGGAGCAAAACCACCCATGGTCGCCTGCCGTCGTGCAATACGGCCAACACGAACATTCACCTGATACAACTCAACAGAGAGTGTATCAAGGCAAGTGTCCATGTTCTGCAGCTGCGCCATAATATCTCCAAGAGATACATCGCCCGTAGAGGAAGAAGGAGCAGATCTGGATGAAGCTGATCTGGATGGTGCTGAATGGGAGGGAGGAGTGGCATCGGTCTGTCGCGACCTAAACTGAGCCTCACTACGTTTTACGGTAGCGGCATCTATGGCATAGATATGAGTGAAGTGGTCGGACACAGGAAAGGGGATAAAAAAAATGGCGTAAGATCCTCGTGATAGCGGAGGGAAAGATGAGCTTATCACTGGACGCTGAATCTAGATGGACATCTATAATAGACAGGATGAAGTGAGAAGGAAAATCTATAGTAAGATGCTCTAGAAGTGACAACAAAAATCGAGCACGAGGCTCTGTGATAGAGTTGTAGTGAGAGAGTGGATGGAGTACAAATGTCATCACCATGTTAAGAAATCTAGGACCTTTAGCAAAAAGCCTACATGATGTGAACTGATGCTCACCCCAATCAGCAGGGCGCTCACAAAAGGCAGAGATGAGCTCATCTTTGGACACAATCCTCAGACGCTCACAAGAAGGGTAATCAGGAAAATCTATCCTAGGTACCCTAAGCACATCTGCAACCAGCTGCGGTGTAACAGGAATGCGCATACCTCGAACGCGAGTGAAAAAGAGAGGTACTGAACGGTCAATCCCGTGCATGTTGGAGTAAAACTCCTGGATTAGCACGAGAGGGCAAGTGACCAAGATGGCACACAGTGACCCCCATCCTCTACTGTGAATGACAGAGGGAAGGTCAGTGTCGGCGAAGTCCGCCAAAATGACTTGGCGTTCCGAATGAACACCTCGTCGAGAAAAGTTCTTCGAAAATGCCTTGTGGGCATCTCCATCACGGAACCGAAGGTTAAGAGGAGCAGAATCAGAAGAAGAGGAAGCTCCAGAATGCAGAGGGTTCCGAGCAGGAGTGGATTTACGTTTGGGTGCCATAGACACTACTAACGTAAAAGAATGAGAAAGAGATAGAGAGGGAGACAATCAGAAAAGTCCCAACACAGTTCAAATATATCAAATATGTTGAACAAGAAGTACGTATGCATGGGAATGCATAAGCATGTTACATGCAAAGGAAAAAACATCATGGGCTCAGCCCAATCCAATCCTAGCAGCACACAAACACAAAGCACACATCTAAATGCATGTAAATATCATTATAATGCAAATGAAATGCAATGTATGACATTTTGAAAACATTTAAGTGAAAACCCAACCCAAAATTTGAAGAAAAACTCATCAATTTTGAAAAACCCCAAAAATTTCAAAAAAAATCCCAAAACCTAGGTTTCAAAACATGAAATGCATGAAAAAGGAAGGGAAAAGTGATCTTACCAAGAGATTGAAGCAAGAAATGAGCAAGATCCAAGTGGGGTTGAAGATTTGAGTGAGAAAATCAAGTTTGGGAGATGAAAAGCCACGGACAAATCGAGAGAGATCGAGAGAAATGAGTGAAAATCGCGATCTGCCCTTAAATAGGCACCTCAGTAATTCTCGACGGCTGAGGTGTCGAGAGGTATCGAGGAAGCTGTCGAGGGAGGTATCGAGGAATTTGCCTTCGACAGATGCAGGTATCGAGAGGTATCGAGGTGCAAGGCGAAATCCAGATTCAAGAAGCTCGATCGATCGACCAGGTATCGAGGAGCTATCGAGAAGACAGAGACTTTCTCGATCGATCCAGAAGGTGTCGAGACAGGTGTCGAGATTGCAATTAGAAAAGGCTTGAGAAGCTCGACAGATGACCAGGTATCGAGGAGGTGTCGAGCCAACAGTGAAAAGCAGTTTTTCGAGAAGTGAAAAACACAGACATGAATGCAATCCAACATACACCTCAACCAAAGATCCTCTCAACATAAAAATCTCTCAAAATCATCTCTCAACAAGAAATTTTAAGCACACAAATCCTCAGAAACACACACACACACACACTAAACAAGTCTAACCAATTTTATATTTCAAAAACAAGTTAAGACAGTTTAGTGAGCATACATTAGCATATGTAAACACTTGTGATGGCCAAATCACATTGTACCTGCACATGTATCAAGAGTAGCAAAGAATATTGCGTGTTGTGTGTGAAAAACATCGCAAGATTGCATATGTGTATACATGTTATGACGATCTGAGATATGAGTAAATAACTTTAACTCACACACAATCATAACTGTTTGATGGGGACTATCACCTTCAAGGTACATCCTATGACTCCCACATCTCCTAGAAAACACGCTTGCAATCATGTTTAAAGTGTTTTTAATCTTTTAGCTTTATACTTTCTTTGCATATTTTCTTTTAAGCATATCATGCATGAGCATAAAAAGAGAGAAAAGAAATACCCAACATGTTAAGTATAGACATTGCACTTTTGCTATGCCGAAGCATATGGATGTCTTTGACACTGCACTTTTGCTATGCCGAAGCATATAGGTGTCTATGACACTGCACTTTTGCTATGTCGAAGTATACAGGTGTCATACTATGATTGGTGGGCAACAGTGGTGAGATGGTCATTTATGCCTTTCTCTTAGGATTTTCTAGTCCTACCCATCAAAAAGAGTGATATGAGTGTTAAGTTTAAGAGATAACTTAATCTTACTCATCACAAACAAGAGCCACAAAGCTCACTTGCTTAGTTGTGCATAGAGATGCTCATCTAAGCTACAAGAGATACAAAGTTTAGAAAACTTTGTTTCATTGGCCATCCAAGGTACACAAATACCAAAGTACACATAACACACACTGTTTTTGTATTTTTTTTTTTTCAATTTTATTTTTTTTATATCAAAAACAAAATAAACAAAACTGAAAATAAACAAACAAAAACATGTTAAACAAACATGAAAGCATGAAAGAAAGATGCTTATGCATGAAGGCATGGTAGAGAGATGCAGATGCATGAAAACATTATTTCAAAAGCAGATAAAAAATCAAGCAAAGAAAGTCCTACTTTAGATAGAAAGAATTAAAGCAGAGGACAAACAAAAAAGACAATTAAGTCTTAGAATCCTTTATCACCCACATAGCACGAGTCTTTGGCCGTGAAGATGAAAAGGCACGTGTCCTAGTATGATTACTAAAGGACATAGAGGAATAAGAATTCCCCTGAAATTGAGTCAAAAAGCTCAAAGCTTTTAATAACTCACCAAGAATAGGTACAGAGCCTTTAGAAAAAGGGTGAGACCTATTGGACACTCGCTTATGAGGAAACAACTTGAAACAATTAGGGCGAGTGTGACCAGAATCACCACAATGGTGACAAACATGAGTAGTTTTAAAGCTACTTGGCTTCCTAGAAGGAGGTCTAACCTTAGAGGTTGACAACTTAGGACAATTTGGCCTAATATGACCAACAATATGACAATGATGACAAGTGGGGACAAATTCAGAATTTTTATTCAACCTAGGAGGAGTTTTAGACATAGGTTTAGAAACTTCACCGTTAACATCAGAATTTTTACCATTGTCTATCCTAGCAATATTAGCCTTCAACTCTTCATTGTTCTTTTTAAATGGGGGAACATAAAAATCTTTTTCTTTTGAGTTAGGCTCAACAACAAGTCTGGCACTAGTTAATTTTTCAACTTCAGTTTTAAATTCAACTAGTTGCTCTTGCAAACTCTTAATTTTGTCCACCTGAGATGAAATTTGATTTTTAAAATTCTCATTCAAATTATTGGCTTCATCCAATTTTGCAATCAAATCATCTTTTTCAAGCTTGACCTTTTTAAATTTAGCTTTTAATTTTGTAGAATATTCAAGAGATTTCATACAAAAATTATAAAGCTTGCAATAGGCATCTTGAATATCAACATCATCATTCAACATAGGATCATGCAAATCAAAACAATCAAGAGTTTCCATGACAACAGGGGTCAATGGATCAACACAGCAAAGATTAAAACCTAATCAAAGTGTGCCTGCTCTGATACCACTTGATAAGCCACAAACTGAATGACCCCTTGTGATCAAACCAATTAATTAATTAGCCAAGTTATTAATTAATCAATTTATCATGCAATTGCGTGGAAGCACAAAAAAATCACCAAACAACTAAATATGCAACGGAAATTAAATGACACAGTGTTTTGTTTACGAATGGAGAAAACCCTAACGGCAAAAACCCCACCGGGTGATTTTCAGGTCACCACTCCCGAAACTCCACTATTATCAAATCAAACGGTTACAAGTAAAGGAATCCCAAGTACCTTACCAACCTACAGTTGAACCCTTACCCCAATACCCAATTGGACTTGATCTGTAGTGACAATTTCCACCTTTGATGCACGGCTCCCAAGTACGTGACTAACCAATGCGCGGATCCCAGTACGCGACTTCAAATACCAACTTGAGAAGGAGAGGTTGGCTGCAAAGTTCTTCAGTTCATCATACACAATGAAGATTAGGAAGATGCTTGGTTACAAAACCCTATGGTGCACATACACAGCAACTTCTAGAGAGAAGATGAACTAGGTTAAGAATTTCGTCTTTTGATCACAATTTGCTTGAACAAGGTTTGCTCAATGCTTTTGCAACTTGTGTACCACTTGACGGCTCTTAAAACAATCCTTTTATATGTTTAGGGTTAGAAGAAAAGAAGGCCCAAAAACACATTCACGGATCCCAAGAAAATCAGATCAGAAAATCTGATTTTGTAAATCTCGACAGATAGCAGGTGTCGAGGTAGCTATCGAGAAGGTGTCGAGCTTTAATGAAATTGCACTTCAGCTTGCTTTTTCTTGGACAGACTTGATGACTTCAACACTTGTTCTTAAAACCTTGTTTCTTGAAGTATTAAAAACACCTAGAACTACCCAATTACAAGTAGAGTGCGTTTTGTCAAAAGGATTAGCCAATTTATATAAACAAGTGACATATGTTCTTAACAAGTGAACACACATATGTCCTAACACAAATTACATGATCAAAATACTTCATTGTCATTGATTGAATAAAGAAAAGTACAACTTTCGAAAATTAACCTTACAAGGCTTTGGGTCCTAGTTACAATCTACCAAAATAAAAAGACAAAACACTAGTCTACCTATCCAAAAATCCTAAGCTCGAGGGCTAGGTTACAAAATGGGAAAGTGTTAGGCACCCATTCCACCCAAACAGAATCTGGTCTTCTAGACTCTAATGACCAATATACCCTTTTTGCATGATGTTGAATGACATGTTGAACACACATGACACACACTTGACAAAATTAATTTAAATAAATTTTCCTTATGGATGTGTCCTCTTTGCATGATGTTGAATGATATGTTGAACACACACGACACATACTTGACAAAATTAATTTAAATAAATTTGCCTTATGGATGTGTCCTCTTTTTAAAAAATTTTAGATCTATTTTGTGAATAAAAAAATTAGATTTGTAAAGAAAATCAAATCTATTTTTATGTAAAAGAAATAAATAAAAAAGACTTTTTGAAAGAGGATCCACATTCATGAGATAAATTTATTATTCATGCATCATATATTAAAAAAAAAAAAAGAAAGACAAGACTTCAACCTAACTTTCAATTCCTTCTTTTAAACTTCAAACTCTGCAATTTTGTAACAAATAAAACTTTTTCTAAAAAAATTAGATCTATATTTAATGAAAATACAGATAATTTTTTGTGTTAAAAAAGTCAGATCCATATTTAATGAAAATACAGATAAGTTTTTGTGTTAAAAAAATCAGATTTGAGAAATACATATTAGTTTTTGAGTCTTTTAAACAAAATTCAGATCTGAAAAGAACATATTAGCTTTTGTGTTTAGAGAAAATCATATCTGAAAAATACAGACCAGTTTTTGTGTTTAGAAAAAATCAGATCTGAAAAATACAAAGCAGTTTTTGTGTTTAGAGAAAATCGGGTCTAAAAAATACAGATAATTTTTTTTTAGTTTTCTTAAAAAGAATTTTGTTAGCCATTGCAGATTTTGAAACTTAAGAAAAAGAGTTACAATAAACAATCACCTAAGCTCATGTTAAAGAAAATTCTAGCAACATATTTAAGCATGGTAACCATATCAAGAACAAAACATAATAAAAATATGCTAAAGATATTCATGCATCATAATAATTAATGGAAAAAAGAAAAGAAAGAAAACAGAATACCTCTTGCATGTGTGTGCTCTTCTAATGAATGAATATTTTAGAAATCAAAGAAGCTTGTTAGCCTCTTTGAGGTCTAAAATACCTTACTTACAAAAAAGAAGTTCCTAAAGCAAAAGCCTCCAGAACGTCTTTAATGTAAGGGGAATTGAAAAGTCAAAAGAGAAGAGCCCTTAATTCTGATTTGTTTCCTCTATTTATAGAGGTTGGGATGCTTAAAAAATGAGATCATATATGAATTGGAACACGTCTTTATCTCTAAAAATTTGGGCCATGCCAAAAATTTGGGCCAATCGGCACTTAGGGAGTGCCGAATGGTCCTCTTGGGTGCCAAGTCTGCGTTTGAGTTTTGGTCCAATATGGACTCCCTTTTTTGAGGATTTTAGAATAGGGAATTGTACTTAGACGCATTTTTAATCTGTATTCTAAAAATTAATCCATTTTTCTGGATATTCAGGTCTTTAAAGTGATAATTTTCTTGTAGATAAATATTCCAAAAAGTCTTAATTATCCACAACTTCTTTGTTATCTGATTATCCACTTTATTCCCATGCAAGAAAGTCTATTTTTGACACTGACCAATAACCAATCACAAAGTTATTTAATTAATTTTAATTGTTTAGCCAATCAAAATTAATTTAAATTAATCATGGGCGGTCGGTTCCACCCAAACAAAATGCATGCAAACCGTGTAAACTTGATTATGTGATATCTTTCAATCCGACGGTCCAATTTGGAAATCGGACACACCATCGCGACCATTAGAACCTTAAGATCATTTTTATGATATGCAATGAATGAATTAATGCATGTAATGCAACTCTAAATGTCAGGTATATGAATGGTCACTCTAGCCATCTTCCTTGATTAAATTATGGGTGAAAAATCAAGTGTCTACAAAATGCCCCTCATTGATATAGCTTGCAAAGAGAATGTCAATGCAAAACAAAGACGCTAATTTTAGCAGCCATGATTTAATTGAGGTTGACATTTCAAAGATTACCTAGCCCTAGAACCTAAAACCTTGGGAACATAGAACTAGTGTTTTGCTATTTTGACAAAATGAAAATTAGGAATACTTGACCTACTTGATAATTGATAAACTTGAAATAAATCTTGAAATCTGAGGTGACTAAGAGGCTTCTCTATCTCAGTCTGAATTTGGCGTGGATTGAGAGGCTTTTCTATCTTAATCCGCATGTGGGGGTCGATCAAGGGGCTTCTCTACCTCGATCTGAATGGAAGGTAACCAAGGGGCTTCTTTACCTCAGAACCTGGGGTGATTGAGAGCCTTCTCTAACTCAATCTTGAATTGTGACAACCAAGGGGCTTCTCTACCTCGATCTTGAATGGAAGGTAACCAAAGGGCTTCTCTATCTCGAAACTTAGGATGATTGAGAGGGTTTTCTATCTCAATCTTAAATTGTGACGACCAAGGGGCTTCTTTACCTCGATCTGAATGTAAGATAACCAAGGGGTTTCTCTACCTCAGAACCTAGGGCAATTGAGAGGCTTCTCTACCTCAATCTTGAATTGTGGCAACCAAGGGGCTTCTCTACCTCGATCTTGAATGGAAGGTAACCAAAGGGCTTCTCTACCTCGAAACCTGGGGCGATTGAGAGGCTTCTCTATCTCAATCTTGAATTGTGGCAACCAAGGAGCTTCTCTACCTCGATCTAAATGGAAGGTAGCAAAGGGTATTCTCTACCTCGGAACCTGGGGCGATTAAGAGGCTTTTCTATCTCAATCTTGAATTGTGGCGACCAAGGGGCTTCTCTACCCCGATCTTGAATGGAAGGTAAACAAGGGGCTTCTCTACCTTGGAACATGAGGCGATTGAGAGGCTTCTCTATCTCAATCTAGAATTGTGGCAACCAAAGGGCTTCTCTACCTCGATTTGAATGGAAGATAACCAAGGGGCTTCTCTACCTCAATCAAAATGGAAGATAACCAAAAGGCTTCTCTACCTCGGAACCTGGTGCGATTGAGAGGTTTCTTTATCTCAATCTTAAATTGTGATGACCAAGAGGCTTCTCTACCTCGATCTTGAATGAAAGGTAACTAAGGGGCTTCTCTACCTCGAAACCTGGGACAATTGAGAGGCTTCTCTATCTCAATCTTGAATTGTGACAACCAAGGGGCTTCTCTACCTTGATCTAAATGCAAGGTAACCAAGGGGCTCCTCTACCTCGGAACCTGGGGTTTTGCCTGCAAAAGATTAAAATTTGGAATTAGACTTTTAATGATGAATGCTTTGTTGTTCCATTGTTTTGAGATGTATGAACTTCCTTTCTCTTTTCTTGATTTGAATTTCCCTTTTTAAAAAGAAAACCTTGATCGATTTTTGTAGTCCTTTGAAAAAGTTTTTTTTTTTTTTTTTTTTTGAAACTTGAAACTTGAAATTTGAAATTTGAAATTTGAAATTTGAAGTTTGGAATTTAGAATTTAAAACTTTCTTTTTGAAAAATGACACCCTTTGTTTTTTATCATCTCTGAAAATTTATTTTTTCTTCCTTCAAAATTGAGTTTTTCTTGAAATTGATGTCATCTATCTTTGAAAAACTTTGAATTTTTTTTTTATTTTGTTAGGACATATGTGTGTTCACTTGTTAAGAACATATGTCACTTATTTATGTAAATTGGCTAATCCTTTTGACAAAACGCACTCTACTTGTAATTGGGTAGTTCTAAGTGTTTTTAATACTTCAAGAAATAAGGTTTCAAGAACAAGTGTTGAAGTCATCAAGTCTGTCCAAGAAAAAGCAAGCTGATGTGCAATTTCATTAAAGCTCGACACCTTCTCGATAGCTACTCGACACCTGCTATCTATCGAGATTTATAAAATCAGCTTTTCTTATTTGATTTTCTTGAGATCCGTGAATATGGTTTTGGGCATTCTTTTCTTCTAACCCTAACCATATAAAAGGATTGTTTTAAGAGTCGTCAAGTTGTACACAAGTTGCAAAAGCATTGAGCAATCCTTGTTCAAGCAAATTGTGATCAAAAGACGAAGTTCTTAACCTAGTTCATCTTCTCTCTTAGAAGTTGCTGTGTATGTGCACTATAGGGTTTTGTAACCAAGCATCTTTCTGATCTTCATTGTGTATCATGAACTGAAGAACTTTGCAGCCAACCTCTCCTTCTCAAGTTGGTGTTTGAAGTCGCGTACTGGGATCCGCGCATTGGTTAGTCACGTACTTGGGAGCTATGCATCAAAGGTGGAAATTGTCACTACAGATCAAGTCCAATTGGGTATTGGGGTAAGGGTTCAACTGTAGGTTGGTAAGGTACTTGGGATTCCTTTACTTGTAACCACTTGATTTGATAATAGTGGAGTTTCGGGAGTGGTGACCTGAAAATCACCCGGTGGGGTTTTTGCCGTTAGGATTTTCCCCATTCGTAAACAAATCACCGTGTTATTTATTTTTCCGCTGCATATTTAGTATTTGGTGATTTGTTTGTGCTTCCACGCAATTGCATGTTAAATTGATTAATTAATAACTTGGCTAATTAATTAATTGATTTTATCACAAGGGGTCATTCAGTTTGTGGCCTATCATATTCATTTCCTAAAAAAATAACAAAATGAAGAAAATTTTCTTAATTTTTTTCAATTTTTTTTTTTGAAGAGTTGACTGAGTCAACTCAGTCAAACCTAAGTTGACTCAACAACTTAGGTAACTAAGGGAGGGAGGGAGGGAGGGCCGGGGGGGGGGGGGGGGGGTGGAACAAATTTTTGGGCCCCCATCTTCACTTGTCTTTTTTTCTTTTTTGCTCTTCCCTCCTTACTCTTCTCTCTTCCTCCATTGTCACTATTCACTCTCTTCTTCCACTTGCATTTTTTCCCTCATTACACCATTGCTTCTCTAGAAAATCACTTTCTTAAGCTTCTCAACTTGCTTTCATTCATCTCCCTCTTCATTTTTTCAGATCTTTGTGTTCTTGACCACTTTTTGCTACAAACCCATTTTTTGAAACCCATCTCCAAACCTCCATTTTTTTTTTTTTTTTGGCATTGATAACGGCATCTTCCAAGAGACCATCCAGAAGGGCTCCTCCAAGACCTTAAGACCCATGCTCCACACCCCAAAATGGACTTCAGGGTGAGCTTTATTTTTTGGATTTCTTTGTTGGGAAATTTGTTGATTTCATGTTTTATCGAGAGCTTGGTGTTGAGACATTGTCATTTGGTTGTTATTTGCTCTTGTTGAAATTTTGCGTTGTATGGTTGATCATGTTGTAATCTTGGCCTTGGGGCATTTTTGAATTGTTGAGCTATTTGGCATGGTGTAACATGGACAATGTTGATGACTCATGAAATTTGGCAATGTATGTAGTTTGTGGTATTGTTGAATGTGTTTTGGCTTGAATTTTGTGGGCATTGAAGTCATGAAAATTTGATGTGTAGGCTTGGTTGAACAAATTCATTTTTGATGAATGTGGAAATTTTGTTGGAATATGTAAGTCTTGTTTCATGAGTATGGGCATTTTTATGGACATGGGTATGAGGAAAAAAAATTTATGGTGTTAAGGATTTTTTTTTTTTTTGGGTGTGTGTGTGTGTCGGACATGGACAAATTTTGGTTGGACATTGGAGAATTTTTGTTGGACATGAGATTTTGGTCGGAACAAAATTTTTTGGACATGAGAGAATTTTTTGTTAGGCATGGGATTTTGGTTGGACCAAATCTTTTTGGACATGGGAGAATTTTTTTTGCTAGGCATGGAATTTTGGTTGGAACAAATTTTTGGACATGGGAAAATTTTTTGTTAAGCATGGGATTTTTTTTTTTTTTTTTTTTTTAGGAGTGAGTATTTTGGAATGAGTAATTTATGGACATCCTGATGATGGGTTAAACTTTTTTTGTAGAACCTCAAGAGTCGAGGTAGCTTCCAAATGCCGAAAGGCATATGGGAGATATTGACTCCGGATATTAAGAACATGACTGATGAAGCAGGCTTCCAGAATTTTTTTCAAGCTTTATTGAATCAGGATACTCATAAGTACAAAGATCTCCAATTACTCATTGCTTTGTCAGAGCAGTTTTGGGACACTATGTGCACTTTCCATTTTCCAGGCATTGGTGAAGTGATGTTGACACCTTATGACTTCTCAGTCATTATTGGCTTAAGATTAGGTGGTGAAAGAATCAATGTCAATGATTTCCTTACTTTAAAAGAGATTAAAAGTCTTTTGGGTGTGATGTCTTCAAAACTGAAGAGCAAAAATGTCTCCTTGATGTGGCTATATGAGAATATCAAGAACTATAAGACTGTAGCAACCGGCATACGCATGTCCATGCTTCTCTTTATTGGAACTTTCTTATGTCTAGACTTGGGCTATGAGATTGCACTATTTGTGGAGTTTGAAGGATATCAACCAAATCAAAAATTAGGATTGGGGTGGCATGGCTTACGCAACCCTCTTGCATTTCATGACTCAACTTTTTAGGCATAGTCTCTCAAGCTTAGGAGGTGCACCGTTAGTTTGGCAGGTGAGGTTTGGAATTTTTTGGCTATGTGTGGGTTTTGGAAAGTCATTTTGGTTATGTCGTAATGATGTATGTTGATTTCTTTCAGGTTTGGATGTATGAATATTTTGGGATTAGTCCTCAAGTTTTGGAAGATGTTGGTGACATGTATCCAAGGTTTCTCCGTTGGTTGCCCAAATATCATTTGTTAACGCCTTCCAAACGTTCTTTGCAAGTTTGGTGTCTGGTGATTGAAAACTTAATTGTTGCTGATGTGAGTTTTTTTTTTTTTTTTTTTTTTTTGGGATTTTGTGGTTAGTTAAGGGTTTTTGTGTTTGGTTAAGGTTTGGTTTTCTTTTCATTCTGGGTTCTTTGTGATTTTTAGATGTCTTGGATCCTTGGCTCGGATATGAGGAGTATGCTGAGTGTGAATGGGCTCAAGAGCTAAACGGTTGTCAAGTATTGTTTGAGTGTGGCCATGGGAGGTATTGGTATCTCGATGACCGAGTGTTGCCTCAGGTTTTGTGTACCCTCTTGCGACAATTCCAGCTCCTCCATGTCCCTCCATCTAACTAGCTAACCTTCTAGCTAATGAAGAAATTGTTCGTGCTCGAGTTGGCAATGTTGTTTCAGAGACACTAGGAGATTATCTTGAATTTGTTTAGACTCAATTGCAGGGTTGTCTAGCTGGCATTCCCATAACCTCGGTATCTCTCTTTCTTCCCAAAGTCAATTTGCATCTTATCTTGCATCTCTTTATCTTCGGTGTTTCAACTTTTGTGAAAATATCTACATGTTACTATGAGAGACCACATTAATTTAGGGGTTCTCTCAAAAAAGAGATTTGGGTGCTTTGAAGGGCACCTCTCTTTTGGATAGTGGTGTGGAGTCACCACTTATTTTTTTATACAAAAAGAAAAAGAAAAAATAAATATAAATTACATGATCAAAATATTTTGAATGTCATTAATTGAATAAAGACAAGTACAATTTTGGTAAATTAAACCTTACAAGGCTTTGGGTCCTAGTTATAATCTATGCAAAAGAATACAAAACTTTTGGTCCTAGTTACAATCTACCAAAATTAAAAAGACAAAAAACTAATCTACCTATCCAAAAATCCTAAGCTCAGGGGCTAGGTTATGGAATGGGAAGGTGTAAGGCACCCATTCCGCCAAGACAGAGTCTAGTCTTCTAGACTCTAATGACCAATATACCCTTTTTTGCATGACGTTGAATGATATGTTGAACATACATGACTGAAAATAATTTAAACAAATTTTCCTTATAAATGATGTCCTCTCTTTAAGAAAATTCCAATTTGTTTTGAATGTTCAAATAGCGTTGAAAACACTATGAACATTTAGACCCCTAATTACAAATTACCAATTCAAGCTTATTATCAAACAATAAATGTACAGAACATGAACATAAGCTAATAACAGAATTGATAAACAATCTAAACCAATTAAAATCACATCCACAGTAGAAATTAAAAGGCAAAGATTAAGGGAAGAGAGATGCAAACACAAGGACAACACAACAATGTGTTATCAAAGAGAAAATCAAAGCCTCGACGTAAAACCTCTCCGCCGCCCTCCAAGCGGTAAATAATCCACTAAAGAATGTAGTTGGGATACATGAACAGCAGAAGACCCTCCAAGCCTAATCTACCCAATGTACCTAAGCCCTCTAAGCTTCTTGCTCCAACGAGGTTGCGCCGAACCTATTTTTTCTTTAGCTTACCGAATTCCGCTATAGCCCATAGCATCAACCAATAATCATTGGTCCCTTCCTAACTGCTTCCCAAAGCACCAAATGGCATTCTCACAGATGTGGGTATGGTGAGAAAAGGATTTAGGTCAAAACCTCTCAAGGATGTAACAATAGAGAGGGTGAGAGTAGAGGAATTTGAAGAGTCTCTATGTGAAGATTTTGGATGAATCAATCCTGTTTTTCTCTAGGGTTTCTCTCTCAAAATTTTCTCTGGAAGCACTCTACGTTTTGTGGGGATATTTATACTAGGGTGAGAAAGGAATGCGAAGAGTCAATTTTTTTTTTTCCCAAACAGGGTGGTCTAGCGACTTGGCCTCGCAACTGGACTGAGTTGCGAGCTAACGGCCTGGCCAACCTAGACTTTTGTCCTGTAGTATAATAGCTGGCGTGATTCTTCAACTCCCTGCATGCTTCACATGTGCGTCAGCTTTGGCGACTTGCAAGCCGCGAGCCACCCGCGAGATCCAGCCGCGAGTCTCTGCTTCACTGCACAGTCTTGAGCATTTCTTCACACTCTTTCACACACTACCCTTACATGAATCCCACCTAAATACAGGGTTACCAATTGCTAAAATACAAGCAAATTTGGCACGGAATAAAGCCAACAGAATGGTTGATTAAATTCAACCTTACATGTTTTATGAATAAAAAAAAATAAGACTTTGTTTGTAAAAAAAACCAGATCTGTTTTTATGTAAAAGAAAGAATGAGATTTTTGTTAAAAAGAATAAGATTTGCCTTGTGTAAAGTTAAAAAAAAAAAAATGATTTTATCAAAAAAATCAGATCTGTTTTTATGTAAAAGAAAGAATGAGATTTCGTTAAAAAGAATCAGATCTGTCTTATGTAAAGTTTAAACAAAATGATTTTATCAAAAAAATCAGATCTATTTTTATGTAAAACAAATAATAAGATTTTATTAAAAAGAATCAGATCTGTTTTTATGTAAAGTTAAAAATAAAAATAAAAAAAATTATCAAGAAAATCAGATTTTTTTTTAATGTATAAAAAGTAAAAAAAAAAAAGATTTTTTGAAAGATGATTCACATTCATGAGATAAATTCATTCTGCATGCATCACATATTTAAAAACTACAACCTAACTTTCAGTCCTTTCATTAAATTTCAAAATCTACAATTTTGTAACAAAGAAAACTTTTTCTAAAAAAATTAGATTTGTATTTAATGAAAATACAGATCAGTTTTGGAATTGAAAAAAGTCAAATTTGTTTTTAATGAAAATGCAGATGAGTTTTGAATTTAGAAAAATCAAATTTGAAAAATACAGATCTGTTTTGAATTAACAAATCAGATCTGAAAATACAGATCAGTTTTTGGTTTAGAAAAATCAAATTTGAAAGATCAGATCAGTTTTTGGTTTAGAAAAATCAAATCTAAAAGACCAGATCAATTTTTTTTTAGTTTTTAAAGAAATCTTTGATAGACATTAGCAGACTTTAGAATTTGAGAAAGAGAACCACAATAAACAATCATCTAAGAACATGTTAAAGAAAAATTCAAGCAGAACATGGTAATTATACATTAGGAGCAAGAAATAATAAAACATGTTAAACATATTCATGCATCATCAACAAAACTAACGGAGAAGAAAAGAAAAAAATAGAATACCTCTTACATGAGCACACTCTTCTAGTTGAAAGAATATTTTAGGATTCAAAGAAATTTATTCAACTCTTTGAAGCCTAAAATACTTTACTTACAAAAAAGAAATTCCTAAGGTAAGAGCCTCTAGAAAGCATTTAACATAAGGGATTTGAAAAATCAGAAGAGAAGAGCTACAAAAAAGGGGGGGGGGGGGGGGGGGGATTAGAAAGTGTGCTGAATTTTGAGAGGCATCCTTTATTTATAGAGGTTGGAATGCTTCGAAAAATTAGTTGAATGATCTAATACAAATCGGGACGCGTCCTTATCTCTAAAAAATCGAAAAGGGTAAGGTTCATCTCAATCCAGGAGTCCTCGAGCCGAGCCACAATTTTGTGCCAATCGGCACTTTTCATGTGCCAATTAGCACTCCAAGAGTGCCAAATGGCCCTCTTGGGTGCCAAACCCACGTTTGAATTTTGGTCCAATTTGGACTCCTTTTTTGAGGATTTTTTAGCTAGGAATTGCACTTAGACGCATTTTTAATTCGTATTCTAAAAATTAATCCCCTTTTCTGGATATTTAGCTCTTTAAAGTGATTATTATCTTATAGATAAACACTCCAAAAAAGTCTTAATTATCCACAATTTCTTTATTATCTGATTATCCATTTTGTTCCCATGCAAGCAAGTCTATTTTTGACACTAACTAACAACCAATCACAAAATTATTTAATTAATTTTAACTGTCTAACTAATCAGAATTAATTTAAATTAATCATGCATGGTTGGTTCCACCCTGACCGTGCAAACTTGATCATGTGATATCTTTCATGCGTGGTTGTTTAATGAATTATGCATGTAATACAACTCTAAATTTTGGGTATATGAATGGTCACTCTAGTCATCTTCCTTGATTAAATTATGGGTGCAAAAACGAGTGTCTACAGTTGCACTTTTAGGCTTCATCTTCTGAAGAGGAGGAAGAGGAAGAAGAGAATCCTCCTCCTAGCCATGCTAGCAGCTCTTCTAGTTCCTTCATGGAGACATATCCTTATTTTCCTGCATGGCAATATGAAGTGATGAATCCTGATGGGTCGTACAATTCTATGACTTTAGATAGGCCAAAGCACACCCCAAATGTCCCTTGGGGTGACCCAGTGTGCTCTTGAATCCATTAGTTTCTTGTCTTCATTTTTTGCTCTTTAAGCTATTCATGAACTAGTGGATTTGTATTTCAGGTCAGAACTGATCTTGTGGAGGAAAGCATGCAGATGATTGGAGGTTTGCAACTAGTAGCACTCACTCAATCTTCTCAATATGTGCTCAATGAAGTGAACTGGGTATAAGATGATGCTTTTTGAGTGTTTTTGCTTGAATTTCCGTGATAATGGATCTAACACTTGTCTTTGTTAATTCTTTAGAATGCTCGAATGGCATTAGCTTATGCCAACACAAGATCTTTGGAGGAAAGGATCAGAAATCTTGAACTTCAGAACCGGCAGAAAGAATCTCGGTTTTATGCAAGTCAGGAAGGAGACACTAAGGGTGGCTCCTCTAGAGGTGGGTCGAGGAAATCTTCGCGTAGGCAGACTCAAAGTCCCAGTGATGCTTGACTTGTATTTTAATTTTCCTGCAAGAACAAGAGAAAGTGTTTCTTAGACAAATTTGTATTAATCTTAGCTTTTAGCTCTTTTTCCTTTGAATTGTTTCTAATCTTGTTAAAACTTTAGATAAGACAAGTTTAGAATTCACCTGATGAAGTCTTGTAGTAACAATTTAAACTCATCTGCCCAATTCTGATGGGATTTGCACTTACTTGAATGAAGCATGGCCAAATGCCCCTAGTTTGAAAACTTTATGCATGATAACCCTTCATTTTTTTAAATAATTTCTCTCTCTCTCTTTTTTTTTTTTTTTTTTGAAAAGGAATGAGTGATTTTTACTTGTTCTAGAAAGAGGGGATAAGGCATGGCCGAATGCCCCTAGTTTAAGAGATGAATGCATGACTTTGAAAATTCTTGATTTGATCAATTTTCTTACCTTCTCCATTTTGAAAACAGTGATGCAGGTGATTGATTTTTAAAAAAAAAGAAAAGGACAAGGCATGTTTAAATGCCCCAGTTTGAAATTCATGCAAATTTTTGAAAACTTTATTGCACAATCAATTTTTTTGAGTGAAAAACAGAGTCATACCAGTTCTAAAAATTGTTCGAAAACACAAAATAAGGTAAACAGGCCTTATCTGGGCTGGGTGCCAATCGGCACTCTTGGAGTGCCGACTAGCACACCCAATTTTAGGCCGATTCCTTGTTCTTTTCCAACACATTTCTTATGTTTTTGGGTTTTTTGAAAAATATTTTCTCTTTGTGACCATAAAACACTGTCCTAGTCAGCTACAAACTCTTGAAACTTATTTAAACCTGATTAAGGACTGAGGTAGCTTATTTTAGCATATATCCTGCAAACAAATCTCCACATCAAAGTTATCAAGAAACAATAATCACAAGCAAGAGTTATCCATGGCTAACAATAAAAAATTTTCTCATTCAACCATTCATGATATCAATAGATAGGTTCGTAGCTTTGATTTTAGCATCAAGACCAATTTCACAGCTTATAAGTTAGAGGGAATCAAGGCCTTGAGGAATGTCAAGATCAAGTGGGATTTCCTACGTGTTGTTATGAAGTTCTGGGATACTAAAGATCATGTATTCCAGTTTAAAACTGCTGAACTTTGTCCCACAATTGAAGAATTTCCAGCTATTATGGGTTATGATCCTAGCAAGAAATCTGTAGCAGATTCTTGTGATCCCAAACATAGAGAGATTTTATCTGATGCTTTAGGACTTCCTACTTCAATTACCAGTAGCATGATTGAAGGACATATGGTGAATCTTCGTGCAATTCTTTCAAGACTAATTAACAAACGCACTCATGGAGTGACTAACAACATGCAAAAGAATTTTGGCTTAGCTCTTTGCTTCGTGGGAAAACTTTTTCTTTACTCTAGAAGGCCCGGTTTTGTGGATGCTTGAGCTATGGGCATTGTGAGTCAAATTAAAGATGGTCATAACCCTACTTCTTTGATCTTGGCAGAAACTCTTTTAGGGCTGGACTCTATATTTCATGGTGGAGAGTCACAAAAATTTCTTAGGAGTCCCTTGACTTTGCAGATATGGTTGATGGAAAGACTGGACATGATTGCCGTACCTACTGTTGCTGATTATGGTCCTGGTAATTTCCTCAGTAGGACTATCCTCAAAATCGAGTGTTAAACTGAAAGCAATTAGGTGAAATTTTTGAACAAGAATCTAGTGTCTCAATTCGATGGAATTGTTATTGGTGGAAGTGCCATCTCCTTTGTTGCGATCCCCGGGATCAGATCACATCTTCATAGTTGGATTAAGGAGGGCAACTTTCTATAAGGCGAATAGACTCTTGAGGTAGTTCCAATATGAGCAAGGAATGCTTGGTGGAAAAGGAAGAAAACCTTTCACTCCTGTGGACACAAATCCTACTTCTATAAGGAACATGTTGTTGGGCTTGGAGATGGCTGACCGAGCGGATCAATCTTTTGTGAAGGTTCACTTTCAAAGGATGACCATAGACTATTCTAACTGGCTAGTGAACAAGATTGTGGATAAGGAGGCTGACATGGTTGCTATGAGAAAACAATTTTTTAGAGACAACCAAGAAACATATGAAGTTGACAACTATGAGTTTAAAAGGAGGGACAAAGATGACAAAGTACCTAACACAGATGGGATCAATGAACAACCAAAGGACAAAAGACTGAGGACAAAATGATCTTCTTATTTTTGGCTTTGAACATGTTTATTTTAAAAGTTGATGTGAAACTCTTAGGTTTAGGAATAATTTAGGACTTTAAGGTTAAGGGTTCTGTTTAGGGTTTAAGTTTTTAAGGTTTGGTTTTTTTATGGCTTGGTTTAGGGTTTGGGTTTTGATTTTTGTGTAATGGCATGACTTAATGGAATGGTTGAATTTTGGAAACAAATTTTTTTTTTTTTTTGGCTTAATAGGTAAATGGTGGGTATAGGGAAGTTGTGACCGGACCAATATATGGTTGCCTACGTACCTCCTTGTCAGAAAGATCAGGTCATCACGTAGTTCATTTTTATTTTCCTTAATTTTTGTCTAGGCCACCCTTTCAGGTTTTCAACCGAGCAAGCTCTCTCACTCTCTCTTTTTTCACTCTCTTTTTGCATAGATTGCCCTTTCGGGTTTTCAATCTATCCTTTTTTTTTTTTTCTTTTTTTTCTTTTTTCAAACCTAGGAAGGGAAATAACATAATTTACAACCACTTCAAATGTGGTGTTTTCAGACTACCACCTCAGACGTGGTATTTCTTCAATTGATCCATGTTGGTTGGCTTAGTAAAAGGGTTTGCATCTAAGTCCATCAACATTACTACTCCCCAAAGTATATATGCTTGATAATATAAGGACCTGCCCAATTTTGCTTGAAATTCCCGTTTGTTTCTTGTATGGGGGCTCAAATTTCTTTTGACAGTAAATCTCCTAACTTCAGATCTCTAGTTCTTACGTTCTTGTCAAAAGCTTTCCTAAGCCTCCTTTGGTAACCTTGAATGGGGTACAAGGAATTGAGTCTCTTCTCATCCATCATGCATAATTGGTCATACCTACTTTATAGCCAATCTACTTCTGGGATTTCACTCTCCAGTACTGTTCTCAATAAACGAACACCCATTTTAATGGGAAGGACTGCTTCCATCCCATACATCAAGGAATAAGGAGTGGCTCCTATGGAAGATCAAATTGGTGTCCTATACCCCCAAAGTGCATAGGGTAATTGTAGATGCCAATCCTTGTAGTTCTTTGTACTCTTCTATAGAATTTGCGCAATGTTTTTGTTACTAGCATCAACTGCTCCATTAGTCTGAGGACGGTAAGGTGAGGATCTATAGTGCTGAATATTGAACTGTCGAAGTAGCTTCTCTGTTTCCCCCTTGAAATGCAGCCCATTGTCTGAGATAATTTCATGCGGTACCCTATATCTACAAATGATATTAGTCTAAATAAACTGAGCAAATTTCTTTGAGTTCAAAACCTTGTTTGAGGCAGCTTCCACCCATTTAGTGAAATAATCAATAGCAACAAGTATGAATTCATGGCCATTGGATGTTGTTGGGTGAATCTTCCCTATAATATCTATTCCCCATGTAGAGAATGGCCAGGGTGAAGTCATGGTATGCAACGGCATAGGTGGCATGTGCTTCAGATCTCTATGGACTTGGCATTGATGGCACTTCCGAACATGAGCTACACAGTCGGCTTCCATAGTAGTCTAGTAATAACATTGTCTCATTATCTTCTATGACAGCATGTGTGCATTCATCTGTGGCCCAAAATTTGACTCATGAACCTCTTCAATTATTTGCTGTGCTTCCTTGGCTGTCACACAAAGGAGATGAATTCCATCATATGATCTTCTGTAAAGCCTCTCCCCATAAATAATATAATTAGTGGACAACCTTCTTATGGTCAATTGGTCATTCTTGTCTACAAACTTTGGGTATGTCCCATCGTTGAGGTATTGTAAAATGTCTGAATACCATTCAACTTCTCTATTCATTCCCTCATCTCCTTCTATTGACATGCAATAAGCTGGCTTCTCTTTTTGTTCCACCACTATTGGTCTAGCTTTGTTAGGTTCTAAAGATTTAGATTTGAATATTTAAAATCACATTTGTATTGTGTTGGCAAACCGAGAGCAAAACATGTCTAGTCTAAGTTTTAGGCAATGCTTAAAAGTGGGTGTTTTAAGTTTCAAGTCCAGCTGAGTTCAGAAAAAGAAGAGTGTAATTTTTCCTTGCTCGACCAATCAAGAATTAGGCTTAATCGATCAAGAACCACAGGCATAGCTTTTTCTACAGATTTTTAAACCGGCCCAAGCCCATGAAAACGTTTAAGTTTTCATCTAAACTTCTCCACATATGAAAGTGAAACCCTAGCCAAGTTTTGAAGCTACTGAAGAAGACTTGTGTGTTACTCTTTGTGAGATCTGAGAGGTTTTGTACCTTCTAAATACACAAGAATCTACCAGAGCAAAAATTACAATCAAGTGTTTGGTAGAACATAGTTGTTGCATCAAGATCATTATTGATGGTAATCTGAAACCTTTGAGTGGGATCTCAAAGTCATAAGCAAGGTGGCTTGTGTTGTTGTAAATCCAAGAAGATAAGGAGTCTGTGGATTCAGAGCTTGCACGTGGTCATGTTAGTAAGTTACTATTGGAGGTAGCAATAGATTTAAGATAAAATCTGATTGTAAAAAATTCAATTCTCGTATAGTGGATTTGTTTTACCTTGAGGATAGCTAGGTTAAATCCTCTCCAGGTTTTTACCTTGAAACAGTTTGTTTCATTAGTTTTCCTGGGTCATCATATCGTGTGTTATTTACTTTTCCGCATCTTTGCATGATTTGATTTATTTGTGCTTAACCTAGATCTGAATAATTAATCTAAGTAATCACTTGCTTAATATATTAGGTTAAACAATCTAGTTTAAGGGGTCTAAACGAACAAACAAGCTTATCTTCCTTAGGTCCATCCATCATGGATGCCATTGTTGCTAAAGCATCTGCAATTTGATTCTGCATTCTTGGCACATATTGGTACTGGATCTTACTGAATTTCAAGGCCCACTTCTAGAGACATTCATGAGAAGGCATCAGCCTTTCTTCCTTGATCTTCCATCTATTCTGAATCTAATAAATTATCAAGGCTAAATCACCATATACTTCCAACTCTTTTACTCCAAGACCTAGGGCTGCTCGCAACCCCATAATGCAAGCTTCATATTCAGTGGCTTTATTAGTTTCAGGGAAGTTAAGCCTACCAGAGAATGGGATGTGTGCTACGATTTAAATAATGCTCCCAAGTGCAGGATTGTCGCGAAGTAATAACTCGGAAAGTCTGAGGTCAAATCCACAGGGAAAAGGGAATTGATTAGCAAACCACAAGAGAATAAAACTAAAATAATAAAGTTTAATTGAAGATATTTTTGATAGTTTAGAAAAGGTAATTTAAATTGAGAGAAAATAGCAATATATTAAGGCGCTAAGGTTTAGGGATCCACACACAACACATCTATTGGTAGTCTTAACAATATTTATTTTATAACTCAACTAAAATTCATAAGAAGGATGATCTTAGTCAGATGATTTAACAATAAAACTCAAGAATTAATTTGTCAAAGGTAGTTTCATGCAATTGATTGATTTTGGGCAATACAAAACTAGTGAATTAGTTCGCAAGGAATACTAAGCATTTAACGTGCCCAAAGTCTATGATAAATCAAAGGATTATACAGAACTAAACACTTTTCTAGATGAGTAAAACAATCAAAAACATAAAAACATAAGCATTTAAACCAATAAATAATTGTTAAGAACATACCAATAAACGGTTGGATTTCACCCCTTACCTTAGCAAGGCTTTTAGCAAGCCATAACATAAATAGAACTCTTAAAACTCTAAAGTAACTTTAAAGAAACCTAAATTATGTTCTACAGCAACTCCCTTCTGAATTTTTCCCTAAAGAGCCTTTAAATAGGTCAAGGAATCCTATTACAAGTTGAATTCCCATTTGGAGAAAATCCCAGGCTTTTAGGCTTCACTTAACCGACATTTTTGGCCTATTTAAATTCATAATTAGGACTTTTTGATAAACTAAAAAGTTGTATCCCTTTAAGTTAGCTTTCCAGCCTAACTTGAATCATCTCGATTGGATATCTGAACCGAAAGTTATGCTCCAAATACTAACTGGTGTGCAAGCTGGAATCCTAATCCGAATTGGACTTGGATTAGGTGCAAATTTCCTTTGATTCCTTGCTCCAATTGGACTTTAATTTAATTGGGTTGGCCTTATTTGACTTCACCATGACCCTTGTAAAATTAAAGTCCATTAGCTTTCTTCTTTGCACAAATTCACTTATTTAATTTCATTATTCTACAAAAGACAAATTCACGCATTAAAATCCAATTAAACACAAAATTGATTATTTAGCATTATTCCAAAATCAACTATAAAATGCATGAATTAACTCAAAATAAGTATGATAATGCTTTTCTAATAATGATATAAATATGCAAAATTAAGCTATTATCAATGCGTGTCCCTTTCGGAGAAATTAAGAGAACTCCAATGCCACTTCCATTTTGATTAGTTGCTCCATCAAAATACATCTTCCATGATTCTACCTTGATCCCCATGATGTACTCATCCGGAAAGTCTCCTTGGTTTTCTTCAACTTCTTTAGGTGAATAGTGGGCTAAGTGATCAGTAATTGCTCTCCCCTTCACAGACTTCTAAGTCACATATTAAATATCAAATTCTAACAGAAGCAAAACCCATTTAGCTGTCTTCCCATCCTGCACAGGCTTTTCCATTAAATATTTCAAAGGATCCATTCTTCCAATCAACAAGAGCTTAAAAGCAAGCATGTAATGTCTGAGTTTGCGGGTTGCCCATTCAAGTGCTACACATGTCTTCTCAAGTGGTGAATACTTCTCTTCATAAGCCAAAATCTTTTTGCTGATGTAGTAAATCGCATTCTCTTTCCTAGACTCCTCTAGGTACTGAGCAAGCAAAGCCCCCATTGCTATGTCCATAGTTATAAGATACAACAATAATGGCTTTCAGGTACTGGTGGAACCAATATTGGTGGCTTCATTAGATAATTCTTAATCTTCTCAAAAGCTTCTTGGCATTGTTCATTCCATACTGTGGGAACTTCTTTCTTGAGCAGTTGAAAAAGTGGCTCACGTGTCATGGTAAGTTGGGCTATAAATCTGCTGATGTATTGTATCCTCCCTAAAAATCCTCGGATCTCCTTTTCAGTTCTTTGAGGCTTCATCTCTACAATGGCCTTGATTTTGTCTGGATCGACTTCAACTCCCCTCTGACTTTCCATAAATCCCAATAGTTTTTCGAATGTTACACCAAAAGTGCACTTCTTTGGATTTAATCGCAACTTATAGAATTGGATTCTTTCAAAGAACTTCCGTAAAAATGGTATGTGCCCTTCATGGTCTTTAGACTTCACTATCATGTCATCAACATAAACTTTTACTTCTTTGTGGATCAAATCATGCAACAAAGTAGTGGCTGCACGTTGGTAAGTAGCACCAGCATTCTTAAGGCCAAATGGCATGACCTTGTAACAATACGTCCCCCATGGAGTGATGAAGGAGGTTTTCTCCATATCTTCTGAAGCCATCTTTATCTGATTGTACCCTGAAAATCCATCCTTAAATGGCAGCAAGGCATGTCCTCCTATGTTATCAACCAAGATGTCAATGTAAGGCAAAGGAAAATCATCTTTTGGGCAAGCCTAATTAAGATCTCAAAAGTCTACACACATTCTCACTTTCCCATTGTTCTTCGGCACCGGAACCACATTAGCTAACCATTATAGGTAGTTGACCACCCTAAGGAATCCTACATTGTACTGTTTCTCGACTTCCTCCTTAATCTTGAGAGTCCACTTTGGCTTCATTCTTCTTAATTTCTGCTTGACCGGCTTCATGGTTGGATCTGTGGGAATGTAATGCTGCACTATATCTGTATCAATCCCAAGCATGTCTTCGTATGACCATGCAAATACCTCTTTGAATTCTGTCAGTAAGGCAACTAATGCATCTTTCTCATAGGATGTTAGGGTATTGCCCACTTGTATCATTCTAGTTTCATCATCAGTTCCCAGGTTAATAGGTTAGGTTTCTTCTTTTATAGGTTCTACATGCCATTGTTTTAATTCCTTATTGTTAAGAGTTTCTATACTAATTTCTGAAATAAAAACATTCAAAGCCAACAAATGAGCAGAATAAAAAATCATATTATAAGGAAAAGAGTTCTCAATAGACTCAGCAAAAACAGACTCTATAGGAATACGATCACAAATAGACTCAACAGGAACAATAATACTAGCAGAAAACAGACTCAATTGGAATAGAAACAATATTTTTGGCAAGAGTGACTGGCTCGATGGTCTTGATCTTCTTAACAGGAGTGATTGGCTTGACGATCTCAATCTTCTTCACAGAGTCCTCCATGGGGTGGCTCCCTTCCATGCGCAATTCTTCAACTCGGTTGTGGCTTCAACTATGGCGAGCAGCTCCCAGTGAGTTCCTTCTTCCCTCAGTATCAGTACTAGGGGGTCTTCATTCATATAATACCTTCACCATCAATCTCCGTATCTGTGGGCTTCTCAGTCACATAAGCATCTAGACACTCTATACTGTCCATCCACTCACCAAACAAATCTTGCTTTCCTTTGTTGCTCAGTTGGATGTATTGAGGGAGGTAGTCTGACTCATTCCCTCCCATTCTCACATCCTCATCTTCAAGACTCTTTAGTGTTAAGTTTCTGAAACTGTGGATCATCAATTTTCTATCTAGAATGGCCAATCTAGCATCTATGTTGTCTTCTTCCTCAGTGTATGGAGCCAGTGAGCCAAGTTTTGAATTATGGAACGACTCCAACTCAGGAATTTCTCTACCATGGTTGTCATAACGAGGACCTGACCTTGAGCTACCATCAGTAATGCAACTCCAATCTGAGGGCCGGCCGTAGGGGTAATCATCATAGTCTATATTATCGGCTTCTTCAACCACTTCTCCTATAGCTTCCAACTCATTTCTAGCTCATATTCTTCACTTTCAATGCCATTCTCCATGTCTAAAGGTTTAAGTTCAACATCATCCTCTATATCTCCATCATAGTAGTCTACGTCGTTATTTGAGTGGTCTTCATAAAAAGGCCCTTCATCTTCATCTTCTCTATCACTAGGGGGTTCACCCTAATCATTGCCACTATATTGGCTATCATAGCTTTCACTACAGTTGCTTTCGCCATCACTATTACTATCATCCTCATCATTTCCACTGCTACTACTGCTACTATCACTACTACTATCACTCTTGCTGTCATCATCATCACTAGGGGCTTCTCCCCCTTCTTTGTCACTTGTCATTGCTTCATATGGGCTCTTCAAATGCATGTTGGCAAGCTTCCCAATACACTTCTTCTTCTATATTGCATATGGCACCTCCCAGAAGTGTAGTCATCGCATTAGGGTCCATGTAATCAACCTAATCAGTAGGGACCCAATTTGTGTCTTCCTTCTTCAACTCTGGAAGCCTGTTGTTGCAATCAAATAATAGCTCAAATCAAGGCACCATTGTTCTTGACTCAAGATTGAATCTCGGTTTAGGGAATCCCCAATAGCATTGACTATCTCTAGCTTTAACAAACTTTCCATTCAATGTGGGAGTATAGGGCATTAGGGGTTCCGAGGGATAAAGAATACCCTTTTCTTTAGCCTTGGCACAAGCCATTCTTCTCACCTCCATCTCCAACAAGTCATCATCAGTAGGCTTATAACCTAGTCCAAAAGGTGGTGTGGCAGTGGGAATTATTGGGACTTGAGCAATTACCTTCTTCACAGTCTTCCCTAACTTCATCCCTGGAAGGTAATTCATTCTCCTCATCATTGCCACCATGTTATTGCTACTGTATAGAGCAAAATCCTTGGGGATCTTCTCCACTTCTTCTTCTCTTCTTTCAAAACCAGGATTCTCAATTTTGAAAGCCATCCAAGGTCAATGGCTTCTTCTCAAAATCAATAGCAAAAATAGGCTTCGGTATGGTCAAAGTATCATTGTATATGGTAACTATAGCTCCTTCATGTGCAAACCGAACCTTTTGGTATAGGAATGAAGGTACAGCCTCTGTGTCATGGATCCATGGTTGCCCAAGGAGCATGTTGAAACATGATGCTATGTTCAGGACTTGAAATTCCACCTTCTTGATCATTGGCCCAATAGTGAGCTCTAGTGTCACAGTTCCCAAGACCTCCCTTCTACTATTATCAGAGGCCCTCACATGCTGATTAGTCGACACAAAATCTCCAATACTTAAACCTAAGCAACTTGCAATCTTTAAAGGACACATATTTAAGGCACTTCCATCATCAATTAGAACCATTGGAATCCTCTTACCTTAGGATTTTACAGTAATATGCAATGGGTCATTGTGCTGTTTCTCCTTCTTCATCAAATCTTTGTTAGAGTAGGAAATAGTGAGTTACCTATTTATAGACCCAATCAAAGCATTCAGATCTTGAGAGGTAGTCATTGTAGGGACTTGGATTTGATTGAGAAGGTCTACCAAATTCTGGCGGTGCTTGTATGTGGCCATGAGTAAAACTTATAAAGATATATTGGCTTGTGTCTTCTATAATTGCTTGATGACCTCATCCTTTTCGGTGGGTGTTTATTGGGTGGCTTTGTTCAAGGCTTCTATTGGGTTGTTTGTCTCCAAATGTGGGGTTTGAAGTGTCTTCCCCTTGTGATGTGGGTAATTTTTGTTGGGTCATTTAGATCGGTGTCTTAGGGTTTGAAGTGTCTCCCCCATATGTGGATGTCGGGTCATTTGATTGGGGTTTGAAGTATCTCCCCCCGTATGCAGGTGTTTGGTAACTTATTTGGGGTTTGAAGTGTCTCCCCCCATTTATGGATGTTGGGTAGTTTGATTGGGGCTTGAAGTGTCTCCCCCTATTTGTGGATGTTGGGTAATTTGTGGTTTCTGTTACATCTTCACTCCATATATTATACCCTACAGTGGACATCATTCCCATCAACTCTTCCCATGTCATCATAAAGCACTCGGATAAGTCACAAATCAACTCAGGCAGGTCCTCTTCACCTTCCTCTTCAGTCATCAAGCAATTAATTCTTGGTCCTCTCCCAAAATTGTGATTAGGCAAGGGATTATTAGTGATGCTTGGCCTTGTAAGCGGTGCAATCACCTTAATGTCTATCAGATCTTGAATTCCATGACGAAGGCCAAAACACTTGTTAGTATCATGGCCAGGGCTTTGATGATAGGCATATCTCTTAGTCACATCAAATCTTGCAAGCAATGGGTTTGGGATTGGTCTTGGATCTAAGGGCTTTAGTAACCCTTTTGCTTTTAGTTTTTCAAACACTTGGCTCACAGGCATATACAACTCATAAAACTCCTTCCTAGGCCTTAGGGTGGCCCTTGTGATATTTGCATGGGGGCAATAGGAGCAATAAGTTGGTAAGGATCATTTTTGTATGTATTAGAAACTTCTGCAGTTTTAGAACTAGATCCTAAATTCTTTTTAAACCTTGGTGGGTCCTTATTCTTTATAGTGCCATTATTTATTGCATCCTCAATTTGGGTTCCAGCAACAATTAATGCTTTAAAATTAGGAAAATACTGAGCAAACAAATATTTATGGTATACAACCATGGTTAACCGCTCTTCTTCACTTGGCCTATTCATCATCTATGCCGTCTTGGATCTCCACTTGGTAATAAAGGTAGAGAAATATTCTTTCGGCTCTTGCTTCGTGGTCTCTAAATCTCTCCTTGTCACATCCACCTCTATGTTGTACTTGTATTGATTGTGAAATTGGCAGCAGATGTCCTCCCAACTCCTTACTCTAGCATCATCTAGGTTGAGGAACCACCTAAAAGCAACTCCAGTTAGGGTGTTTTGAAACATTTGAGCAAGTAATTCTTCAGTTGCTCCTAGGGGCTGCACAACCCTCATATACATCTTTAAATGGGACTTTGGGCAGCCAGTCTCGTTGAACTTGTCCAAGGTTGGCATCTTGAGCTTGGAAGGCAATTTTACATTAGGGAAGAGTAAGAGTGATTGGTAGTCCATGAGGTCTTCCATCTTACAAGCTCTCTTGATCATCTCTTTCATCTTGTTTATCCTCTCGTTGATCTTCTTCTTGCTCTCCATGGTTGGAGGATTATGGTCAGTCTTGTTCTCCTCTTGGCCACTCTTCAGGTTCTAAAATTGTTGCACCATAAGGTTCATGTCCTCCCTCAATTGGATTTGACTAGCTACCATGGTGTTTAGTAGCTCTTGAATGTTCACGGGTTCTTCAGTATTTGGTTGTTCTCTCCCTACCTTCATAGCGATGGAGTCTTCAGACTTCTTGTGGCTTGGACTATCTTGTAAGTCGAATACGAGATAGTGATGTTGTAGCAGTGGAGTGTCTTCTATGCTCACGAGCTTTAGTATCGTGATGGGAGTGATGGGCTTGGAACTGGAACTACTAGCTTGAGTGTTGGTCTTGGGTTCTCTCTGAAGTCTTCCCTCATATCTTGACCAAATTCTCCCCTAAGAAAAGGCTTGGTTAGGTCAATCAAAGTTAGGTCCCCATCTTCATCAATCAACCAACCAAACAAACACATGCAACATGCAATGCAATTTTAACATGGACTAACCTAAAGGTAGGTTCTAAGTCATTACATTGTAGGGTGGGTTTGCTGTTTCATTGTTTCCCATAGTTAAGACGTTACACCTCCCAACTTGTAATGTAATGAACATTACTTTGGTTCGAACCTATCCTTTATAGTCAACAAGAAGTGATCCAGTGACTTTGGACTATGAGTTCGTGAGTTCGCCACTAAATACCTGAATCTAATGAAGAACGGTGATTCATGGTTACTACCACCATTTTGTTGAGATGGGTGCATACATATTTGTTGTTTTGATGGCACACACTATGACAGTTAGGGAAAGCTTTTAACAATTAACATGGCAACACAAACAAAAAAAAAATCATACAAACATCTCAAGGCATAAATAAACAAACAAACAACAATATCATGCAAAAGACAAGGGAATACAGTTGGTCACTTAAAGTCTAACACGAAGCTTAGCCCTCGACCTCCCCAGTGGAGTCGTCACTATGAGAGATCGAGAAATTGGGTGCTCTCAAAAAAGATATTTGGGTGTTTTTAAGTGCATCTCTCTTTTTGGGTAAGTAATGTGGAGTCGCCACTTATTTTTTATACAAAAAAAAAAAAGAAAAAGAAAAAATAAATACGAATTACATTATCAAAATACTTCATTGTCATTTATTAAATAAAGAAAAGTACAATTTTGGTAAATTAACCTTACAAGCCTTTGGGTTCTAGTTACAATATATGCAAAAGAATACAAAACTTTGGTCCTAATTACAATCTACCAAAATTAAAAGACAAAACACTAATCTACCTATCCAAAAATCCTAAGCTCGGGAGTTAGGTTACGGAATGGGAAGGTGTTAGGCACCCATTCCGCCCAGACAGAGTATGGTCTTCTAGACTCTAATGACTAATATACCCTTTTTGCATGATGTTGAATGATATGTTGAACACACACGACATACACTTGACAAAATTAATTTAAATAAATTTTCCTTATGGATGTGTCCTATTTTAAAAATATATTCAAATATGTTTTGTGAATAAAAAAATTGGATTTGTAAAAAAAATCAGATCTGTTTTTATGTAAAAGAAATAATAAGGTTTTTATTAAAAAGTATCAGATTTGTTTTGAAAATAAAAAAATTGGATTTGTAAAGAAAATCAGATCTGTTTTTAGTAAAAAAAAGAAAAAAAAAAGAGAAAGAGGATCCATGTTCATTAGATAAATTTATTATACATGCATCATATATTAAAAAAAAAAAAATAGATAAGACTTCAACCTAACTTTCAATTCCTTCTTTTGAACTTCAAACTTTGCAATTTTGTAACAAAGAAAACTTTATCTAAAAAAATCAGATCTGAATTTAATGAAAATACATATCAGTTTTTGTGTTTAAAAAAAATTAGATTTGAAAAATACAAATCAGTTCTGCACTAAAAAAAATCAGATCTAAGAGAAATAGATTAGTTTTTGAGTCTTTAAAAAAAAAAAATTGGATCTGAAAAGTACAGATTAGTTTTTGTGTTTAGAGAAAATCAAATCTGAAAATAACAAATCAGTTTTTGTGTTTATCTGAAAAATACAGATAATTTTTTGTGTTTAGAGAAAATCATATCTGAAAAATATAGATCAGTTTTTGTGTTTAGAGAAAATTAGATGTGAAAAATACAGATCAGTTTTTGTGTTTAGAGAAAATCAGATCTGAAAAATACAGATCAGTTTTTGTGTTTAGAGAAAATCAGATCTGAAAAATACAGATCAATTTTTGTGTTTAGAGAAAATCAAATTTGAAAATACAGATTAGTTTTTTTTAGTTTTCATAAAAGAATTTTGTTAGCCATTGCAGATTTTGAAACTTAAGAAAAAAAGTTACAATAAACAATCACCTAAGCCCATGTTAAAGAAAATTCTAGCAACGTATTTAAGCATGGTAACCATATCAAGAACAAAACATAATAAAAATATGCTAAACATATTCATGCATCATACTAATTAATGGGGGGGAAAAAAACAGAATACCTCTTGCATGAGCATGCTCTTCAAATGAATGAATATTTTAGAAATCAAAGAAGCTTGTTCACCTTTTTGAGGTCTAAAATACCTTACTTACAAAAAAGAAGTTCCTAAAACAAAAGCCTCTAGAACGTCTTTACCGTAAGGGGAATTGAAAAGTCAGAAGAGAAGAGCCCTTAATTCTGATTTGTTTCCTCTATTTATAAAGGTTGGGATGCTTAAAAAATGAGATCGGATACGAATTGGAAAGCATCCTTATCTCTAAAAAATCGTAAAAGATAGTTCTTATCTCAATCAGGGAGTCCCTGGGCCGTGCCAACAATTTGGGCCAATTGGCACTCCAAGAGTGCTGAATGACCCTCTTGGGTGCCGAGTCCGCATTTGAGTTTTGGTCCAATTTGGACTCCTTTTTTTTAGAATTTTTGAACCAAGAATTGTACTTAGACGCATTTTTAATCCGTATTCTAATAATTAATCCATTTTTCTAGATATTCAGGTCTTTAAAGTGATAATTATTCCAAAAAGTCTTGATTATCCACAACTTCTTTGTTATCTGATCATCCAATTTTTTCCCATGCAAGCAAGTCTATTTTTGACATTGACCAACAACCAATCACAAAGTTATTTAATTAATTTTAATTGTTTAGCCAATCAGAATTCATTTAAATTAATCATGCATGGTCGGTTCCACCCAAATAAAATGCATGCAAACCGTGCAAACTTGATCATGTGATATCTTTCAATTCGACGGTCTAATTTGGAAATCAGACACACCATTGCGACCATTAGAACCTCAAGATCATTTTTATGATATGCAATGAATGAATTAATACATGTAATGCAACTCTAAATGTCAAGTATATGAATAGTCACTCTAGCCATCTTCCTTGATTAAATTATGAGTGCAAAATCGAGTGTCTACAAGTAGCAACTAAAACAAACCTTCTGTTACCTGTGGCTCGTGGGAATGGCCCTACAATGTCTAACCCACGGTGCAAAGGGCCAAGGGCTAGTGATTAGGTTCAAGTTGCCACCTGGTTGTTGTATATTTGAGGCATGTTTTTTACACCAATCGCACTTCTTGACATACTTGGTTGCATTGCTTTGCATGTTAGGCCACTAAAATCCCTAAGTCATTGCTTGGTGGGATAATGATCTTCCCCCAGAGTGACCACCACAAACCCCTTCATGCAACTTAGCAAGGAGATCAGTGACATCATTAAGGTGAAGACACCGCAAATATGGACCCCCAAACGATTGTCGGTACAGCTTCTTATCCTCAGATAACCAAAATCGAGAGGACATTCTCTACACCTTCTCGGCCTAACTACGGTCATCGATTAGCCAGAAAGGAGATAACGAGGTCCATCCAACTCAGATCGGACGCCGAAGCTACTACTACAATTGGGCGATGCTCTATGCTTGGACGCTCTAATAACTCCATAGAAATCATTCGTGGAAGACATTCATCTAATGATGAAGCCAAAGTGGCCAAAGAATCGGCGTGACTGTTCTGACCCTTTGGGACTCTAACCACACTCACTTTTCAAAAACATGCTTGCAGAGTCCCAACCAACTTCAAATATTGTGACATACGGGGGTCCCTCGCTTCAAAACTTCCTTTTACTTGGCTTACTACTAGCCTTGAATCCGAGAATATCTCTACCTCTTTGACACCTAACTTTTAGATTGCTCTAAGTCCAGCAATAAGCACTTCATACTCGGCTTCATTGTTTGAAGCCTAGAAGCCCAACCTTAGTGATTTCTCTAACCTTAACCCTTCAGGGGATATCATAACAATCCCAACTCCCACTCCTCTAACGTTTGACATCCCATCCACAAACACTTGACATGGTTGAACAAAGGCTTGGCATACCCCTACTGTGACCCCTAGTGCTAGTGTGAATTCTACCATAAAATCCGCTAACACCTGACCCTTAATAGAGTTCTTCGGTTTATACTTTATACCAAATATCCCGAGTCTTGTTCCCCACATAGCTATCCTCCTAGGATTGTAGGGAGTATTCGATCAACACCCAAACCGTGTGAGCTTGGAAATAGTGGGGCAATTTTCTTGTCATGTGAACCAACGCCAATGCCATCTTCTCCAATGGTAGATACCAAGTCTTTGAATCCACTAACATCTTGCTAATGTATTATACCGACCTCTGAATTCTGTCTTGATGTCTTAATAACACAGCACTTACAGCATGATCGGAGACCGCCAAGTACATATACAAATCTTCCCCGAGCTCGGGCTTGGATAAAATGGGAGGGCTGGCCAAATAGCACTTCAAATCTTGGAACGCCTCATCTCATTCCTCAGTCCACTAAAAGCCCTTCCATTTTTTCAATAGCTGAAAGAAAAGCCCGTACCTATTTGTCGATCTCGAAATGAACCGATTCAGGGCTGCAACCATCCCCGTAAGCCTCTGCATTTCCTTGGGGTTACTCGGTGGATTAAGCTGCTAAATTGCCTTGATCTAGTCGAGGTTAACCTTGATGCCCCACCTTTACAAGTTGCTCTAGATGATCTTTTAGCACCTGGCATTGCTTGGTAGTATGGCCCTTCTCCCTATGATATATGCAATACAAACTCTAATTTCTTTTAGCTAGGTCCCCGCCCATCTTCCCCAGCCACCAAAAATATGGCTCGTTCTTAATGCTTTCAATGATCTTGTGGACGGGTTCTTTAAAGGCTACATTAACTCCTTCGGGTCGTGGTACTGTATTCAACACCGTTGATTCCCTTCTGGTCCTCTATTGGAATCCCCCGGGCCGAAGATCTTTGTTGTATTCGGAAGAGGCTGGAGCTTTGCCCTTACTCTACTATCTAATATCCTCTAGCCTTTTAGGTTCCTCAATCCTCCTCATTAACTAGTGCATGTTCTCGGGGGAACGCACGGTTAGAGAATCCCTTAATTCTAACTCCTAAGGTAGTCCAAGCTTAAACGTACTCGCTGCCACCTACTCATTTCCTCCTTTTATTTCATTGTACAACTCCCAATACCTATTCGCATACGACCGAAGAGTCTCTCCACTTCCTATCTTCATGGATAACAATGCGTCGATCGGTTGAAGGACCCTACTGCAAGTGATAAATTGGGCCTCAAATGCCTGAATCAACTCCTCAAAATTGTGTATGGACCCTTTCCTTAAACCATTGAACCATCTAATTTTCATGGGCCCGAAACTGGATGAGAACACCTTGCACATCAACCTGTCATTCCGGAAATACAGAGACATCATCTGAATATAATGGCTAATGTGTTCCACCGGGTCGGTTTTGCCATTATAGCATGTTAGGACATATGTGTTTCACTTGTTAAGAGAACATATATCATTCTTTTATGTAGTTGGCTAATCCTTTGACAAAACGCACTTTACTTGTATTTGGGTAGATCTAGGATATGTTTGATGCTTCAAGAAACCTTGTTTCAAGTTCAAGTGTTAAAGCCATGCAAGTCTGTCCAAGAATCAAGTGAGAAAGTGCTGAATTTTAAAGATCGATAGCTATTCGACACCTCTCGACAGCTAGGCTATCTATCGAGCTCTTCAGTTAATTGTTATCGTAATCTCGACACCTCTCAATAGCTAGATCGATTGATCTAGCAATGTTTTGTCCCCTCGACAGCTCCTTGATAGCTTCTCGATAGTTGTATCTGTCGAAGTTTAAAGCTCGACACCTCCTCGACACCTCTCGATCGATCAAGGTTACGGGAATTCAGATTTCCAGATCTGATTTTTGGCCCATACTGACATGTATGTGTAGGGTTTCTTTTCTCACAACCCTAGACTTATATAAGGCTTATTTTAGAGGCCGTCACATAAGAGAATACAAGAAAGACATATGCAAAAGGTGACCTATGCCTTATTCTCTCTGAAAGAAGCTACTGCGTCTTTGCGCCTTAGGATTTTGTAACCAATTGCTTCTTAATCTTCATTGTTGATGAAGCAAAGAACTTTACAACCAACAATTGGTGATTAAGTCGCGTACTGGGATCTGCGCAATTGGTTAGTCACGTACTGGGATTTGTGCATCAAATGGGTGGCATTCATATATTGAAGAGTTCAGAGGTTCTGAAGTAGTAAAAGGTTTCTGATGTGAGTTCATCTATGAGGATTGTAAAGTCTAGGGGCAACGATTTTGTACTAGATCTGAAACTTCTCTTTACTACAGTGGATTGCTTTTTAGGAAGGTTTCCTCCCAGGTTATTTAGTGTGAAACTAGTTTGTTTCATTGGTTTTCCTGGGTCATCATATCTTGTTTTATTTATTTTTTCACTGCATGATTTTGACATAATATTGATGTTTGTTTGTTTTAACAAGTTTTATTCATAATAAATCTAAATAACAACTTAAGTTTAAAACTTGTTAATTTTATCAATTGGGGTCTAAATTTTCTAACATAGCAAATGAATGGCGGGCGATTGAAATGCCTCGACATCTCCGTACACTCTATCTCGTAAGAAAATGGTGATCAAGCAGCTCTCCGAAGCGTTCGGCTTATGGCGTCCAAAGTTGCATTAGGGTGCCCACACCCTGTACCTGTTCGGCGTGTCAGGACGACGTCCCACAGTTTTGTTGGACCTATCTTTCAACTGTCATGAACCATTCCAATGAGACAATCCAACAATGCCGCTTCCAGTATAGTCGGGATCATCAAACAACCCCTCACAATACCTTCTACGACATCGACCCCTAATCTCTATTTCCAGTTCCTTAATCTACTTCTATAGGTTTTCGAGCTCCTGGTCCCATTCATTTCAATATGACCACTCAGGAACGTAAGATACTAATCTTTCCCCTTGTGAAGATCCCTCATCCGAATCAAGTCTTGTCTCATGCCCATCTTACATGCGATCCTGTTCTATTTTCCGTTCCCTCTCTAACCTCTTCTAGCCTCGAGACGAGGCCCTTAAATGATTGCCTTTAGGGCCAACCGATCCTTCTCCTACATGTGGACCTTCCATTATGGATGATATCAGGCTAGCTCGAAGTCTTATGCTAAGTGGGATCCCCGATGGTTCTCACTAGGTAGGGATTGAGCTCCTAATTTATTTGTTTGTGGGTATGACTAACATCCTACTATGGAAAACGTCAAATGCTGCCTTGACAGCCCAACAGTATAACACAAGAACCTTTCATTTGTATCACTCTCCCTTCCCTGGTATTTTCCCCCTCTCACCTTCACTCCTGTTTCTCACACCCTGATTTTTGCCAACCAACCCTTTCTCTTCTATCCTACCTATGCTCACCACCCTGGACTACTCTAGCAATCCTAGCATAGATCTTGTTTGCCACCTCATCAATCTCACCACCATTAGGAGTGATAGATCTCTCATGCTCTTGGCTTTGCCTAAGGCGATGTTCTAGAGTTGTAACCTCATCTACGTGCCTTACTTTATAGGCTTTCTTTTTAGGAGGCATAGTGTACAAAGGTACTTATACCTATACCAAGAAACAAAGCAAGTAAATCACAAGGCAACATAGGAGGTTAGCATAAACAAGCTTGATAAGGATAAAGGAATAGCATGTGAAGGCTTCAACAAATGCACTAAACAAATGATTCATTAAACCCCTAATGCTCTGACTTATATCAAAATCAATTCCTATTTCAAAGTCTACAAAATCATAACCTAAGCTCTGATACCATAATTGTCACACCCTGAACCCAAAAGCATCCAAAGCATGAGAAATACAACTCAAAGGTACCTAAATATTTTTCCTTTTTGACAAATCAATCCAAATAATCCATACCAAGTAGCAACATCAAGAATATTCATAATAATTTCATAAAATATACTCCCAAAGTAAGTTAGAGCTTTATACAATAATTACAAGGATCATTGGCGACGAAAGAATGGAAGTTTGAATAAATATAATTTCACATCATCAGCTTGTCCCATCAATGGAAATAAAGTCATCACTACAATTATTAGATACAAAAGAATGAGTCAAGCTTCCTCTAAGATGTACACCATCTAAATATCACTATCACAAAAGTCCAGCCTCCATCAATAGTTAATCTAACTACTGCTAGCCACAAAAACCTGTCTCAAAATGATCGTTGCCTACTCTGAAAAAGTTTGTGAAAGAATGGGATGAGATAGAGCCCAGTAACTAGCATAATTAATGGGGCTAAGGGAAGTGCAAGTTTCATGATGATGAATAGTTTACAAAGCATGTTATAATTTGGGAATTTCCAAGTAATTTCTACAAAACCATTTCCAAAAATAATATGACAAGAATGATTATAATGATATAGCACAAAGTTTCTTAAAATGCTCATATGAAACTACATACTATATTTTGTGAGCAATAACAATGCAATTCCAAACCCAAGGCCACATGACAATGCCATCACAAAGATGGAACTCATCGTCGACTCATAGCTGGAACTAAATATGTCGTCCCATCACAAAGACGGATCTTATCGCCGTCACAAAGATGGAACGAATATGCCATCACAAAGACAGAACTCATCGCCGTCACAAAGATGGAACGAATATGCCATCACAAAGACAGAACTCAACGCCGTCACAAAGACGAAACTCAATAATCATCACAAAGACAAGTGCTAAGATATCAATGTTGTAGACACTCTATTTTGCACCCATTATTTAATCTGGGAAGATTACTAAAATAACCATTCATATAACCAAAAAATCATAGTTGTATTGCATGCATTAAATCATTCATCGTATATCATAAAAATGATCCTGAGATTCTAACGGTCACGATGGTATGCTGATTCCTAAATCGAACCGTCGGATTGAAAGATATCACATGATCAAGTTCTCACGGTCTGCATACATTTTGTTTGGGTGGAACCGATCACGTGTGATTAATTTAAATTAATTCTGATTGGTTAAACAATTAAAATTAATTAAATAATTTTGTGAGTGGTTGTTGGTTTTTGTCAAAAATAAGCTTGCTTGCATGGGAATAAAATGATCAGATAATGAGAAAATTGTTGATAATTAAGTCTTTTTAGAATATTTATCTATCAGATAATTATTACTTTAAAGACCTGATTATCAAGATAAAAGGGATTAATTTTAGAATATGAGTTAAAAACACGTCTAGGTGCAATTCCCGACTCAGAAAATTCTCAAAAAAGAGTCCAAATCGAACCGAAATTGGAAAAGGGGCTTGGCATCCAAGAGGGCCAAATGGCACTCTCAAAGTACCAATCGGCACATGGCAAGTGCCGATTGGCACAAATTTGAGGCCCGGCCCGGGAACCTTCTGATTAGTATAAAACTTATCCTTTTCGAATCTTTGGGGATACAACACATTCCAATTTGTATCTGATCTTATTCAACTTAATTTTCAAGCATCCAACCTCTATAAATAGAGAAAAAAAAATCAGAAATCAGGCCCTTCTTTTTATGACTTCTTTGCTCCCCTTATGTTAAAGACGTTCTGGAAGCCTTGGCTTTAAGAATTTCTTTTTTGTGAAGTAAAATATTTTAGATCTCAAAGAAGTGAAAAATTCTTTGATTTCTAAAGTATTCTTCCATTGAAGGGTACATTCATGCAAGTAGGTATTTAATTTTGTTCTTGTGTTTATTTTCTTCTCTTTTAATTGATATATTTGTGTTGTTCATTGCATGTTTTTTTATGAATATGTGTCTGATGTTATCGTCAATATGATCTTGTTCACAATTTATATATGCCATGTTTATATGTTTAGTTGGAATTTTCTCTAGATGATTAACATGCTTATGATTTAATTCTTCTTTAATTTTAAAATCTGCAATTAATCACTATAACTTTTTTTTTAAACAAACACAGATCTATATTTTCATTAAATACAGATCTGAAATTTTTTCTAAAATTTTCTTTAAAACAAACACAGATCTGTATTTTCATTAAATACAGATCTGAAATTTTCTTTAAAACAAACACATGTCTGTATTTTCACTAAATACAGAGCTAAAAACTTTTCTAAAAATTTTTCTGAATAAAACAAAAACAGGTTTGTATTTTCATTAAATACAAATCTAAAAATTTTTCTAAGTCAAAAACAGATTTGTATTTTCATTAAATTCAGATTTGAAAATTTTTCCAAACCAAAAACTGGTATATATTTTCATTAAATACAAATCTAAAATTTTCAAGCATACAAAACTGATATGTATTTTCATTAATTACAAATCTGAACTTTTTTATAATAAAAAAATAGTTTTCTTCTTAAATAAAAATTGCAGATTTTGAATTTTCAAAAAGTGAATTAATTTTGAATTTAGAGATTTTAATATGTCATTACTCTATCTAGGCGGAATGAGTGCCTAAACCTTTCCACTCCATAACCTAGCCTTCGAACTTAGGTTTTTGGATAGTAGACTAGTGTTTTATCTTTTATTTTGGTAGATTGTAACTAGGATCAAAGCCATGTAATATTACTCTACCAAGATTATAGATTGTATTTAGGACGAAAGCCCTGTAATGATTATTTGATCAAGATTGTATTTACATAATTAATGAAGTTTGATGTATTTGATGTAAATTTTATATTTATGTTTTTCTTATTTTTTGTAACAAAAAATAAGTGGCGACTCCACATAATTACCCAAAAGAGAAGTGCGCTAAGCACCCAAATCTCTTTTTGAGAGCACCCCTAGGAAGTTTTTTCTAGTCTCTCACAGTGGCAACTCCATTGGGGATGTCAAGGGTTAAGCTTCATGTTAGACTTTAAGTGACCAATTATATACCCTTGTGTTTTGTATGATGTTTTTGTTTATTTGGTTGCTTATGTCTTGATATGTTTGTATGATATTTTGTTTGAATTTGCCATGTTGATTGTTAAAGGCTTTCCCTAAATTTCATAATGTGTGCCATCAAAATAACAAATATGCATGCACCCATCTCAACATATGGTCGTAGTAACCATAGATCACCGGTCTTCATTAGATTCGGGTACCTAGTGGTGAACTCACCAACTCATATCCCAAAGTCACTAGATCATTTCTTGTTAACTACAAAGGATAAACCATGCCGTTTAGACCAACTTAATGTTCATTACATTACAAGTTGGGAGGTGTAACATCCTAGCTATGGGAAACAATGAAACAACAAACCCACCCTACAATGTAATGACTTAGAACCTATCCTTAGGCCAATCCATGTTAATATTACATTGCATTTTGTATGTGTTTGTTTGGTTGATAGATTGATATAGATGGGGACCTAGTTTTGTTTGACCCAACCAAGCCTCCTCTTAAAGGAGAATTTGGTCAAGATCAAAAGGAAGACTCCAATGAGAATCCAAGAACAACAGCCAAGCTAGTAGTTCTAGTTCCAAACCTATCACAGTATTGAGGCCTGTCAACATAGAAGGCACTCCGAAGTTACAACATCTCAATCCTGTGTTCGACTTGCAAGACAGCCTAAGCCACAAGAAGTCCAAAGACTCTGTCACCATGGTAGAAGGGGAAAAGCACCCAAATACTAAAAAGCCAATGAACACTCAAAAGCTACTAAACACCATGGTAGCAAGCCAAATTCAGTTGAGGGAGGACATGAACCTTATCGTACAACAGTTTTAAAGCTTGAAGGGTTGCCAAAAGGAAAACAAGACCAATCAGAATCCCCCTATCCTAGAGTGAGGAGAAGATTAATGAGAGGATCAATAAGATGGAGGAGATGATCAAAAGGGCCCGCAAGATGGAGGACCTCCCAGATTATCAGTCACTCTCGCTTTTCCCAAATGTAAGATTACCCCCTAAGTTTAAGATGCGGGGACAAGTTCAGCAGTACAAGCTGCCCCAAATCCCACCTAAAGATGTATATGAGGGCTATGTAGCCCCTGGGGGCTACTAAAGAAATGTTGGCACAAATGTTCCAAAACACCTTGCCTAGAGCTGCTCTCAAATGGTTCCTCAATGTTGAAGACAATACAGCAAGAAACTAGTAAGACATTTGTAGGGAGTTTCACAACCAATACAAGTACAATATAGAAGTGGACGTGACAAGGAGAGATATGGAAACCACTAAAGAAGAGCCGAAAGAGTCCTTCTCTACCTTCATTACCAAGTGGAGGTCCAAAGCTGCACAGGTGATGAATAGACCAAATGAAGAAGAGCAATTACCATGGCTGTAAAAAACTTGTTACCTATATACCATAAATATTTGTATGCTCAGTAATTTCCAAATTTTAAGGCTTTAATTGCTACTAGTACCCAAATTGAGGATGCAATAAATAATAGTGCCATAAAAAATGAGGATGCACCTAAGTTTAAAAAGAATTTTGGGTCTAGGTCTAAGACTGCAAAGGCCTCTAATATATATAAAAATGATCCCTACCAACTTATTGCCCCATTGCAAATATCACAAGGGCTGCCTCCAAGGCCTAGGAGGGACTTTCATGAGCTGTATATGCCAATAAGTCAAGTGTTTGAAAAACTTAAAGTAAAGGGGTTACTAAAACCCTTAGACCCAAGACGAATCCCAAACCCATTACCTGCAAGGTTTGATGTGAGTAAAAGGTGTGCCTACCATCAAGGCCTAGGCCATGACACTGGCAAGTGTTATAACCTTCATCATGCCATCCAAGATTTAATAGATACTAAGGTGATTGCACCACCAACAAGGCCTAGCATCACCAATAATCCCTTACCCAACCATAATTTTGGGAAAGGGCCAAGGATTAATTGTTTGATGACTGAAGAAGAAGGAGAAGAGGACTCGTCTGAGTTGATTTACGACCTACCCAAGTGCTTTATGATGACTTGGGAAGAGCTAATGGGTATGACATCCGCTGCAGGGAATGATATATGGAGTGAAGATGCTATAGAAACCCTAAATTACCCAACATCCATATATAGGGGAGACACTTTCAACCCCAATCAAATGACCCAACATCCGCATATGGGGGGAGACACTTCAAAGCCCAATCAGATGACCCAACACCTATATACAAGGAGAGACACTTCAAACCCCAAGACACTGAAGCAAATGACCCATCAAAAATTGCCCACATCACAAGGGGGAGACACTTCAAAGCCCTACATTTGGAGACAGACAAGCCTATAGAGGCCTTGAACAAGTCTACCCAACAAACATACAATGAAGTGGATGAGGTCCTTAAGCAGTTGCAGAAGACACAAGCCAATATATCTTTATGGGGTTTACTCATGGCCTCATACAAGCACCGCCAGAATCTAATAGACCTTCTCAATCAAATCCAGGTCCCTACAACAACTACTTCTCAAGATCTGAATGCTATGATTAGGTCTATGAGAAGGGAATTCATTATTTCCTACTCTGACAAAGATTTAACGAAGAAAGGGAAGCACCACAATGACCCATTACACATTACTGTAATTGCCAAAGGCAAGAGGATCCCAATGGTCCTAATTGATGAGGGAAGTGCCTTAAATGTGTGTCCTTTAAAGACCGTGAAAGCTCGAAAACGTGTTGAAAACACAAGAGCTGTTTAGACCCCCAAATTAAAATTACGGCTTGGTTGATTTTACACTAACTTAATAATAAGTGCGGAATAGTGTAAACACAAGCATATAAGCAAAACAACTACTCTAATCCATAATTAAAGCAACACAGCAGTAATAATGAAATGAACAAGAGTAGGGAAGAAGGATGCAAACACAGAAAACACCGAGACGTGTTTTCGAAGAGGAAACCGAAGAACTCGGCGAAAAACCTCTCCGCCGCCCTCCAAGCGGAAATCGATCCACTAGACAATCAGTTGGGATACATGAGTAAGCAAGAGACCCTCCAAGCCTAATCTACCCGATGTACCTAAGCCCTCCAAGCTCCTACTCCAACAAGGCTTCTCGGAACCGTGTCTTGTCTTAGTTCTCCGGATCCCGCAACAAGCTCCATGTTGCATCTGCCATCCTTGGCTTCTTCAAATGCTTCCCAGCAACTCCAAAGCACTCTCTACACTCTGAATAGGTGTGGGTTGTGTTTAGGCACGAATCTCCTCTCAAGGTATGATAATGGGAGAGGGATGGAGAAGAGGCTACAATGATTTCTCACTAAGGAGGAGTAGCTCTCTCTCAAAAGAGGGTGTGTGTGTTGTAGAAAACCTATCTAAGGTTTTTCTCTCTGAATAGCCTCTCATACATTTGTGGGTAATGAGGGTATATATAGTATGGGTGAAGGGTAAGAGAGTCACTTTTAAAAAACCTCCAGGCAGAATGTTTCGCGACTGTCTCGCAGGAAGGCCTTACCCGCGAGACACTCGCGAAAACGACAGCCTGGCACGACTCTTCAGCTTCCAGTCATGTGCTTCTCACATGGCTCTTTCGCGGCTTAGCTTCCAGCGACACACCCGCGAGATCCACTAATCTTCAATAAAGCTTGAGTCTTCACCAACTTGATACTAAACCCAATACAATTAAATCCCACAAAATACAAGGAAATAAAATAAAGTAATTACAACACATTTTGTCATGGAATAAAGCCAATATAAAACATAGTTGTAAATCACAACTTTACAGACCGCAAGTTGCCTGGGCCTAAGCATTGAGGATTTTGTGCCAACTAATTAGCATGTGAGAGCAAATGACAATAGTAGAAGAGAGGTCTTGGGAATCGTGACACTAGAGCTCACCATAGGGCCAATGATTAAGAAAGTGGAATTTCAAGTGCTGGATATAACTTCGTGCTTCAATATGCTCCTTAGGTGACCATGGATCCATGATACAGACGCCGTACCTTCATCCTTATACCAAAAGGTTCAATTTCCACATAAAGGAGCCATAGTTACCATATATGGTGATACTTTGACCGTACCAAAGCACATTTTTGGTATCGATTCTGAGAAGGAGCCATTAACCTTGGATGGCTTTGAAATTAAGAAGCTTGGTTTTGGAAGAAGAGAAGAAGAAGTCAAAAGGATTCCCATGGACTTTGCTCCCTACAGTAATAATAATGTGGTGGCAATGATTAGAAAAATGAATTATCTTCCTGGGATGAACTTAGGGAAGATTGTGAAAGAGGCAACAGCTCAAGTTCCTATAATTCCTACTGCCACAAGATCTTAAGGACACAAGATCTTTCAGAAACTTGGCATAAGTAGGAACTTGCTGAATTGCATCAAGAAATTGAATGTTTATTTGCACTTGCTTAAAAACCTCTAAAATATCTCCAAACTGTGCGCTTTTCTGAAGACTGATTAACCTTTGAGGAAATGGAGCTTTAGGAACAAATTTCTTATCAAGAAGGGAAGAACTAAGATCCTAAATTGGAATTGAGGTTGAGTTTTCCTTCTTTTCTCCATGATCAGCATGTGAACTATGAGTTTCTTTTTCCTTTAACACTATATTTTCATCATCCTCCACTTCTGGCATTTTCACTTGATTATCAACTTGCTTACCAGACCTAAGGGTAATAATAGACTGAACATGTTCTTATCCATGAGTAGAACTAGAAGAACCATTGATGGCATTCTATCCTTTTAGGTTAGGTATAGATTGACTAGGAAGCTTTCCTTTTTCCCTCTCTCCAACTTGGGTTGCTAACTGGCCAACTTGATTTTCCAACTTTGAAATAGCTTGAGTATTCAAATGGGTGGCACTTTTCATCGCTTGAATGGCTTGGCTAGTTGATTGCATGAAAGTTTTGAGAGACTCCTCTAAAGATGATTGTTGTCTTGGTTGTGCCATAAACTAAGGAGTTGATTGAGGAATGGGGGGAAATGCTTGAGTAGGTGAACGAAATTGACTTTGTTGATGCACTTGTTGTCCACCTACATTTGTGGGAGGCCGATTTTGCCTCCATGAGAAATTAGGATGTTTCCTCCAATTTGGATTGTATGTCTCTGAAAATGGACTAGCAAATGGTTTTCCATAATTATTCAATGCATTTGCTTGCTCAATATAATATTCAGGGTAACCAGCTATGGAAGGACACATTCGTGTTGTATGCATAGGACTTGCACAAATAGAGCATGTTTCACTTTGAACTTGATTGACAAAATTCATCCCTCTAGCTAAAGTTAAAGCTTCAACCTTATGAGTGAGATTGTCCAACCTAGCTTATATGTCTAAATCTTCACAGACTTCATAGAATCCTCCTTTCTTAATTGCAGGGGCAGATCTCTCTACGATTGGAAAATCCCATTGTTGTGAGCTTTCTGATAAATTCTCAAGAAATTTGCATGCCTCATCATCCAAAAGACTCAAAAATCCACCACCATTCATGGACTCAATCATGTTATGACTTGTCTGAATCAAACCATTATAAAAATATTGTACTAGTCTCCATGTTTCAAAACCATGGTGAGGACACTTTAAGATCAAGTCCTTAGATCTCTCCCAACTCTCATAAAATTTCTCTTAGTCATCTTGATAAAAATCTACAATTTCTCTCCTCAAAGCATTGGTCTTGGCCATTGGGAAAATTTTAGAGAGGAATTTATGACCAATAGTTCCCATGAAATGATAGGTCCAGGTGACAAAGAATTAAGCCATGCTTTTGCCTTATCCTTCAAGAAAAAAGGGAATAAATGCAAGCGAACAGAGTCATCAATGAAATTCTGGAACTTATAAGTAGCACAAATCTCAAGAAAATCCTTTACATGCATATAAGGGTCTTCACTATCCAATCCATGAAAAGTAGGAAGAAGGTGGATTATCTGTGGCTTCAACTCAAAATGTGCAGCAGTGGTTGTAGGCAATACTATGCAAGATGGAGGGTTGGTGGCTATGGGTGAGAACAACTCCCTAAGAGTTTTTGAATCATCTCCTGTTTCTCCCATTGTGGATGAATAATCAAAACTAACAAGATGATTTTCTTTATCACATATCCAAGTTCTCATACACCAAGCAGAAAGAAATAAATTTTTTTTTCTATTTAAAAAAATATATTTTAACTACAACTAGTAGAAGGAAAAATTTAATTAAGACCTAATTTATTTTCCTAACCAAGTCCTCGGCAACGGCGCTAAAAACTTCTTGTGAAATCTTAAAGTACTCGCAAGTGTACAAACTGCATATAAATCATTCATTGCATATCATAAAAATGATCTTAAGATTCTAACGGTCTCGATAGTATGCCCGATTCCCAAATCGGACCGTCAGATTGAAAGATATCACAGAATCAAGTTTTCACGGTTTGCATGCATTTTGTTTGGGTGGAACCGATCACGTGTGCTTAATTTAAATTAAGTCTGATTGGTTAAACAATTAAAATTAATTAAATAATTTTGTGATTGGTTGTTAGTTTTTGTCAAAAATAAGCCTGCTTGGATAGGAATAAAATGGAAAATTAGATAATGAGAAAATTGTTGATAATTAAGTCTTTTTAGAATATTTATCTATCAGATAATTATTACTTTAAAGACCTGATTATCAAGATAAAATGGATTAATTTTAGAATATGAGTTAAAAACGCGTCTAGGTGCAATTCCCGACTCAAAAAATCCTCAAAAAAAGAGTCCAAATTGAACCAAAATTGGAATAGGGGCTTGGCATCCAAGAGGGCCAATCGGCACTCTTGGAGTGCCAATTGGCACAAATTTGAGGCCCGGCCTGGGAACCTTCTAATTAGGATAAAACCTATCCTTTTCGAATTTTTGGGGATAACGATGCATTCCAATTCGTATCTAATCTTATTCAGCTTATTTTTCAAGCATCCAACCTCTATAAATAGAGGAAAAACATCATAAATCAGGCCCTTCTTTTTCTGACTTCTTTGCTCCCCTTACGTTAAAGACATTCTGGAAGCCTTGGCTTTAAGAATTTCTTTTCTTTTTTTTTAGTAAAATATTTTAGATCTCAAAGAAGTGAAAATTTCTTTGATTTCTAAACTATTCTTCCATTGAAGGGTACATTCATGCAAGTAGGTATTTAATTTTGTTCTTGTGTTTATTTTTCTTTTCTCTTAATTGATATATTTGTGTTGTTCATTGCATGTTTTTTTTATGAATATGTGTCTGATGTTATTGTCAGTATGATCTTGTTCACAATTTATATATGCCATGTTTATATGTTTAGTTGGAATTTTCTCTAGATGATTAACATGCTTATGATTTAATTCTTCTTTAATTTCAAAATCTGCAATTAATCATTATAACCTTTTTTTAAAAAACAAACACAGATCTGTATTTTCATTAAATACAGCTCTGAAATTTTTTCTGAAATTTTCTTTAAAACAAACACAGATTTTTACTTAGTGACTAAATACAGATTTGAAAACTTTTCTGAAAATTTTTCTGAATAAAACAAAACAGGTCTGTATTTTCAATATACAGATTTGAAAAATTTTCCAAAACAAAAACAGATCTGTATTTTTATTAAATACAGATCTAAAATTTTTTCCAAATAAAAAAAAGATCTGTATTTTCATTAAATATAGATCTAAAAATTTTTCCAAGTCAAAAACAGATCTGTATTTTCATTAAATACAGATCTGAAAATTTTTTTGAAAATTTTTCCAAACTAAAAATTGGTCTGTATTTTCATTAAATACGGATCTGAACTTTTTTATAATAAAAAAAATGGTTTTCTGCTTAAATAAAAATTGCAGATTTTGAATTTTCAAAGAGTGAATGAATTTTGAATTTAGAGATTTTAATATATCATTGTAGTTACATGCATCTTTTGAAATGGTATATAATGATCATTTAGAGTTTGGAAGACCAGACTCCATCTGCGCAGAATGAGTGCCCAACACCTTCCTATTTTGTAACCTAGCCCCCGAACTTAGGTTTTTGGATAGTAGACTAATGTTTTATCTTTTGTTTTGGTAGATTGTAACTAGGATCAAAGCCCTGTAATATTACTCTACCAAGATTATAGATTGTATTTAGGACTAAAGCCTTGGAATGATTATTTGATCAAGACTGTATTTACATAATTAATGAAGTTTGATGTAAAATTTATTTATGTTTTTCTTATTTTTTGTAACAAAAAAAAGTGGCGACTCCACACAATTACCCAAAAAGAGAGGTGCCCTAAGCACCCAAATCTCTTTTTGAGAGCACCCCTAGGAAGTTTTTTCTGATCTCTCACAAATGTCATACAGACTATAGTATCTAGCTAGGTAATCACTGGGTAATCACATGTCACAGCACATGGGTAGAACATAAAGAGCTCACAAATTACCTTTAATTCAAAATACGTAATTCACTTCCAAGTAGTTTCGTAAAATATTTGGATACCCAAGATATTCACAAGGTTCTCAAAGCCTTCAACTCATTTCTTGTCAAAATTATTTTAACTTCCCAAATAACATAGGCCAAGATAAAGCATCTTTATCTTTTGCAAGTAATGCAATAAATCCATAAAATCCATTCTCAAGAATTTAATCAAAGATGCTAGTCTTTTCCATGCTAACAAATCATGCATTTCCCCCATATACATTACAAAATATGATGCACTATTCATAAATAGTCATATATAATAGGGTCACAACACAATACAATACTTTTCCAAAATGTGTTTGACCCAAAAACAATATTTATGCAACATGGTTATTTTCCAAAAATCCCATTAAAAAGCTACTTACCTCACAAACCGCAAAAGCCTAATTTTCCAAGCTCCAATTGAAATTAGCTAGAACCTAAACAATACCAAGCAAACCTATCACAATAAGCATAAAGTTTGACATTGCATCTAGCTATGAATTAGAGATTACTAACTAAGCAATTAATTAGGCAAGTCTAGTATACCTCACAAATAATGTATTCCACTTCCAAAGTTTCTCAACAAAATAATTCACAAGGCATAGGCTCCAATTTATTAAAATTAACCTATTCAGTATCATCTCTGTAATACTAAAATCTTAACAATTTATGAGTAGCTTCCATAAGATTTACACAACATCATCAAGAGACCCATGAAACCAAAATCACAATATCCTCTAACACAAACCATTTAAATCTTCTACTAGCTCCAAATAAACTCAATAAAAATTATATTCGCCATCTATTTCACATTAAAAAATCCAAAACCCCCAAATCTTCACCACTATAGCCACCATTGTAAAAACTATAAACCCAATCATCAAATAATTCCACGAAGACCAAACCCATGGATATCACTTCCAAAGCTCATAAATCACATAAATATCATTATCAAAGCTTAGATTAAAAGAACCTCAAGCAAAAGTATAAAACTCACCAAAAATATTAGGAATTTTTACCTCAAAAAATAGAGATGAGTGAGCCTTAGCTTTTTCCTATGGAGTTTTCCGGTAAACCTTGCCAGAAAAAGATGGTGTAGGTGGTGGTAAGGAGTGGGGTCAAGTGGTAGAGTGTGGGGGAGAAAGAGAGAAGTGTGTGTTTGTTTTTGTGTGAAATGAAAAAGAAAAAAAGGGAAGAAGAGTGACATAGCCGACCAAGAGGGAGAGAGTGAGATATTTTGCGAGATGTGTGGTTGGATCAAATGGGTAGGTGGGGCTCGTGTGACTCCATAAAATCTGATCCCTCCCTTTTTTTTTTTTTTTTTTAATGGGTTGAGGCATTACTTGGGGGGGGGGGGGGGGGGGGGGGCGGCGCGTCCATAGGAATGATTGAGGAATATTGATTGACAAATTACGAAATTTATTGACCATAATCTGTAACTCATTCACTTAATCCAAAACTGAGATATTATCAATCATTTTATAATCAAAGTACTTTTGAATAATAAATTTATTTTACCCATCTTCTCAATTTTGTACTTTGTCTCCAAAGCATTCAAAATCTCCTTCGGTGACTTCATTGGTGTGAAGAGATCATAGAGTCGATCCGAAAGAGTGTTAAGAATGTGTCCTCTACAAATCAGTTTGTCTTCCTCCCGTTTCTTTTTTTCTACCTTGATCTCATTACTATCTTCATCACTTGTAGTAGAAAAAGACATCAAATTCGGGTCCCGACTTAGAAAATTTTTAGTGCAATGACTAGGGATTTCATCTTATCTTTCCATTGAGTGAAATTGGTTCCATCAAAGCAATCCAATTTCAACAATTCATGATTTAACATCTTCAATGTTGTAACATCACTTGCTCCTTCCATTGTAGCAGAATATTGTCTAAGATTTTTGGGAATAATACAAGGAATAATCAAGAAAGAGCAAAATGAACACAACAAGAAAATAAAAAATTAGATAACTTGGGGGCACAAAATTGTTATCCTTAGACAATATTTGCCCCCACATGAGTGTTGCTAAATGGTGTCAACAAATTTGTCCCCAAGATATGACCAAGTTTGTTGGGTTCTACAAATAGAAACTTTGGAGAGTACTCACAGGATTTTTTTTTTTTTTTTTTTTTTTTTTTGGTTTCTTAGAAACTATTTAAGAGAGAAAATAAAATTAATTATCAAGTGAACATGAACCACTATTTATACCCAAATGGTTATTACCCTTCAATAGACACCAATGGAGAGTTACAATGTTTCATAGTCCACAAGATATAAAAAAATTTCAAAAGTTCGAAACAATTACCAGAAAACTTTACAAAAAAACTATTATTCACGTTTTTTGATTGATTGAGTCGAATCAAATAGGAATCAAGAGTTCTTTCAATTGATTGAGCAAAACCTAGGAAGGAATCGAGAGTGGCAGAAATTTTAGAACCAATTCCTTCATCACTTCGATCGATTGAGTAGAATTTCAATCAATCAAAAATCTTGACAAAATTTGTTGGGTTCTACAAATAAAAACTTCGGAGAATATCCATAGGATTTTTTGTGTTTCTTAGAAACTATTTAAGAGAGAAAAGAAAATTAGTTATCAAGTGAACATGAACCACTATTTATACCCCAAACTACTCTTCAATAGGCACTAACGAAGAGTTACAACGTTTCATAAAAATGTCCACAAGATATAAAAAATTTTCAAAAGTTTGGAACAATTACCAAAATATTCTGCAGAAAAATTGCTATTCATGTATTTTGATTGATCGAGAGGAATCGAACATGAATTAAGAGTTCTTTCGATCGATCGAACAAGAACTGGGAAGGAATCAAGAGTGGCAGAAAGTTTAGAACTGATTCTTTCATCACTTCGATCGATTGAGTAGAATTTCAATCGATTGAAAATCTTGAACTTTAATTTTCACTTTATCATTTTATACAAATGATGTACTCTCCAAACTTATATATTATTATTACAACCTATCATTGTATATACCTATATATACAACAGGTCTTTGAGTTGATTCTTTTGAAGGCCATTTGTTGTGACTCTAAAAGCTTGAGGTTGATTTTAGGCGAAGGGATTGGTAGTGCAAAATTTGGTGGTAGCTAGGCTTTCTAGTGAGGGAACATCATAGCGGTATTTTTTTTGGCTATCTGATTCAAAGTGGGTGGAGCAAATTGGATGACAGGTTGATGGTAGGTTGTTCGTACATTCTTAATTGAGTTTTAAGTGATTGCACTCCTTTGAACTTAGTGGTAACTTGGTAATAGATGTCTAGGATTGGATTTGTTTTTTAGAATTTGGAGAAGAAAGAGAAACGATGATAAAGATGGAGAGACATGTAGAATGAAGTAATTGCTTGTTATTGGGAGTATAAAGTTATTAGGCATGTGAATAGATATGTTCAAGAGAACAAAGGGGGAAAAAACTTGTATGTAACTTTTATTTTTCAAAGGAAAAACAATTTATTGGTAAATTGATTATTTATTTATTTATTTATTTTTTATAAATTTAGTCATTTTACATGTCTAATCCTATTACTTAAATTTTCTAAATAAGAGAATTTGGGGTATTTTGGGTATCAAAAAGTAGGAATCCAAATAGGAGAAGACCCTTAAATAGTAGTATAGATGATACCATTCAAACTAAAATGCTCCACATCATATGATGATTCATATTTGTTCTTTAACATTCATGTTTCTGGAAAACAAAACATAGTCACAACAAATACCAGCAGAAAAGAGGCAAACTAAGGTTATATTTGTTTCGATGAAAAAAAATTTCAACTGCGTGTTTGGAAAATATTTTTAATGTGTTTATTTAGTGGTGAAAAAAACACAAAAAAAAAAAAAAAAAAAAAAACACAACTCCAAAACACCACAACTTTAACACAAATCCATCAATACATAATACATACATAGGATTAAGAGAGATAACTTTGGGTTGTGCAGCAGGGTGGTGGAATTATGATAAGGGTGGGTTGCACACAGTAGTGGTATGTCAATGAGAGAGAGAGAGCCTTGTAGCTTATGATAGGTTACGACCGCATCATGCCTATGTCACATGTGGTGATGCTGGGTCATAGTTGGGTTGTGGTGGATCATAGATGGGTCACGATGGGCCGTTCAGAGTAGTGGTGGGTGGGTGGGTGAGGAGTCTTAAGTGTGTAACCAATTTATGCCCTAAAAAGGGTTATTTTATGATCAACTTGAAAAAAATTTTAAGTTGACCAACATTAGTCAGACCAAACACCTAAACTTGGGGAAAATATTTGTCTATTGAAACAAATTTTGTGTAAGACTGTTTTAAAGGAGAATTGAAGGGTTGAGTGAGATTGAGAAGCATATACAAAGGAGATCATGTTGCTAATTTCTCTTAATAAGATGTCTATTCATTTAAAAAAAAAAAAAAAACATTTATAATTCAAGTAGTCTTTTCCATGAACTTATAATCTAAATGCTCAAAATGAATTATTGATTATGAGGTAGGAAGTGTGAAAGGTTTATATATGTATATCTTTTTTTGGAGTGTTCCATTGAAGGTTCTCTAAAAACCCATCTCTTAAGCTCTTTATTCTATTATTGGTGAAATTTGATTGAAGGAAAAAAAAGGAGAGAGAGGTGATAAAGGATTTTAGTATTTTACTAATTAAATAAACTAATTTCATATATACTATAAACAATTCAAAAGAAAACTTGAAAAAAAAAAAAAATATATATATATATATATAGAGAGAGAGAGAGAGAGAGAGAGAGAGAAGTTTAATTTTAGATAATTAATTTAAGCTAAAATCTAATGTTAAATGGTTTTTAATTTATGTGGATTTTGTTAGGGAAAGAAGGGTCTTTCAATATGGATATATATTTTTTAATTTTTATAATATTTTAGTTGTTACAATAAATTGTGAAATTAATTTTTGATGTCGACAAAAAAAGTTTCAAAGACAAATACTATTGAATAATTACTGCACGTGTATATATATATATATATATATATATTTGTGGCCATAATAGTATCAATACTTATAATCTGGTCCGTCCATTTCGTGCGAAAATTATATGCTACACCCGGCATATATGCCAGGTCTCTCACACATAGGTGAGCCCCACAGTGTGTGGGACCCGCCAGTCTGTGAGTGATCCAGCATATATGCCGAGTACACTGTATACCTGCTCCATTTCGTGGCCTAGTAGCAACTAGAAAATCTGCAATGCCACCTCGGAATGCTTTTTTGGTCTTACCTCCAAGTCAACAAACGCTCTGAGAGACCCTTTAGCGCCAATTTTTATTTTTATTTTCACTTTTAAGTTTTAACGGAGCGGAGAATCTTTAAATAAATAAATAAAAAAAAAAAAACCTCCCTCGTTTTCCACTCTGTCAAATAAAACTCATCAACGTGGCAAAATGTCACTGAAACCCTCAGATTCCTCCGTGATACCAAGCGCACTATATAATTCTCGACTACAGAGAAGAGAATTAGAGACCACTTTAGTGGAAAATTAGTATCCGACGGTCAACCACTGAGTATTCTAACTCCTATGAATTTCCACCGTGTGATGATATTTGAGATTAGTAACCGTGTGATCAAATTACTGAGGCGAATCACACCGTCAAATATTAACAAAATTGAATTTCAAAAGCTTGGGAGAGAGGGAGCAGAGACGAAACAAGAACAAAAGTTCCTTTGCTCTTCTTCTTATTTGATATTTATTTCTCAGTCATCTCCCTTTCTCCATTACTTTCTCTTCCTCTCTACCTCTCTCAGTACCAAACTCCCACTCAAAATTTCTTTTTGAATTTCGTTTATCAAAGCCCTCTCTCAATTGTTCAAATCTTGGAGCTACGAAATCGCGTAATTTATGTTTTCTCTATGTTTCAGTGGCTTTCCGATTCGGTTTCGGATCTGAGACTGTGTCAATTTGAGGAATTTTGGTGATTATTTATTTGAGTTTAAATATATAAAAAATAATAATAATATTTTTTGGAATTGAGTTTTGTTGAATTTCATGGGGGAAGGTGAGGGAAGCGATTTCCCTCCGAAGAAGGCTCAATCGGACGGGCCGGCCGCCTGCTCGTCGACGACGGAGGCTCCAGCGGCTAAGAAGCTCGCGAGGCAGCTTGATTTCACGGCTTTTGACTCCAGCGGCTCCGCTACTGTGGTTTTGCCGGAACACCCGCAGATTCAGACTGTGACGGTTACAGTGGCGGTTGCGGCTCAGAGCCAGCCTCCGCAGGTTTTGGTGAGGCCAGTGGTGGCTCCGCCGCCGCCTCCTCCTCCTCCTCCTCCTCCTCCTTCGACAACGACGACGCAGCCGCTGGCTCAAGCGCCTGTGAGGTTTGTGCAATTCTATTGTGGTTTTTGAAGAACCAAATTTGAAATTTTTTTTTTATTTTTTGAATAATGCTTTATTAACTTGAAAAAGATTTGGTCTTTTGGAAAACAATGAGTGCAGTTTGTGCAGTTTTTTTTTTCCTTTCTGATTTCATTGAGAATGATTTAAATTTTTTTTTATTATTTTAATTCGAAGCTTTGGTTACTGGAGGGTGAGGTTTATGTGAAATTGTGTGATTATGGAGTGAAAGTTTGGTAATTTGTTCTTAAAGATTTGGTTTTGAAGTGTGAAACTGTGAAAGTTACTGTATCCTAGATTTTGTTTAGTACTTATTCAAATTTGGTTCCTTTACATTGTTGCTTTTGTGAATCTTTGTAGTTATTTAATTGGTATGTTTATAGCATTAAATTGCTTTCCAAATAATGCAAATTTTTAGTCCTTCTACACTCAGAAAAACTTTCATTTACACACTAAAAGTTTAGTTCTTTTGCACTAAAAATTTCCTTGCATGTTTGATTCTTTTAAACTTAGAATGGTGAGATTGCCAGAAACACTGCATTTTTTTTAAAACCTTTTTTCATATTATAAATTTTACAAAGGTGTAATGGGTTCTTTTGGATTTATTCATTATGTTTGAAGATGTATTGGTCTGGTAATAATTTTTGTTTGAAAGCTAATAAAATACTTTTGCTGTAATTCTGCTTCCCATCCATAAATGTATTTGTCTAAAATTGGGGTTGGAATTGGTTTGCCTTTTGGATCATTGAAGAATAATCTTGGTGGTGGTGAAATCAGAACGAGAATGTTTTACCAATGTGGCACAAGCAAATATCTTCATATAGAAGTTCAAGATTTATCTATTATTTTTGTTATAACCCTGCCCTTTCTTTTTGCAGAAAACCAGATTCTCCAAAATCAAGACCAAAACCCAATTCTGAAGTAAAAGATGGCACTCCGAAGAAGCAAAAACAGTGCAATTGTAAACATTCACGATGCTTAAAGTTGTAAGTATATGACCTCTTCATACTCTCCTGGTATGAAAGTGTTTCATCAATAAGTTGATTTTTTGTTCTACACTTCAATTACTTTGCTGTATAATATATATGGTTATTCATTTATTTATAATACTTGATAGTCTAACATTTATTATGGTGCTGTGGTCCCACTTACTTCTATAACTATTTAATTCTGGGTTCAATAACTTGAGCTGGAACCATTTTTGCCTTAATATTCTTCATGGACCAAAAAGGAACAGAAATAATTCACTTTTTAATTTACTCTTTAGCTAAGGAGTTGCACATTTACATGCAATCTTTGAGGTCTCATCAAGGTGGTAAATCCAAATTGTAGCTTGTAGTTTTGCTAGAAGTCCATCCCAAGCCTACCATGGGTTCAAGGTGAATAACAAACTCTAGGATAGCTTGAGTAATTTGTTTTGGAAACTGGATGGATGAATGACATTCCTCAACAGATTGGTGCATACTGTCTTCTTTAAAAGCAATGTTATTAGTTAGAAATAATTGTTTTCTTCGGGGAAAAAAGGTTGTAAGTGATATGAAAATGATCTACGACATCATCAAAGGAGAAAGAATACTTTTGAGAATAGGTTGTATAACGACCAAAGGCCAATGAAATTAGCTTAAACTAATTTATTCTAATTTTCCTATAGGCTTCTGAATTTTGTTATAAGTGGTTACAAGATTATATAGCTAATTAGCAATAATCAAATCAAATATTCTGCTCATACTTACAACACAATATGATTGCATAAGAGCAGATTAACACAATGTTTAAGTAACATTGTGTTTTACCCATTATCACTTACACAAAAATTATGGTAAAATACCATGACTACAGATATTGGCTCAGTTGAAGCTAGGTCTACAAGACCTCAACCCTATATTTGGTTTGGTAAACTTATTCATCCTGAAACGCTTTTAAGTTTTTCATTTTTAAAAAACAGCTTAACAATTAAAATGCACTTGGTTCAGATATTTTGGAAACGCAAATTGGATTACACCCACTCTGTGCAAGTGTGAGTAACTTAACAGTTAACACATTGTATCAGGAAACTAGTAAGGCCATAACTTATGCTTGCTGAAGCATCCAAAAATATGAGGCTTGCATTCTATTGAGTCAAAACAAAATTACATTGTTCTTGTAAATAGTTTTTGTTCCTGTTGACACTTCACACCCTTAATTGTCTTGCTACAAACTCCTGATACAGATTTTATGCAACTAAAAATTTCTTTTGAGATATTTTTTCTGATGTGAAGCTAATTTTCTTGTTGTCATCATGATCAGGTATTGTGAGTGTTTCGCATCTGGAATATACTGTGATGGTTGCAACTGTGTAAATTGTTATAACAATGTTGAGAATGAAGCTGCTAGACGAGAAGCTGTAGAAGCTACTTTAGAGCGTAATCCAAATGCTTTCAGGCCTAAAATTGCAAGCAGCCCACATGGAGTGCGGGATAATCGGGTATGTTAATCTAATAATGCAGCATTTTGAATTTCATTTACCAGATACTGAGGTGACCTTGCAGTTTTTGTGTTAGTATAGATACAACAAGCTAGAAGTTAATTTTTTCAGCTATCTTATTATTAAAGAAGCTATTTATGTTTCTAAGAGATTCTGTTTAACACGTGTCTGGCCATCATGGCACAATGATGGATCTATCTCTAAGATACCATTCCAGAAGTTTGTGCATAAATCTGCAAGTGAACAGTTGATTTGTAAGAGACGGTTTAGGTCTGTGCAAGATGGGCTTACTTTTTTTCTTGGGCTATGTATGTTTTTCTTTGTTCATTTTTCCGAATTACATATTAGTAGAATATTTCTTATAATGCCATGAAAAAAATAGTTACCTAGAAAAAAGAGAATCACATGTTCTCAACTCATAAGTTGAAATTTATAAATAACCTTGTTAGTATGCAGATTTGAACCTTTTCCTACTAGTATACAATAAACATTATTTCTGGGATGTCAATGAAAAGTGAATGATAGTTGTTTTGAAATATATGCAGGAGGAGGCTGGGGAAGTTTTAATATTGGGAAAGCACAACAAAGGATGCCATTGCAAAAAATCTGGGTGTCTCAAAAAGTACTGTGAATGCTTCCAAGCCAACATTCTCTGCTCTGAAAATTGTAAATGCATAGACTGCAAGAATTTTGAGGGTAGTGAAGAGAGACAGGCCCTATTCCATGGAGATCAAGGCAACAACATGGCATATATTCAGCAGGCTGCGAATGCTGCCATAACTGGAGCTATTGGATCCTCTGGGTATGCATCCCCTCCAATATCAAAGAAAAGAAAAAGTCAGGAGCTCTTCTTTACTACTGCAGCCAAGGATCCATCTGCACACCGGCTTGGGCAATTTCAACAGGTATATATGATGATTGCAGGTTTGAAGAGGAATATATTTTGAGTGGTTATCGGTTACAAATGGTGATGATAATTGCTATTGAAATTGTGGTTTCAAATAAAATCACCTGACCAAACTTCTCCCCCAACAAAAAAAAAAAAAATTCACCTGACCATATCTGTGTTTTATATGGATTTTGAGAGTTATGTTCTTCTTAAGAAAAGTTTACTGAAGTCATTTATGATTGGTTCTGCATTGGTAGGGCATGGCTGCTGATTGTTTAGCGTGTGAATAAATATTTTGTAATTTTTAACCATCCATTAGCACCGAACATTCTCTCATTTTCACTTTAGGGTAGTACTTTCCAGAATTCATGACAGTATATTACTATATCTAATTTTATGTTTTCTATCTTTATCAGGCAAACCATGTCAAATCTTCTGCACCCTCTTCATTGTCTTCCGTCCCAGGTGCTCGTGTTGGTGGCACTGCAGCATTAGGCCCTTCAAAATTTACATACAGGTAAGAATAGTTGTCTTCAGGGAGATGTCATTCATCTCTGCTTGGTTCGATTACTAACTTGTATATCATTGTTGAAGGTCTCTCTTAGCAGACATTATTCAACCACAGGACTTAAAGGAGCTTTGCTCAGTTTTGGTAGTACTCGCTGGTGAAGCTGCCCAGACAATTGCAGGTATCTGTTGATTTGTGATAAAAAGTTAGTATTACTGGTTGGATACGACGGTATCTAAATTACCAATACTGGAGAGTTGTAGGTGCATATAGAGGTTTATATGATTTATTTACTGATTCTATTTATCAAAAAAATAAAAATAATTATTCTTTACTGATTCTAGAACATATGAACTTGGTTAATATGTCTAGAGCAAAGAAGTGCAACAGAAAAGCGGGCAGAAGATCATACAGAAACCTCCCTTGCTTCATCAACTCAAGAAAGGTTTCCAAGCCAGAAGGAACCCAATGTTGAGAATGCTGTGGCTGATGATTGTTCAAGTGCAAACCAGAACGATAAAATTGGCGCTGAAGATTCCAGTTCAGATGGTGCTGATGTACCTAAAGGAAGGCCTATGTCACCTGGGACTTTAGCATTGATGTGTGATGAACAAGATGCAGTCTTCATGGCATCCGCTTCACCCAATGGGATGATGGGCAATCATAACACGTCTTCACAGTTGCCTTATGGACAAGGCATGACAGAGGTCTATGCAGAGCAGGAAAAGATTGTTTTGACAAAGCTTCGAGATTGTCTTAATAGGCTCATCACGTTTGGAGAAATAAAAGGCAAGTTAATCTCCGTCTAAACTTGATAAACAGTTGAACTGTGAAAAAATAGCTACACCAGGAATTCCAAAAGAATAAACCCTGTTTGGGAGAACAAAAAACTTCAACCAGAGAGTCAAGAAATACCCCAAAATATGGCTGCTATTTTGTCTTTATTCTTAATTCATAAAAATCAACATTCAACAGCTAAATTATGGATTTATGGTTGACTGAACAAATAAGCAGATTGCAATTTTGAAAGTTGGGATCATTTAGTGTTTGTGTGTGTTTTAATTAAAGATGGTTGTTTTCTTATGATGTATGCAAAGATTGAAAAAATGCCTTTACAACAATCAGAAAGTCTGCATGAACGCACTTGGGAAGCTGTAAATTATATGTACCACTTAGTTCTGTCTTGCTATGTAGTCAATTAAAATGATTCTGAAATTTTTGAATCCCCCACCCCCTTAAAAAAAATTCACTACACTGACAAAAAAAAGTTCTGATAGTGCATTGTTATAGATGGAGACTAGAGAGATCCTTTTTTTCAGCTTTCCATTACCCAACCAAAGTCTTGTCCAAGCTTTGCCTATTTTAGATGTAGAGATCATATTTGATAGATACGATCGTCAAAATTGTTGTGATGATGATAATAATAGCAACAATGGGAACAAATTGCCTGCTTCAATATTGGGAATTAATGTCATCCTTGAAATTTTACAGAGACAAACTGTTCATCATTAGCCAGGAGTGAATTGGGGGTTCAAAAAGACTTGCTGAGCAATGTTGGGGCCAATGCCAATGCCAGAATTGAAGCGGGGAATCAACAGGGACCGGTTAGCAATGGTATTGCAAAAACTGTTTTGCCACCTACAGCCAACAAGACTTCTCAGATGGCTACTCCAGTGGTTGCGGCCCCTAGTAATGACCTCCTTCCAAAAGTTCCATTCCTCCCCAAAAATGGTGATACAAAACTGAAGAATGAAAAAGAGATGTAAAAAGATTATAGAACAGAAATTTGGCCCAAGGTATTCCCCTGCATCTCTCTAATATTAGTACTACACTATTGTTCCTTACTTGATTTTATTCAATGCAGCGTTGAGATGGTATTGGGCCTCATTGTTAGAACTGACCAGGATCTAATTTGATCCTTCTTTTTCATTTTCTTTTTTCATCTTCTCTTTTTACGCCATTAGTATATTCTAAATTAGTTTTCCAGCTTCAACAATAGTTTGGCACTGGTGTAAAATGCTGAACCTTGTAATTGCACAAGATATCATTTAGATTATTAAATGCCAATGACCATATAGCCTGTATCGTTAGGTGCTAAGATTTTGTTTTTTACCATTTACATTTCTAGAGAAACAAAGAGCAGTTTTATAATTTATCATGGAGTACGGTATTAGATTTCTCCAAGAGTAATTTGCTCAGTGCTGATTTGGTTTACTGTGGTCCAATGTAAGTACACATGATAGGTTTTTTTTTGTAAACGAGATGTTATTCTCCCTGGCCTTCTTCCCCACCCCAAAAAAAAAAAAAAAGTGTCAAATTTCAGTATATTGTTATTGATAATTTTTCAATTCATGAATGGAAAATGTTCGTGCGCCTTGTATATATAATGGCTATGCAATTATTGATCCGCACCATACTACTGGATTTGTTCTTTTATTGGAAAGTCATACCAATTATTGTTACTTTTTTTCCCCCTTTGAAACAATAAATATTCATTTGTATTGATAAAACTAAAATACACTTTTTTATTTCGTATGTCACTCCCAGTAGTTTTATCTGATGTGCTCATTACACTAGGGTAGGAAAATCATATGATTAGGATAGTGGACTTAAAGCTATGGAACTTGGATGTGGGTCTTTTGTCGAAATGTAATGGCTTTACTTTTTCTTTTTATTTATTGTTAATTTAATGGTGTATTAATTAAATATAGTATGTATACTTGAATCAGCATTTTTTGTTTTTTTTTTTTTGTTTTACGTCCTGTAATTCTTCCTTAGCTGAGCTTGGCAAAATAGCGGAATTGACACCCCCACCCCCCCCCCCCCCCCCCCCACCCCAACACACTTTGATATTAGAGTATGGCCATCAGTGGTGGTCCTAGTGCTTCATTTGTATTTTGGGGAGACTTCAATTGAAGTCTTGATTAATATATGGATATTTTTTAGAGAGTTTTAACTTATGACGTTTGCTTTTAATGATAGCTCTTTATTATCAGACTAAGACACCAATCAGTTTTTTATGTAGGCAGAAATTGAACTTCAGATTTCTTATATAACCATAAAAAACTTTACCAATTGAGCTAACTGAAACTCACATATATGGATATTATTGTACTAAAAGTTTAAGTCTATGGTTTTGGGCTCACGTCTATATTTTAATTCTTCAACTTCTTACTTTTCTTCATGTGGGATTTCTACTTGCGACTATATCTAACAATCTTTCTTTGGGCCACGAGCTTTTTTATCACCATGCTGATCTATTAGCTTCTCATACGACCATAATATAAACTATTGTCAACATTGCACGTTCACTCATGAGAATCATATGCATCTGTCCATCTTTGCTTTAATTGCAAATGAGACTCATCCTCGTTCCAACTACAAAAGGAATATTGATATCTTGTCGTTTTGTCACACATTGTCATAGGTTTTGATACCACTTGGTAAGTTAACAACCGGGAAAGAATCCAATTGGAGTTTTAATATAATATCTTGGGATACTATTTTATCCAAAAACTTAAGCATATAGATTTGGGATTAATTATGTTATACTATTAATTACTCAAATTCTTTATTTCTTTTCATCATGATATTTCCATTCACACAATATGTACTCAAATAGTTTTTACATTTTTTATTTTTAAAAAAAGATGACTTTTGGAAGCTGACGACCATCTGTTAAGACGCCTCTTCATAAATTTTTATCAATCTTTCCACAACTTGGAATTTGATTAAATTTGTAGCAATCTTCACACTTTTATTTTGGGTACCATGCAATCTTCACAGCTATTGAATAAAGAAAAAGAAGACAACGTGTGTTTGGCTTTGGATTAAAAAGTCAGTTTATTTTTAGTAGTATTTATGGGTTTTAGTGTATTATTTCAGTTAACTTTTACTTTTATCTATAATACTTTTAACAAAAAAAAATTAATTTCAACAAAATAAGTAGATTCTAAACAAACTTAACATATTGACAGAAAATAAGATAAATAATATATGTATATATACACACTCCTATTGTATCTAAAGCAGACAATCTATCTAAAGCAAACAATCTCTGTTGAGTGACAATAACAAGTAACACCCTTAAAAAAAACACAAGAAAAACAAAAGAAAATTTGAATGACTCCATTTAATGTGCAACTTATGAAACCTTTAAATTAGGACACGACAATTTAAAGTAGTCGGAGACATTAATTATTATAATGAATGGGTTTGGAAGTTTAGAACCATCTCTGATGGGACTTCTAAATTCAAACATGGGGGTTGCTATGCTTAAGTAGTTTGTTGTCCAAATGATATAGATTTGTTATCCAAAATAGAAATGAAGCACGAGAACAACAGAAGGGTGCATTTAGAGATTTGGAATCTTTAGAAGACGGAATATTTAATATTTGTTTTTGTATAAGCACCATTGATTGGGAATCCTAGGCTCCTAGCTAATTTCAGCTTCTTTTAGATAACTACGAAGATTGTTTGTGCTATGGAAGAAGTCTCTCTTTCTGGTCTTTTAATGAAGGAATTGAACCTTTTTTGGACACAACTCTATACAGTTCTTATGGAAGCTCAGCCTATGACACCAGCCATTCAGGAAGATGGCATTGGGGGAGCCAGCAAGTCTAGTGGACCAACCAATGAGCATGGTTTGTACCTTTCTTGCTCAAGCAGTGAAAGCCACACCACCATAGAAATGGAGATGGGACGAAAAAAGGTAGTCAAGGTTTCAGTGCGAGCTCTTGACAACTGATGCCTTTTCTTTTCCCTGTAAAAACCAACCCTATGGAACTATGATTTACCATATTTGGTGGCTTTGAAATGAGAATTCAGAATGGAAGAGTGAGAACTGATTAGCAGATCTTGAAAACTGTCATGTTTGATGTAAGGGGAAGATTAACAAGCAAGGCCAAGTCAGATGAGAAGCTCATTCCAAAATAAGGGTTTATGCTGTATTTGGAAGCTGCCCTATCCTATTTTCGTAAACTCAAAACTAAGTATCCTTGCAAAGCCAACTGATTGATTTAGCAGCAATGGTGTTAGGCATCTATTTTTGTAAACTCAAAACAAAGTATCCTTGCAAAGCCAACTGATTGATTTAGCAGCAATGGTGTTAGGCATAATCAGTTGCTGTCCAATCTCCTCATCACTCTTTCTTAATCAATTTCAAAGCATTCTTTCTACTGTCAATGGAAACAAGAACTGAGTAAATGAAAGATAAACAAATCAGTTAAGTTACATTGTTACATGATCAATTCAGCAAAAAGGCAAGTTAAATGATCAAGAAAACAATTGCCTCTGCATGAGTTTTGTGTATAATACAAAGAGAACCAAGTGGCCGGTATCAACTAAATTGCTGAATCTCTACACATTGAGTTTTGCGTTTTTGAAATGGTTTAAAGGACTCAATCCAACAACTTCTGCTTCATCAGTTCTTAGCACCTTCTAGGGCTAAGATTGGTCACAAAAGTATGATTTACTGGAAGTGAGTCCAAAACTAATGTCTCTATTGGGCTATCTACACATTTAGGAATATGCATCCCAAAAATGGCCATTTTCTCTAACAAGTTCTGTAGCGCCTCATGCTTGTTTGTAAGTTCCATGAGCACCTTGATCCTTCTAAAAGAAACTCGGCTAGGCTTATGCCCCTTCTCTATCATCTGTAAGAAACACTTTTTCTGTTTCCACCAACTTTCCCATATCACACAGCAAATCGAACAACACATCAGATACCAAGGTATAAGACCCAAAACCCTTCTCCACCATGTCATCCCAAAACTATACAGCCATCTCCACCTTTTCCTGCTTCTTAAACAACCTAATTAGGAACATACAAGACTCTGTATTTAGCAAGCATCCATTCTCCATCATCCTCCGGTACAAATTCCATGAACTTAGCAAATCATTCCACCAGAAGAAAACCCTAGAGAACAAATTATAAGTATTTGCATTTGGATTTAAACCCTTATTCACCATCTCATCCATCAAACTATAAGCTTCAACAAGCCTCTTCGCGATACAATAATTCCTTATAGCAGCATTATTTGAAGCAACATCTGGGTAACACCCATACTCCTTCATTTCCTCCAAAACATCTCTAGCTTTATCCGGCTGACCAACCAACCCCAACCCTCCAATAAGACTATTATATGTAATCACATCCGGCATTATATCCTCATTCCGCATCTTCTCAACCGCCTTACACGCCTTGTACAATACACATCCACCAAACAATTGTACGAAACAACATCCGGCTTCACACCCATTTCCCTCATCTCCTTAAAGAACCCCTCGGCCTCCTCCGTGGACTTCCACCCGACAACAATATATTAAAAGTCTGCAAATTTGGCCTAAACTCATGCTTCAAACTATGATAAACATTCCTTGCATCTCCCATACTCTCTTCTCTTGACACAAAGTCCTCAACAAAGCATTAAAACAACCCGTATCAAACCCCGGTACTAGCTTTTTGAACCTTCTAAAAAAGACTCCACAGTCTGTCTAACTGAACAAACCTTAGCAACTCTAGCTAAAACGACCATAACAATACGCGGTGAAATCAATGACCAATCTTTTCGCCGCGTTTCAATCAAAACCTCCCAAATTTTATCAAACATACGGCTTCTACCAAGTATATAAAGCATTGTATCCAATGAAAAAGCAGTATGGTAAAACCCTCTTCTATTCCCACTGTAGTAAAAAAACTCTAATGCATGTAATGGATTTCCATGGCTGAACCTGACCCTTTTCAGAACCTTATCAATCAAATCATTTGAGAGGAAAACCCCACTAGATTTCAACGATTCCTTCAAGTTTTTTGAAGGAGAGCTATTAATTATACGAAAACCCGTCTCAACATCGTGGTTTATAGATGGGTTTTCAAAGCAAAAAGGAAAATGGGACTCTGGGAATGTACTTGAATTGTGAATGAAATAAGAGATGCTTAGTAATAAACATTGTCAGGTTGCTTGTCCGCACTAGGAGTAGGAGCTACCATTGGAGACAAGCCAAAAACTTTGAAATGGTAAAATAATAAGCAAATGATTTCTGTATCTGTATATGTTGAATACTACTTGAAATTACGATAGACAAAAGCTTAGATATGGTTAACAAACCCATATAAACCAAAACAAAAACAATGAAATTTGAAGAAAGAGAGACGAATCAGCGAACTAGTAGACAATAATAGGACTGGATCTGAAGAAGAAGAAGAAGAAGAAGAAGAAGAAAAGAGGCGCGTGGCACAGATATGAGACACAGCGTGAGCGACAGTGTGTTTACTGAATAAGTAATGTAATCGGTTTGGGTCGGAAGGGATTGCATTCGACGTTTTTGGGCTGGACTGAGTTTCTAAGAGACTAACGCCTGTTTGGAAGTTAAAAAAAATGCAAGGGAGTAGAGTAAAGGGGAAAGAGTAATTTAATTATTTTGTTTGGAAGTTTTTTAAAGAATGAGGGGGAGGAGTTTGGAGGAGTTTCAACTACCTCTAACTCCTTATTTTTAATTTCTCCAAGTTGAAGGGATTTGGAAGAAGAGTAGAGTAGATAAATTATTGACTAAATGAATTCTCCAATTTACCATTTCTAAATTAACAAAATTACAAACCGATTATATAAATAATCTTTGTTTGTTTCTTGAGAAAATTTAACACTACAAATGACAAATCTTCCCAGCGCTTTCTTACAAACCAAACACAATTTCTACTAAATATCTTTACAGTTTCTATCCAATATTTTCTCAGCAACCAAACAGAAAAGAGAAACCCAAAACCGAATACTACACAAAGTCTCTAATTGCATAGATCCAAAGATCCAATACCCAAATCCATAAACTAACAGAGCAACGATCACAAATGTTAATAAATCAATTTTACATACTAACCTTTACTCTATCCCGACCCAAAAGAAAAGGCTAAAAATGCCGAGAAGCTTCATGGTTTTCATGTAGTAGCTTTATTTAATTAGCTCACACCGGTCCTTGTTGGGTATAAATAAAAAGGGCTCATAAATTGAAGGAAATGATCTATCAGAACCTTTCGAGACTCGGACCTCACAAATCTGCCGGAGAGTTTAGATCTGACGGATTTTTCATCGGAGAACAAAATCTCAAGGAAATCTACGGCTACATCGATGAGTATCGTTCGCCGGAAAAGCGCGAGGAGTCCGAACCGAGCCAGCTCGGAAACTCAACAGGAGACAAAAAAGACGAAGAGGCAGAGATTTGAGCGGCGATTGGTGAAGTACGAGGAGTTGCCCAACTTTCTGTGACCGAGAAACAGACTTTGAGGACTTTGGTTTGCCTCGGCCACCCGTCGTTGAACCTCCTGTGGAACTCATGGTTTTGTTTGGGTTTTGAATTTTTGAATTTTGTTTGGGTTTTGAATTTATTTTTATTTTTATTATAATTTTTTTGAGGTAATAAAAATTATTTTATAATAGTTAATAGTAGTTTTATACTTTTATTAGTGGTATTTGATGGAATGAGAATGTTGATTAAATAATTATTTAATCTAACAAATTAATCATAGACAAATTTTGCAAGTCTATTTTCAAATAGGAGTAAATTTGTCTATTTTAAATCATTTCCTCTCCTTTCCATCCTAATTTTTAAAACATCCAAACAAGAGGAATGGCTAATTACTCCCTTCCCCCTTACTAATTTTAAAAACATCCAAATAAGGTGGAGGATAATCATTCCCCTCTACTCTCCTCTACTCTCCTCCCTCTCTAAACTTCCAAACAGGCCATAAAAGAAATAGAGAAGAAGGTTGTGGTGACGCTTGTGTGTTTTTGAGACTGAGAGAGAGAAGAAGAAAGTTGTGGCCATACGGAAGAGAGAGAGAGAGATAGAGAGAGAGAGAGAGGAGATAAAATGTAGGGTTATAAAACAAACCCAAAACAACCTAGTTTTGTGTTAATAAGGAAGTAGATGAGAAAAAATAAATATGCACTTACCATGGGTCCAACCTGAGTTAAAAGGGTCCAACTTGAGTTAAAAGTGTGAACACATGCTTCTTTACAACTATGCTACTAGAAACTTTTTCTATATAACTTGTATATCTTAATATTTAATATATTTTGGTTCTTTTGGTCGGGTTGGTGTTTTTTTGTAGGACACCGAAATGAAATATTTCGGTTTCAAATAGAAACCGAACTGAAAAATTGGACTTGGTTCAGGCGGTTTTGGCCCTTTTTTTTTGGTTTATTGGTTTTTTTTTACACCCCTAAATGAGGGAAATGAATTTTGGACTCAAAACGAGGAAGGGTGTGTGTGAGAGTTTGTTTGAGTGAGAGAGAAAACAAAACAAAACCCTAACCCGGGTCAAAGCCTAAAGAAATATATATATATATATATATATATATATTTTGGTGAAAAGCCTAAAGAAATAAAAGTGTACATAAAATGGTAAACAATAAAAATATAAAATAAAATGTGTTTAGATGGAGTTTATGGGAAAAAAAAGGGGGGTAATTAAATCTCATAGAGTCATACCTTGAGATTTGAGAGAACGGCACTACATCCCAAACATAAAGAAAAAAAATACTTTCGACTCTCAACATCCCTAAACTCTGTTGCATTTTGGTAAAGACAATCTTTTAAAAATTTGGAATATTTAGTTACTAATATTAACGGGATGGGGGGTATTATTTTCTTCAAACTTTAAGGGAGGGAAATGTTTTTTCCCTTTACATTTGAGGTGGAGTATTATTCCTCCAAACCTCAAGGTAGGAGAGTATCATTACCCAAAAAAAAAGTGCTTAGAAGTTTGGAAAGACAGAAGGGTAGGGGACAAAGGATAGGAGGGCAGAGGGTGGAGGGTGGAGGGGAATGATTACTCATTCCCTTGTTTGGATGCTTCAAAAACTAAGTAGAGGGAAAAAGAATAGAAATTCATTCCCTTCATTTGGATGGATGTTTTAAGAAATTAAGTAGTGTGAGGAGAGGGGAGGAGAATGACCATATAAATTGACAATCATGTATGACCATCTTTTGTTAATTTTAAAGAAATAGATGTAAATTAATTTTTTTTTAATAGGAACTGAATATTTAATTAAAGACAATATAACAAATAAAAGGAGGAGATTTTTCTATCCAAATTATTGAATCCTAAATAGTTTTGGCAACCTAGGGCTTATGAGTTGGTTTGTTGCATTCTCTCCAAATATGAAAAATCTCAACCCTATGAAAATTTTGCAGCTGAGATGAAATACTGTTGATGATACTGCAAATGATTGAGGATGTTAAAGATAATCCATGCAGTGCATTGTAAACAATTAGTGGGTGTAAACACCTCATTTTGCAACTCTCATTTAACCTCACATCTCATTGCACTTCACATGCATCTCACTTGCATCCCATTGCATACCATCACCATATCACATCATTGGGGTAAAACTACAATTTTGTCTGTTTGATTTCAACTACGTTGCATGAAATAAATCTTGAAGTCATAACGATCAAGACGACAATTCATGAGTCTTAATCAAACAATCAAATTGAAAGAGATATATATATATATATATATATACAAGTTTTAATAGTTAATGTGAACTACCATGAATTGAGTTCAAATCACATGTGATTATGAACTAGAGACTACGCCCTCAACCCCCAATCTTGTTCTTTTAGTTGTGTTGGGCCAAACCCATGAGAATGGGTAGAGTCGTGTTGGTGTCTCTCATGAGTGCAATGGAGTTTTTACTAATGTTATCATTCCTCCTAAGTCAATGGTTTTTAAAATGGAGTCGCCACTTATTTTAATAGAAAAAAAAAAAAAACAAAAATTGAAAAGTACATTTTTATTGATGAGTGAAATTGAATATACATCTCTTGAAAATAACTAAAAAATTTCATGACTTTAGTCCTGGATACAATATAAGAAAAAGTACATTACTTTGTTTCCTAGTTACATTCTAAAAATTGAAAATTACAAGGAAAAACATAATCTACCAACCCTTGATCTACATGCGGATAGAAGAGCGTAAAAATGGATGTCTAATGTTTTTTTCTCGGATTTGGTGCTAAAATATTAGACATATACCTTGAGAACAATCCACGCAAAATCAAGTTTTGGGAAAAAAAAAATAATTTGGTGGCTAGTTCTTCACGAGACTTAATCGCCTTGAAAATATGCTGAAAAGTGACCTTTGGTCAATGTTTCGACAATAACCACTCAACCGGAAGGAATTTTTAGATGCGGGCTAAATGTTTTAGAAAGTGGACATTTTGGCCTTGAATTTGAAAACAAATTCTGAATTGTTTTGACAAAAAACAAGAGAGTTATTGTCATTTGAATTTGTACCATCGAGTTTTACCTGAAATTCAGAGTACAACTATATGCGGATAGAAGGGCATAAAAATGGATGTCTAATATTTTTTTCTCGGATTTGGTACTAAAATATTAGACATATACCTAGAGAACAATCCACACAAAATCAATTTTTGGGAAAAAAAATATTTTGGTGGCTAGTTATTCACGAGACTTAATCGCCTTGAAAATATGTCGAAAAGTGACCTTTGGTCACAGTTTTGACAATAACTACTGAACCGTAAGGAATTTTTAGACGCGGGCTGAATGTTTTAAAAAGTAGACATTATGGGCTTGAATTAAAAACAAATTCTGAATTCTTTTGACAAAAATCAAGAGAGTTATTGTCGTTTGAATTTGGACCATCGAGTTTTACCCGAAATTCATAGTACAACTATGTGCGGATAAAAGGGCGTAAAAATGGATGCCTAAGGTTTTTTTCTCGGATTTGGTACTAAAATATTAGACATATACCTTGAGAACAATCCACACAAAATCAAGTTTTGGGAAAAAAAATACTTTGGTGGCTAGTTATTCACGAGACTTAATCGCCTTGAAACTATGCCGAAAAGTGACCTTCGGTCATAGTTTCGACAATAACCACTGAACCATAAGGAATTTTCAGACGCGGGCTGAATGTTATTGAAAGTAGATGATATGGGCTTGAATTTGAACACAAATTTTTACTGCGTTCAACAAATATCAAGAGAGTTATTGCCATTTGAATTTGGACCATCGAGTTTTACCTGAAATTGGGAATATAGCTATGTGCGGATAGAAGGGCGTAAAAATGGATGTCTAAGGTTTTTTTCTCGGATTTGGTGCTAAAATATTAGGCATATACCTTGAGAACAATCCACACAAAATCAAGTTTTGGGAAAAAAAATATTTTGGTGGCTAGTTCTTCATGAGACTTAATCGCCTTTAAAATATGCCGAAAAGTGACCTTCGGTCATAGTTTCGACAATAACCACTGAACCGTAAGGAATTTTTAGACGCAGACTGAATGTTTTAGAAAGTAGACAATAGTTCGGAGGCTAAGTTACAAGGTGAGAATGTGTTAGGCATCCATCTTACTTGGTGAAACCAGTCTTCTAGACTTTTATGGCCAATTGCATATCACATCATTCAACAACATTTATAGCATCCAAGAACATGTGATTAAAGACGTTGAAACAAAAATTCATAGACATGCTGAAATCCCTATTCTAGGCATGCAAAACATCAAAGCAAGGTGAATATGTGTGTGCTACTTGATAAACCCTTATCTAAGAGCATGTGAGCATGGTATTTGAATTGAAAAACACTTGAAACATGTTTAAGATGGAAAACTAAGGACAACCTAGATTTAGCATGCTAACATTCAAGAACTTGTGAAGAACTAAAAAATAAAAGCATGTTTAATTAAAAAGAACTAGGGCATTATTAAAGAGAGAGGTTTAAAAACCTTACTTGCATGCACTAGTACTCCCAAGCAAGAAAGCTTCTCTAGAGTGAGATTTGTTAATAGGAAGTTAATAGCTTGAGACCATACATTAATCTCAAATATAAATGTTTTTAGTGTTAGATTTACTTCTTAAGTTCATTATAGAATTGTGGGTTCCAGTTAACTCTACTGGTAAAGTCTCTTATGATTGTATAAGAGATCTGGGATTCAATTCCTGCCTACACCAAAAATTGATTAGTGTCTTGGTCTGACGATAAAGAGTTATTATCGGGAGTGGACGTCATAGGTTGAAACTCTCTAAAAAAAAAATTCATTATAATTTTTTTTTCCTTATAATTACCTACTTTTTTTTATTTTTAAGCTAGCATGTTATATTTATTCTTTTTTATTTTTTTATAAGTGATTTAACATTATTTTATGTTTCATGTATAACTAGTAGATTTTTAGAATTGATTACTGAACTGTGAACGTAAAGATTTATATATTATTCAACTTATATTTTTAAGTGTTTTCTTTGTTCATTTATTTGTATAGAAAGAAATACAATAACTTAACAAGTGTTAAAAAAGTATATTTTAGTTTTTTTCTTTTGGGTACAGAGAAAAAATGGTCATATTGGGTTAACCCAACTCATAAAGAAGGTAAGGATCCGACTCCCCTCTAGTTAAAAATTCTCTTATTCCCTCCCATTTCAATCCGGATAGAAGATATGTTGCAAATGAAAAATCTAACGGTGAAAAACAAAGCAACCTCAAATAGTTATTTATTGCTTTATTCATGCACATTACAACCTCCCTTGCAAAACCCTCAGCCCATATACCACTGCCACTGTCACTGCCCTTGGTAGCAGATGACAAGTAGCCATCGGAAATAGTGCCAGAAACCTAGAAGTTGTTGGAGTTACCGGCGTCATTCTGAAAAGCTCTTGGTGTTACAGCTCTTCTGTAAGGAAAAAAAAAATCTCAAAATATCATGTGGAAACTCCCAATTCTCTTCTGGGTCATCTCTATTTTTTGTACAAATCCACAGAAACTCTATATGGGTCTAGCCGATTTCTCATTCAATACATGAAAACTCACTCTCACCATCTGGGTTTTGCTCTATTCCTCTTCCTAATGAATTTCACCAAAATTCACTTCCTAGATTTTGGGTCACTCAGATTTAGACATAACTTTTGTGGGTTAATAAAACATATTGCCCCTTTGACTATGTTAATTCAAAGCCTTACCTCATAGAAGTTTTAACTTGGCCTCGTTTCATTACTCACTGGAGCGTTAATTAGTTGGTGTCGAAGAATCTGCATATAATCATGCAGTATAGAATCTATAGATTAATCCATCTGGACTATCTATGAAGGATGCAACTGTCATGTTTCTAAGTAGAATTTCAGATGGCTCCGCTGCCAAGGACTGTGGTGTACGGGCTGTGGGTTTGCTAGGGAGGTTGCTGAAGGCGTGGGTAAAATTGAAATAAATTACATTTCGAGGTGGCTTTGTTTTAGACCACCTGAATTCCCAACAACCAAACAAAAAGGATTGTTCAACATTTTAACCAAGTGCTCTTGATAAGGAAACTTTGAGCATATTATGGCTACAAATAGTATTACAATTCCATCACAATCATGCGTCATCCTCTTCACCTGTATCTCTACATTCCACTTCAAGCTAACAAGAAACCTCCTTTCACCTGTATCTTTGCATTTTACTTGAAACTAATGATAAACAATACCAGAGCCTTCCTCCTCACCTGATGTTTCTATTTAAACTAGTAGGATTAATTGGACGGTAGAGATTTGTTATGGTTCAGTTGAGAATGATGACAATAAAGATGAGGAAAATCTCACCCTGATTCCAGGAACAATAATAATAATTTTATTAAAGAAAGACAATGTGCTTGCTGTTGTGGAAAACAGAAAACACATTGGGAAACCAACGTCTTATTACTTCTGAACTTCTGTAAAAAAATTACAAGCCCGAAAAATAAAAGACACCTTTATTTCTCTTCTTCATACTCAGTGTGCTTGCTCAGGTCAGAGTAGATGTAAAACCACTGCTCACAAGCGTGACTTTGATTTTGGAGATGGTGAAGAAGGCGCACTCTGCAAGAAAAGGCAACAATGTCATTAAGAGAGAGAGAGGAATAATTTATCAGTTTTCTTCCACTATAACCAGAAGCTCTGTAAGCCTGTATTCTCTTAAGAACGACGTATTGTCATTGCAGGAAGATAATATCATTAGCATACAAATTTTTTCCCCTGTTCAACGTCAATTAACCATTCTAGGTAGCTTTAAATCACAATGAAACAAACAACCTGACCCATGAGGCATCAAAATTAATGCCAGGGTGAATTAAACTCTTCCCATCAGGCAGAGAATAGTCTGTTTCTTAAAGTTGAATTGGTCGATGTGAAGAAGCAAAGGTTAAAAGAAAAGGAAGGATAATAGGGTTCTTACCAATGGGATGCCTCTTGTTGCTCTTTCTTCCAAAAACCTTGATGGTTCAAAAAACTTTCCATACAGTTTTGACCATTTCTTCAGACTTGCATAAATTTGGTTAGGCCCAACTGTATCTGCCCAAAAAACAATACCACCACTGGAACAAAGAGATGATTGCCATAAGATTATTAGATAATTAATTTTTAAGCGAAGGCAATGTAAGAGTTGTAAGATGCCATATTTATGATTCAATATAATACATCTAACAATGCTATATGCAAACAATTATATCTCAATATCCCATTTTTTAGATAAGAATTTTGTGGTAATCTGTAAATCCTTATTCCTAACAATGCAATTCTCATTTTTCCAGAATAACCATCCATAGAATATATATATCATGGCCCCTCTTTATGTAGTAAACATATTTTTTTAAGTCTGCAGATTTAGTAGATGGCTGGGTTTACCAATAAATTTATCACACACACAAGATATATACAAGTTATTAGCACAGGACAAATCAGCAATATGTAATTAATCACAAAAAAAGAGTCTCAATTATGATTCAGGGATGCCTCCAAGAAAAATATATTAAGTGGACATAACTATGATATTCTATGGATGAACTCAAAATGAGCAGACTGGTGACATACATCTTTGGCTGAGCATACAGAGATAAATTGTATTGCAAAATATGTAAACATCGACTGACTAAGATGAATATATAATGAAAATATTTTAGGAATGAGCATCTAGAAAAATTTGCAATAGGAAGATAAATTATTCAAAAGTCCAACTAGAAAGAAGAAGGTAATGGCCATAAAGTCACTCACCGGAAAGATGGAAAACTCATTCCAAGAACAGATGCAGTGTCAAGGTCTGATGCTCGAACAACTACCCCTTCATCTAAAACACGACATGCCTCATTAACCACTGGAAAGAGTATCATCTCCACTATTTCTTGGTCAGTAACAGATATAGGCTGCAAGCATTAAAATAATCCCGCAAACACATCAGTTGCAGTTCCAACCAAACCTCAGGAAGAGATTATCGTAATTATGTCTTACAAGGAATGCAAAGATTAACAGTAGCACAAGTGGGCCAATGATAACTTGAGGCAGTATGATGCTATTTCATGCAAATGGAATGTTTGTATACTGATGTATACTAATATTACCTTTCCACCAGGCATAATATTGGTTAGCCGTCTAGACTCCTCAATAATTGGTAGCACAGATGGGTCAGGTTTCGGCTTGCTCCCCCTTTCAAAAATGTAGTATCCTTTCCCATTGTTTTTACCTTCAAAAAAAAAAAAAACATGAAAAGCATTAGGAACTTTGAAACAATAAGTAAGATTTATGCGTGTGGTTACAGAAGTCCTTCTTACCATTTCTTCCATTTTTCAGCAAAAGTTCAAGCAATGGCGACGTAAATGAGCGATCAGAGAATGCATTAGCAAGTACTTTCCCAGCTGCCATGGCTACTCCATATCCAGCTACATCTTGAAGCCTGCAAATCAACAACACAAGGACATTAACATCATATTTCAAAATGATTATTTTTTTAGACTTTCCATGTAGTGAGGATGAAGAGCTTTAAGGCCCAACCAGGAAGCAGTCACTTGAAGCTTCAGCCTCTAAAAGAGCTCCCATAACCAAATTAAAAGTTGAACATTGCTCATGGTATTTCCCCCACTAAACCACCCCACCCCCACCCCAGCCCCAGCCCTAAAGAAAAAGAAGAGTACAGCACTGCCAACATGATCACCACATGCACATTATATATGTGAAACAATATAACACAAAGTATACTGTTAAGGAAAGAAGAATACTGGAAAGGACCCATGGGGAGGCCAAAACTGCTGATTGCCCTGTCAATTCTGAACACGTCCACACCTAAGTTTACCAGAAGATGTGCACCTTGCGAATATGGGAAAAATGTCCGATTGACTGCAAAGCCAGCACAGTTACCCACTACAACAGGAACTTTCTTAATGATTTTCCCCACTGTCATGAGATCAAGGATTACTTGAGCAGATGTCTTCTCTGTCCTTACAATCTCCAGAAGAGGCATCACATGAGCAGGACTGTTCACAAAAAAGCCATGTTACAGAGTGTATACGAAAGGCACCACAAACTGTTTGACTCAAAGAAGAGTGCTACTGCAGTAAATTAACACAGTAATATCATTTGGATGCCTTGATGCATTGCCACCAACACCATGCTGTTAATAAACTTAACACCATGAAAGAGAACATTTTAAATCATCCAAAAGATATAACATTTAGATAAAATAGCATGATCAGTCCATAAATAAAGGCATGCCTCTGTCACCCCAGCATTAGTTTAATTTGTCATACTAGAAGAGAATGACCATAACTTTCATGAAAAAAATATTGAGCTAAGACTCAAGTTAAGTTCTGTCAATATATGCATATTATATGCATATTATACCCGGGCTTAATATCTTAGGCTCTTAGCACAATAAGATTTTAGTTTTCTTTAAAATTTTCCAACATTTCCTGATTGAAAAAAATCACAGAACCTCTGGTAGGTAGGTTGGCATCCTACAGTTATGCAACTAATAGTACGACAAAAAAAATCAGAGCTTTCTAAATGGAAATGAATATTTCCCCTCCTCCAAGGGGTTGAAAATTCTTGTTGCCCAATGTATTATTGGCAACCAAACAAAACTTGAGGGAAATATATATATATATATATATATACACCCCACCAAACTTTGCATTTACCTCACCAAATTTTGCATTTATATCAAATTTTGCATTTACACTATATAACTTTAAGTAATGTTCCACCACTTAATATTTTTTAATTTGATACAAATTTTGACAAATCCACTGTTGGATTACATTATCTTCATATATTCTCCATGATTGCAAATTTTCAAGATGATCAAAAATCAATAGTTATGTCATCTATCAATTGTTTAAACTCAAGTTTTTGTAATTTAAAATAATGCATAAAAATAAGTTTATAGATCGAATTGTAAATAACATCCAATTGACATGCATATTGAGAACATATAGAACATGGAACTTGAACATTGCTTAGAGTTACACCCATGTAACTTGAACCCAACCTTTATAAATATATATAATTAGAGTAATTTTCCTTAGTGTCCACTTTTCCGTACTTCTAAAATTAACTCTATTAGATAATTAGATAACTGAAAATTTAATAATAAGACAAATTAAGGATGTAAAAGGTAAATAAAAAAAAATTAAAAATTAAAATTCAATTACATAAAATTAGGAAATAGGGCAAGTTAAGGATATAAAGTTTAATTTATAAATTTAAAATTCAAGTTCAAATTTCATAAAATTTTGGACACATTTTATACTTAAATTAATACTTACATTCACGACTTAAAAATATTATATTTTAATTAAAATAAAAAGAGTCTCTGAACATAGTGCACATGATTTATATATAAGGAATTTATATGGTTATTTTTGTTAAAAATTTAAATAAAAAAAATTAATTTGGAATATTTATAATAAAAAATTTAATTGATTTGGAATATGACATTCTTTCTCATATATAGGCTTTGCCAACAATTGAATCAAAACCCATCATGAGACAGAAGCAAATTTAATAACATGCAATCAATAATATAAAAAATAATTGTTCACTTGAATAATTAAATATCTTTTTACTGAATAAATAATTAAATATTTATGAATTCTTAATAGTCATATGTTCATATTTTCGATTGCATTAATTTTAAAAATTGTTATATGCATATATAAAACAAACACTGTAGCAGCCTCAATATATGCTATATAATTACAAAGATTATTAATAGGGTAAATACGTTTATTTTCATATATTAATTATTTATACATAGTGCACTAATTACTTACATAAAATGAATTTCTACTTTTTATTTTCCTAAGATTTATATAAGAAACAACTTATTTGGAATATGATATTCTTCCTCAAATTTAGTTGCACTGAAAATAATTGAAAAAAATTCCAGAAAAAGATAAAAGAAATTTTTTTATGAAAAAAAAAAAAGCAAATTTAATAACATGAAATCAAGCATATAAAAAATGAAAATAACTCTATGCTTAAATTAGAGGAGAATAATTAATTATTTGTCTAATCGCTCAAGCAACAGGTTCAAAATTTTAATTATTTCAATGTTAATAATTTGTGTTTCCTCTTTCTGATGATATGATATGTAATGTAATATAATTGAAGTTGATTTCCTAAATATACATGTAACATAAGATAATTTCTTACAAAATATTTCAAAATGCACTGGGCATTGCAGTGGATATTGGCTAGTGGTTTTAATACTAAAGTATCTCTTCATGAGGAGGACATTTCTGTCATGCAGAGAAGTGAGTTTATACTTCAGATTATATCTATGAGATACAAGACTCTCAGAGTTCAATACTTTGATAGTTCCCTTCCTTGGCTGAGCGCAACTAATAAGCCTTTTTTTTTTTTTTAATGATATGTAACGAAAAAGACGATGAAGCCTTTTTCCTTTTTGAAAAGGGGACCATTATTTTTCAATGCTAAATGCAAGATCTGTGATGAAGGCCACATATTGATATCTTCCGTAAAAAAACTCAATGAGGACCTGCCTGGTCCAGTGTAGTACTCACAGGTCTTATTCAATACCATTATGAAGCATATGTATCAACCTTTTACTTACCAAAAAAAAAAGCATATGTGTCAACCTTTTACTTGCAACAAAAAAAAAAAAAAAAAAAGAAGCATATTATCAACCTTTTACATTTATAGAGCATATGATAGAAAGCATTTACTAGCACAGAGAAAAGAAATGGGTCACCTGAAAAAATGTGCCCCCACAATGCGATCTTGAGAGCTTGTCTTTTCCCCAACTATGTTGAGGTCAATAGTAGATGTGTTTGTTGCTAAAATGCAATGGGCAGGGCAAGCTTTCTCAATCTCACTAAATATTTTTTGTTTTAAAGGAACACTCTCAATGACAGCCTGCAAAAGAGGAAAAAGTGAGCAATACATATTATCTGGATCATCTATTCATAAGATACTTCACTACCATAAAAACACAGGATAGAGAGTGGATAAATAGAAAGCATTGAGTAAACATCACTAATTTAAAATATAAAAAATTGAGTAAAAATTATCAGAATAACACGCATTCTACTGTCCACAACTCCACATCCCATTTAACAAGAAAAAACTAGTGATGCCAGCAGTTTGTAGATGTAAAGTTCCATATTTGACCATCATAAGAGATTTGAGACAACCCACCTCTATGACCATATCCACATCTTTAAATTCTGAGTAGTCCAATACACCTTTAAGCATTGATAAGGTTTTTTGCACTTTATCTTGTGTCAACTTTCCTTTTGTTACTAAGCCTCGAACATTTGCTGTAACAGAAAGTTCACAAAGTTTCTATCACATAAAACATTTCAATGGTATTATTCATGAAAAGACTGCAAAAAAACCCCAGTAAATAAAGATTTTGAAAGACTCATCCTATCTACCTTGTTAATGGATACTTCATCCTTAATTCTAAGAGACACCATAAATCTTAGTGGGGTCATTTCTTTTCCTTGTTGAAATATAGATCATTCAGAAAATTAACTGCTATAAACAATGTTGGCATATAGATTGCATGTATTGCCCCTATAATCTAAATATCTCAGTATATTAAGTTAGAAATATTGCAATTAACTCCACAATTATCTATGAATGGCCAATGTTACAATATACTTCATTTATCTAAGAGTAAAATTTCCTGTAATGTTTAAGTTGCACAAAATGAAAATAATCATGTGTCTCTGGATAATAAAATTCCAAACTATGGGCAGGTATAATTTTTAGCATCACAATGTTTAGACAACACCTAATTACTTCTCATCAATCATACCAGGTAACAATTTAATTAAGATTGTCTGAACTATGTCCTTCCTATTTAAAAGCATTATACAAGAATATAACATTGTGAATCTCAACAACTTCTGTGGGAGAGAAAAAAAAAAACCTTCTACTGATTTTAATCCCTTCAGAAGATATTCGGAGTTGACTTCCTTGAGAACTACAAAAATGTTGCTCAAAATAAGAGCTGTAGCTATGCCAGAACCCATTAGACCTCCCCCAATAACAGCAACTTTCTTTACATGCCTTGGTTTAAGCCCGACATCAGTGACATTAGGCACCTGTAATAGTTAAAAGATATGTTTAAAAGGAGAAAAATGAATCAAATGAATTCAATCTGTTCATATAAATCAAGACAACCTCATTCAAAGACACTTAGACTTTAGTACATCAAGCTTAAACTAATTGTATACCTCCAGAAGCCAAATAAATTTACAAGGTCCTTAATGACCCTAATGACCAAGATATCTATGAGGACCTTACATCACTAAAATTTCTAAATAAAAAATCTTCCCCTTTTTTTTCCTCTTTATCTTGAGGTGGCTCCCTTGCTGCATTTTCTTTTTCAAATTTATCTCTTGAAAAATTACACATACGAAGCTTGAATTTTCATTCTTCAATGAATGGTCACTAATCTTACAATTTAACATTTAGTGTGAAATTGGGAAGGGCTTCATATTGCTGATTATTAACAAGTCCAACATAAATAATTAAGAATTATTATTAATTTAAAAGGAAATTGTATATATAATAGAAGGTTGCAAAGACAACAAACGTACATGTTAAACCAGGGGAAGGTGTGGGGGAGTAGATTTTGAGTTCTTTTTCCTTTTCAACAAAAGAGCATTAATTGGAATCACACAAGCAAAATAAAAATTCACCACATCTAAAGGAACTTTATACACCTTAAGTAGCCTTCTAATATTTTCTTTTGAATTAACACTAGAATGGAACACAGGTGCTTTGCAGAGTATGGGCACAATCTTGTAATGAGCAAGTATTACAACACATGACTAGGACAGAATGAGGCTTGAAATAGACAGATACAGACAAACTATGATTGATGTCAGTATATATCACAGACACACATTATATACAATTATAAGTTCTATACGTTCATAAAAACTACATAAAGTCGCATCTCATGTTAAGTTATATAGTTTTAGAACAATATCCTTTACAAGAATCATGAAAACTGATTTTTATATAAGAATTTTTAGCAAACCCAGGTAAAATTAAGTTTGACAAAGTTGGTCAAGTAAAAGAATCGCCACTCTAAGACAAAACCACAAACCACCAGATACTACAGCCCCTAGCTTTTCGCAAATTCAAGAGCCAAAAGCTCAGGAAACTCTATCATTTTCAGTCAAATTTTAATTAAATTGCATAAAGTCAATTTTCAATGTGATATAATGATGTACTAATAAAAAAAGGTGATAGAATGAAAGTACAGCATTTACAATATAAGAGAATACAAAACCATCACCATTCAAGCAAGGATCATGCATATATAATTCACTCTTATATTGAAGAAACAAGAAAAAAGCTGGGAGGGGGTATCACTTCTAGTACCTTGGATGTTGCCCGTTGGGAAAAAAAGGCATGAACAAGTCCTTTTGAAGTGTCTGATGAGACTACATCGTTAAAAACTATTTTCTCCTGCGATGAGATTTTCGTCTATTAGTACATAAAAAAGGAAACAAGCCAGCTGTTTCATAAAAATTAACATATGAAGCCTGGGTCATCAAGCATGCCTACTCAAGCAAACAATAATAACCATCTGATTCCAAAAGAGAGACAACCAACTATATATATATATATATATATATATATATATAACAAGAGACAACCATAAATTTTTAGTATTAAAAAAAAGGACACAAACTTTTTACTTTGAAGGAAGATTTAATTTACACATGTATAACAATATCTCCCAAAACCAAAAATACCTGTAGAACTCCACTATATCCTCCTTGAACAATGCCCACCTCGATCGTATCAAGGCAGACCTGATGCTGAGGCATATTTGGGGCAGTTTTTCTGGCTTGCTGCCTTGCAATATTTATTAGATTGCGTGCTTCAGAAAGGGAACCAATCTTGTCTGTCCTGTGAAGGGAACGGACCCATGGTTTGCGCATATTTGCTATGTCTAAAGCCCATTGCCGAGATACTTTTAGCAACTCTTCAGAGGCCACAAGAGCATCAATAAGGCCTAGCTTCTTCCCTTCTTCTGACATGATTGGTTTGGATAACTGCACTTATATTCAATTGGATTTATGATAAAGGAATTCAACCACTCACAAAAGAGAGACAAGTTCAGGTGTAGAGTATGGCACTATGACCCCAATCAAAATTATTCAGATAGAGAGCATGTGTTGCAGTTTCACTCTTCCCACAGCATATTTGCTGTGAGCAATTGGTTGCTATGCACTTATTTTTCTATTTGAACTTTCATTTTGTTGTTGTTAAATCCACCAACACACTACCATCTAACCAAAGCAAGATAAAACAAATGTTGAATAAGAAAAAGCGTTAATTCTCTCAGCTCACCTCTCCTTAAATCTAATACAATAATGTAATAAGGCTATGATTTTACATTTAAAGGTAACTTTTTCTTATGAAACCATACTGTTATGAAGCAAATTCCTCAGTTTTCTGCCCTCTCTTACTAACTGAAGTGATTTGATCAATACATCTTCTTCCTCCATTCCTAAAAAGTAAGTGCCTCTCTCTCTATCTCCTTTACAAAAACAACAACAACAAAGCCTTATAGTCCCAAAATTTTGGGGTTGGCTATGTATCCTTAACAGCCAAAATTGGGGTCTGGCCATATGTATGTTGTGTTCCTTACAACCTAGCATCTTTATTAGTAAGTTGGTAAATCGCAAAGTGTAGTAATCCAGTTACCAGCATTATCTCAATAGCCTTTGGCAGTCCTACAAGCCTTGGAAGACGTTGTGTGCCTTATAAAATAACCAACGTTTTAATAAATGAGTCAGTAGTTATAATAAGTGAAAAATTCAACAATTATAATACAGGGTGTCTGTGTGTGTGCATGTACAAATGCAGGTGTACCTCCAAGCCCTGGAATTACTCCAAGAGTCAGCTCAGGCAAGCCAAGTTGAGCTCCTGGTGCTGCGATTCGTGCATGGCATCCCTGAAAGGGGCCATCTAAAATAAGGCGATTGTGCAAAGATTCTGACAATCAAGTTTATAAAGAAAAATAAAGGAAACTACTTTTTTTTTTTTTGCCTAACAACAAAAACACAAACCATTGCCACTTCTAAGCCACCTCCAAGAGCAAGTCCTTCTACAGCAGCAACTATAGGCTTTTTGCAATCTGGGGTTATGAAGAAACAAGATTAATGAAGCCAAGAGTTAAATTGAGAAAGAAACTCAAATAATAGGCTTTGGAGGAATCTTAATAATAAGCTCATGAGAGACCCTACTGGTTAAAGTTGAGAAAATAATACCTTCGATTGTGTTGACCACAAGAGAAATCGATACATCAGGCATAACTGAAGCATCGCCTGCAAAAATAAATACAGCAATGAATTCTCAAGTACAAAACCCAAAAATGTTAAAAAAAAAAAAAAAAAAAAAAATCCACATTTTCTATATAACTCAACTGTACAACAGGGTATGTCAAAAAATAAAAGCGTACCAGTCTGGTGAACCTTCTCGAAAACATTAATGTCAAACCCAGCAGAAAACCTCCCTCCTTTGCCTTCAATGATCAAACAAAAATCAGAATTTCACACCTATCTTATCTATCACTCTCAACTTCTTCAAGTCTCAATATAATAAAACGTATTAAAGTCAAAACAATCAATAAAAACCGAATTGATTTCCATTATAATTAGAAAAAATAAATAAAATAAAAAGCATTACCAGTCAAAACGATAGCTTTCACATCATCTCTCCTCACGGCCTCGGCGAATCTCTCCTGCAAACCGTCAAGAACTGCACAAACCAACACAATCTCTCAGCTCTCAAAACTATTTCACATTTTGAAGGGAAAAAAAAGAAAAGAAACACGGGGTGGAGCTGACTTGGAATGGCTAAGGCGTTCACTGGAGGATTATAAAAGGCAATGATCGCAACGCCATCGTTTCCGACCTCCAAGGTGACCCCTCTTTCCATCATAGCTTCGAAAGAAAGACAGAGACCTAGGGTTTCGCTTTTTTGCTTTTTTTTTGAAGAAAAAGAAGAAGCTTAGATTTGGAATGGATTGGGAGTTTGTTAGGAAGATGATCGTTGTTGTTTATGTATGGAAATTTGGAATGGATTGGAACAGCTTTTATTAGTGCTGACAGAGTGTGTTATATGAAATGAAATGTTTTTGAATAATTGACTTTTGACTCATTGGGTCAGTGGCGCTATTATTGGCATTGGGTGGCGTTTTCCACCTGCGTTCTCGTTGTTGTGGTTATCAATTTAGCATAGCACTCACTGAATTATCGATGACCTCTTTTTGACTCTTTATAAAATAAAAAAGCTATACTAATAAAGATGAAATTACGAGGAAACGGCGTCGATGTCGATTAATATAATGTGAACATTGTTATCAAAAAAAGAATATTAATGTGAACATTCGATTGGATTTCTTACCAAATAATAACCGCTGTATGGTTGGCCCACGTTTCTCATCTAGCGCTATTCATCTTCACCAAACGTTTTAAAATTTCAAAAAAAAAAAAAAGAAAGAAAGGATTTGCTCGATACAGGATTAAAGTATTCATATCATTTCTTGTAAAAAATTCTTATCTAACAATTATATATATATATATACTATTATTATTATACTGGTGCAATGCACTGTCATGCCCTAAACCCAGAAGGATTCAAAGCATGAAAGAAGAACCATTAAGCTCTATAACCATACTAAAATCTTCATATTACTAGTCATAACTCTATAACACATTTACAAACAATAACTCAAATCATGTGCCTCCAAATAATACATGAATATATTTCAAAGCTCCAAATGGATAATACAAAACCACAATCCCTTCTAGAATACACCACCTCAACATTGAAGCTAGGCCTACCACTCCTAAGGCTAACAAACCTCAACTACCCAACCTCCAATAGAATTAATTATGACCTCGTTAAACTTTGCAAAATTGAGTCACCAACCATTTATGGCCCAAGTCTCCCAATTTAATATAGCACTCCAATCACCATCAATAAATTGGAAAATTATTGTGCACTCTCGGAATACCATAAATGCGTACTCCGAGAGTACCTAATAATTTTCCCAATAAATTAAGCTTCATGCTCGATATGTAGCTAATTTATCTGTAAAGCTGTTGGAGATTGGGACAAGATAAAACTCAGTAAGTAGCATAATTAATGGGAGTGGGGGAAATGCAAGTCTTAAGATAATGGACATTTTACAAAACATGTTATGCTTTGGGAATTTCAATGAAAATTCAGCAAATTCATTTTCATTAGTAAAATGACAAGAATGATTAAAACCATGCAGCTATAAACGACTAAATTTCTAGTTTGAAATAAATCAAACAAGTAAAAATAGTTTCACAAATGCGAATTTGTATTGATGATTGTGTGGTACAATTTTCTGAAATTACAAAAGAGTAATCCTCTGATTCGATCTCCTTGCAAGACTTATTGATTAGAATTGTGGTGATGTGATTTTGACTTGAACACAAAATATCCTTCAATTTGGTTGAAGAATGGATCAAAGATCTTTGAAATAGAATTACAATGAATCTCTGGCTATGAGCTTGTTAGAAATCCTTTATTCTTCACGTTCTTCGTGTGTTCTTCATTTTCGAAGGTTTGTGGTGGAAGTTCTTCGGTGCTTTGAAAGCTTGAATCCATAGAGCTTCATTGATTTATGGCTTGTTGAGGTTTCTGAAGGCTTTTGAGTTTGATTCCGGTGAACTTTGAGATCTAGGTAGATAGTTTGGATGATTCTGCTTCGAATTTTTTTCGATTTTGAGTTTGAAGTTCTTGAAGGCTTTGAGGCTTAATTCCTGCAGAGCTTCTATTCTTCTAAGTGCTTTTGAATCTTCTTTGATGCTGCTTATGCTCTAGATGGCTTGGTGTCTTCTCCCAAGATGTCTTGGTGTCTTGGTATGTTAAATGCCTTAGGAAGGCTTCTATTTATAGGAGTTTAGGGGTGGCTAAGCAACACATGGCAGAGTCTGATTGGTGACACATGTCACAGCATGATTAGTCCGCTTGTGTCATCGCTTACACGCGCTGGATTGCATATGTCATCACTTACACGTGCTAGACTGCTTATGTCATCGCTTATACGTGCTAATGTGTGATTGGTTTTTGCATGACACTTGACAAATTTCTGTTGGTTTCTGAGTAGTGATAACAAAACCGAGCAATATTATATGGTGCATTGTAATTGGCTGTATTTTGTGGACTTGGTAGTATGATGTGTCAACTTGTGATCTGTCGAGAATTTTTCCTCTCTACAGCAGCATAAAGCTTTCTCAAAATATCTCAACATGAAACTACATACTATATACTATGAGCTATCAAAACACCATTCCAAAACCTGAAAATCCAACCCAAGGCCACATGACAACGCTGTCACAAAGATGGAACTCATCTGCCGTCACAAAGACGGAACTCATCCCTAACACACAGCCGGAACTAATCTGCTGTCATAAAGACGGAACTCAACACTGTCACAAAGACGGAACTCATATGCTGTCACAAAGACGGAACTAATCTACTATCACAAAGACAAAACTCGTCGCCATCACAAAGACGGAACTTATATGCTGTCACAAAGATGGGTGCTAAGAGTACATTTTTAGACCCCTTAAAGCACAAGTTGTTTAACCTAATATTAAGTCAAGTTGACTAACAAGTTCATTAATAAGATCTAGGTCAAACACATTCAAATCATATCATGTGAACAATGTGGAAAAATAAATAACACAATGATATGATAACCTAGGAAAACCAAACCAGTAAAAAACCTGGGGAGGATTTAACCTAGCTATCCACAAGGTAAAACAGATCCACTATGAAAGAATTGAAGTTTTATAATAAGACTTAGACCACTAACATTCTATTGCTATCTGGTGTAGAAAACTTACTACCATGACCACGTGACAGCTTCGAGTCCATGGACTATTTCTTTCCTTGATCCACAGCAACCACAAGTACTCCACTTGGGTTTTCTTTAAACTCTTGAAACAGCAACCGAAGTGATCATCAAGTTCTTGACATCAATTTTGATCTTGATAACCCTAAGTGTGTATGAACGTAAACACCTCTAGATCTTACAGAAGATTCACATACACAACATATCAACAATCTCTAAAACGTGGTTAGGGTTTTTCCTTTTATACTTGAAGTAAAACATAAAACCCTACGCGTCATATGGGCTTGGGCTGAGTTGGAAATTTTGTATAAAAAACAATCTACACGAGGTTTGATTGATTGAGCCTTACAGATTTAGCCAATAAATCCTGCAATTCACTCGATTCCAACTTTACACATAAACACACTTTGAGCAGCCTAAATCTAGACTCTAAGTTTTAATCATGGTTTGCCAACATTACACATTGAAGTTCTAATACATTTAGATCCTAAAGTCTTAGAACCTAACAAATTCCCCCTTTGACAATCCGTGACAAAACACATAACAGAATTGAAATGCTCAAAGTTACAAAATAGCCCAATAAACAATTCAACCTAACTACTATCTATTAGTTGCCAATGTAGACAGCAGCAGGACTGAATAAACCTATATATTCCTGAAACACTCAACAAACATATAAACGTATGTGTGGAAAATACAAGTAAAACAAAATAAATTATTGATTTCACAAAACAGAAAAATAAAAGACATATATCATGAATAACCTCATAATATTAATCAATAGTCAATGTAGCACATATGGAACAAGAAACAATAATAGAAATAAAAACATAAAACAAAGTATCTCCCCCTAACATATACAACCCATAAAATAAATACATCAAGTTAAAATACATCATGAGCCAAAAAAATAAATACATCATGAAGCACCTAGATACAATCTAAAGCTCCAAAGCTCCAAAAACTCAAAATCTCCCCCTATCTCCATCAATATGTACTCTCCCTTTTTGTGACGAATTGACAAAGGGTAATCAAAGCTCATCATCAAAAGGAGGTGGTAGAGAAGACCGCCGAACACTCGCCAAATCTGCATGTAATGCCTAAAGCTCCATGAGCACATCCACCAAAAGCTGTCCATATGCCACCTGAACGGTCATGACAATAGCCAACATACTCCGAATTGATTAATCACCCGAAGCAGAAGGTGGAGGATCAACAGCGGCAGTGGGGTCGACAAACTCCTCAGTTGTGGGATCACTTGAAGAAGGAGGATGAGATGCAGCACCTGTGGAAGAATCTACTTGAGGGCGTTTATAGCTAGCTTTCATCTGAGTTGCTCTCTACCTAAGGAATGTGGCACCTATGGGAGCTATGATATGGACAGGCTCAAAAGCAGGAAACTCCTCTAATCCTAAATGTAACAAAATCCTATGTATAAAAACAGGGAAGAAAAAACTATGTGACTTAGAACTACTCCTATGAACCTCAACTAAAGAACGAATGAAAAGAGACGGAAAACATGTAGGAGCATCAGTCACAAGAGCATACAAAAAAACATATTTCTCGATAAGAATGGTGTGCAAATGAGAGATAGGCCAAATCAAATGACAAGAAATTTGGAAAAACAAGTAATTAAGCCCAGTAAGCTCATGGGAGGTGATGCGAGGATCAATACCCCAACTAATGGAAGTACCGGTGAGATATGACATAATGTTATCAAGAGGAGGGGTCACAGAATAAGGGTAGACTGGTTGTCGTACCAAAGGTACCCCAAGAGCAAAGGCCACCCCTGAAGGAGTAATGGCATACTCTTCACTCCTTATCCAACTCATCACATAGTAAGTGTTGGAATCATCGGAGTGGATAGATAGGTTCGAATAGAACTCTCTTATCAAGGCAACCGAAGGAGGGTACTCTATATCCATAAGAGGTAATCAGCCCCTACACTCAAAATTCCTCCTAATCTCCCTATCAAGCTCATCTAAAATCACCTTTCGTTCAGCCCAAACAGACCTAAATATATTAAGCTTTTCATAGGTTTCTTGGTTTTTCTCAAACCTAAACCTCTCACTATTGAAAGTTAGGGTAGAGGGGGGTGGTGGTGGATTTCTTATTGGCTCTAGTCTTTCTAACCATGATGCTAAGGATTGGAGGAGAAAGACAAAAAAAAAAAAAAAAAAAAAAAACAAAGTAGAAGAACATAAAGAAAACCCAAATTAGACTGCATTAGGAAGGGTTAGACAAAACAAATATAGAAAATAACAATCTATATGATGCATGACATGAATGCACAAATGATGCATGCCCTAATGTAATGAAATTTGTTCAATTATACATTATAACCCAATAATTGACTTGAACATAGAGTTTTAGAACAAAAAACCCTGAATTTAAAATATCCAATCTCAAAAATTTAACCAAATTGAGTAATTAATCATTACACTAGATAGAAATCATCATATAATGACATAATCAATCAATTACACAAGTCAATTTTACCAAATAAAGCCCAATTGAACAAAAACCCCAATTTCTCAAAGTTTCAAGCCCTAGAAATTTCAATTGATCTCAAATCATCAAATTAATCAAATTAAAGCATGGGAAACATGTTTACAACATCTGAGAAAAAAAAAACCCATTGGTCAAATATGATTAAAAACAACCCTAAAATAAAAAATCCCAAAAATCTTAGGTTCGAAATTATCATGTAAAATGCATGAAAAAAAAAAAAATGAAGAAACTGAAATAGAAAGTGTAATACTAGCACAAGAAGACAAAAACCCTTGAGAAAAACTAGGAAGAAAACGACAAATTTGGCTTGGATTGGATCGGTCAAAGAGGAATAGTCAAGAGAGTGTTTTAAAAGTTTTAAAAGTAATGAAGAACACGTGAGAAAACCTTTTTTAAAACACCTTCAGACCGAATTTTGATCGGTTGAAAAATAGATTCAATCGATCAAAAAGCAATTTCGATCGGTCCAGCATCAATCGAGCCAGGCAGATTCAAACCTAAATTTTTATCGTATTTTTGATCGGTCGAGCAACAACTTCAATCGATCGAAAATCTAGAAATTTTTTTTTTTGGAAAAATAGAGTATTTTAATGCAGAAACTCCTCAAAACACATTGTTTTATGAATAAAATGCATGAGTATGAGATAAAAAGTTTTTCAAAAACATTTGAATTGAACCCAGATCTTCCAAAAACAAGATTTTCAATCAATTTGTCCTCAAAGCTTAAACAATAAACACATTTTGCATTAAAATCAAGGAACTTTTAATCTTGGATGGCCACAACAAGATTGCACACAATATCATGTACTAAGTTTAGTAAAGAATAATTTGTGTAGTGTGTGCAACTAGCAATAGCATGAGATAAATGTGAGGTGATAAGTAAATAGTGATTAATCACAATTTCTACAAAATTCATCACATAAGTTTGAAAATGACTATCATCTAAAGAGGTACATCATATAATTCTCACATCTCCTAGAAAACAAGTTTGTAATCATGTAAGTTTCTTATTTTGCCTCATAATGTACACACCAATTTTATTTAATTTTGAATTTATTATAGCCCAATAATGTACACACCAATTTTATTATTTAAACTGAGGCTACACCTCATGTTGTTTTTGTGCATGTGCTACACTTTCTCGAGTACAAAATCATATGATATGCACTAAGGTGTTCATGATTGGCTAGAAACAATGGTGAGATGGTTATTTATACCTTTCTCTTAGGATTTTTTAGTCCTTACAATAAAAAACATGTGACTTCAAGATTAAGATCATGTGATAAAAAACTATAAACTACTCCCACACAACATGCATTACAAAGCTAAAACTAGTAAGGTGCAGTAAAATAAGCTCATCCAAGCTAAACAAGGTACATAAATATGTTATGTAAAGATAATATGGCCAGCCTTAATTACAAATCCAAGAAAAATAATGCAAAACACATTTTTCCTTCCTTTTCCTCCCTTTTTTTTTTGAAAAGAATAACAAAAACAACCTATCATGAAATGCATGTTATGCAATGCAAATCCTAAGAACAAAGAAAACAAAAAAAACAAAGAAGAATGGTCACAAAGAATAGAGAGATGAAGCACAAGGACCATAAGAGCCAAAAATGACTAAGGACATAGAATCACACTAATTACTTGACGAAGTGTCTCAAACTTACTTTTATCAAGAGGTTTGGTGAAGATGTCAGCATTTTGACGTTTAGTAGGGATATATTCAAGAGTCACAATCTTTCTTTCAACCAGATCCCTAATAAAGTGATATCTAATCTCTATGTGCTTAGTCTTAGAGTATTGAACAGGGTTCTTAGAGATATCGATAGTACTAGAATTATCACAATAGACAACCATGGTGTCTTGTGATATCGCATAATCACTCAAAAGCTTTTTCATTCAAAGAAGTTGTGAACAGCAACTTCCAGCAGCAATATATTCTGCTTCTACAGTAGACAAAGAGACAGAATTTTGTTTTTTACTCATCCAAGCAACAAGATTGGATCCTACGTAAAAACACCCACCAGTGATGCTTTTTCTATCATCGGCATTACCGGCCCAATCTAAATCAGAAAATCCAACAAGAGACAAATTTGACTCTTTGCTATAAAACAATCCATAATCACAAGTTCCACTAACATATTTTATGATTCTTTTAACAACATTCAAATGTGAAATCTTAGGATTAGATTAAAACCTAGAACATACACCAACACTGAAAGTAATATCAGGTTGACTTGCAGTTAAATACTATAAGGTTAAATTTAATCAACCATCTTGTTGGCTTTATTTCATACCAATTTTCTTGTAATTCAGCACTTAGAAACCTTGTATTTAGGTGAGAATCATGTAAGGGTAGTGTGTGATAGAGTGTGAAGAAATGCTCAAGACTATGCAGTGAAGTAGGGACTCGCGACTAGATCTCGCGGGTGGCTTGCGACTGGATCTTGCGGGTGGCTCGCGACTGGCAAGCCGCTAGATGATGCACACGAGTGATGCATGCAGAGAAGCTAAACCGTCATAGAAGCTGTTGCACTACAGGACAAAAAGTCCAGACTGGCCATTCAGTTAGCTCGCGGCTTGAACTCGCGACTCAGTCTAGTCGCAAGGACAAGTCGCTAGCCAGCTCTGTTTTGAAAAAACTGACTATTCGCATTCCTTTCTCACACTAGTATAAATGCGCCTTATACCCACGAAATGTAGAGAGTTTCCAGAGAGAATTTTGAGAGAGAAACCTTAGAGAAAAACAAGATTGATTCATCCACAATCTTTTCATAGAGACTCTTCAAATTTCTCTACTTTCACCCTCTCCATTGTTACATCCTTGAGAGGTTTATTACCCAAATCCTTTTCTTCACCATACCCATATCTGTGAGAAGGCTATTTGGTGCTTTGGGAAGCAGTTAGGAAAGGACCAATGGTTATTGGTTGATGCTATGGGCTATAGCGGAATCCCGTAAGCTAGAAAAGACAAAGGTTCAGCGTAACCTCGTTGGAGCAAGAAGCTTGGAGGGCTTAGGTACACTGGGTAGATTAGGTTTGGAGGGTCTATTGCTGTTCATGTATCCTAACTACATTTTCTAGTGGATTATTGACCGCTTGGAGGGTGGCGGAGAGATTTTTCGCCAAGGGCTTCGGTTTCCTCTTCAATAACACATTGTTGTGTTGTCCTTGTGTTTGTATCTCCCTTCCCTTAATCTTTGCCATTTAATTTCTGTTGTGGATGTGATTTTAATTGGTTTAGATTGTTTATCAATTCTGTTATTAGTTTGTGTTTATATTCCGCACATATATTGTTTGACATTAAGCTTGAATTGATAATTTTGTTATTGGGGGTCTAAACGTTCATAGTGTTTTATACGCTATTTGAACATTCAATTGGTATCAGAGCGGGTGCACTCTTTGTGATTTAAACACCTTAGTGCGATCCTTGACTCCATATTGAGATGGATCGGTCTCAATCTTAAATGTACCACCATATTTTGATGGTAGCAACTATGCCTTTTGGAAAGTCAGGATAAGGGAATTTTTGTGTTCAATGGATGAAACCGTCTGGGATGCGGTGGATATTGGATGGACTAGCCTAGAGGCTGCCAAATCCACGTGGGATAAGGCAACCCTCGCGGCTTCTAATGCAAATAGCAAAGCAGTTAACGCTATTTTTTGTGATGTGTCTCCAGATGAGTTCCACAGGATATCTCACATTTCTATTGCCAAGGAAGCATGGCAGATATTGGAGACCACGTATGAAGGAGTGAAGAAAGTGAAGGATACCAAGTTGCAGATGCTGACCACTCGGTTTGAGGAGCTGAAAATAAGTGTGGACGAGTCTTTTGACTTGTTCTATAGCAAGCTGAATGAAGTGGTCATCGGCAAGTTCAACTTAGGGGAGAAAACGGAGGACTTGAAAGTTGTGAGGAAAATCCTTCGTTCATTGCCGGAGAGCTTCCGTGCCAAGGTGACAGTAATTGAAGAGAGTAAGGACCTTGATGATATCAAAGTCCAAGAACTGATTGGCTCACTTCAAACTTATGAATTGTCATTACCCACACAAAAGAAAAGCAAATCTCTTACTCTTTAGATGGTTAATGAAAGGGTTGAAGCTCACGACTCATCGGATGAGGATGTTGTCAATAAAGATGTGGTATATTTGGTGAAGAATTTTCAAAAGTTCTTGAAATTCAAGAACAATGGAAAATTTGGTGATAAAGAGAAATTCCAAAGTTCCTGGAAGGAGAAAAAGGAATTCAAAAGGAAAGATGGAAAGGAATCCTAATCTACACAAGGAATCACTTGCTTCGAGTGCAACGAACACAGACATTTCAAGAAAGAGTGTCCCAATTATTTGAAATCGAAGGGCAAGGTGTATGCCACTACCCTTAGTGATTTTGATTCCGATTCCTTTAATTCGGATTTTGAGGAAAGCTGTGATAGAGAAGGGAATTACTCAGCTTTTATGACTATTGCTCATGTTGAGTCTTCAGAGGACTTGAATTTGCTTGTACAATAGCTTGGGGGGCATAGTGATGAGGAATCAATGGGAATTATAGAAGAATTGAATGTTGAAGAAGATGAGAATACAGAGGGTCTTCAAGAAAACTTCAATTCACTCTTTGAGAAATTAGGAGAATATGCACGTGTGGCCAAGGCAGCCGTGAAAAAGATGAAGAAGGTAGAGGAGGACTATAGAAGTTTCCTAGTGCGACATAAGGAGGCCAAGTGTGATATAGAGAAGCTAAATGGAGAGTTTTCGGAAGCTTATCTAAAAATTAGATTCCTTGAACTTGAGGTAGTTTAAGCAAATGCCAAGGTAGAGAGGGTCTCCACCAAGAAACTAGATGATGTCATTTCCTCTCAAAAACAATTCACAGACAAATTCGGGTTGGGAAATACCGGAGAAAGTAGTTCAGTTGTCAAAATCACCAAGGAAGTGAAGTTTGTGCAAGCCAAAGAACCTGTAGTGGCTGCCTCTACACCTAAGAAAGTAGAGGATGAAAAGAAGAAGAATGTGGCTGACCAACGGGTGTTGAATAAGTCCTGTAACCAATCAGTAATCAAACCTGAAGCTAGAGGGAAATCTCTTCCAAGATCACAAAGAGGTCCAAGAACGAATCATTTTTGCCATCATTGTGGACTTTAAGGACACACTAGACCAAATTGTCATAAGCTAGAGCATTGAAGAATGCAACTGATCAAAGGTTAAGAGGACCAAGAAATGACAAGAGGACTTGGACTCTTGAGTCATCAAGGGGTCGAAATCGTGATCCCGGTGTGATGGACATGATGAAGATGATCGGTGCATTCACTACTTGCTTGGAAAGCTTCTACTAGAAGGTTTGAAAGTCCTAACTCTCGTACCCAATCCTATAGGGACATCACCCCAAACGCACGTGACGTGTGGGTGAAGAGGGGTACTCATGCATAAGCATTACAACATGTCCATGCATTAATACTTCCTATGTTTTGTGACTTTGTTTGGTTGTGTGCTTTTGTTTTTGGTCCAGCTTGTGCTGAAAAATTGTGTTTGTTTGTTTATTTGCAATTGTTTTGAATGTTTTTACATTGTTGTTTTTTATCAATCTTTTCTTGCTTTTGTGTCAAAAATCTAAAAACACGTAAAAAGTAGAAAATTCAAAAAGTTTGATCGACATTGTTAAGTATTGTCTCAAAGCATGTTTTGCCTTGTACCTTTGTACTAATGGCTTTGTGCATCTACGAGCTTAGCTTGTACCCTATGCACTCATATCATTGTGGGAGAAATCTTGAAATCTATGTGATTGCTGTAAATAGATCTTCAATCTTGTCATGAATGATTAGTGAATGGTTTTGTTGATTTTGAGACATGCATAGACTTGTGCCTATATATCTTCACACTCTCTATTTTATTTTATTTTTTGCTTAAAGAGCTCACTAAATGTAAATCTCTAAATGAAAAGAGATATTGAGTTGCAAAAGCCTATCACACATACTAATATTTGACTAGGAAAAAGGGAAAGCGACCAAAAATAAAATGTATGATTCCCAAAAACCAAAAGCTTGCTCATCAAATTGAAATATCAAAAATTTCAGGCATTAATCTCAAAATAAGATGTATTGATTCAAAAAGATCAAATTATATGATGTATATGGAGCCAAATGAAAAGTTTCAAAATTATGTTATCAAGTTTTATGTGGGAGGTCATATATGCATATTTCTATAATTGAGATGGGTCACATTATCTAGTGCTAATTATGTATACTTTGGTTGAATTGATCATTGAAGCTTCACATTAGACTAAGGACTATCTCATTTTTGATACTCACACACATCACACATGTTTATGTTCAATGAATGCCATATTCATTTGTGTGATTGTACTTGATTAAATGTGTTTTCACATGCTCAATCTTTGTTGATCAAACACAAAAAGATTTGTGAGTTTTTACTTGTTTTTAGAAAGTATTTTGTTTTTACAAAAATTGTCAAAATTTCAAAAACTGTGTTGCCCTGTTCTAGCGACTCAATTGCGGGTTGTTCCAGTCACATGCCCCCAGTTGCGAGCATTACACAGAAGTTTTCGTGGCTCACTGGCGGGTCAAAGTCCTAGTCGCGAAAAATACTTAGAATATTTTTCAAAATTTGGGTTTTTATGTTTCTCGCAGCTTAGTGTGGCGACTTGTTCGTGGGTGGAAGGTCTAGTCACGAGGGGTTCACAGAGATTTTTGCGGCTTACCTCGCGACTTTCTTGCAGGTAGACCTTCCAGTTACGAAAAAAAACTTAGAAAATTTTTCAAATTTTTGTCTTTAAGTGTTCTGGTAGCTGGCCCTGGCGACTTGCATGCGATTTGACTCAGTCGCAAAAATCGCATGTTTTGTGCTTTAAGGGCAGTTTTCAAAACTTTTCAGTTTTCCCTTGAACTTTTGTGACTGTTCATTGTCTTCCCCATTTCAACTCTCTCTCAAAATCATCGTGTCACTCTCGAAAAACCTCCATTTTTGCATCATTTCAACCTCAAAATTTCAAGGAAAAGGTATGGGCTTTCTCTTTCTCACTACATATTTCAGTTTTGAGCTTTATTTTCTTGAATCTGTGAGTTGTGGTTCTAATTTATGATATCTGTAGTTTCGGATATGGGTAAGGTTCATGTTTGTGAGTTTGGGTGTTTGGGTTTGGTTGATCTTGTTTCTAGGATACTAAATATGGTTGTTATCATGTTTTCGTTTCACTGTTAGAGTTTGTGCTCTGATCTGTGTTGGTTGGTAAATCTCATACCCATGTTAATATGTCTCATTGTCATATGCTATTTGTTTGGGTTTATTGTGACTTACTCTGTTTTTTAGTATTGTTGGTTCAAATTGGTTGAGTTATATTTTATTACTTTATAGTTGCTATTGACTTTTGATATCATGTGTGTTGCTTCTGCCTTGAGGATATTGTCTGCTCTGTGTTGGTTTGAACATCTCATACTCATTAAGATATGTCTCATAGACATATTATTGCATGTTGAAGTCTGTGATTAGGAATGTGCCCTAGAGTGTTCTTGATTAAGTTGTTGTGCTCACTGTCACAATGTGTTAGGCATAACTATTGTTGATAAATTTTTTTTTGGTTTGAGCTATCCCTTTCAATGTCTGAATCTCATATGAATATGGACTTAATGGTGGTATAGTTCTATGTTCTTTTCAGTTATACTAACCTGTTACTAATGTTTGAATTTCCATCCATTGTGCTATGTTTTTGTGGCCATTTCTGCTATGTTTACAGATAACTCCTACCAAGAAGAAGACCACTGCCAAGAAGGGTGACAAAAGACTGAAAATGGACAACTCCAAGTTCAGATATACTCAACACTTTGAGAGATACAAAGTGTACTACATGAATGCAACAATCATTCAAGAAAGATTTGTGAACTTAGTGGATTTGAAGGACACTTTCATTCCCAACTATTTTGAGGGCAGAGGTTGGGATAAGTTGTTGAGTGACTTGCCTGGAGTGTGTGAGCCTTTGATCAGGGAGTTTTATGCAAATGTTGTGCTAAAAGAGGATGAAATTAATTGTTGGATAAGAGGAAAGGAATTCACTATAGATGCGGATGATATAGATGAAGTGCTAGGACTTGAAGGCTTAGATGACCATGACTTCACCAATTACAAGGACAGGATGCTATCCATAGAAACTGTTCAATCTCGTATTGGTGGTGTTAAAGAGGGGAGATGTCTCAACACTAATGCCTTCCTAGCTAACATGAGGTGTCTAACCACCATCATGATGTTCAACTTGTACCCAGTAAGGAAGTTGACTACAATAAACAATACTAGAGCTATCTTTCTCATGGAGCTCAAGGAGAACACCTTCATAGACATTAGCTCTCACATCTTTGACACAATTGTGGATGAGACTAGAACAACTTCAAAGGCCAAGCTGATTTTTCCCAGCCTTCTTATGAGGCTTTTTAGATTGAAAGGTGTTGAAATCCCTCAAGATATCAGTCTCATGCCTACACTCTCAGCCATCAACAAACAAACCATCACAAGGATACAAGTTCATCTCCTAGGTGATGAAGAAGAAGGTGAACCAATGGAAACTAAGAGAGAGGCTGCAGGAGAACCCTCAAGCTCATGATGTCGTGGCAAGAGGAGCAGAGTTTCATCTTCATCAGCTGTACCTTCAGATGCATTCCAGATCATCCTAGAAAGGATAGATGGACTTAGAGATGTTCAAAATGAACAATCTGATAGGCTGGCTGCAGTTCAAGATCAAATGAACATCCTCTCAGTAAAGTTTGATAGCTTCTCCACTTAGTAGTGACCCTTTGGCCATTTCGGTCAAAAAGGGGGAGATTTTTGGGGGAAGCTCTTGAGGGGGAGTGCTAGTTTGAGGGGGAGATTGCTTTAAAAACTCTTTCAATATTATATTCTGGATAATGTTTTGCTTTTATTATGGGTTTGATACACTATGGTTAATGTTTTGGTTTAAACTCATGGATCTCTCATGGATCTGTTTACTTTTGAAACTTGTGGTTCATTTGTTTAAGTTTATATAAGATGTCTTTCAGCTACTTGTGGTATGTTTTGTACCTTTGCTTTTGTAAGCTTTTAGGTTTTGTACTCATGCTTTGTAGCTTTAGTTCTTGCTGTTAAATGTCATGCTTTTTCTTTAAGTACATCACTTTTGTGCCCTTTGTTGGATTTTATATCCTTAATGCAATTACCTTGTGTTGTTGCATTGGTTGAGTTTGGACACGCAAATGATACTTTGCAATTGAGCTTATTAGCTTGCATGTTCGGATGTTCATTCCATGTGTGAATGAGCTTTGTGATCACTATTTATAGTGATTATTTGTTTTTGGTCAAGACATGATTTATTACTTATTTCCATTTTACTTGATTGCATTGTGCTTACTCCATATGCATTACAAGTTTTCTGCATACAATGATCATATTGTGTTGTTGTGTTTCAAAAGATACTTGTCTTATGGTTCAAGAGCTTCACAAATTCTAGAGTTAGGTGTGAGTGAGTTTTGTTCAACTGTTCCCAACTCACGCGTTAAGTCTAGAGTTTGTTATAGGGTTTTGTCACGGAATAGCCAAAAGGGGAGATTGTAAGGTTGAATTTAATCAACCATTTTGTTGGCTTTATTCCGTGCCAATTTGCTTGTAATTCAGCACTTATAAACCCTATATTTAGGTGGGAATCATGTAAGGGTAATGTGTGAGAGAGTGTAAAGAAATGCTCAAGACTGTGCAGTGAAGCAAGGACTTGCGACTGGATCTATCGGGTGGCTCGCGACTAGCAAGCCGCCAAATGATGCACACAAGTGAAGCATGCAGAGAAGCTGAACTGTCATACCAGTTATAGCACTACAGGACAAAAAGTCCAGACTAGCCATTCAGTTAGCTCACGGCTTGAACTCGTGACTCAGTTTAGTTGCGAGGCCAAGTCGCTAGCCAGCTCTATTTTAGAAAAACTGACTCTTTGCATTCCTTTCTCACCCTAGTATAAATACCCCTTATACCCACGAAATGTAGAGAGCTTCCAGAGAGAATTTTAAGAGAGAAACTCTAGAGAAAAACAATATTGACTCATCCACAATCTTTTCATAGAGACTCTTCAAAACTCTCACCCTCTCTATTGTTACATCCTTGAGAGGTTCATTACCCAAATCCTTTTTTCACCATACCCATATCTGTGAGAAGACTATTTGGTGCTTTGGGAGGCAGTTAGGAAGGGACCAATGGTTATTGGTTGATGCTATGGGCTATAGGTAAGCTAGAAAAGACAAAGGTTCGGCGTAACCTCGTTGGAGTAAGATGCTTTGAGGGCTTAGGTATACTGGCTAGATTAGGCTTGGAGGGTCTATTGTTGTTCATGTATCCCAACTACATTTTCTAGTGGATTATTGACCGCTTGGAGGGTGGCAGAGAGGTTTTTCGCCGAAAGCTTCGGTTTCCTCTTCGATAACACATCGCTGTGTTGTTCTTGTATTTGCATCTCTCTTCCCTTAATCTTTGCCATTTAATTTCTGTTGTGGATGTGATTTTAATTGGTTTAGATTGTTTATCGATTCTATTATTAGCTTGTGTTCATTTTCCGCACATATATTGTTTGACATTAAGTTTGAATTGATAATTTTGTTATTGGGGGTCTAAACGTTTATAGTGTTTTATACGCTATTTGAACATTCAAATACAAAAAGACAACCAATCATGCTTCTATATAATGTAACATCAACAGACTCACCCAATGGATCATTGGTTAACTTTGCATTAGCAGCCATTGGTGTTCTAGCATGAGCAGCCTTGTCAAGTCCAAATCTCTTAACTAGATTTCTAACATACTTTGCTTGGTTGATGTAAATTCCAGAATCCGTTTGCTTCACCTGCAATCCCAATAAATAAGTCAGTTCACCAACCATACTCATTTCAAACATCTTCTTCATTTCATCTGCAAAAGATTGGACAAGAGAATCATTAGTAGCACCAAAAACAATATCATCAACATAAATTTGAGCTACTACAAAATAATTCTTATCCTTTCATATGAAGAGAGTAGTATCTGCAAATCCTCTTTTGAATCCATACTCAGTGAGATATGCAGTTAACCTATCATACCATGCCCTAGGAGCTTGTTTCAAATCGTAGAGGGCTTTCTTCAACTTGTAGACATCATCCGGTCTGTGAGGATCAACAAAACCCTTTAGTTGTTCAACGTACACCTCTTCTTGCAACATCTCATTCAAGAATGCACTTTTGACATCCATTTGATACAGTTTGAAATTCAAATGACTTGCTATGACCAAAAGTATCTTAATGGATTCCAGTCTTGCTACCAGTGCAAAAGTCTCATCAAAATCAATCCCTTCCACTTGTGTGTATCCTTGAGCAACAAGTCTTGAATTGTTTCTAATAATAGTTACCATGTTCATCTGACTTGTTCTTAAAAATCCACTTAGTTCCAATCACATTTACTTCTTTTGGTCTAGGAACTAATTCCCACACATCATTCCGAACAAATTGATGAAGTTCTTCATGCATAGAATTAACCCAATCAACATCTTGAAGTGCTTTATCCACCTTTTTTGGTTCAAATTGGGATAGATAGCATGAGTGAGTAATTACATTCAAGGCTTTAGATCTTAATCTCATGTTATCATTCAAACTCCCCAATATGTTTATGGCAGGGTGATTTAACTTTATTCTAGAAGATGGACATTTGACCAGAGATGTGGAGGTACATTTTTGTTCTGATGAAGGACTAGGCTCACTTTGTTTTTGTTGAGTTTCATGAATTGGTGTGGATGGTTCTGAACTTGATGGTACTGAAACAACATTATTCAACAATAGTAGCTCTTCATTACTATGCTTCCTAACATAATCATCAGGAATAGGATCATCAACCTCCATATTCTTTTCTTGAACCGGAGAAGTGTTTTCTGGATGAGTTTTTGCACATAATTCATCATTGAGCACCACATTTGAAGACTTCATGATTGTTTTAGTTCTCAGATTGTATACTCTGTATGCTCTACTAGTGGAAGAGTATACTAGAAAATATCCGTTGTCGCTCTTAGCGTCAAACTTTTCTTGGTTCTCCTTATCATGCAGAATATAAAAGTCACTGCCAAATATCTGGAAGTATTTGACAACAGGCTCCTTTCCTCTCCAGAGTTCATAAGGAGTTTTCTTGGAATCAGGTCTGAAATACACTCGGTTGAGTGTATGGCAAGCAGTGTTATCTGCTTCTCCGCAGAAGGATTTGGGCATCTTTTTGTTATGTAGCATGACATAAGCCATCTCTTGAACAACCCTATTCTTCCATTCCACTATTCCATTTTGTTGTGGTGTCTTAGGTGAAGAGAACTCTTGATGTGTGCCTTGATCATTGCAAAAGGTGGCCAGTTTTGTGTTTTCAAATTCTCTTCCATGATCACTTCTAATTTTGGCTGTCACAGTACCTTTCTCAACTTGCAATTTCTTGCATGAATGTATCATCTTTTCAGGATCCTCAGCTTTATCTCTCAAAACCATAACCCAAGTATATCTAGTGAAATCATCCATAAGAACTAGAATATACTTCTTTCCACCTAAACTCTGAACTCTAGTAGGACCCATGAGATCAATGTGCAACAACTCTAGAGGTCTTGAAGTTTGAACTTCAGTTACAGACAGATGTTTGGACTTCCCTTGTTTACCCATCAGACATGGTCCACATATGCACTTTTCTATCTTTTCAAACTTGGGCAAACCAATAACTGCATCACACTTGGAAATCTTCTCTAATTGCTTGTGACTTACATGTCCCAACCGTTGATGCCATAAGTTTATTTGATTGATCTTTGCACTGAAAAACTTGTTGCTTATACTTGGTGTTATACCATAATAGTTGTCAGCTGTCCTAACACCAATACGCATGCAGTCATCTCCTTTATCAAGTATCTCACATTTATACTTGGTGAAGAGAACATTCAGTCCATTGTCACAAATTTGATTGATGCTGAGTAAGTTGGCCTTTAGCCCATCAATATACCACACATCTTCAAAAACTGGCAACCTTGGAATGTCCATAGTTCCAATGCCTCTAATCACAGATTTGCTTCCATCTCCACACGTGACTGTCCCAATCTTTCCTTCAAAGAGTGTCTTGAATAAAGCTTTATTTCCTGTCATATGCCTGGAACAACCACTATCCAAATACCAAAGACAAGAATCATGTGCCTTTAAGGCAGTTAAAGCAGTATAGCACACATAATTATCATCACACGTAGTTATACCAAGATACTCAAAGAAAGACTTAACAAATGCAACGGGAGACATAAACCAAAAGTAGACAAGTTAGAATTTTAGCAAAAAGAACTTCCAAGAATCCATACGGACAAGTTTGGAGAATGTTCCATGTAGTATGAGCAACCTCAACATTAGAGATTCTCGTGAATTTCTCCATTGAAACAGCATTAAAAATAGCATTCATGGCTTTGCTATTAAAAGCGGCTGCTTCTTTTTAAGAAGTTTGCCACTCGCTTACAAGAGTAGTCGGCTTCTCCCATCCGTATTCCATGGAATTCCAAACTCTCTTATTAATAGATTTCAGGAATGCTTTCATCCTTACTTTCCAGTAGGCATAGTTGTTCCCATCAAAGTAAGGTGGGATCACAAGAGAGTGACTGTGCTCTATGACAACAGGGGTTAAGGATCAACTCTTAGATCAACTGATCTAAATACTAAAGCTAACCCGCTCTGATACCAATTGTACGTTTTTAGACCCCTTAAAACATAAGTTGTTTAACCTAATATTAAGCCAAGTTGATTAACAAGTTCATTAATAAAATCTAGGTCAAACACATTCAAACCATATCATGTGCACAATGTGGAAAAGTAAATAACACAACGATATGATAACCTAGGAAAACAAAACTGGTAAAAAACCTGGGGATGATTTAACCTAGCTATTCTCAAGGTAAAATAGATCCACTATGAAAGAATTGAAGTTTTACAATAAGACTTAAACCATTAACATCCTATTACTACCTTGTGTAGAAAACTTACTACCACGACCACGTGACAGCTTCGAGTCCACGGAACTTCTTTCCTTGATCCACAGCAACCACAAGTACTCCCACTTATATTTTCTTTAAGCTCTTGAAACAGCAACCGAAGTGATCATCAAGTTCTTGACATTAATCTTGATCTTGATAACCCTAAATGTGTATGAAAGTAAACACCTCTAGATCTCAAAGAAGATTCACACATAAAACCCTACACGTCATATGGGCTTGGATTGAGTTGGAAATTCTGCAGAAAAGACAATCTGCACGAGGTTCGATCGATTGAGCCTAATTTTCGATCGATCGAGCGATCGAGCCTTGCAGATTTAACCAATAAATCCTGCAATTCACTCGATTCCAACTTTACACATAAACACACTTTGAGCAGCCTAAATCTAGATTTTAAGTTTCGATGATGATTTGCCAACATTACACATTGAAGTTTAAAAGTTCAATAAGTGTGTAAAACTCCTATGAACGTTTAGACCCCCAATTAACAAATTACCAACACTAGCTTATTATCAAACAATATATGTGCGGAATATGAAAATAAGTTAAAACAGAATTGGTAAAACAATCTAAACCATAATTAATCACAACCACAGTAGTAATTAAATGGCAAAGATTAAGAGAAGAGAGATGCAAACACGAAGATAACACAGCGATGTGTTATCGAAGAGGAAACCGAAGTCCTCGACGTAAAACCTGCCGCCCTCCAAGCGGTCAATAATCCACTAGAGAATAAAGTTAGGATACATGAATAGTAGAAGACCTTCCAAACCTAATCTACCTAGCGCACCTAAGCCCTCCAAGCTTCTTGCTCCAACAGAGTTACACCAAACCTTATCTTCTCTAGCTTACTAGAACCCACAATCGCCCATTGCATTAACCAAAATGAATTGGTCCCTTCTTAATTGCTTCTCAAGAACCAAAAGACCTTCTCACAGATATGGGTATGGTGAGATAAGGATTTGGCCAATGTACCTTTCAAGGATGTATCAATGGAGAGGGTGAAAGTAGAAGAAATTTAGAGAATCAAAGGATGGAGATTATGGATGAGTTAATCTTCTTTTTTCTCTAGGGTTTCTCTCTCAAAATTCTCTCTGGAAGCTCTCTACAATACGTGGGTATAAGGGTATTTATATTGGTCTGTATTTGGAATGCGAAATGTCAGGTTTGTTATAAACAGAGCTGTCTAGCGACTTGACCTCACGATTGGAACGAGTCGCGAGTCTGAGTCATGAGTTAACAGAATGGCCAGACTGGAAGTTTTGTCTTGTAATGCTCCAGCTGGTGTGACTCTTCAGCTCCTTTGCATGCTTCACACGTGTGCCTCCTTTGGCGACTTGCTAGTCGTGAGCCAGTCGAGAGATCTAGTCACGAGGCTTTTCTTGAGTGCACACTCTTGAGCTTTTGTTCACACTCTCTCACACACTACCCTTACATGATTCCCACCTAAATACAGGGTTTCTAAATGCTGAATTACAAGCAAATTTGTTACCAAATCAGGCCAACAAAATGTTTGATTAAATTTAACCTTACAATCTCCCCCTTTGGCTATTCCGTGACAAAACTCTGAAACAAACTCTAGACTTAACATGTGAGTTGGGAACAGTTGAACAAAACTCACTCACACCTAACTCTAGAATTTGTGAAGCTCTTGAACCATACGTACAAGTATTTCCTGAAAACAACAACACAATATGATCATTGTATGCAGAAAACTTGAAACGCATATGGAGCAAGCATAATGCGATCAAGCAAAAAGAAAAAGCAATAAAGCATGGCTTGACCCAAAAAAAATGAACAATCACTATAAATAGTGACCACAATGCTCATTCACACAAGGAATGAACATCCGGATATGCAAGCTAATAAGCTCAATGCAAAGTATCATTTGCATGTCCAACACTCAACCAATACAACAACATAAGGTAATTATATTAAGGATATAAAATACAACAAGGGCACAAGAGTGATGTACTTAAAGAAATGCATAACATTAACAACAAGTACTAAGCTACAAAGCATGGGTACAAAATAAATATAGTTTAAACAGCTAAACATAATCATGAACTATGAGCTCTTTCTCTCTTTCTCCCCCTATCATATCACTCCCCCTATCATGAATCATAGGAGCTATGATGAACTTGGAATATATATACCTGTAACCTGAAACACTTGCACAAAGCACATTAGACCCTCAAGGTAAAGTAAGTAAGGACAAGTATAATGTAACAAGTAAATTACGATCAAGTAAACATGATGTGAACCATGTGAGCAACTTGTTCATACACCAAAACAGTCATATAGAAATGATAAAACTCTCTGGTACACTACTCTAGAGTATACTTTCCCCCTTTTTGACACGAATAGACAAAGGGGTCAAGGAGAAAAGAGGGCAAGAGATGAAGGTATGAACAATGATAATCATGCATGAGGGAAAAATGAAAAGTTTTTGAAAACTACCTTGAAAATAACCCTCAAAAAGAAAAACACGTGATTTTCGCGACTGAGATGAGTCGCAATCAAGTCACCAGACACTTATGAGACAAAAATCAAAAAATTTGTCCAAGCATTTTTCGCGATTGGAAGGTCCACCCATGAGGTAGTCGCGAAGGAGTAGCAAAACTTTTTGAGTACACCTCGCGATTGGAGCTTCCACTCGTGAACAAGTTGCCAAAATGAGTCGCGAGAAATCTAAAAACCTAAAATTTTGGAAAAATTCTAAGTCTTTTTTGCGACTGGGACTTTGACTCGCCAGAGAGTCACGAAAACCTTCTATGTGAGCTCGCGACTGGGTCATACGACTGGAGTGACCCGCGAGTCAAGTCGCCAACACAGGGTTGCACAGTTTTTGAAAATTTTGAAATTTTTCAAAACAAAAACACTTTTCAAAAACAATTAAAATACTCAAAAATCTTTTTGTATTTGATCAACATATAATTGAGCATGTGCAACATATTTAATCAAGTACAATCACACAAACGAATAAGGCATTCATTGAACATAGACATGTGTGATGTGTGTGGGTACCAAAGATAAGATAGTCCTTAGTCTAATGTGAAGTTTCAATGATCAATTCAATCAAGACATACACAATTAGCACTAGGAAAAGTGACCTATCTCAATTATAGAAATATGCATATATGACCTCCCACAAAACTTGATAACATATCTTTGAAGCTTTTCATTTGGCTTCTTTACAATTCATAACGTTTGATCATTTTTTATCTTTACATCTCTTTTTGAGATCAATGCCTGAAATTTTTGATATTTCAATTTGATGAATAAGTCTTTGGCTTTTTGGGCATCATACATTTTCATAAAAGTCGCTTTCCCTTTTTCCTAGTCAAATACTAGTATGTGCGATGACTTTTGTAGCTCATTATCTCTTTTCATTTTGAGATTTACATTTGGTGAGCTCTTGAAGGAAAATAAAATAAAAGAGTGGGAAGATATATAGGCACAAGTCTATGCAAGTTTCAAGATCAACAAAACTATTGACTAATCATTCATGAGAAGTTTAAAGATCTATTTACAACAGTCACATAGATGTCAAGATTTTTCCCATAATGATATGAGTGCATAAAGAACAAGCTACGCTCTGAAATGCACAAAGCCATTAGTACAAAGGTACAAGGCAAAACATGCTTGTGACAATACACAATAATGCCGATCAAACTTTTTGGATTTTCTACTTTTTATGTGTTTTTGGATTTTTTGACACAAAAGCAAGTAAAGATTGATAAAAAAAAAAAAAAAAATGTAAAAACATTCAAAGCGAAAAGCAAACAAACACAATTTTTCAGCACATGTTGGACTAAAAACAAAAAGCACACAACCAATCAAAGTCACAAAGCATAGGAAGAATTAATGCATGGACATATTGTAATGCTTATGCATGAGTACCTTTCTTCACCCACATGGCATGTGCGTTTAGGGTGATATCCCTAGAGGATTGGATACTATAGTTTTGGCTTTCAAACCTTCTGGAGAAGCTTGCCAAACAGGTTGTGAAAGCATCAATCATCTTCATCACATCTCCAATGTTAGATTCCGCTTCTCCCCCTTTCACTTGCTTGGGGTTCCCTTTATCCTTTCTTTGTCCACGTGGCCTTTGATAGTTGCCATTCTTTAATGCCCACAGCTTATGACAATTTGATCTAGTGTGTCCTTGAATTCCACAGTGATGGCAGAAATGTTGAGTTCTTGGACCTCTTTGTGACTTTGGGAGTGATTTCCCTTGAGCCTTAGGTTTGACCACTGATTGGTTAGGAGGCTTAGTCAAAAACCGTTGGTCAGTCACATTCCGCTTCTTTTTCGGCTTCACTTTCTCAACAACTGAAGTTTCTACCACTGGTTATTTAGCTTTCACAAACTTCATATCTTTGGAGACTTTAACACTCGAATTGCTCTCTCTAGTGTATCCCAATCCACTTTTTTCAGAGAAAGGTTTTTGATAAGCAAGTACTTCATCAAGCTTCTTGGAGGAAACCCATTCTACCTTAGCATTCGCTCGAATCACCTCAAGCTCAAGGAATTTTATCTTTGTATAAGCTTCAGTTAACTCTCCGTTCAGTGTCTTCATTTCACATTTGGTCTCCTTGTATCGCACTAGAAGACTTCTATAATCTTGCTCTGCCTTCTTCACCTTTTTAATGGCTGCCTTAGCCACTTTTGCATATTCATCGGTCTTCTCAAGGAGGGAATTGTAGGTCTTTTACAGTCCCACTGTCTTTTCATCTTCCTCATCATCAAATTCCTCTACTATCCATATTGACTCCAATTTAGTGTGCTCCCCAAGCTGTTCCACTAGCAAAGTCAAGTCATCCGAAGATTCCACGGGAGCAATGGTCATGAATGCAGAGAAGTTTCCTTCTCCATCACAGCTTTCATCTGAACCTGAATAAGAGGAGTCGGAATCACTAAGAGTAATGGCATATGCCTTGCCCTTCCCTCTCAAATAATTATGACATTCTTTCTTGAGATGTCCATGTCCATTGTATTCGAAGCATGTGATTCCTTGAGAAGATTGAGACTCCTTTCCATCTTTCCTCTTGAAGTCCTTTTTCTCCTTTTCGAAACTTGGGAATTTTCCTTTCTTAGCAAATTTTCCATTCTTCTTAAACTTCAAGAACTTTCAGAAATTCTTCACAAGATATGCCACATCTTTATCAACCTCATCCTCATCTGATGAGTCGTGAGCTTCTACCCTCTCATTAATCGTCTTAAGAGCAAGGGATTTACTTTTCCTTTGTGATGGCAACGACAACTCATAAGTTTGTAGTGAGCCAATTAGTTCTTGAACTTTGATATCATTAAGATCCCTGCTCTCTTCAATTGCTGTAACTCTTACACGGAAGCTCTCAGGCAATGATCGAAGGATTTTCCTCACTATCTTTGAGTCCTCCGTTTTCTCACCTAAGTTGAACTTGCTAATAACCACCTCATTCAGCTTGCCATAGAATGAGTCGAAAGAGTTGTCTTCGCTCATTTTTAGCTCTTCAAACCGAGTGGTTAGCATCTGCAACTTAGTATCTTTCACCTTCTTGGTGCCTTCATACGTGGTCTCTAGTATTTGCCATGCTTCCTTGGCAATTGTAACGTGAGATATCCTGTGAAACTCATCTGGAGACACACCACAAAAAATTGCATTTAAAGCTTTACTGTTAGCGTTCGCTGCCACAAGGGCTGCCTTATCCCAAGTGGATTTAGCGGCCTCTAGCCTAGTCCATCCTACATCTACTGCATCCCAAACAGTTTCATCAATTGAACACAAGAATGTCCTCATCCAGACTTTCCAAAACTATCATCAAAATATGACAGGAATTTAGACCCCTTAAACAACCAGATTGCGTAGCTTAGATTAATTAGCCAAGTTGTTACTTAGTCAAATTAAGCAATTCTAGGTTAAAACAATCCAAACAATCATATCAAGAATATAAAGCAGCGGAAAATAAATAACACAAGATATGATCACCCAGGAAACCACACGGTAAAAACCTGGGGAGGATTTGACCCACCGATCCTCAAGGCATAACAGAATTCACTATGAAAGAATTGAAGTTCTTACAAAAGGACTACAAGCTCCCCGCTCGACTTCCTAATGCTACCCACCAGTAGAACTTCCTGACACGACCACGCGCAGGCTCCGAATCCACGGACTACTTCTTTCTTGAATTCCTCAATCAGCTACAAGCTCCCCGCTTGCTTTTCTTTTAAGTTCCAATGGTTGCAACAGTAATGATCTTCAAGATGTTGAAATCATCTCTACCTTGAAAACCCTAAGTTTTGTGTAAAGGAAAGCTCCTCAAAGATCTCACAAGAGATTCACACAAAACAGCAATGTATGAGCAACAAAGCAATATGGACAACCTTAAAAAACGTGGCTAGGGTTTAGTTTATATACCTAGGGTAAAAACATAAAACCCTAAACGTTTAATGAAGTAGGGCTGAGTTGGAAATTCTGCAGAAAAATCAACCTGTGCGATTTTCGATCGATCGAATCTATTCTTCGATCGATCGAGCCAGGCCAAAAGTCCCAAGAACTTCTGCAGTCACTTGATTCCAACTTTACAATATTAAACCAACTTTGAGCAAGTCTAAATAAGACTAAATACAATGTTTTGATCATGGTTTGCCAACATTACAAATTAGAGTTCTAAATACATAAAATCCTAAGACCTTAGAACCTAACAAACTCCCCCTTTGGCAATCCGTGACAAAACCCTAAATAAAAGCTCAAAGTTTTACAAGTAAAAAGCCCTTTACAAAGATAATGCTCATAAATTCAAATTCAGCGTAACTACTATCCATCAGTTGCAAGTGTAGACAGCAGCTTAGTTGAATCAACCTGTATAATCCTGAAATACTCAACAAACGCATAAACGCATGTGTGACAGTAAAGAGTAAAACAACAGGTATAACATTCTTGTAAGATTCACACAACACAAAATAAAGACATATAAGAATGATTAACTCATAAATATAAATCAATACGCAGTGAATCACAAAGCAACAAGAATCAATAAAAAAACATGTATATCAATCAATGTTACTCCCCCTAACATGAATATCCCCAAAAATGATATACAAAGTGAAGCACCTAGATATAATCTAAAAACTCCACAAGCTCCTCAAAAACAAAAAAAATCTCCCCCTAACTACAAAAACTCCTCTACAAGACAAAACTCCACTCCCCCTTTTTGTGACGGAATGCCAAAGGACAATCACAAGTCGCCATCAAAAGGAGGTGGTGAGGGTGAATGAAGACGCGCAAAATCAGCTCGGAGAGCACGAATCTCGTCCAGCAAGTCCACCAAAATCTGACCATGAACCGCCTGAACGGTCATGACAGTCTCCAAAGTACGACGAACATCGAAGTCGGCCGAAAGAGGTGGAGGAACATCAGCAGCAGCAGCATCATCACCAACTGGATCAGGAATATCCTCACCAGCAATACCTGTAGAAGAAGAAGGAGGAGGTGCGCTACTAGAGGGCTCAGACCTAGGGTGTTTAGAACCAGCTCGAAGATGAGCGGCCCTTTGTCTAAGAAAAGACGCACCTATAGGAGCTATCACATGAACGGGCTCAGAGGAAGGAAAGCCACTAAGATCAAGATAGAGAAGAATCCTATGAATGAAAATAGGATGTACAAGAGCATGAGCAGTAGATGAACTCCTATAAACATCGTTCAAAGAACGAAGAAAAAGATGGGGAAAACTAATAGGAGCATCAGTAACCAGAGCGTACAAAAATACACACCTCTCAAGAGGAATAGTGTGAACATGGGAAATGGGCCAGATAGAATGACAAGCTATCCTAAAGAACGGATAGTGTAACCCGGAGAGCTCAGCAGAAGTGATCCGAGGATCAGAACCCCACTGGACAGTAGTACCAGTGATGTAAGACAAAACATCGCTAATCTCGGGAGACTCATCATATGGATAGACAGGATGCTGGACCAATGGTACCCCTAGAGCATCAGCCACTACCCGAGGAGTAATGGAGTACTCTACGCCTCGTATCCAACTCTTGACTAGAGTGTTGGAATCATAGATGCGGATAGAGATGTTCGAATAGAACTCTCTAATCAAGGCAGAAGGTGGAGGAGGATCAGAAACATCCACCAAGGGTAACCAGCCCCGACGCTCAAAATTTGCCCTAATGGCAGGATCGAGTTCATCTAACAACACAGAACGCTCAGCCCAAATCTTTCTCCTAATGTTTAGCTTCTCAAAAATCTCTTAGTTTTTCTCACTCGAAAACTTCTCACTATCAAAGGATGGAGGGGGTGAAGGAGAAGGTGAGGGAACATTCCTACGGGCTCTAGTCTTCCTAGGCATAGTGCTAAGGAAAGGACAGAGACACAAAGAGAAAACCACAAAGAACAAGAGAAAACAAAACCAAGGGCAGACTGCAAATTAGCACAATAAAGAATATAGAACAAAAAATCTATATGATGCATGAACAATAAAATGTTGTGATGCATGATCTAATACAGTAAACAATTAAGTTTAATTGAGAGTAATTTGACAAAAATTGGCTTGAACAGAGAATTTCTATCAAAAATCCCAAAAATTGAAAACCACTTGTTGAAATTTTTAAATATAATGATGAATTGAGCATTACAAAACACATCACATAGATTATAATGCTTAATTACAACAACATAACAAGCCAATTTCATCAAATTCTACCCAATTTAACAAAAGCCCCAATTCGGATCAAGAACAAACCCTAGATTTTTCAATTTTTCACCAAACTCAAAATTGATCAAATTAACATGTAAGAATCATGTTTATGATGTGTCCCCACAAAAACCCAATGATCAATTGCATAAAATAAGGCTTGAATCAACAGAAAATCCCAAAAATGTAAAGTCCGAAAATCTCCCTTAAATGCAAGGATTTATGCATGAAATCATGAAAATAAAATCAAAAGGAAGGGCAAAAGAGTCTTACCGGCTTGAGGAAAGAGATTCTTTGCAAAAACTTCGGAGGAAAATGACAAAAAATTCAACTATTGAGCTTGCCTCGTCGAAGAGAGAAAGAAAAAGTTTGAAAAAGATTTGAAAAGTGTTTGAAAAAGTCAGATATGATCTTTTAAAAAAGCTTTTCCACGATCTTCGATTGATCGAAAATTACATTCGATCGATCGAATGAACCAGTCATTTTGAAACAAACTAGAGCACTTTTTCGATTGATCGAAAATCACATTCGATCGATTGAAACAAACAGTCATTTTAAGACAAATGAGAGCACTTTTTCGATTGATCGAAAAACAGGCTGGATCGATCGAAATGGACAGAGGCTCACTGAATTTTTAGAAAAATCAGAGTTTTGAAAAACACAAACCTAATTTTGAAAATAACTCCTCAAAGCATTAACTTGAAGAAACAAAATGCATGAGTATGAGATGGAATGCTCTTTCAAAAACACAAAATTTTGAACCCAATTTTCTCAAAACAAATTTCAATCATTCTCTCATTGAATTTTCTCAAGCAACAAATATGTTGTGCATAAATCTCAAGATATTCTCAAACTTGGTTGGTCAGACCAAAAACACACACACTAGCATGTACAGTGTTTAACAAAGAGTAACTTGTGTAGTGTGTGATACTAGCAAAAACTTGAGATACATGTGAGGTGATATGTGAATAGCAATCAATCACAAAGTCTACAAAATTCATCACATAGAATTCAAAAGAGACTATCACCTAAAGAGTTACATCCTATAACTCCCACATCTCCTAGAACAAAAGCTTGCAATCATGTAAGTTTCTTGTATTTTGCCCCATTATTTAGGTGAAATTTGGCATCAAGCCTAATAGTACACACCAGATTAGATTATGTGAAATGGCATCAAGCCTAATAGTACACACCAGTTTTAATTATTAAGCATTTAACAGAGGCTACACCTTATGTTCTTTTTGTGCATGTGCTACACTTTCTCGAGCACAAAATCTTATGATATGCACTAAGGTGTTCATGATTGACTAGTGAACAGTGGTGAGATGGTTATTTATGCCTTTCTCAAAAGGATCAAGTCCGACAGTCAAATAACATGTGACTTCAAGATCAAGACAAAGTGATTAATAACCACACACATCTTTCCTACACAACATGCACTACAAAGTTTCAACTAGTCAAGTGCAATAAATAAGCTCATCAAAGCTAAACAAGGTACATAAGACATATTATGTGTAAATGAATTGACCAACCTTGTTTTCAAAAACCAAGAAACATCATGTTAAACATAATTTTTGCTTCCTCGTTTTCCTTTTTTTTTTTTTTTTTAATTATTAAAAGAGAAAACAAATAAATCCTAGAATGAAATGCATGAATGTAATGCAATGCAAGTCCTAGAACAAAAACACAAAAACCAAAGAACAATGGTCACAAAGGAAAAGAGCAATGAAGCACAAGGACCATGTCAAAAAGACTCAATTAGTTCAAGTCTTTTGCATCCAAAACTTTTTAGATGCACTACGAGCATTGGAGTTCTTATTCACATTCGAGTGATTCCCAACTCCAGGATTGGAATAAAGGTTTAACACCTTTACCAATTCACCAATTAATGCCATAGGATCTTGTGCTTGAGACACAGACACTTTTGGTTTATTTGCTCTCTTATCAGCTTGAAGCTTGTAACAGTTAGGACGAATGTGTCCAGACTTACCACAATAATGACAAACCCAAGCAGGTTTACCATGCATCTTGTCCTTAGATTTGGTAGGCTCCTTAGGTTTAGATTCTCTTAAATCTACCCTAATCTTCTTAGGTGGTGAAACTTCTACAGGTTTAACTACCTCACTCACAGGTGGTTTGACAGTTTCACTCACAACCTCACTCACAGAAGGTTCAGAAGAAGAGGAAGGAACAAAAGTAGTGGAATGTGGTGCAGAATCAAAGATGCTTTCAACATATCCTAACCCAGTTTTATCAGAAGGATACTTTTGAACATTCAGCATGTGATCAAGTTTAGAACTAGCAGATCTAGCAACAGATAAATCATGTTCCAAAGTTCTAACTTTATCAAGCAAAAGCATGTTCTCAGATTTAACATTATTCAAAAGCTCATTAGCATCAAACAGTTTAACAAGCAAATTTCTCTTTTCAAGCTCAAGAGAATCAATTTTCTTTAGGCCAAGTTCAACTTTCATAGCATCCTTTGCAGCAATTTTGCAAAGTTTGTTATAGGCCTCTTGAAGATCTGCATCTTCAGAGAGTTCCCCATCAGAAGGGTTCTCTTCAGCAGATATGCTTTCATTGACTATAGCAGTAGCCGTGAAAGCAATGAAGTTTCCATCCTCGTCGCCACCGGACTCATCATCAGAAACCTCATTATCACTAAGGGTTACAGCCATAGCTTTACCCTTAGTCCTTAAGAATGTAGGACATTCAGATTTCACATGACCATACCCTTGACAGCCAAAACACTGAGGACCCAAAGAGTTATTAGAAGATTGACCAAAATTTTCTCTAGGTTTTTCAAAATTGTTAACCTTAGTGGGATCATTCTTCCTAAAATTTCTAGGTTCAGCAGTGTAAGTACCTCTTGCCTTTCTATTTGTATTCCTAAGAAAGTTCTTAAAGTTTTTGGCAAGATAGGCAATCTCTGTAGCAGAGAGCTCATCTTCAAATCCACCACCATCAACATTATCAACTGACTTAAGAGCCATTGATTTGGATTTGTTCACTTTAGGTAGGTCAGACTCATAGGATTGAAGAGATCCTACAAGCTCATCAACAGGGATGGAGTCCACATCCTTGCTTTCAGTGATGGCAGTCACTTTGGGTCTAAAGTCTTCAGTTAAAGATCTAAGAATCTTCCTAACAATTTTAGGTTGGTCATAGATTTCACCCAAATTAAAAGCAGAATTGACAATATCATTTAATTTAGCATAGAATTCATCAAAAGATTCATCATCAGACATTTTAATGCTTTCAAATCTAGAGGTCAATTGTTGTAGTTTGTTTATCTTAACTGCCTTTGTGCCTTCATGCACAGTTTGGAGGATTTTCCAAACAATATGAGCAACCTCAACATTAGAGATCCTCTTAAATTCCTCCATAGAAACAGCATTAAAGATGGCATTCATAGCTTTGCTATTGAAGCTTGCTGCTTCTTTTTCAGAAGTTTGCCACTCACTCACAGGAGTAGCGGGCTTCACCCATCCGTATTCAACGGAATTCCAAACCCTTTCATCAATGGATTTCAGGAATGCTTTCATCCTTACTTTCCAATAAGCATAGTTGTTCCCATCAAAGTGAGGAGGAACAAACAGAGAGTGTCCATGCTCCATGACAACAGGGGTCAAGGATCAGCTCAGAGATTAAAAATCTCAAACAAAAAGAGCTACCTGCTCTGATACCACTTGACAGGAATTTAGACCCCTTAAACAACCAGATTGCGTAGCCTAGATTAATTAGCCAAGTTGTTACTTAGTCAGATTAAGCAATTCTAGGTTAAAACAATCCAAACAATCATATCAAGAATATAAAGCAGCGGAAAATAAATAACACAAGATATGATCACCCAGGAAACCACACGGTAAAAACCTGGGGAGGATTTGACCCACCGATCCTCAAGGCATAACAGAATTCACTATGAAAGAATTGAAGTTCTTACAAAAGGACTACAAGCTCCCCGCTCGACTTCCTAATGCTACCCACCAGTAGAACTTCCTGACACGACCACGCGCAGGCTCCGAATCCACGGACTACTTCTTTCTTGAATTCCTCAATCAGCTACAAGCTCCCCGCTTGCTTTTCTTTTAAGTTCCAATGGTTGCAACAGTAATGATCTTCAAGATGTTGAAATCATCTCTACCTTGAAAACCCTAAGTTTTGTGTAAAGAAAAGCTCCTCAAAGATCTCACAAGAGATTCACACAAAACCGCAATGTATGAGCAACAAAGCAATATGGACAACCTTAAAAAACGTGGCTAGGGTTTAGTTTATATACCTAGGGTAAAAACATAAAACCCTAAACGTTTAATGAAGTAGGGCTGAGTTGGAAATTCTGCAGAAAAATCAACCTATGCGATTTTCGATCGATCGAGTCTATTCTTCGATCGATCGAGCCAGGCCAAAAGTCCCAAGAACTTCTGCAGTCACTCGATTCCAACTTTACAATATTAAACCAACTTTGAGCAAGTCTAAATAAGACTAAATACAATGTTTTGATCATGGTTTGCCAACATTACAAATTAGAGTTCTAAATACATAAAATCCTAAGACCTTAGAACCTAACAAAATATGGTGGAGCATTTAGAGATTGAGATCGATCCATCTCAAACGAGGTCAAGGATCGTACTCAGGTAATTAAACCACAATAAGTGCACCCGCTCTGATACCAATTGAAAGTTCAATAAGTGTGTAAAACACTTATGAACATTTAGACCCCTAATTAACAAATTAACAACACTAGCTTATTATCAAACAATATATATGCAGAATATGAAAATAAGCTAAAACAAAATTGGTAAAACAATCTAAACCATAGTTAATCACAACCACAGTAGTAATTAAATGGTAAAGATTAAGGGAAGATAGATGCAAACACAAAGACAACACAGCGATGTGTTATCGAAGAAGAAACTGAAGTCTTCAGCGTAAAACCTCTCCGCTGCCCTCCAAGCGGTCAATAATCCACTAGAGAATAAAGTTGGGATACATGAATAATAGAAGACCCTCCAAGCCTAATCTATCCAGTGCACCTAAGCCCTCCAAGCTTCTTGCTCTAACAGGGTCACGTCAAACCTTGTCTTCTCTAACTTACCGAATCTCGCAATTGCCCATTGCATCAACCAAAATGAATTGGTCCCTTCTTAACTGCCTCCCAAGCAATAAAAGACCTTCTCATAGATATGGGTATAGTGAGATAAGGATTTGGCCAATGAACCTCTCAAGGATGTATCAATAAAGAGGGTGAGAGTAGAGGAATTTGGAGAATTAAAGGATGAAGATTGTGGATGAGTCAATCTTATTTTTCTCTAGGGTTTCTCTCTCAAAATTCTCTCTAAAAACTCTCTACAATACGTGGGTATAAGGGTATTTATACTGGTGTGTGTTTGGAATGCGAAAGGTTAGGTTTGTTACAAACAGAGCTGTCTAGTGACTTGACCTCGTGACTGGAACGAGTCACGAGTCTGAGTCGCGAGCTAACAAAATGGCTAGACTGGAAGTTTTGTCCTGTAGTGTTTCAGCTGGCGTAACTCTTCAGCTCTTCTGCATGCTTCACACGTGTGCCTTCTTTGGCGACTTGCTAGTCGCGAGCCAATCACGAGATCTAGTCGCGAGGCTTTTCTTGAGTGCACACTCTTAAGATTTTCTTCACACTCTCTTACACACTACCCTTACATGATTCCCACCTAAATACAGGGTTTCTAAATGTTGAATTATAAGCAAATTTGGCACAGAATCAAGCCAACAAAATGGTTGATTAAATTCAACCTTACCAAGTTCTAATACATTTAGATCCTAAAATCTTAGAACCTAGCACTAAGATACCAATGTCACATAGACTATAGTATCTAGCTAGGTAATCACTAGGTAATCACACGTTACGACACAAGAGTAAAACATAAAGCTCATAGATTACATGAATTCAAAACACAGTTCATTTTCAAGTAGTTTCACAAAAACTTTTAATATCCAAAGATATTCACAAGCTTCTTAAAGCCTTCAAACTCATTTCTTGTCATGAAGATTTTGAAGCAAGTCTCCCAATTATCAAAGCATCTTTAAATTTAGCAAATAATGCAATAAATTCGTAAAATCCATTCTCAAGAATTTAATCAAAGATGCTTTTGTTTCCTATGCCAAGTATTCATGCATTTCCCCATATGCAATATTAAACATGATGCACTTTTCATACATAGTCATATACATTAAGGTTACAACACAATAGTTTATAGAAAGATATAGTTCCAAATATAATTTTCCAAAATGTGTTTAACCCAAAAACAATGTTTATGCAACATGGTTATTTTCCAAAAATTCCCATTAAAATGCTACTTACCTCGAAAAGCCAACCAATTTTACCTCAACCGGGCACCACCACCTAAGCAAGCGATCCAATTACTAGGTCCATCACCAAGAATCTCAAAACCTAGAAGCACAATGATCAAGCCTATCAATAACAAGGCTTATCACAAAGTAGCTTCAAACATGTCTTCATAAATCGAAACTGGTCCCCTAAAATCAAATAGAGGGCCTAAAGCCTAACTTGACTATCCCAAGGCACCTATTCCTAAGTGAAATCAAATAAGCATACAAGTAATCCAAAGGACCATAACACAACCAAAGCATTTTAATACACTACTGCAAGTGATTAAACTAAACCATTATTAAAACTATCTAAGTAGAACATATGTTGAAGAAAATTTAACTTGACTATCCCAAGGCACCTATTCCCAAGGGACATACAAGTAATCCAAAGGACCATAATACAACCAAAGCATTTTAATACACTACTACAAGTGATTAAGCCAAACCATTATTAAAGTTATCTAAGTAGAACACATGTTGAGAAAACCTAACTTGACTATCCCAAAGCACCTATTCCCTAGGGACATCAAACAAGCATACAAGTGATTCAAACCAAACCATTATTGAAATTAACTAAGTAGAACAAATGTTGAAGAAAATGCAGGAATTTACAATCCAACCCACTCAATGAAGGTTTCAAGTAAATTCCACAAAATCCCAACATACTCGTCATACTTTCAAATTCACTACACAGTATGATAGGCCACAAACTGAATGACCCCTTGTGATTAAACCAATTAATTAATTAGCCAAGTTATTAATTAATCAATTTATCATGTAATTGCGTAGAAGCACAAACAAATCACCAAACAACTAATTAAGCAGCGGAAAATAAATAACACGGTGATTTATTTACGAATGGGGAAAACCCTTGCGGCAAAAACCCCACCGGGTGATTTTCAGGTCACCACTCCCGAAACTCCACTATTATCAAATCAAGTGGTTACAAGTAAAGGAATCCCAAGTACCTTACCAACCTACAGTTGAACCCTTGCCCCAATACCCAATTGGACTTGATCTGTAGTGACAATTTCCACCTTTGATGCACGGCTCCCAAGTACGTGACTAACCAATGCGTGGATCCCAATACGCGACTTCAAACACCAACTAAGAAGGAGAGGTTGGCTCCAAAGTTCTTCAGTTCATCCTTTACGATGAAGATCAGGAAGATGCTTGGTTACAAAACCCTTTGGTACAAATACACAGCAACTTCTTCAGAGAAGATGAACTAGGTCAAGAACTTCGTCTTTTGATCACAATTTGCTTGAACAAAGATTGCTCAATGCTTTTGCAACTTGTGTCTAATTTGACGGCTCTTAAAACAATCCTTTTATATGTTTAGGGTTAGAAGAAAAGAAAGCCAAAAGCATATTCACGGATCTCAAGGAAATCAGATCAGAAAATCTGATTTTGTAATTCTCGACAGATAGCAGGTGTCGAGGTAGCTATCGAGCAAGTGTCGAGAATTAATGAATTTGCACTTCAGCTTGCTTTTTCTTGGACAGACTTGATGACTTCAACACTTAATCTTGAAACCTTGTTTCTTGAAGTATTAAAAACACCTAGAACTACCCAATTACAAGTAGAGTGTGTTTTGTCAAAAGGATTAGCCAATTTACATAAATAAGTGACATATGTTCTTAACAAGTGAACACACATATATCCTAACACAGTAGGTCAGCCCTTTGTAAAAATCGTTTGGTCCATGAAAAGTTATCTGATAAACTTGACATTAAATAGGGATAAACTCTTATATGTTTAGTATGTACCATAAAAAATTCAGCTTAAAATAATTTTTATATAATTTATTAAAAATCACGTATTTTAGTTGACTCAAATCTGTCCATGATAGATTTAAGTTCCTAAAAGAAAGTTGCAATTGTTTTAATACTAGCTCAAATGCTTTGAGACTTTATTCACATTAAAACCACGCATCTTAAAGCATATTAAAAACAAGGAATGAAACCTTTAATCTCATATAAACAATCATTGAACTAAAAATCAAGAAACCAAAACTCATAACTCATAGAAACAAATTATCAAACATTTGGCATGCAATAACCACATGTTTACATCCCTTAAACAAAGTTCATCATTAACACTACACTCACATCCACACATGCCAAAGCCACTCAAAATACAAGGAAGCACACTTCCAAAAATCAACCCCAACTTCCACAAAAATCCACCCGTAAGATTGCTCAAGGAATCCAAATTACCCAAATTTTTAACCATGGAAAGGCCCCAAAAGATCACCAACTATGAAAACCCTTAACCACTTAACAAATAAGTCCACCAAATCAAAAACTCATATACTTAATCACATGTATATCACTCAGGTAGCTTAGATTATAAAGAAATATTACAACAACTTGAAAAGCTACCTGATGATGCAAAGAAAATCAGTAGGTTGAATGCTCTGAGCTTCAATGGGCTAGTGGTTGCTTGGAAGGCCTGAAAAGAAAGAAACACAAGATCAAAGGTGGCCGGGGTGAACCAGCCAAGAACCCTCCGATGCTTAAGTTAGTTTTTCTCTCTAGAACTCAAGAATTCCAACTTTAGGGGTAGTGGAAACTTACCTTCATTTGATGTGGATGAGTCCTTTATATAGTAAGCTTTGGAGTGGTTACTTGTTTAGTAACTTCCTCAACGTGTGTGAAAGTTAAAAGGTTTAGACTTAACTTCCACAACTGCTATAGAAGTTAGAATGTTCAATCTTATCGTCTACAACTGCCATTAGAAGTTAAGGACTTAGTGAGAAGTTATAGCATTGAACAAGGATTTTGCCCATACTTCTAAATGGTAGAACGTGGTCCGAATCGTTAACTTTTGTGTGTAAATATTTTTTGAAAATGTTCTAAGTGTTGCGAGGTCATCCAGCTGCTTCCCTGATGGACGACCTCCCCACGGTGGATTGACCTTCCTATGTTGAGTTAACCTTCTTGGTCCTGGACGACTCTATGGATGAATTGGAGATGGTCTGATTTTTGGTTCACCATCAGTTGCCCCCTTGTCCAAGGGTTGTCCAGAACACTACAATATAACTATTGGTTTTTGACATGTGTCAACATTTTTAAGGTCAATTGCTGTACCATATGTCATCCTTACTCTGGTTGAATTTTTTTTGTTCCAGATTGTGCCACATGTCATAACCTTATTGGTTGGCTGGTCGCGTCGATTTATTTTTCGAGGAGAATGCCACGTGTCAACTTTTGGTTGGTCCGTGTCGCTTTGTTGACCTACCTCTAGGCCCTATAAATATGTACATTCTCTCTCTTGCCCTTTTACTGTTCTGATAATTTCCTTTCTGCCATTTCGTTCAAGAGCCTCGTTTTCTAGTCTCGTCAGGTACTTCCTTTCCTTCTTCCTTAAGTTTTCGTCTTTGTTCATTCTTCTAACTATGTCTGCGTCTAGTAGTAGCCTAGAGAGAGAGATAGACGAGTATCAAGATGTGTCCTTTGGGAGTGGTGGTGGTAGTTATGAGAGTAGTGAGGGTAGTACAAATTATAATAGTGATAGTTGTTCCTTAGAAGAGCATTATTCATCTAGGGTCCCTAGTTTTCCTTTAAAGGAATTCCAGGAAATGCAATGTAGGATGGCTTCTAGGGCAGAGGCTAGCTCGTCTAGAAGATCACCTAGTCCTCTTCAGGACGAAGAGGAAAAGGAAGAAGAAAATATAGTTTATAGTTGTGCTCCTGAGGTAGTGTCTACTCTAGACGCGTCTAAGTTAAAAACCGTTGTAGGTAGATATCAAATTCGTAGTGAGTATAGGCCTTGTCTACCTGAAAAGGGAGAATGGTTTTGTTCTCCGTCTTCTAGTTTTGGTGTATATATTTCTCACCTTCTAGCAGGTCTTAGGTTTCCCTTAAACTTCTTTTATGGATACCTCTTTCATAGGTTAGGTATTGGACCAAACCAGCTCAACCTCAATGGATGGAGGATGATAGTTGCCATGCAAGTGTTATGGCATGAGGCATTGGAAGGGAACCATCCAATCACAGTGGATGAGTTCCTTTATTGCTATAAGTCCTCAAAGATAAAGCAATCTGCTGGTTTTTACCAGTTCTCATCTAGGGGCCCTCAGTTTAGTTTGATAAAGGGCCGTAGTTCTTCTGACAAGCTTTGGAAGAAAAAATTCTTTTTTATTTCTGGAAATTGGGCTGGGGACCCAGTTGATGTAGATAGTGCCCTCTTCTCTCCTTTTACCAGCCCCCTAGGTCGTCTTCGTCTTAAGGGTATGTCTTTCTTCCTTTCTTTTATTTATTTTATCTAACTTTTTTACTTGTCTAACCTTCTTTTATATTGGTGCAACTATTACTCGTCCACGCTTGGACAAATTTTATTTGGATCGTATTGACCAAGAACGTGACTTCCCTGAAAGGTCCTTCCACAACTTAGTGACTTTCAGTCGTTTGGCTGCTTAGGGGCTTGGTCCTGAGCCTACTATGGAGAACCTTGCACACGAGGAGACTATTCGTCGAAGTAAGTATCGTCCAATTAGGCCCTAGATTTCCATGAATAGGGTTTCTAGTTGCCAAGGATACCCTTTTAAGGACGAGTTCTCTAATGTTGAATCACCTGGATTTCACCATTGCATCATATTGCCTAGCCATAAGACTTTTGTATCTTGCTGTCCTCTGCTTTGCATCCATCCTTACCTCGTCAATAAGATAGAGGTTAAGACGAAGTTGTTCTTTATTCTCCTCGTCTTGATACTTCATCACCCTGTGGTTAGCCATGTGCACTTCTGCAGGTATGACTGCTTCACTTCCATAGGCTAGTTTAAATGAAGTTTCCCCTGTGGAGGTCTTCACTGTCATCTTGTAAGCCCATAGAACACCTGGTAGCTCGTCTAGCCATACTCCTTTTGCTTCTTCAAGCCGAGTCTTGATGATTTTCAACAAGGATCAGTTTGTAACCTCTGCTTGTCCATTTGCTTGTGAATGAGAGGGTGAGGAATAATGATTCTTGATTCCAAGTTACTCCAAAAAATCTTTAAAAGGTATGTTATCAAATTGTTGTCCGTAGTCAGATACTAGTATCCTAGGTACCCCAAACCTGCATACAATGCTCTTCTAGACGAAGTTTTTGACATTCTGTTGTGTATCCACCCAATTAAAAAATAATCAATCCCCACCACCAAAAATTTCATCTGCCTGGTTTCAACTGGAAAGGGGCACAAAATATCCAATCCCCATTGTGCAAAGGGCCATGGGGCCATCATTGGGGTAAGGTACTCTGAGGGTTGTCTAGGGACGTTACTAAATTGCTGACATTGGTCACACACCTTAACATAAGCCTTAGTATCTGCTTGAATGGTTGGCCAGTAGTAACCTGCACGGACGACCTTATGGATGAGTGCTTTAGCTCCTGAATGGTTGCCACATGCTCCCTCATGAACTTCTCTCAATACATAGTTTGCTTTGTTTGGACCTAAACACCTTAGGTAAAGTTGAGAGACACCTCTTTTGTATAGCATCTCGTCTAGAAGGATGTATTTAGTTGATCTTATCCTTAGCTTCTTGGCCTCGTTCCTTTCTTTTGGAAGCCTTCCATCTTTCAGGTAGGTGACTATTGGGGTCATCCAACTTTCTTCACCTTCTATCTATTGTACCTCTAGAAGATATATACTAGGCATGTATTGGACTTCATCAAACTTGTCCAGTAATCCATTTGCTGATGCTTCCTTTGCTAAGGCGTTTGCTGCCATGTTTTCTTCCATTAGGACTCGAATGAAACTAGCTTCTTTAAATTTCTTAACAAGGTGTCTCACCCTTCACACGTTCCATTCACTTGACCTATAACCAACTGAGAGTCTCCTTGGACGACTATTGGTTCAGCCTCTAAAGAAGTAGCCAATTCTAGCCATTTAAGAAGGGTTTCATACTCAACTTCATTGTTGGTTGTTTGATACTGTAGACGAATCTTATACTTCAACTTATCCCCTTCTAGAGACTGTAACACAACTCCTATTCCTCTTGCATATAGTGTAGACAACCAGTCCACATGGACAATCCATGTTTTAACGTCTTCCACCCCATCTAAACTACCCTAACTTGGAGTGAATTCTGTAATGAAATCTACTAGAGCTTGAGCCTTTATTGCATTTCATGGTTGGTACCTAATGTCAAACTCACTAAGCTCAACGGCCCATTGGGTCAGTCGTCCTGCGGTTTCTAGTTTGTTCATCGCCTTCTTGAGTAGATGATCTGTCATGACATTGATGACGTGAGCCTGGAAGTAATGCCTTAGCTTCCTAGAAGCCGTTATTAATGCAAAAGCCAACTTTTCCATCATTGAATATCGTCCTTCTACTCCTCTAGGTGCTCGGCTTGTATAATACATAGGCTTTTGCACCTTCCCTTTTTCCCTAATTAATGCTAAACTTATCGCATGAAGGGACATTGCTAAGTATAAATATAACTCTTCACCTTGTATGGATGGACTTAGCAGGGGGAGCCGTGGTAAGATAGACTTTAAGATCCTGGATGGCCTTTTGGCACTCGTCTATCCATTCAAATGCCTTCCTGAGAACTTTGAAAAAATGCAAATATTTATCTGTAGCTTTTGAAACAAACCTGTTTAGAACTGCAACTCATCCAGTGAGGGACTAGACTTCCTTGACATTCTTTGGTGGTTCCATTTTTAGAATGGCTTGGATCTTGTCAGGATTCGCTTCAATTCCTCTCCGTGAAACCATGAATCTTAGAAATTTCCCTGACGAAACCCCGAAGGCATACTTACTTGGATTTAGCTTCATATTGTATCGCCTAAATGTGTCAAAGATCTCCTGCAGGTCGTCCAGATGTTTCTTCTTGTCCAAGCTCTTCACCAGCATATCGTCCACATAAACTTCTACATTCCGTCCTATTTGTGGACGAAACATTTGATTGACTAACCTCTGATAAGTTGTCTCCGCTTTCTTCAAACCAAAGGGCATCACCTTGTAACAAAATAAACCTTGACTGGTAATGAAGGATGTCTTCTCTTGATCTGCCTTGTCCATCTTTATTTGGTTATAACCTGAAATGGAGTCCATGAAGCTTAACAATTGATGACCTGCTGTTGACTCTATGACTCTATGACTCTATGGCGTCCATGAAGCTAATGTTTTGGTCCTGGATGACTCTATGGACGAATTGGAGATGGTCTAATTTTTGGTTCACCGTCACTACCAAAATAGTTTTTACCATTAAATGAGAGATGAAGAAGCCTTAGAGGTTTCTATAGAGTTTTTCTGGTAAACTTGTTGGAAAAACGATGGTGGAGGTGGTTGGATGAGCACTAGTGAGAGAGTGAGAGAGATAGAGAGAGTAGTTTATGTGGGTGTGTTTGTGTTTGATTGTGAAATAAAAGAAATGAGGGCAGCCCATCAGTATCTGGCCAAGGGGGGGAGAGAGATATTTTGCAAGATTGTGTGGTTGGGAGATAAGGTGGGGGACTCACATGTGGGTCAGAAATCTAACCCCTCGCCCCCCCCCCCCTTTTTTACATGGGTTGGGGTGTTACATTCTTCCCCCCTTAAAATAATTTCGTCCTCAAAATTGTATGCAATTAATGAAATTTTGAAACCATATCCAGTAATCAAAAACATTAGCTTTAGGTATTTATATACATGAACTTGATAAGGATCAAGAAAACTCACATGAAAATAACACTCATTCACCTTTCAAGTAATCTTTGATAAGATAGAAAGGCTACTAATGAAATGAAATTAGCGATTGCGAAACCATGTACAAACTCTCAATTTCTGGAAAAATCCGATATTGACAAATTATTCACAAGATTTTTTTTTAAACATCTAGCAAAGTATTTGAACTTAAAACAACAACAAAATTTGTGAAATTTAAATTATAATTTTCTGAGACCTAATGTGCACCGAGTTTAAAACAACTCAAAACATAGGTTTAAACCAAAATCGATTTGGAGATTAACACAAACATAAAATCATGTACAATTTTTTTCTAGCTTTAAAACCATCATAAAACAAACCACCAGAGATGTATTGTACATGCTAATCAAGGGGTAATAAACAAACTCCGACTGGCATCAAAATAAAAATACATTATTCCTTGAGGCAACAAAATTCATAACATTATCATGGGAAGATCAATCCAAGTACTTTTATCATATAAAAGCAAAGAACATCCCAAGAGAATACTCAAAATCTTGACACTCAACAAATAGGAATTTCAAAGAGGCTACTTAAAATGCATTTTTCTTTAAAACTACCTTTAAAGGAAAAAAAAAATTGACATGATAAAACCATACTTGATGGTTAGAGTTTTGTTAGACACCACGTGAGCTCTGTGGGATCAAACAAATCATCTAACCAACCATCAAAATAAAAACTTATCGGATTATGCTAAAGATAATTGGTCAACAACTTGTTGTGCCACCCGTGGCCAACAAGATTCGACCAAATTGCACCACTTAAAGTCAGCATAACCAACAATATTTGCTAATGGCAAATTGTCTTTAAACAAGTTCTCAAAATTTATAAACATGAAATTTGAAAACTTGATTCACTTTTGTTTGCTTAAAACAATTTTAGGAATTTAATTCAAAACTTTCAAACATTTCAAGAATAATGCATAGTAAGCACATCAGTAATAACGAAAGAATAGATGCACAACAATTCACATCACACAAAGATTTAAAAACTTACAAAAGCATCACAAAATAACAAAGACTAAACAATTTCCAAGCCATTAAAATCAACCATATATAACACACAAGATAGTTTCTCACCTAAACTAACTCAAGGAAACCACCTTGCATGGATTACTATAGCAAAGCCTAATACTCTGAGTTAGGTCAAGATCTTTCCTAACTTCAAAAGTCTATAGAATCATAACCTAAGCTCTGATACCGTAATTGTCATGCCCCAAACCCAGAAGTCCAAAGCGTGAGAGAAGAACAATTAAGAGTGAGAACGTAGGAGAGTTTTTTTTTTTCTTTTTCTTTTTTAAATTATTTACTTGTGTTGGGGCGTTACATGCACAGCTTAATTAAAAGTTATATATGTCGAAACTATATTAATAATTTGTGAGCCACACGATAAAAACTAATTATTTTGTGCATGCATAATGTGTAGTATATAAATTATACATAGTAAAACATAAAGTCATATGGTTTATAATCTAAATAAATATTAAATTTATTTTAAATTACTTGAAACATTTGGTAATAGAATTTTAAGTGATGTATAATTTAAAAATTTTTAGAACTTAGAAAATAAAGTTTTATTCATAGTAAATTATGAGTAATAGATTTTAATCTTCAATAAAAAAAACTTAATAATAAATTAAAGTATAAATTATATATTTTACTAACATTATCAAAATTATCTTAAGCACTATTTCAACTTTCTTGATGTATAATGTAAACAAAGATGGAATGAGTATTAACCTTATGCATTGAATAAACTTACTTGAGATGATTAAATATGAAATCTTTACCTGCCTTCTTAGTTTATGTCAACCTCTTTGCTAATCTAACAAAAATTTCATGTTTAATCAAAAGTTATCTACATAATTCTTCACCTTATATTATGAACATTTTTTATCTTTCACACTCTACAATCCTATCAACTTTTGTGATTCTAAGAATTTATTGTCATGCCAATTGGGTCTTAACAATGTTTTTGACAAATAAGTAATCCCACCAAGAAATTGGGAGAAAAAAAAAAATACTTGGCTTTTTATGCTCCACATGTTTGGTTTCATAAAACCTTTTTTTTTAAAATTTTTTTATGAATCTTAATATAAATCAAATGATGAACAAAATGGATAAAAAAAAAAAAAAAAAAAAAAAGAAGAAGAAGAAAAGAAACAGAGCTTGGAACAAATCTATGATTTGAAACTTAGATTTGCTTATATTATGAACTTAAGGGTGTGTATATATATATATATTGGATAACGAAACTTTTGGTTTTAGTTAAAATAGAATTTTAGTTGAAATAGAATTTTATATCTTTTAAAACTTAGCTAATAAAGTTTATTCATTCTTTAATGTACAACTATTTTTTTTATCTATAAAAAAAAATTTCTTGGATTTATCCCAAAAAAAACCCTCTTGGTTACTAGGCTTGAGTCTTTCCAAAAATCTCTTAGTTGTTGATGTAAATGTTTTCTTTACATTGTTAGATTATAAACAACCATAATATAAATTCTAGGATCTTGAGTTATCATGATTTCATAACTGCACAAATTAATTATAAAGTTTACCTTAATCCATAGCTGAAATTGTTTTAAAGATCAAGACTTAAAATAAAATGTACTTAATTCTTATAGAACTAGTTTCTCTCTCTTAACCATCTTTTCTTTTTAACTATTTAGTATTTGTGATGGGGTAGCTGAATATCTCTTTTATAGGTAGAGAGAGGACCGAGTTCCTTGTACCAATAACCTCCACTTGCCCATCAAAGTTGGAGTTACTTAGGAAACTTACTTCTCCATTAACCAATGTTTTAAGGACATGTAACATCTTATTAAACCATAACATATATAAAGTTATCAAATGGGACAATTTATTCTTACATTCTCCCACTTGATCCATATGATAACTTACGTCAAGGATTAATGAGATTAACTATTAGGTGCACAATGGTACTTATCTTCTAACTTTAAATTGGTCATCATAATACTATAATTAAAAAACCATAATACGAGTCATGGCGGTTCCATATCAATTATACGACATAGTTCCTTCCATATACTACAACACTAGCAACCTGCTTAATATAGCCTATCAATGAGAAGTGACTTAAAAGGTCCAACAATAATGTCTCTTTTGTTAGAGAATATTCCTGTTATTATTCATTCATTATCATATATGTATGTACATAAAATAAAACAGGATTAATAAAAATAACATTTAATGAGATCTCCAAGTGTCAAAATAACAAAGCAACATTAAAAATAACAACCATCATGTTCTATGTTCAAGACGCATTCAATTAACATGTTCCTTAAATATCTTAGAAGGTAACCCCTTAGTCAATGGATCTGCAATCACAAGCTGTGTGCTTATGCGTTCTATTGACACTCTTTGTTTCTGAACTTCTTCCTTAACTGTAAGATATTTCAATTCCATGTGTTTCACACCAATACTTATCATTTTTAGAGAAAAACACTGCTACAGAGTTATCACAATAAATTCTCAATGGCTTGGAAATTGAGTTAACAATTCCAAGTTTTGAGATAAAATTCTGCAACCACAATCCATGAACTGTGGCCTTAAAGCATGCCACAATTTCAGTTTCAATAGTGGATGTAGCAGTGATAGTTTACTTTGAACTTTTCCATGATATTGCTCCTCCAGCTAACATGAACAAATAACCAAAAGTGGACTTTCTACTATCAATGCATCCAACAAAATTTGAATCTGAATAATTAATGACCTCAAGATTATCAGATCTCATAAATGTGAGCATGTAATCCTTTGTACCTTGTAAGTACCTCATCACTTTCTTTGTAGCTTTCCAATGATCCAATCCTGGATTGCTTTGGTATCTTCCTAGCATACCAACTGCAAAGCTAATGTCAGGCCTTGTGCATATTTAGGCATACATTAAACTTCCTACTGCAAAAGCATAAGGAATTCCTTCCATTTGTTTCCATTCCCATTCATTTTGTGGGCATTGCATAAGGCTGAATTTGTCCCCCTTTTGAATTGGGGCAACCTAGCAGAACATTTCTCCATATTGAATCTGATGATGTACGAAAATCAGTAGGCTGGAATGCTTTGGGATATGGTGATGGCTTTAGGACTTGAAATGAAAGAAAAGACTGTCAAGGATGACCGGTGTGAACCAGCCATGGACCCTCCAACGGTTAAGTCAATTTTCTCTCTAGAACACAGGGATGGTGGTTTGGTGAATAGTAAAATCTTACCTTGGTTGAATGTGACTTGATCAGTTAGGAGTGGGTCTACTTGTTCGGATTCATTATCATCATGGGAGATGTGTGGAGTTAATGGAGAAAAATGGAGTGGGTTTCGAGGAATTCTCCCCACGTTTTGAAATGACAGATTGTGGTTTGATTGTGTAGAGCTTATAGAGGGTTCCTCTGAAATTTACTAAGTGTTGTATGGTCATCCATACCTTTGTGAGCGATGGACGATTATACTTGGTCGTCCATACCCTTGTGAGTCATGGACGACCATCCTAATTTGGACGGTTACAATATCTTATGGAGAGATCTTGTTCATGTTCGGGGTGCTTCTATTAGGCTTCTTTTCTTGTGAAACTCTATGGACGTGATCTAGACATGGATGACCATCATGGATGAACTAAACTTGGTTTGGGCTATGAAACACATGTTTAAACAATGATAAATAGTATTACCGTAATCACCTTTGGGCTATTCTTATGGTAAACTATTAAACAATTATGGTGATTTCCTTTCACCTAATAGGACTAATTAATAAAATTTTCATAATTAGTTGGTCTATTATCTTTGGGTATCCGTTCCAATCTCAACCATGAATATTCATCAACTACCTTATTCCAATTTATTAATCACTTGAAAGTGGTGCCCCTTTGGGCCAATCTAATGTTCTTGTGATTAAAAAATTGTGATTTGCAAAGTCACTAATTTTTAACACTAGGGAATATGTATTAAATTTCAGTTATTTTTACTTGTTATTTATGTGTCTTTCTGATTGGGCTACTTTGGTGACTACCAATACGTATCAAAATATAGACTCCAAATCAAAATTAATGGCCTTGCATAAACATTAAATTAATGGGATACATTATAGCAATACATATATAAAATTTTGTGCTATACATGTTTACATCGAAACCAATAAGTCCCTTCTTTCATAAAAGATATCAATGAAATACTTGATAGAATAGTAATTTATAGTCTTGATAATATTAGCAGTTTATTACAACATTAAATAAACTAATTTAGCAATTCAACATTCATTGCATGTAAAAAGTGAACATAAGGCGGAAAAATTAATAATGAACAATAGTTGACAATCTCGAAGTATAAAAGAGTTCATACCATTATTATTCATGAGTATCAGATGATATTATATTTTCAATTTTAAGATTTGGGGTTTTAACATTAAACATTAAAGTTGTTAATCTTTAAATAAACAATTAAATAGACTAGAACCAAATTTCATAGAAATTTTTAATGCCCCAATGTTATTAACTAATGGAAAAACAAAGTTCATATTATCCAAACTTGATCCATGATCATATAGAAGATGATAATTGCTTTGACAAATCCAAAATCACAATCATGATAATGGAAACTATAATTGTTTATAAATCTTTTAATGGAAAAACATGATAATTCTAAAATACAAGCTTTGATATCACATTTAAACGTTTTCTTTATGTTGTTAGATTATAAACAACCATAATATAAGTTTTAGGATCTTTAATTATCGTGACTTCACAACTACACAAATTAATTATAAAGCTTAGCTTGATCCATTGTTTAAATTTTCTTAAGATCAAGACTTAAAATAAAAGACACTTAATTCTTATTGAATTGATTTCTCTCTCTTGACCCTCTTTTCTCTTTAACTATTCAGTGTATGTGATGGAGTAGCTGAATGTTTCTTTTATAGGTAGAGAGAGGACCAAATTTCTTGTACCAATAATCTCCACTTACCCATCAAAGTTGGAGTTACTTAGGAAACTTACATCTCCATTAACCAATATTTTAAGGACATGTAACATCTTATTAAACCATAACATATATGAAGTTATCAAATGGATACGTTATCAAATGGGACAATTTATTCTTATAGTTAGACTTGAATTTCTTTTTTTTTTTTTTTTTTTGGTGGATAAAAATTGTGAAAAAAATGTAAAATTGTAGATTATTCATAACGTGAAGGGGAAAAAAAAACTGATATCAACATTAAGTGTTTGTGTCTATCCAAAGTTAAATATAGGAAAAGTTGATAAGAAAAATTGTCTATACAAAGATTATTAGAGGAATGGTAGAATAAAATAAGAAAATATTGATATGTTTGTGTTCTTTATATTCTTTAGGGTACGAAAAATTTACATTTATATTCTTTATCAACGCGAGGGCAGGGTGGGACGGGTCTAAAAAGTCTAAACCCATCCCTGACCTGCCTTGTGGTGCGGGTCTAAAATCTCGCTCCACCACCTTTGTGGGGTAGAGAAAACCCATGCGGGATAAAGCGAGGAGGGGTGGGGTAAAAGGACAAAGTTTAGTTATAAAATTTCCTCTATACTTGACAAATTCACCATTGGATAACATCTTTTTCTTATATCTTCCATACTTGCAAAATATCTAGAAAATTAAAGATCAATAGTTATGTCATCAATAAATTGTTTAAATTCCAAGTTTCTATAGTTTAAAATTATGCATAAAATATAATCTTATAGATCATATTAAAAATTGTATCTGATTAAAACAAAATTTGACATGTATTAAGAGCATAAAGAACATGTAATTCAATGATTAGATTTTCAAAATATGTAGTAATGTATATTTTATTGAGTAAGGTTTGTACCTTATAACCAATTTTGTAACTAAAATTTGTCCATGATAAAATTGCCATCCCTACATGCCAGCATCTTACCTAATCAATACTTCAAAACTTCATAAGATTCTATCATATTTTATAAAATTAAAGTAATGCAATTTAACTACCATTGTTTTAGAGCAATATTTTTGTTACATGATAAAATCCCAATTCCTGAATTTCTTATTGTTTAATTGTTACAATTTCATTCATAAAAAAGTTATTTTAATTAATTAGTAAACTTTACTCACAAAGAAAAAGGAATTTATAGTCAATTCAATAAGAGCCAAAAATATCAACCAGTATGCAAGTTTCAGAGCTCAAACAACAAAACGAAGGCAAAACATCTAATAAGAGTTAAGTATGTATTTTGGTCATTTTGTGAGGATTCAGGGGTATTTTGGTCATTTTGTTAGGATTCGGGGGTATTTAAGTTATTTTTAGGATAAGGGGTATTTTGTTCATTTTTAGGTTTTGGGGTATTTCAATTATTTTATAGGTTTCGGGGGAATTTAGGTAATATTTAAGTTTTGGGGGCATTTTGGTCATTATTTAAGTTTTGGAGGGTATTTTGGTCATTTTTAGGTTTTAGAGGTATTTCGGTTATTTTCAAGATTTCGAGGGTATTTTGGTAATTTTAGAGGGTTTTAGGAGTACTTTGGTAAATTTTCAAGTTTTAGGGGTATTTTGGTAATTTTTTATTATTGGGTGGGTTAGGGTTTACCCATTATAATTGGGTTGAATTGGTACTATCCAATGTGACAATAGAACTATCAAATGTGAGAAAAAAAAGGATACCACCAAATATGACAAAAATATAGTTAGATATGATATTGGTACTGCCCAATGTGAGGATGGTACTGTCAAATTTTAGAAAAAAAATTAAAGTTCCACCGAATGTGTAAAAAGTATGGTCGAATGTGATGTTGGTACTGCCTAATGTGACAAAAGAACCATCAAACGTGAGAAAAAAAAAATTAAGGGAACCACCGTATGTGACAAAAGTATAGTCACATGTGATGTTGGTATTGCACAATGTGAGGATGGTACTGCCAAATGTGAGAAAAAAAATGGTACTATCGAATGTGACAAAAGTACGGTTAATGTAATGTTGGTACTTTAATGTGACGATGAAACTTCCAAATGTGAGGAAAAAAAAATTAAGGGAACCACTGAATGTGACAAAAATATAGTCACATGTGATGTTAGTACTGCATAATGTGAGGATGGTATCATAAAATGTGAGAAAAAAATAAGGGTACAACTAAATATGGTAAAGTACAGTCATATGTGATGTTGGTATTGCCTAAAGTGATAATGGAATCATAAGATGTGAGAAAAAAATAAGGGAAACATTGAATGTGATAAAAGTATGGTTACATGTGATATTGGTATTGCCTAATGTATTGATGTAACTGTCAAATGTGAGGATGAAACTGTCAAAATATGAGAAAAAAAATTAAAGTACCATCGAATGTGAGAAAAGTATGGTCAAATGTAATGTTAGTACTGCCTAATGTTTAGTACTGCCTAATGTGATAATGAAACCAGTAAATGTGAGAAAACAATAGGGGAATCATCGAATGTAATAAAAGTATAGTCAAATGTGATGTTGGTATTGTCCAATGTGACAATGGAACTGTCAAATATGAGAAAAAAAAAATTAAAGTATCACTAAATGTGAGAAAGGTATGGTCAAATGAGATGTTAGTGTAGACACTCAATTTTGCACCCATAATTTAATTTTGGAAGATGGTTGAAATGATCATTCTAAGTACCCCAAAAATCATAATTGCATTTTATGCATTAAATCATTCATCACATATCATAAAACTGATCTTGAGGTTCTAATGATCGCGATGGTGTGTCCAGTTCTCAAATCAGACCGTCGAATTAAAAGATATCACAAGATTAAGTTTCCACGGTCTGCATGCATCTCATTTGGGAGAAATCGATCACGAGTGATTGATTGAAATTAATTTTGACTGATGAATAATTAAAATTAATTGAATAATTTATGTGATTGGTTAATTGAATTTGATTAAAATGAGTTTGGTTCCATTAGAATAAAAGTGATAATCTGACAATATTGAATTATTGATAATTAGGCTTTTAGAAATAATTATGTTTTAGATAATTATTCTTTTAAGGACTTAATTATCAAATTAAAATGGATTTTATTTGGAATACAAGTTTGAAAAAAATCCAAGTACAAATCTTGGCCTAAAAAATGTGCAAAATGAACTAGAAAAGGAAACCAGGGCAAGCACTGAAGAGTGCCAATCGGCACTTGGCAAGTGCCAATTGGCACTTTCATAGTATTGATTGGCACATATTTTAAACCCGGCTTAGAAATATTTAGCTCAGGTCTAAATTGTTAGGACATATGTGAATCATGTTAGGAACATATGTCAATGTAGAATTGGCTAATCCTTTGACAAAATGCACTATACTTGTAATTTGGTAGATCTAGGATGTGTTTAATACTTCAAGAAACAAGGTTTCAAGTGTTAAAGCCATGCAAATTTGTCCAAGAATCAAGTGAAGAAGTGCTGGATTTTGAAGCTCAACAACTAGCTCGACAGATAGCATCTATCGAGGTTTAAAAGGCAGCTTCTGCTCGATGCTCGACAGCTGCTCGATAGATACCCTATCTATCGAGATTTAAGAAAATCAGTTTTTCAGATCTAATTTCACTCTAATTTGTGTATACATGTTTAGGCTTTCTTTTCTCACAACCCTAAATATTTATAAGGATTATTTTAAGGGCCGTCACAACTGATGCAAGTGAGTGCAACTTGATGCAAAAGTTTTTCACAAGCATATTATGACCGGAGACAATTTACCCTAATTCATCTTTCTCTTCAAGAAGCTGCTGCATTTGTATAACGTAGGGTTTTGTAACCAATGAGTTTCGTGATCTTCATTGTGTTGATGAATTGAAGAACTTTGCAGCCAACATCCTTCTTAAGTTGGTGGTTAGTCACGTACTTGGATCCATGTATCGATTGGTTAGTTATGAACTGGGAGCCATGCAATGAAAGGAGAGATTGTCACTACTGAACAAGTCCAATTGGGTATTAGGGTAAGGATTCAACTGTAGGTTGGTATAAGGTACTGAAATTCCTTTACTTGTAACCACTTGTTGTGATAATAGTGGATTCTCGGGAGTGGTGACCTTAAAATTACCTAGTGGGGTTTTTGCCTTGGAGGTTTTCCCCATTTGTAAACAAATCACCACGTCAACTTTATTTTCCGCTGCATATTAACTTAGTTGGTGATTTATTTGTGCTACCACGCGTATTGCATGTTAATCGGATTAATTAATTAACTTGGCTAATTAATTGGTTAATTCATTACAAGGGGTAAATACATCTTAGCCTATCATAAACTTATCAGATTTGATTTTTTAAGGATAAAACCTGACCTAATTCATATCTGATGATTTTCTAAGCAACCCTAGCTTATTTTTTAAGCAGACACACCTCTATAAATAGAGGAGAAAATCTAAACTTTAGCACCCCTCTCTCCCCTTATGTTAAAGAAATTCTGGAAGCTTTGCTTTAGGATTTTTTTTTTAGTAAGTGATACTATTTTAGATCTCAAAGAGGTTCATCTTTTTTGACCTCTAAAATACTCCCCTCTTGCAGAATACATTCATGCAAGTATTTTCTTACTTTGTTTTTTTCTTTCTCAGTTTTATCTTGTTCTTGTTGCTTTTGATTTATTTATTTATTTTTTATGTATGTGTGTTTTGTTTCTTTCATTATTCACCTAGTCATGTTCTTAAATTGCTTTTTGCATACTCTCCCTTTATCATTTCTTTCAAATTCACATGCTTTGTTTAAGTTCTAATACATCAATTGATTAACATGCATAGATCTAGGGTTAAACTTCTTTTTAAGGCTTTTAGAGTTGCAAGAAGTTTATTATGAAAGCTTAGTTCTTTTTCTTTCTAACAAAACTAGATCTGTATTTTTCATTAAAATATAGATTTGAATTTTTTCTTTAGCAAAACCAGATCTGTATTTTTCATTAAAATACAGATTTGAATTTTTTTCTTTAATAAAATCAGATTTGTATTTTTCATTAAAATACAGATCTGAATTTTTTTCTTTAACAAAACCAAATCTGTATTTTTCATTAAAATACAGATCTAAATCTTTTTCCTTGACAAAACTAGATCTGTATTCTTCATTAAAATATAGATTTGAATTTTTTCTTTAACAAAACTAGATCTATACTCTTCATCAAAATAAAGATTTGAATTTTTTTCTTTAATAAAACTAGATCTGTATTTTTCATTAAAATACAAATCTGAATTTTTTTCTTTAACAAAGCCAAATCTGTATTTTTACAGATTTTAACTTTTTTAACAAAGCTAAATCTATGTTTTTCATAAAAATTTATAGTTTAATAAAAACTTGTTTTCTTTCCATTTAAAAATATAAAAACTAGATCTAAATTTTTTTATAAAAAAATTCATTCTTTTCATCATAGAAACTCAGATCTAGATTTTTCACCAAGCAATCTCATCAAACTTTTTTTTTTTTTTTCATATAAAATAAATTGCAGATCTAGGACTCTTAAATAGTGGATTAACATTAGATTTAGAATTTAACATGGCATTTGTTACATTTAAGTAATATCATACAAAGGGTACTAAAATGATCATCTTAGAGTTTAGAAGACCAGACTTTGTTTGGGCAGAATGGGTGCCTAACACCTTCCCATTCTGTAACCTAACCCTAGAACTTTAGGTTTTTGTTTGTAGATTAGTTCTTTATTTTCTTTTGATAGATTGTAACTAGGAAACAAAGCCTTGTAACCTTTTTTTTTTTTACTAGATTGTAACTTGGAAACAAAGCTATGTATAGTTCTTTTTATCAAGTTGTATTCATTTAAATTAATGAGAATGTGTACTATTCAAGATATTTTGTACTCTTTTGTATATTTTTCTTATAAAATAAGTGGGGACTCCATATAATCCCTAAAAGAGAGGTACCAATACCTTTCTCTTTAGATTGAGAGCACCCAAAAAGCTCCGGTCTCTCACAGTGGTGACTCTGCTGGTGATGTCTAGGGCTAAACTTCACATTAGACTTTTAAATGATCAATTAAGTACCCTTGTGTTTGTATAATACCTTTTTGCTTGCATAATATTGCTCATGTTTGTATGATATTGTATAGAATGTTGTTTGAAATGCCAAGTTGATTGTTTATAGTTTTCCCTAACTATCATTGTGCATGCCATGAAACAACAAATTATGCATGAACCCATTTCAAAAATCTGGTAGTAGTAACCATGGATCACCGGTCTTCCTTAGATTTGAGTATCCAGTGGTGAACCCTTCAACTCATAGTCCAAAGTCACTGGATCATTTCTTGTTGATTGAAAAGGATAAAGCATGCCATTTGGACCGACACAATGTTCATTACGTTACAAGTTAGGCGGTGTAATGTCTTAGTTATAGTAAACAATAAAACAACAAATCCACCCTACAATATAATGACTTAGAACCTGTCCTTAGGCTAGTCCAAGTAAATGATGCATTGCATCTTGTGTGTGTTTGTTTTGATTGATTGGGACGTAGCCTTAATTGAGCCAACCTACCTTTTCTTAGGGGAAAATCTGGTCAAGATTAGAGGGAAGACTTCAAAGAGAACCAAAGAGGGATAGTCAAGCAAGTTTTAGTTCCAAGTCGATTACAGTACTGAAACCATTATGCATAGAAGGCACCCCACAGCTCCAGCACCACAACCCAGTGTTTGATTCACAAGACAACCTAAGGGACAAAAGATCAGAAGACTTTATCACCATGGCAGAAGGAGATGAACACCAGAATACTGAAGAACAGATGAGTACTCAAGAGTTGCTGAATAAAATGGTAGCTAGACAAATCCAACTAAGGGAAGATATGAATCTCATGGTGCAACAATTCTAGAATATGAAGAATGGTCAAGAAGGAGACAAGACTGATCAAATGTCCCCCATCATGGAAAATGAAAAAAAAATCAATGAGAAGATGAACAAGATGGATGAAATGATCAAGAGGGCAAGAAGGATGGATGATCTTATGGATTATCGATAATTTTCTCTTCTCGGATATGAGGCTAGCCCCAAAGTTCAAGGTGCCAGTCTTGAACAAATTTGATGGCATTGGTTGTCCTAAGTCTCACTTGAAGATGTACATGAAGGCCATGCAGCCTTTAGGAGTAACTGAAGAGATGTTAGCCCAAATGTTCCAGAATACTTTGACCAGAGCCGCCTTCAGATGGTTCCTTAATATGGAAGATACTAGAGCTCAGAATTGGGAAGATATATGTAGGGAATTCCACAATCAATAAAAGTACAACATAGAGGTAGATGTGATGAGAAGGTACTTAGAGACTACTAAGCAAGAACTTAAGGAGTCATTCTCAGCCTTCAAAACTAAATGGAGGTCTAAAGCTACCTAAATGATGAATAGACCTAATGAAGAGGAACAATTGACAATGGTTGTAAAGAATTTGTTGCCTATATATCATAAGTGTAAGGGTGCGGCATGGATCCTAAGCCCAAGAAGTAGCTGGATTAGGGCCCAAAGAACCCAACACAATGAATTTGTAGAGAATAGGCTTAAAAACTAGGCTTCAGTGGATTAAACAACGTGCATAATGGATTAAAGATAGTAAGAAAGCAAAGAAAGACAAACTCTATGTAAAGAAATCCTTCCTCGGCAAAATTCGAGGAAAGTAGTCCTGGAATATATTTCTTTTAGACTTGGATACAATTTCAGTTCTTGTTGCTATAGATTCCTCGATCCTCTATCCCTGGAGGATCTCTCACATTATATATCCTCTATTAGCTGATCCTGGCCCTTAATTTGTTGATTATGCAGGCCACTATCGAGTGCTTGTCCCATCAAATGCCCTCCCCAATCTTCTATGAGTTGCGGCGACCAAGACAGCACTGTTTAGGGGTCTTCTCCACATAAATGTGGCCAGAGGGTTTGGTGTGGCACCTTAAATGTGGTGGCAGCTACCATTCCTCCAATCACGTCAAGGCTAACCCCCTCTCTGAAACTTTTTCTCCACAGTGTGGCCCCCCTCTGGTTTTATCGTCCGAATGTAAGGACTCCTCGGCACGGTAATGGCCTTCTCGGCTATGGGTATGACACTTGGCACAATTAGCTTATTAAATTTCTGTACCCCACAATAGCCCCTAAAAACTCCTATTTTTCCCTCTTATCTGAGGAGAAAAGTGGGGTTTTGACCTTAGGTAATTAATTCCACACTCTTCTTTGAATCCCACACGTGAGAACGTCACTTCGCATACCCGCATAACTGTTCTAGCACTTCGGAGTCCGTAATGTCTCATTAAATGCTCCAGGCGACGCATTGTTCCCCACGTCCTACAGTGAGATGGAGATCCTATGGCTGGTATTTCTCCTCAAAATTTGGGTGGGATAACTCCCACCCAATTCCGCCTCCTATATAAGGCACCTGGGGGATTCATTTCTTCCACTTTCCGAATCTTCAAACTTTCAAGACTTCCTAAGGGCCTGTTTGATACATCAACTTAAACACATGTTTTCAGTTTTTAAACAACATTACACATATTTCCACACACTTTTTCACCCATACGTATTTCCAAAAAAATTGAAAACTATTGTTTAAACACACGTACCAAATAGGCCTTTGATCTTCAAACTTTCAAGACTTTCCAAGTCTTCAAACTTTCAAGAAGCTCCTAAAGTGACCCTTGTCATAATTTCCGTAAGTTCCTTTATTCTTAGGTCATTTCTCTTCGGCCAGTCTTCTCGGCCTTTTGTTTTTTGTTTCTGCCTTCACAAAAATTTCTTTCCCTTCTCCTTAGTCTGCTTAGATGGGTAGGTTTACTCATTTAGTAAATAACCTTGCTGGTATGGAGGGGTTTAGGGCCTTGTATCGTATTCCCCGTGGTGTTTCCTTGCGGTATTGCCCTTTGGGTGATTGGCACACCCATAGAAAGTAAAAGGAAGTCGTCATTCCCATGATCGCCTTCATAGAAGGGGGAATGAGGCTTCCCATGGGTAAAGTGACCAGGGACTACTTGATCGCCCATAGAATATGCCCCCACCAATGCGCGCCCAACCTGTTTAGGGTCCTAGGTAGCGTAGACGTTCACAACGAGCAAATAGGGTTAGGCCTCACTTGGCACAACATCGTTTGGGTGTACGAGTGTCATCTGCTTACAGACTCGGGCTCCCCAAGTCCAACAAGGGCATGAAAGATGACTTTCTAATTGCCTTGGGTGAATGGCATGACGGCCTTTACTACCCAACCCAAGAGGGAGCACCAGGTGGGGTACCTTAGGTTTAGGTCCTTTAACACGGGAGTTAGTCTTGTATTTTGCTTCTTCTTTCGTTCCTTTAGCACTTTGCTTCCCTTTGTCTGAGGACTCGTTTTTCTAACTGTGGTTTTGCTTCTCGGTTTCTCTTTTCTTGCAGATAAAAGATACATGGCTCCCAACCTCAGCTTTGTTAACATTCTCGATCTCAATAAAGTCTTGAGATCTAAAGTGTTCGTAAGAGAGGACAGACAATTGAGAGCTGTTTACCTCATTCTTGACTTCAAGCGCCTGTTCGACATGTTCTTAGACATAGGTAACGCGATCAGAGCGGGTGACCCTCGGCTAGTTCTGATCGACGTTTCGGTGCTCGGATTCTTAGCCCGAGAAGGCATCATGCAGGTCAAGCTGCCCTCCCACCGTGCTCCCCTTGAAGCAACAACTCTGAGAAAAGAGACAACTTTTTCACACACTACACAAGTTACTCTTTGTTAAACACTGTACATGCTAGTGTGTGTGTTTTTGGTCTGACCAACCAAGTTTGAAAATATCTTGAGATTTATGCACAACATATTTGTTGCTTGAGAAAATTCAATGGGAGAATAATTGAAATTTGTTTTTGAGAAAAATTGGGTTCAAAATTTTGGGTTTTTGAAAAAGCATTCCATCTCATACTCATGCATTTTGTTTCTTCAATTTAATGCTTTGAGGAGTTATTTTCAAAATTAGGCTTGTGTTTTTCAAAAACTGTGATTTTTTCAAAATTTTGTGAGCCTCTGCCCATTTCGATCGATCCAGCCTGTTTTTCGATCAATCGAAAAAGTGCTCTCATTTGTCTTAAAATGACTGTGCTTTTCGATCGATCGAATGTAATTTTCGATCGATCGAATATCGTGGAAAAGCTTTTTTAAAAGATCAGTTCTGACTTTTTCAAAGTTTCTATTCAAAACTTTTCAAACTTTTTCTCTCTCTCCGCGTTGGCAAGGCTCCACCTTAGAGATTTTTGTCGTTTTCCTCCGTTGTTTTTGCAAGATCTCTCTTTCCTCAAGCCGGTAAGACTCGTTTGCCCTTCCTTTTGATTTTATTTTCATCTTTTCATGCATAAATTCATGAATTTAGGGGCGATTTTCGCAATTTGCTATTTTGGGATTTTCTTTTGTTTCAAACCTTATTTTATGCAATTGATCATTGGGTTTTTGTGGGGACACATCATAAACATGATTCTTACATGTTAATTTGATCAATTTTGTGTTTGGTGAAAAATTGAAAATTCTAGGGTTTGTTCTTGATCCGAATTGGGGCTTTTGTTAATTTGAGTAGAATTTGCTGAAATTGGCTTGTTGTATTGATGAAATTGGTTATTCTAATCTGTTTTCAATCTTGTGTAATGATCAATTCATCAATTTGTTAAAAATTTTCAACAAGTGGTTTTCAATTTTTGGGGTTTTTGATAGAAATTCCCTGTTCAAGCCAATTTTGTCAAATTACTCTCAATTAAACTTCATTGTTTACTGCATTAGATCATGCATCACAACATTTTATTGTTCATGCATCATATAGATTTTTGTTCTATATTCTTTATTGTGCTAATTTGCAGTCTGCCCTTGGTTTTGTTTTCTCTTGTTCTTTGTGGTTTTCTCTTTGTGTCTCTGTCCTTTCCTTAGCACTATGCCTAGGAAGACTAGAGCCCATAGGAATGTTCCCTCACCTTCTCCTTCACCCCCTCCATCCTTTGATAGTGAGAAGTTTTCGAGTGAGAAAAACCAAGAGATTTTTGAGAAGCTAAACCTTAAGAGAAAGATTTGGGCTGAGCGTTCTGTGCGGTTAGATGAACTTGATCCTGCCATTAGGGCAAATTTTGAGCGTCGGGGTTGGTTACCCTTGGTGGATGTTTCTGATCCTCCTCCACCTTCTGCCTTGATTAGAGAGTTCTATTCGAACATCTCTATCCGCATCTATGATTCCAACACTCTAGTAAAGAGTTGGATACGAGGCGTAGAGTACACCATCTATGCATCACAACATTTTATTGTTCATGCATCATATAGATTTTTGTTTCTATATTCTTTATTGTGCTAATTTGCAGTCTGCCCTTGGTTTTGTTTTCTCTTGTTCTTTGTGGTTTTCTCTTTGTGTCTCTGTCCTTTCCTTAGCACTATGCCTAGGAAGACTAGAGCCCATAGGAATGTTCCCTCACCTTCTCCTTCACCCCCTCCATCCTTTGATAGTGAGAAGTTTTCGAGTGAGAAAAACCAAGAGATTTTTGAGAAGCTAAACCTTAAGAGAAAGATTTGGGCTGAGCGTTCTGTGCGGTTAGATGAACTTGATCCTGCCATTAGGGCAAATTTTGAGCGTCGGGGTTGGTTACCCTTGGTGGATGTTTCTGATCCTCCTCCACCTTCTGCCTTGATTAGAGAGTTCTATTCGAACATCTCTATCCGCATCTATGATTCCAACACTCTAGTAAAGAGTTGGATACGAGGCGTAGAGTACACCATTACTCCTCGGGTAGTGGCTGATGCTCTAGGGGTACCATTGGTCCAGCATCCTGTCTATCCTTATGCTGAGTCTCCCGAGATTAGCGATGTTTTGTCTTACATCACTGGTACTACTGTCCAGTGGGGTTCTGATCCTCGGATCACTTCTGCTGAGCTCTCCGGGTTACAATATCTGTTCTTTAGGATAACATGTCATTCTATCTGGCCCATTTCCCATGTTCACACTATTCCTCTTGAGAGGTGTGTATTTCTGTACGCTCTGGTTACTGATGCTCCTATTAGTTTTCCCCATCTTTTTCTTCGTTCTTTGAACGATGTTTATAGGAGTTCATCTACTGCTCATGCTCTTGTACATCCTATTTTCATTCATAGGATTATTCTCTATCTTGATCTTAGTGGCTTTCCTTCCTCTGAGCCCGTTCATGTGATAGCTCCTATAGGTGCGTCTTTTCTTAGACAGAGGGCCGCTCATCTTCGAGCTGGTTCTAAACACCCTAGGTCTGAGCCCTCTAGTAGCGCACCTCCTCCTTCTTCTTCTGCAGGTCTTGCTGGTGAGGATATTACTGATCCAGTTGGTGATGATGATGCTGCTGCTGATGTTCCTCCACCTCCTTCGGCCGACTTCGATGTTCGTCGTACTTTGGAGACTGTCATGACCATTCAGGCGGCTCATGGTCAGATTTTGGTGGACTTGATGGACGAGATTCGTGCTCTCCGAGCTGATTTTGCGCGTCTTCATTCATCCTCACCACCTCCTTTTGATGGCGACTTGTGATTGCCCTTTGGCATTCCGTCACAAAAATGGGAGTGGAGTTTTTTGACTTGTAGTGGAGTTTTTGTTGCTAGGGGGAGATTTTTTTTTTGTTTTAGAGGAGCTTGTGGAGTTTTTAGATTGTATCTAGGTGCTTCACTTTGTATATCATTTTTGGGGATATTCATGTTAGGGGGAGTAACATTGATTGATATACATGTTATATTCATTGATTCTTGTTGTTTTGTGATTCACTGCTTATTGACTTATATTTATGAGTTGTTCATTCATATATGTCTTTATTTTGTGTTGTGTGAATCTTACAAGAATGTTATACCTGTTGTTTTACTCTTTTCTGTCACACATGCGTTTATGCATTTGTTGAGTATTTCAGGATTATACAGGTTGATTCAACTAAGCTGCTGTCTACACTTGCAACTATGGATAGTAGTTGGGCTGAATTGAATTTTATGAGCATTATCTTTGTAAAGGGCTTTTCATTTGTAAAACTTTGAGCTGTTAATTAGGGTTTTTTCACGGATTGCCAAAGGGGGAGTTTGTTAGGTTCTAAGGTCTTAGGATTTTATGTATTTAGAACTCTAATTTGTAATGTTGGCAAACCATGATCAAAACATTGTATTTAGTCTTATTTAGACTTGCTCAAAGTTGGTTTATTCTTGTAAAGTTGGAATCGAGTGGCTGCAGAAGTACTTGGGACTTTTGGCCTGGCTCGATCGATCGAAGAATAGACTCGATCGATCGAAAATCGCACAGGTTGATTTTTCTGCAGAATTTCCAACTCAGCCCTACTTCATTAAACGTTTAGGGTTTTATGTTTTTACCCTAGGTATATAAACTAAACCCTAGTCACGTTTTTGATGGTTGTCCATATTGTATTGTTGCTCATACATTGCTGTTTTGTGTGAATCTCTTGTGAGATCTTTGAGGAGATTTCCTTTACACAAAACTTAGGGTTTTCATGGTAGAGATGATTTCAACATCTTGAAGATCATTACCGTTGCAACCATTGGAACTTAAAAGAAAAGCAAGCGGGGAGCTTATAGCTGATTGAGGAATTCAAGAAAGAAGTAGTCCGTGGATTCGGAGCCTGCGCGTGGTTGTGTCAGGAAGTTCTACTGGTGGGTAGCATTAGGAAGTCGAGCGGGGAGCTTGTAGTCCTTTTGTATGAACTTCAATTCTTTCATAGTGAATTCAGGTTAGCCTTGAGGATCGGTGGGTCAAATCCTCCCCAGGTTTTTACCGTGTGGTTTCCTGGGTGATCATATCTTGTGTTATTTATTTTCCGCTGCTTTATATTCTTGATATGATTGTTTGGATTGTTTTAACCTAGAATTGCTTAATTTAACTAAGTAACAACTTGGCTAATTAATCTAGGCTACGCAATCTGGTTGTTTAAGGGGTCTAAATTCCCATCATTAATAATTGTACCTTTGCAAGTTACTTACATTCCAGAGACATGGTACGACATTTTCATCTAAATCTTCCAAGAAATAAGCACCTATACCAGCTACCGAGGTAATATGGTATGACCCTTCCCAATTAGGCCTAAATTTCCCCATGCTAGGTTTTTCGCTGTACCCATAACCTTTCTTAACACTAGGTCTCTAGGTGATAACGGTCTCAATCTTACACTTGAGTCATGATAGGCCAAGAATGTATTGACCCCTTGTGATAAATTAACCAATTGATTTAGCCAAGTTAATTAATTAATTCAATTAACATGCAAAATGCGTGGTAGCACAAACAAATCACCAATTAACTAATATGCAGCAGAAAATAAACTGACACAGTGATTTGTTTACGAATGGGGAAAACCTACACGGCAAAAACCCCACCGGGTGATTTTAAGGTCACCACTCTTGAGAATCCACTATTATCAAAACAAGTGGTTGCAAGTAAAGGAATCCCAGTACCTTATATCAACCTACAATTGAACCCTTACCCCAATACTCAATTGGACTTGTTTTGTAATGACAATCTCTCCTTTTCAATGCACAACTCCTAGAACGTGACTAACTAATAGATGTGCGGATTCCAGTACGCGACTTGATCACCAGCTTAAGAAGGATGTTGGCTGCAAAGTTCTTCAGTTCATCCAGACGATGAAGATCAAGAAGCTCCTTGGTCACAAAACCCTAAGGTGTACAAACACAGTAGCTGCTTTAAGAGAAAGATGAACTAGGGTAAATTCTGTCTCTGGTCACAATTTACATTAACAAAACTTTGTTCTACACTCGTGCAACTGTGCAACCTTTTACGGCCCTTAAAATAATCCTTATATATATATTTAGGGTTGTGAGAAAAGAAAGCCTAAACAAATACTCATGGATTGGATTGAAATTAGTTCTGAAAAAATGAATTTCATAAACCTCGACAGATAAGCTATCTATCGAGATAGTTGTCAAGCTTCGGGCTGAAATAGCTTTTAAACCTCGATAGATGCTAGCTGTCGAGTTTTAAAATCCAGCACTTCTTCATTTGTTTCTTGGACAGATTTGCATGGCTTTAACACTTGAATTTGAAACCTTATTCCTTGAAGTATTAAACACATCCTAGATCTACCAAATTACAAGTAAAGTGCATTTTGTCAAGGGATTAGCCAATTCTAAATTGACATATGTTCCTAACATCAAATCACATATATACTAACAATCTCCCCCTTTGGCAATCCATGACAAAACCATAATAAACAAATGACCATATGAGAGAAGTCATAAATCACTCAACTCATACTCACTTGTTGAATACAATAAAATCTATCCTAACACAAACTCTTGAAAAACTTTGTAAGAAGAGAGTTTATGGCAAGAAGACTTTGACAACCTGAATTTCTGAAACACTTTAAACAAAACTCATCACGGCATCTTAGTGTGAAACAGAAATATAAGATTGCATAAATTTAATAAGAAACATGTGTATAAAGAAAGAAAAGAAACAACACATGAAAAGATAGGTGAAACGTGATAACATCATTAAATATATATACATATATATATATATCAAAGATAAGTACAATGAATACTATCACTAAGTGGTCACAAGACCAATGTACAAGAGATAATGTATGTAAAATAAAAAGAAAAGAAAAGATACAAAAATCCTCACTACATCCCTCATATACTCTCCTTTTAACAAAAATCTCCTATGCTAACCCTCTCACTATATTTATGACTACTCTCATATCAAAAACTACTCCGCCTTTTTGTCACGAGTGACAAAGGGCAAATACATCAAGTAGACATCTCATCATCACTGGGCGAGCTAGCACCATTATCCTCATCAGCATCATCACTCTCATCCTCGGAGGCCGGTGGAGATGGAGAAGAAGCGACAGTGAAACCACCCATGATAGCCTGTCATAGTGCGATACGACCAACACGAGTGTTTACTTGACACAACTCATCACTGAGTGTGTCAAGGTGAGCATCCATGCACACAAGCTGTGCCATGATGGCCTCAAATGTCACTCTACCCGCAGAAGACGAAGGAGCTGAGGTGGATGGAGCGGTAGAAGCTGAAGGAGCTGTCGTCTTAGTCTGCGTCGGCCTCGGGCGAAGCTAAGCATCACTCCGTCTAATGGTAGCAGTGTCAATGGCACCCATGACAAAGAAGTGATCGGACAGAGGAAAGGAGACAGAAAAATGGTGCAGAATCCTCGTGATAGCTGAAGGAAAAATGAGCTTATCACGGGTCACTGTATCCCTATAGACATCTATGAGGGATAGAATAAAGTGAGAAGGGAAGTCAATAGAAAGATCCTCAATGAGGGATAGCAAAAATCGAGCACGAGGCTCTGTGATAGTGTTATAGTGTGACAAAGGATGAAGGATAAATGTCATCACCATGTTTAGGAATCTCGAACCTTTAGCAAAGGTCGAGCAACGGGTGTTTTGACGATCAACCCAAAAAGAAGGAGTCTCACAGAACAGAGACATAAGCTCATCTTTGGACACAGTCCTTAGATGATCACAATTGGGGTAGTTAGGATGCGCTACCCTCGGGACATGGAGCACCTCAGATACAATACCCAGAGTGATCACAATGTCCATACCTCGAACGCAAGTAGAAAACTGAGGTATTGAAGAATCGAATTTGTGCATATTGGAGTAAAAATCCTATATGATCACAGAGGGACAAGTGACTGGGGTGCCACACAGTGACTCATGACCCTGATTGTAGATGACACTGGATAGGTCAGTATCGGAAAAGTCTGATAGGATGACTCGGTGTTATGAATGAATGCCTCGTCTAGAAAAGTTCTATAAAAAGTCATTTCAGGCTTTATCATCACAGAACCGTACATGGGAAGGAGTAGGATCAGAGGAAGAAGATGCCCCAGAATGAAGAGGGTTCTAGGACGGAGTGGATTTGCATTTGGTTGCCATGAAGCAACTAACGCAAGAAAGAGAGATAAAGGGGGAGAGAGAGAGAGATAATCAGAAAGCACTAACAAGATAATATATAAAAAAATAAAAAATTGAAGGTACGTATGCATGAAAATGCATGAACATGTGGCATGCAAACATAAATACATCATGGGCTCAGCCCAATCCAAGCCTAACAACACACAATCATTGCAACAAAGTAAACACACATCTAAAATCCATGAAACATTGTTATAATGCAAGTGAAACACAATGCATGATGTTTTGAAATCATTTAAGCAAAACCCAACCAATTTTTTTTTCAAAAACTTCATCAATTTTGAAAAACCCCAAAGTTTTTTTCAAAAACCCAAAAACCTAGGTCTAATGCATGAAATGCATAAAGAATGAAGGATTTAGGATCCTTACCAGTGAAGAAACACTTGATCTAGGCCAAAAATCAATTGGGGATGAAGTTTAGAGTGAGAGAGAGGTGTTTTGGGAGGTGAAGAGACGAAGGCTAATGAGAGTGATCAAAGAGAAGTGAAGTTGGAATCGCGCAGCCCTTTATATAAAAGTTCATAATTCTCAACAGATCGAGAGGTATCAAGAGGTGTCGAGCTTTAAAGGTTCAACAGATACAGCTATCGAGTAGCTATCCAAAGGTTTCCAAAGCAAAGAAGCTCGATGGATTGAGGTAGCTATCGAGAAGCTATCGAGCATCCAGAAGATTTCTCGATGGATCAAAGTAGCTATCGAGAGCTATCAAGAATGCGATAAAAAGCAGCTGAGAGGTCACGACAGATAGCCTAGCTATCGAGAAGCTATTGAGATTGCTTAAAAACAATTTTTCAAAGAAGAGAAAAACACAGACATGAATGTAATCAACCATGCTACTCAACCAAGGATCCAATCAACATTTTAAGTTCTCAAAACCATCTCTCAACAAGAGAAAAAATAATAAGCACATAGATTCAACACACACACACACACACACACACACTAAACACATCTAACCAATTTTATATTTCAAAAACAAGTTAAGATAGTTTAGTGAGCATACGTTAACACATGTATTCTTTGTGATGGCCAAATCACATTGTACCTGCACATGTATCAAAAGTAGCAAAGAATATTGCGTGTTGTGTGTGAAAAACATTGCAAGATTGCATAGGTGTCTACATGTTATGACAATTTGAGATATGGGAAAATCACTCTAACTTACACACAATCATAATTGTTTGATGAGGACTATCATCTTTGAGGTACATCCTATAACTCCCACATCTCTTATAATACACACTTGCAATCATATATAAAACATATGTATTCTTTTTGCTTTTATTTTTCTTTGCATATTTTCTTTTGTTTGAGCATATCATACATGGGCATATAAGAGAGAGAAAAGAAATACCCAATGATGTTAAGCATTTGACATTCCACTTTTGCTATGCCGAAGCATACAAATGTCATTTCATGATTGGCGGGCAACAGTGGTGAGATGGTTATTTATGCCTTTCTCTTAGGATTTTCTAGTTCTTCTTGTCAAAAAGAGTGATACGAGTGTTAAGTACAATAGATAACTTAATCTTACTCATCACAAACACGAGCTGTAAAGCTCGCTTGCTTAGTTGTGCATAGAGATGCTTATCTAAGCTACAAAAGATACAAAGTTTAGAAAACTTTGTTTCAATGGCCATCTAAGGTACACAAGTACCAATGTACACAAACACACATTGTTTTTGTTTTTTTTTTTCTTCTAATTTTTCAATTTTTATTTTATTTTATATGAAAAAAAAAATTAAAGCAAAACTGAAAAGTAAACAAACAAAAACATGTTAAACAAAGCAATGCATAAAACTAGATGCAAATGGATGAGGAAGGAAGAGGAGATCAATCCATGGAGATAACACCAATGTTTTGGCAAAGGAATTCAAACCGTTTGCTATCAAGGGGTTTAGTGAACAAGTTAGCCTTCCGATCATCAGTGTGAATAAACTCAAGAGTAAGAGTACCATCTTCAACAAGTTCTTGAATGAAGTGATGTCAAATCTCTATGTGCTTAGTCCGAGAATGTTAAACCGGATTCTTAGAGATGTTGATGTCACCGGTATTGTCGCAATAGATGGTAAGATGCTCTTGACAAATACCGTAATCATGGAGAATTTTTTGCATCCATAGAAGTTGAGTGCAACAACTATTGGCAGCGATGTACTCAGCTTCTACAGTGGATAAAGAGATGGAATTCTGCTTTTTGCTCATCTAGAAGACAAGATTATTACCCATATAAAAGCAACCTCCCGATGTACTCTCTCTATCATCGGCATTCCCAGCCCAGTCAGCGTTAGAATACCCAGCTAATACATCATTTGTGTCCTTGCTGTACCACACACCAAAGTCGGCAGTGGTTTTGACATACTTTATGATTCTTTTCAAAGCAATCATATGAGACTCTTTAGGATTAGCCTGATATCTAGCTCACACTCCTACAATGTAACTAATGTTAGGTCTACTAGCAGTAAGGTAAAGAAGACTATCTATCATGCTTCTATAAAGAGATGAATCAACACTTTTACCTAACAGGTCAATAGTGAGTTTAACATTTGGGCTCATAGGGGTTCTAATAGAACTAGCAGATTCCAAACCAAACTTTTTCACAAGATTTTTTCATAGTTAGATTGAGATAGGAATATACCTTAATCTTGTTGACGAATCTACAAGCCAAGGAAATGAGTCAGCTCTTTAATCATGCTCATCTAGAACTCGCCTTGCATGAGTTTTGAGAAACTATGAGCAAGTTCATTTATAGTCAACCCGAAGATGATATCATTAACATAGACTTGAGCAACTATCAACTTGCCATCTACCCTTTTAATGAAGAGAGTTTGATCAGCTTTTTCTCTTGTGAACCCATGAGACACTAAGTATTGTGTGAGCCGATCATACCAAGCTCTAGGGGCTTGCTTTAAACCATAAAGTGCCTTCTTGAGGTACAACATTTGATCCGGAAAGTGTGGATCAATGAATCCTTTTGGTTAAGCCACATAAACATCTTCTTTAAGGAACCCATTTAGGAAAGCAGTCTTTACGTTCATTTGGTATGGCTTGAACTTCAAGTGACATGATAGGGCTAGGAGAATTCTGATGGACTTTTGAGTCACATTTGGAGGGAATGGGAGTTAGATTGGTGCACAATAGTCTTTAGGGAAAGTGGGAGATTGTTAGGATTAATGCCCTTAAATCCAATTGTATGATGCTATGTATGACATTCTGTATGATTAATAAAGTTGTTTTATTATTATCTAAAATAATGGTAACATGAATATTTGGACATTATCATATAGTCCATGAGATGCATAGTATGTGATTTATGTGATTCAGTCATAGAAGATATGGATCACAAGTTCTTTGTAAAATTAGAATTTTTGTTCGTAGTCGATGATGAAATTGGGCATTTCATTTGCGAAAACTATAACATATCAACTAAGATGATTTCTCATGATTATGGAAGTGGAGACTTCTAGTTGATATGTTGATATATTTTAAGAATTAAGACATATTGAACTGGATTGCTGTGAGATTTTTTATTCTCCTAATGACTGTCAAATGAATAATAAATCTCACGACCTCTATTTGCATGAACTCTTAATCCTGAAAGAATAATGGACCTGATCATGAGGTGTAGGTTGCTTTATCAGGAGTGAGATCTAAAGTCACGATCAAAACCTCAGTATGTTGGGCAGGATGGAACATATGTTCTCAAGATCGAATTCATAATCTCTTAATGAAGATATAAAGTACTCCCTTGAGATAAGTTTAATGGGTTTGGTTATTCAAAGTGTTAGGCCTAATCACTTTAGTAAGGAGTTACTAAAGTATATATTTATGTAATTGGATTTCATAAATATATAATGAATAACTTAAAGGATTAAACCGGGTACTCAAGGATTAAGATGTAGTAATCTTCAAAGTGGCTCTCTACATTCATGACTTTGTATTACAACGAATACTTTATGAAGGGGTTGCATGTATAATAAAGTCTTGGGATATAATTTATTAATTAGGCATAGAGTGCAATTATATTTATATAGTGGTATTAAATATAATTAATGGTAACTTTGGACTTGTCAAGAGTTGACAAAAAAACCTAAGGCCTATTGGAGCTAGAGTCTTTTTTGTTCCCTTTTGGTCCTATTCCAAGCCACACACAAAAGCCCAATTGGAAAGGCTCGAAAGGCTAGCCCAATTAGATAATCAGTTAGATACAAAGGGAGAAACATACAAAATTTTAATATGATACATCATTGTGAAATGGTGTGTATGTGTGAGTAGAAGCCACTCGATTATTCTTTCTTGGAAACTGATTGAGAGATCACACTTCTTGGGAGTAAAGTGGAATTAGAGTGAAGATTAAAAGTGTTCCCAAGTACTTCTAATCTTTTGTTTTGAATTTCACCACACCAAGGTACGCTCTCTTATTCTTAAATTCTGAAATTTACATAGTGCATGTTATCAATCATGAATGAAGTAGATCCATTCATATTTCGCTGCGTGTATTTGTATGAGATACAAATATGTTATTCGATATGTTTTTCCAACAATTGGTATCAGAGCGGTCTTCAATCTCATGTTTGTATAACGTGTTGAGTGAGTTTTAGAATCAAAGAAAACTATTTTCATAGTTTTGAAAATTCTGCAGTCATTTTTCTGCATATTTTAGTTTTGAAACCATTGTTTGATAAAACTGATTTTGATGTTATGATGTTGTTTAAGTTTGATTTTAACCATGTAAAATTGAATTTTAACACTTTAACATCAATGAAATTCAAGTTTTAATCTCAATCTCACCGTTTTTTTATCATTAAGAATGTGTTTTGTTCATTGGAAATGTCAAAAATGGTTAAAGGAAAAATGCTGAAAAAGTTGGTTCCACGATTTTAGACTGATCGAACAGCAATCGAACAACAATCGAGTACTAATTGAATTTTTTCGACTGATCGAAGTAGCAATCGAATTGGACATAAGCTATTTCTTCATTTTTTGACTGATCGAAATAGCAATCGAGTACCACTCAAAATTTTTCGACTAATTGAAATACCAATCGAGTACCAATCGAATTAGACAAAAATTTTTCTTCATATTTTTGATCAATCGAGAATTGTTTTAGATCAATTGAATGCTCTTTTTTGACTGATTGAATAGCAATCAGGAATCAATCGAATTGAGCTAAAAATTCATGAATGCACTGTTTTTTCAATTTTCACTAAGTGTTTTCACACTTTAAAAGTGCAAGGCTATGTGTGATGAGATTACACATGTTTCTAATTAAAAACCTTTAATTTAAAATATCTAGTGGGAGAGAGAGAGACAAGGGTTGGATCTCACGACCTCCATTATCAGTTCATAGAAGTGTGGGGTAAGCACCTCGTCTTGAAGTATATGCCTCACGATCCCAAAGGAGGGTGTTTACTTCATAGTACTACAGGATTGAACTTACCCATTTAAAGTAGTGTGGACAAGCACCTCGTCTTGGCGTATATGCCTCGCGATCCCAAAGAAGGGTGTTTTGTTCCATGGTACTACAAGTTTAAACACTATAATGGGAGATGAAATGTGGCTACACATGATTTAAGATAATGATGTACACTAAACTAAGTGTAATGTTAACCTCCCAAAGGAGCTATGTCATTATTACTTAGAGGCTAAAGGTAATACGGCATATTATTAGTGTTTGATAAGAATTATCATGATAGCACTAATAATGAGAATAGTTCTCAATCAATCATAGTGTTTATAATATACTTGCTACCAAGGAATTATAGACATGGGATTGGGTTGTCGTTGCATATTTTATATTATGGTTTTATTAAGGTTCCATAGTATATATTTATATGCTAAATTGATAATGTCTAGTTTACTTATTATATTCATGTTTGTTATTTTCATATTTAAAATCATGGCATCATTTAGCCCACTTGTTGTTACTCTTAATCAAAACAAACTGACTGAATCCAACTATGTTGACTGGAAAAGAAATTTGGACATTGTTCTTACTGCTGAAGAGTACAAATATGTGCTTACTCAACCATGTCCTAGATTTCCATCATTAGATGCTCTTCTTGAGGAAAAATAGTGATATGATCGTTGATAGAAATCTAATGAGATGGCTAAGTGATATATCCTAGCATCTATTTCAAATGTTCTACAACATTAAATGCAGGATGTAGAACTAGCTTCAGACATAATGCTAAGTCTGAAGGAGATGTTTAGTGAGCAAGGCCGTTCTGCAAGGCAAGAAACTATGAGGCAGATTTATAATACCAAAATGGCTGAAGGTACTTCAGTGAGGGAGCATTGTCTTAGGATGATCTCTAATATGAATACATTGGAAGTTTTAGGTGCCGATATTGATGGAGAATCCCAAGTGGATATGATACTCTAGTCACTACTAGAATCATTCAGGGAATTCAGACTTAACTATAATATGAACAAAAAGGTTTATTCCTTGTCTGAATTGATGAATGAGTGGGTAGCGACGAAAGGCATCCTTGGTACTTCTAGTGCTGATGCCAATATGGCTAAACCTTCTACTTCTTAACCTAAGTCGAAAGGCAAGGGTAAAAAGAAGAAGAAGAAGAAGAAAAACTTCGCGAAGCAAGATGGTAAACAACTTGCCTTAGGAGTTTCCAACAAAGGAAAGAAAACCAAAGGAAAGAAAACCAAAGGAAAGTGTTTCCATTGTGGTGAGAAAGGACATTGGAAGAGAAATTGTCCAATATTTAAGGTTGCCAAGAATAAGGGTATGAAAAGTACATTCCTTCTTAAAACATGTTTATTACAGAATCCCACGGATTCCTGATGTGTGGATTCAGGTTGTACTAATCATATCTGTAATTCTTTGTAGGGGTTTCAGGAGACCAGAAAGCTTAATGAAGGAGAAATGTTTCTTACCTTGGCTGATGGGAGCAGGATTCCAGTTATAGCTATTAGAGTGTTTAATTTATGTTTGAATATAGAGTTTAATATTGGAAGACTATTTGTATGTACCTATTGTTTGTAGAAATTTAATTTCTGCAACTTATTTAGGTAAACATGGATATTATGTTATCCTAAAAGACAATGTTGTAATAAAGAAGGATAAAATGTTTATCTGTTCTGGCAATATTGTAGATGACCTTTATATTTTGACTCTAGATAAACATGAATTATACAATTTTGAATTAGATAATAACTCTCATGTAAAATCATTAAAGAGAAAGTTTCCTTCCACTAATGATGCATATCTTTGGCACTTGTTTTTGGGTCATATTAATTCAAACAGAATTCAAAGACTGATCAAAATGGACTCTTAGAGCCCATGGACTTTGATGGATTTTAGTTTGTGAATCTTGTTTAGAAGGTAAAATGACCAAATGACATTTTAATGCAAAAGGTAGAAGAGCCCAAGAATTGCTTGAATTAGTTCATATGGATCTATGTGGTCCTATGTCAACCCAAGCAAAAGGAGGTTATGAGTACTTCATCACTTTTACTGATGATTACTCAAGATATGGTTATATGTACCTATTGAGATGGAAGTCTGAAGCATTTGAAAAGTTCAAAGAGTTTAGGGCTGAAGTTGAGAATCAATTAGGCAAACACATAAAGGCCATTCAGTCTGATCAAGGTAGTGAATACCTTCTTGGGGATTTCAAGGACGACTTAATTCAAAATGGGATAATATCCCAATTAGCTGCATCTGGAACTCCCCAACAGAATGGTGTAGCAGAAAGAAGGAATAGGACTCTGTTAGAAATAGTTAGGTCCATGATGAGTTACTAAACTTTACCAGTTTCTTTTTGGGGATATGAACTAAAAACTACAATGCATATTTTGAATTTAGTTCCATCAAAATCTGTTCCTAACACACTCAAGGAATTGTGGAGTGGGTGCAAGCTTAGTATAAGATACCTCCACATTTGGGGATGTCCGACACATGTGTCGAAAGGGAAGTCTTACCTCCACATTCGGGGATGTTCGACACATGTGTCGAAAGGGAATTCTGATAAGTTGGAAGCAAAAACAGAAGTATGCATGTTTTTAAGGTATTCAAAGGAAACTAAGGGCTATTTATTCTATAATCATAAAGATAACAAAGTGTTTGTTAGCACCAATACCAAGTTTTTGGAGGATGATTATATGAATAATTTTAGTCCTAGAAGTAAAGTTGTCTTGGCTGAAATAGATGAACCTGTAATTGAACGACCAATGCATGAAACTAGGGATGATGTGGGTGTATTAGATACACCACAAGACATTACTCATGAGATGACTAGTACACTGGTGCCTCGTTGTAGTGGGAGAATTGTTTGGCCCCCTATAAGATTTATAGGTTTGGGAGAAACTTATAAAGCTATCCCAGAAGAGGATGAATTGGATCCGTACACTTATGAAGAGGCAATGAATGATATAGATGCACATCATTGGATCCAAGCTATGAAATCTGAATTGGATTCCATGTATTCCAATCAAGTTTGGGATCTTTTAAAGGCGCCTAACGGCATTAAACCTGTTGGTTGCAAATGGGTTTACAAGAGGAAGAGAGGGCTAGATGGAAATGTTGAATCCTTTAAAGTAAGGCTAGTGGCAAAAGGGTATACACAAAAAGAAGGTATTGACTTTGATAAAACTTTTTCGCCAGTAGCCATGCTTAAATCTATCAGAATTCTCTTATCCATTGCTGCTCATTATGATTATGAGATTTGTCAAATGGATGTCAAGACTGCTTTTCTAAATTGCAATCTTGAAGAAGAACTCTATATGATGCAACCAGAAGGTTTCATAGCAAAGAACCAAGAGGATATGGTATGCAAGTTGAAAAGGCCCATTTATGGACTTAAGCAACCATCTAGGTCATGGAACATCAGATTTGATCAAGCAATCAAGTCATTTGGTTTTGAACAAAATCTTGATGAACCATGTGTGTACAAAAGACATCAAGATAAAGTAGTAATGTTCCTAGTGCTTTATGTTGATGATATTCTACTAATTGGGAATGATGTAGGGGCAATGTCATCAGTAAAGGTTTGGTTGTCAAGCCAATTTGATATGAAGGACTTAGGTGGGGCTCACTTTATTCTAGGGATTAAGCTTTGGTGAGATCACAAGAATAAGATGTTAGGCTTATCACAAGCTGGATATATAGATAAGGTTCTAGAACAGTTTAGCATGCAAAACTCTAAGAAGGGATTACTTCCTTTCAGACATGGAGTTCCTCTGTCTGATGACCAAAGGCCTAAGACTCAAGAGGAAGAAAATATGATGAGACAAGTTCCTTATGCTTCTGCAGTAGGAAGTCTCATGTATGTCATGCTTTGTACTAGACCAGATATCTGTTATTCAGTTGGCATGGTCAGCCGATATCAATCAAATCTAGGACCAAAACATTGGCAAGCTGTAAACCATATTCTCAAGTATCTTCGGAGAACGAAAGATTATATGCTTGTTTACCGGTGTGAGGATTTGATTCCCATTGACTATACAGATTCAGATTTTTAGTCAGATCTAGATTTCAGAAAGTCCACTTCAGTTTGTGTTTTCACCTTGAAAGGTGGAGCCATAACTTGGAGGAGTGTTAAGCAATCTTGTATTGCGGACTCCACCATGGAAGCTGAGTACGTTACTACTTGTGAAGCAGCAAAGGAAGCTGTTTGGCTCAAGAAATTCTTTTCTGATCTTGGTGTAGTGAGAATGGAGCAAGTTCCTATTATATTGTTTTGCGACAATAGTAAAGCGGTTGCACAATCCAAAGATCCAAGGAATCATAAGAAAGGAATGCTCATTGAGAGAAAGTACCACATCATTCGATACATTGTTGCCCGTGGAGATGTAATGGTGGCAAAGATTGAAAGTACAAATAATTTAGGAGATCCCTTTACCAAAGCCTTGTCTCAAAGGACTTTTAAGTCACATTTGGAAGGAATGGGAGTTAAATTAGTGCACAATAGTCTTTAGGGCAAGTGGGAGATTGTTAGGATTAGTGCCCTTAAATCCTATTGTACGATGCTATGTACATTATTATATATGACATTATGTATGACTTAATGTTGTGATTAATAAAGTTGTTTTTATTATTATCTAAAATAATGGTAACATGAATATTCGGACATTATCATATAGTCCATGAGATGCATAGTATGTGATTTATGTGAAAAGTCACAGAAGATATAAATCACAAGTTCTTTGTAAACTCAGAATTTTAGTTCATAGTCGGTGATGAAATTGGACATTTCATCTGCAAAAACTATAACATATCAACTAAGATGATTTGTCTTGATCATGGAAGTGGAGACTTCTAGTTGATATGTTGATATATTTTAAGAGTTAAGACATATTGAACTGGACTGTTGTGAGATTTATTATTCTCCTAATGACTGTCAAATGAATAATAAATCTCACGAGTTCTATTTATATGAACTCTTAATCCTGAAAGAATAATAGACCTGATCATGGAGTGTAGGTTACTTTGATATATCAAGAGTGAGATCTAAAGTAATGGTCAAAACCTCAGTATGTTGGGTAGCCACATTTGGTGTTGATGAAACATATATTCTCAAGATGGAATTCATAATCACTTAACGGAGATATACAATATTCCCTTGAGATAAGTTTAATGGGTTCAGTTATTCAGAGAGTTAGGCCTAACCACTTTGGTAAGAAATTACTAAAGTATATATTTATGAAATTAAATTTCATAAATATATGATGAATAACTTTTAAGAATTAAACCGGGTACTCAAGGATTAAGATGTAGTAATCTACAAAGTGGCAGTCTTCATTCATAACTTTGTATTACTATGAATATTTTATGAAGTGGTTGCATGTATAATAAAGTCTTGTGATATAATTTATTAATAAGGCCTAGAGTGCAATTATATTTATATAGTGGTATTAAATATAATTAACGGTAATTTTGAACTTGTCAAGAGTTGACAGAAAAACCCAAGGCCCGTTGGAGCTAGTGTCTTATTGGTCCATTTTGGTCCCACTCCAAGCCACACACTAAAGCCCAATTGGAAAGGCCCAATAGGCCAGCCCAATTAGATAATAGTTAGTTATAAAGGGAGAAATATACATAATTTTTTTTAAAGAGAGACATCATTGTGAAATGATGTGTATGTGTGAGTGAAGGCACTCGATTATTTTCCTTTGGAAACTGATTGAGAGACCGTACTTCTTAGGCGTAAAGTGGAATTGGAGTGAAGATTAAAAATGTTCCCATATACCTAGAATCTTTTGTTTTGAATTTCACCACACCAAGGTATGCTATCTTGTTCTTAAATTCTGAAATTTACATAGTGCATGTTATCAATCATGAATGAAATAGATCCATGTTTGTTGCTTCCGCTATGTGTTTTGTATGAAATACAAAACCAGTATTACCAACACCAATATCACCAACAATCCTTTGCCTAATCATAATTTAAGGAGGGGAGCAAGGATCAACTGTTTATTTCCTAAAGAAGAAGAAGAAAAGGACCCATCTGATTTGATCTACGGCATTCTGGAATGCTTTATGCTAACTTGGGAGGAGTTAATGGGTTTTTAATCTACAATAGGATATGACATATGGAATGAAGACAATCCAGAAATCCCAAATGATTCAGCACCCACATATGGGGGAAGACAGTTAAAACCCCACTCAGATAATCTGATGCCCACATTTATGTTAAGATTAATGCCCTTAAATCCTATTGTATAATGCTATGTATGTCATTATGTATGACTTAACATTGTAATTAATAAAGTTGTTTTATTATTATCTAAAATAATGGTAATATGAATATTTGGACATTATCATTTAGTTCATGAGATGTATAGTATGTGATTTATGTGATTTAGTCACAAAGGATATAAATCACAAGTTTTTTGTAAACTCAAAATTTTAGTTCGTAGTCAGTGATGAAATTAGGCATTTCATCTGCAAAGACCATAATATATAAACTAAGATGATTTGTCTTGATCATGGAAGTAGAGACTTCTACTTAGTATGTTGATATGTTTTAAGAGTTAAGACATATTGAACTGGACCGCTGTAAGATTTATTATTCTCCTAAGGACTGTGAAATGAATAATAAATCTCATGACTTCTATTTACATGAACTCTTAATCCTGAGAGAATAATGGACCTGATCATGAAGTGTAAGTTACTTTGTTATATTAGGAGTGTGATCTAAAGTCACGATCAAAATCTCAGTACGTTGAGCAGCCACATTTAGTGTTGATAGAACATATATTCCCAATATGGAATTCATAATCTCTTAACAGAGATATAAAATATTCCCTTGAGATAAGTTTAATGAATTTAATTATTCAGAGTGTTAGGCCTAACCAATTTAGTAAGGAGTTACTAAAGTTTATATTTATGAAATTGGATTTCATAAATATATGATGAATAACTTAAAGGATTAAACTGGGCACTTAAGGATTAAAATGTAATAATCTTTAAAGTTGCAGTCTACATTTATGACTTTGTATTACTACAAATATTTTATGAAGGGATTGCATGTATAATAAAGTCTTAGGATATAATTTATTAATAAGGTCTAGAGTGTAATTATATTTATATAGTGGTATTATTAAATATAATTAATGGTAACTTTAGACTTGTCAAGAGTTGACAGAAAAGACCAAGGCCCATTAGATCTAGTGTCTTATTTGTTCCCTTTTGGTCCCACTCCAAGCCACATACTAAAACCCAATTGGAATGGCCCAAAAGGCTAGCCCAATTAGAAAATCAGTTATAAGGAGAGAAACATATAGAATTTTAAAAGAGAATGAAATGGTTTGTATGTGAGTGTAGGACACTTTCTTAATCTCCCTTGAACACACATATATAAACTGATTGAGATACCACACTTCTTAGGCAAAAGTGAAATTGGAGTGAAGATTAAAATTGTTCCTAAGTACTTCTAATCTTTGGTTTTGAGTTTCAATGCACCAAGATACACTCTCTTGTTCTTATATTCTGAAATTTACATAGTACATGTCATCAATTGCGAATGAAGTAGATCCGTTAATTTTCTGTTGCGTATGTTTTGTATGCGATACAAACATGTATTTTTCCAACAATATGGGGGGGGGGGGACATTTCAAACCTCAAGATATTGAACCAAGTGACCTGTTTTCCCACAACACAAGGGGGGGGGGGGGGGGAGACATTTCAAACCCCTACATTTAGAAATAGATAACTCGGTAGAAGCCTTGAATAAAGCAGCCCAGCAAACACCTAATGAAGAGGATGAGGTTCTTAAACAGCTGCAGAAGGCACAAGCAAACATAACTCTATGGGGTTTGCTCATGGCCACAAAAAAATACTGCCAGAATTTGGTGGATCTTCTTAATCAGATTCAAGTCCCCACTACTACCACTTCTCAGGACTTAAATGCCATGATTTGATTTATAAGTAGAGAGCTTACTATTTCCTATTCTGACAAGGATTTGACTAAAAAAGGGAAGTACCATAATGATCTGTTGCATATTACTGTGGATGCAAAGGGAAAGAGGATACCAATGGTTTTGATTAATGATGGAAGCGCTTTGAATGTGTGCCCATTGAAAACCATAAGTTGTCTGGGTCTGAGTATTGAAGATTTTGTGCCATTTGATCAACATGTAAGAGCATATGATAATAGCAGAAGGGAAGTTTTGGGGACAGTGACACTAGAGCTCACCATAGGGCCTATGGTTCAAAAGGTGGAGTTCCAAGTGCTAAATATAGCTTCATGCTTCAATATGCTTCTTGGGTGGCCATGGATTCATGATACAGAAGTTGTGCCTTCATCTTTATACCAGAAAGTTTGATTTCCACATGAAGAAGCTATAGTTACTATATACGGGGACATTTTAAGCCTCCCAAATACTATTTTTTGTATTCAATCTGAGAATGAGCCTGTGACCATAGATGGTTTTGAGATTGAGAAGACTAGTTTTGAAAGAATGACAGAAGAAGTTGAAAAGACTCCTATGGATTTTGACCCCTATGGCAACAATAATGTTGTAGCAATGATAAGGAAGATGAGTTATTTTCTAGGGATGAGTATAGGAAAGACCATAAAAGGGCCAGTAGCCAAGTCCCCAAAAATTGTCACAGCCACACCACCTTTTGGGTTAGGCTATAAGCCTACAGATGAAGACTTACTAGAGATGGAATTGAAGAAGATGGCTCATGCAAAAGCTAAGGCAAATGGACTTCCTAGCCTTCTGAAGCCTTTGAAGCCATACACTCCTACCCTGAAGTGGAAATTTATCAAAGCTGGAGATTGCCAGTGTTATTAGGGGTTTCCTGAACCAAGATATGATTTAGAGTTGAAAAGGATGTTGCCTGGATTTGAATTGTTCCTTGATTGCGACATAAAGCTTCCCAACATAAAGGAAAGAAATACAGATTGGGTCTCGGCTGACTGGGCAGATTATATGGATCCAGATGCTATGACTACATTATTGGGTGATGCTATTTTTAACATAGAAGAGGAAGAATATTGGGAAGCCTGTCAACATGCATTGAAGGATCCTTATGAAAGAAGCATGGATGATGAAGATGATGAAGAGGGAGAAGCCTAGAAGACAATGAAGACAGTGACAGTGAAGACAGTGACAATGAAGATAGTGACAATGAAGACAATGACAGTGAAGATAGTGATAGTGAAGACCATGAAAGTTGTTAGGTTCTAAATATTTAGGAATTTATGTATTTAGAACTCTAATGTATAATGTTGGTAAACCATGATCAAAACAATATGTTTAGGCTTGCTCAAAGTTATATATCTTATGTAAAGTTGGATTCGAGAGGCTGCAGATGCATTGGTGCATTTCGGCCTGGCTCGATCGATCGAAAGTCGGCCAGAATGTTTTTCTGTAGAATTTTCCAACTCAGCCCTAACTCATTAAACGTTTTGGGTTTTCTATTTTTACCCTAGGTATAAAAGACAAAACCCTAGCCACGTTTTTTAGTGCAGTTCCAGTTGCTCTAGTTGTATTCTTGCTCATATTTTGCGGTTTGTGTGAATCTCTTATGAGATCCTTAAGGAGCTTTCCTTCACATAAACTTAGGGTTTTCAAGATAGAGATAATATCAATATCTTGATGATCAACTTGATTGCTGCAATTGGAGCTTAAAGAATAACAAGCGTGGGTGCTTTTAGCTGATTGGAGAATCTAAGAAAGAAGGAGTCCGTGAATTCGGAGCTTGCATGTGGTCGTGTCAGTAAGTTCTACTGGTGGGTAGCATTAGGAAGTCAAGCAAGGAGCTTGTAAGTCCTTTTGTATGAACGTCGATTCTTTTGAATAGTGGATTCAGTTTACCTTGAGGACAGCAAGGTCAAATCCTCTCCAAGTTTTTACCGTGTGGTTTCCTGGGTGATCATATCTTGTGTTATTTATTATTCCGCTTTATATTCTTGATATGATTGTGTGATTGTGATAACCTAGATTTGTATAAATTGACTAAGTTAATCACTTGGCTAATTAACTAGGTTAATCCAATTGTTTTTTAAGGGGTCTAAACCGTTCAAGTGGTATCAGAGCAGGTAGCTCTCTTGCTTGAGATTTTTTGATCTCTAAGCTGATCCTTGACCCCTGTTGTCATGGAACGTGGACACTCTCTTGTTTTTCCTCCTCACTTTGATGGGAATAACTATGCTTATTGGAAAGTAAGGATTACAGCATTCCTGAAATCTATTGATGAGAGGGTTTGGAATTTCGTTGAGTACGGAATGGAGAAGCCCACTACTCCTGTGAGTGAGTGGCAAACTTCTCAAAAAGAAGCAGCTAGGTTCAATAGTAAAGTTATGAATGCCATCTTTAATACTGTTTCTATGGAGGAATTTAAGAGAATCTCAAATGTTGAGGTTGCTCATACTGCTTGAAAAATCCTCCAGACTGTGCATGAAGGCACAAAGGCAGTTAAGATAAATAAATTGCAACAATTAACTTCTAGATTTGAAAGCATTAAAATGTCTGATGATGAATCTTTTGATGAATTCTATGCTAAACTAAATGATATTGTTAATTCTGCTTTTAATTTGGGTGAAATCTATGATCAACTCAAAATTGTTAGGAAGATTCTTAGATCTTTAACTGAAGACTTTAGACCCAAAGTGACTACCATTACTGAGAGCAAGGATGTGGACTCCATCCCTGTTGATGAGCTTGTAGGATCTCTTCAGTCCTATGAGTCAGACCTACCCAAAGCAAACAAATCCAAATCAATGGCTCTTAAGTCTGTTGATGATGTAGATGTTGGTGGATTTGATGATGAGCTCTCTGTTACAGAAATTGCGTACCTTGCCAAGAACTTTAGAAACTTTCTTAGGAATAACAACCAAAAGGCAAGAGGTACAAACACTGCTGAACCTAGAAACTTTAGGAAGAATGATCCCACTAAGGTTAATAACTTTGAAAAACCTAGAGAAAAAGTAGGTCAATCTTCAAACAATTCTTTAGGTGCTCAGTGTTTTGGATGTCAAGGGTATGGTCATGTTAAATCTGAATGTCCTACATTCTTGAGGTCTAAGGGTAAAGCTATGGTTGTAACCCTTAGTGATAATGAGGTTTCCGATGATGAGTCTGGATGTGACGAGGATGGAAACTTCATTGCTTTCACTACTATTACTGTAGTCAATGAAAGCGTATTTGTTGAAGAGAACCCTTCTGATGGGGAACTCTCTGAGGATGCAGATCTTCAAGAGGCCTATAATAAACTTTTCAAAGTTGCTGCAAAGGATGCTATGAATGTTAAACTTGGCCTGAAGAAAATTGATTCTCTTGAGCTTGAAAAGAAAAATTTGCTTATTAAATTATTTGATGCTAATGATCTTTTGAACCATGTGAAATCTGAGAACATGCTCTCACTTGATAAAGTTAAAACTTTGGAACATGATTTATCTGTTGCTAGATCTGCGAGTTCTAAACTTGATCAAATGTTAAATGTTTAAAAGTATCATTCTGACAAATCTGGTTTAGGTTATGTTGAAAGCATCTCCGTGTCTACACCACATTCCACGAGCTTTGTTCCTTCATCTTCTTCTGAACCTTCCATGAGTGAGGTTGCGAGTGAAACTGTCAAACCCCCTGTGAGTGAGGTTGTCAAATCTGTAGAAGTTTCACCACCTAGGAAGATTAGGGTTGATCTAAGAGAGTCTAAACCTAAGGAATCTGCCCTTTCTAAGGACAAGATGCATGGTAAACCTGCTTGGGTTTGTCATTTTTGTGGAAAGTCTAGACACATTCATCTTAACTATTGCAAGCTTCAAGCTGCTAAGAGAGCAAACAAACCAAAAGTGCCTGTGCCTCAAGCACAAGATCCTATGGCACTTATTGGTGAATTGGTAAAGGCATTGAACCTTTATTCCAATCCTGGAGTTGGAAATCACTCGAATGTGAATAGGAACTCCAATGCTCGTGGTGCATCTAAAAGGTTTTGGATGCAAAAGACTCGATCTAATTGAGTCCTTCTGACATGGTCCTTGTGCTTCATTGCTCATTCCTTTGTGACCATTGTTCTTTGGTTTTTTTTTTTTTTTTTTTTTTGTTTCTAGGATTTGCATTGCATAACATTCATGCATTTCATTCTAGGATTTATTTGTTTTCTCTTTAAAAAAAAAAAAAAAAAAGGAGAAAAGCAAATTGTGTTTGGCACTATTTTTCTTGGTCTTTGAAAACAAGGTTGGTCAATTTATTTGCACATAACATATCTTGTGTACCTTGTTTAGCTTTGATGAGCTTATTTATTGCACTTAACTAGTTGAAGCTTTGTAGTGCATGTTATGTGGGAAAGATGTTTATGGTGTTTATCACTTTGTCTTAATCTTGAAGTCACATGTTATTTGACTGTCGGACTTGATCCTTTTGAGAAAGGCATAAATAACCATCTCACCACTGTTCACTAGCCAATCATGAACACCTTAGTGCATATCATAAGATTTTGTACTCGAAAAAGTGTAGTAAATGCACAAAAAGAACATAAGGTGTAGTCTTGGTTAATTGCTTAATAATTAAAACTGGTGTGTACTATTAGGCTTGATGCCAAAATCATCTAATTATGGGGCAAAATTCAAGAAACTTACATGATTGCAAGTTTATGTTCTAGGAGATGTGAGATTTATATGATGTAACACTTTAGGTGATAGTCTCTTTTGAATTTTATGTGGTGGATTTTGTAGACTTTGTGATTGATTGCTATTCACATATCACCTCACATGTATCTCAAGTTTTTGCTAGTTGCACACACTATACAAGTTACTCTTTGCTAAACAATGTACATGTTATTGTGTGTGTTTTTGGTCTGACCAACCAAGTTTGAAAATACCTTGAGTATTATGCAAAATATTTTTTTTGCTTAAGAATTTAAAGGGAGAATGGCTGAAATTTTCTTTGGAGAAATTGGGATTAAAACTTGGGTTTTTGAAAAAGCATTCCATCTCATACTCATGCATTTTGGTTCATCAATTTTAATGCTTTGAGGAGTTTTTTTTAAAATGTAGTTGTTGTTTTTCAAAACTGTAATTTTTCTCAAAATGTTGTGAGCTGCTGCCTGTTTCGATGGATCTAATCTGTTTTTCGATTGATCAAAATTTGCTTGAAATTCTTTTAGAATTCTTGGATTGATTCGATCGATCGAATGTAATTTTCGATCAATCAAATATCGTGAATCAGGTTTTTAAAACACTGTTCTTTGACTGATTCAAAACACTTTTTCAAAAAGTTTTCAAATTTTTTTTCTCTCTCCGACTTGGCAAGGCTTCACAATGATTTTTTTGTCGTTTTCCTCTAAAATTTTTGCAAGGTTTGTCTCTCCTTTAGCCAGTATATCTATATTACCCTTTCTTTTGCATTATTTTTCATGATTTCATGCATTAATTCATGGTATTTGGGTAAATTTTCGGACTATGCATAATTTGGGTTTTTTGTTGAATCAAGCCTAATTTTGTGAAATTGATTAATGGGTTTTGTTGCTATATGGATATATTCATGATCTATGATGGTTAATTTGATCAATTTTGTGATTTGTGAAAAATTGAAAATTCTAGGGCTTGAAATTGATCCGATTTGGGGATTTTGTTCAATTGGGTTCAATTGATAAAATTGGCTTGTTGTTTTGATAAAATTGGTCATTCTAATCTGTTTTCAACACTGTGTGATGATCAATTTATCAATTTGTTTCAAAACATTCAAGTGGTTTTTAAAATTTTTAGGGTTTTTGTTAGTAATCCTATGCTCAAGCCAATTTTGTGAAATTAAACCTAATTTGAATGTTGTTTACTGCTTTAGTACATGCATCATGACATTGTACTTGTTCATGCATCATATAGATTTTTGTTCTATTTTTTTTGTGCTAACTTGCAGTCTGCCCTTAATTTTTTGTTCTTTTGGTTTTCTCTCTGTGTCTCTTCTTTTCTTAGTACTATGCCTAGGAAGACTAGGGCTCGTAGATCTATTCCCTCACCTACTCCTTCCCCACCTTCTTTTAACCGAGAGAAGTTTTTGAGTGAAAAAAACCAAGAGATTTATGAGAAGCTGAACCTTAGGAGAAAGATTTGGCCTGAGCGAACTATTCTTTTAGATGAGCTTGACCCTGCCATTAGGGCAAATTTTGAGCGTCGGGGCTGGTTACCTTTGTTAGATGTTTCTAATCCTCCTCCTCCAGCTACTTTGATTAGAAAGTTCTTTTCGAACATCTCTATTCGCGTTTATGATTCCAACACTTTGGTAAAGAGTTGGATACGAGACGTAAAGTACATTATTACTCCTACGGTAGTGACTGATGCTCTAGGAGTACTTTTTGATAGGCCACAAACTGAATGACCCCTTGTGATTAAACCAATTAATTAATTAGCCAAGTTATTAATTAATCAATTTAACATGCAAATACGTGGAAGCACAAACAAATCACCAAATACTAAATATGCAGCGGAAAATAAATAACACGGTGATTTGTTTACGAATGGGGAAAACCCTAACGGCAAAAACCTCAGGTGATTTTCAGGTCACCACTCCCGAAACTCCACTATTATCAAATCAAGCAGTTACAAGTAAAGGAATCTCAAGTACCTTACCAACCTATAGTTGAACCCTTACCCCAATACCCAATTGGACTTGATCTGTAGTGACAATTTCCACCTTTGATGCTCGGATCCCAAGTACGTGACTAACTAATGCGCGGATCCCAGTATGCGACTTCAAACACCAACTAAGAAGGAGAGGTTGGCTGCAAAGTTCTTTAGTTCATCCTATACGATGAAGATAAGGAAGATGCTTGGTTACAAAACCCTATGGTGCAAATACACAACAACTTCTTGAGAGAAGATGAACTAGGTCCAGAACTTCGTCTTTTGATCATAATTTGCTTGAACAGAGATTGCTCAATGCTTTTGCAACTTGTGTACATTTTGACGACTCTTAAAACAATCCTTTTATATGTTTAGGGTTAGAAGAAAAGAATGCCCAAAAGCATATTCACGGATTCCAAGGAAATCAAATCAGAAAAACTGATTTTGTAATTCTCGATAGATAGCAGGTGTCGAGGTAGCTATCGAGCAGGTGTCGAGAATTAATGAACTTGCACTTCAGCTTACTTTTTCTTGGACAGACTTGATGACTTCAACACTTGATCTTGAAACTTTGTTTCTTGAAGTATTAAAAACACCTAGAACTACCCAATTACAAGTAGAATGCGTTTTGTCAAAAAGGATTAGCCAATTTACATAAATAAGTGACATATGTTCTTAACAAGTGAACACACATATGTCCTAACAATCTCCCCCTTTGGCAATCCGTGATAAAACCACAACAAACAAATGAACATATGAGAGAAGTCATAAATCACTCAACTCATATTCACTTGTTGAATACAATAAAATCTATCCTAACAAAAACTCTTGAAAAACTTTGCAAGAAGAGAGTTTATGGCAAGTAGACTTTGACAACCTGTATTTCTCAAACGCTTTAAACAAAACTCATCAAGGCATCTTGTGTGAAACAGAAATAAATAGATTGCATACAAGTATAAAGAACATGTGTATAAAGATAGAGAAGAAATAACACATGAAGAGAGAGGTGAAAGAAACATACATCCACATATATAGGAAAATAAGTACAATGTATGTAAAACTGGTTAAAAGACCTCATATACAAGATCAATGTATCTATAAAGAATAGAAAAGAAAAGATACATCAAAACCTCACTACATCCCTCAAAAATATCAACACTCCCCCTATCAAAATGTCCTATACTAACTCTCCCCCTAAGATGACTACTCTCATAACCCAAAACTACTCCCCCTTTTTGTCATGAGTGACAAAGGGTAGAGTGTCATGTAGACATCTCATTAGTAGAGCTAGCATCCCCATCATCATCATCATCATCATCCTTATCCTCAAAATCTGAAGCTGCTGGAGTAGGTGGTGAAGGAGTAGCCTCTAGAGCAAAACCACCTATGGTCACCTGCCATCGTGCAATACGACCAACACGAACATTCACTTGATACAACTCAGTGGAGAGTGTATCAAGGCGAGTGTCCATGCGCTGCAGCTGTGCCATAATATCTCCAAGAGATACATCGCCCGTAGGGGAAGAAGGAGCAAATGTAGAAGGAGCAGATCTGGATGGAGCTGATCTGGACGGAGCCGAACGGGAGGGAGGAGTGGAATCCGTCTGTCGCGAGTAAATTGAGCCTTACTACGTTTTACGGTAGCGGCATCTATGGCACAGATGTGAGTGAAGTGGTCAGACACAGGAAAGGGAATAGAAAAATGGCGTAAGATCCTCGTGATAGCGGAAGGAAAGATGAGCTTATCATGGGACGCCGAATCTAGATGGACATCTATGATAGAAAGGATGAAATGAGAAGGAAAATCTATAGTAAGATGCTCTAGAAGAGATAGCAAAAATCGAGCACGAGGCTCTGTGATAGAGTTGTAGTGAGAGAGTGGATGGAGTACAAAGGTCATCACCATGTTTAAGAATCTAGGACCTTTAACAAAAGGCCTACATGATGTGTTTGATACTCACCCCAATCAGCAAGACGTTGACAGAAGACAGAGATGAGCTCATCTTTGGACACAGTCCTCAGATGCTCACAGGAAGGGTAATCAGGAAAATTTATCCTAGGTACCCTAAGCACATCCGCAACAAGCTGCAGTGTGACAGGAATACGAGTACCTCGAACGCGAGTGAAAAAGAGAGGTACTGAACGATCTATCCCATGCATGTTGGAGTAAAACTCCTGTATCAGCACGAGAGGGCAAGTGACCGGGACGTCACACAGTGACTCCCATCCCCTACTGTGAATGACAGAGGGAAGGTTAGTGTCGGCGAAGTCCGCCAGAATGACTTGGCGTTCTGAATGAACACCTCGTTGAGAAAAGTTCTCCGAAAATGCCTTGTGGGTATCTCCATCACGGAACCGAAGGTTAAGAGGAGCAGAGTCAGAAGAAGAGGAAGCTCCAGAACGCAGAGGGTTTCGAGCAGGAGTGGATTTATGTTTGGGTGCCATAGACACTACTAACGTAAAAGAATGAGAAAGAGATAGAGAGGGAGACAATCAGGAAAGTCCCAACACAGTTCAAATAGATCAAATATATTGAACAAAAAGTACGTATGCATGGGAATGCATGATCATGTGACATGCAAAGGAAAAAACATCATGGGCTCAGCCCAATCCAATCCTAGCAGCACACAAACATAGAGCACACATCTAAATGCATGTAAATACCATTCTAATGCACATGAAATGCAATGTATGACATTTTGAAAACATTTAAGTGCAAACCCAACCCAAAATTTGAAGAAAAACTCATCAATTTTGAAAAACCCCAAAAATTTTCAAAAATCCCAAAACCTAGGTTTCAAAACATGAAATGCATGAAAAAGGAAGGGAAAAATGATCTTACCAAGTGATTGAAGCAAGGGAAGACCGAAAATGCAGAGGATTTGAAGATTTGAGTGAGAGAAACTTGGTTGGGAGGTGAAAAGCCGTCGGACAGATTGAGAGAGATCGAGGAAATGAGATCAGAATCGCGACAGGAGCTTAAATAGACACTTCAGTTTTTCTCGACAGCTGAGGTGTTGAGAGGTATCGAGGAAGCTGTCGAGGAAGGTGTCGAGAATTTTGCCTTCGATAGCTTCAGGTGTCGAGAGGTGTCGAGGTACAAGACCAAATTCAGAGATAAGAAGCTCGATCGATCGACAAGGTGTCGAGAAGGTATCGAGAAGACAGAAGGTTTCTCGATCGATCCATCAGGTGTCGAGACAGGTGTCGAGATTGCGATAAGAAAAGGCTTGAATAGCTCGATAGATGACCAGGTATCGAGGAGGTGTCGAGCCATCAGTGAAAAACAGTTTTTCGAGAAGAGAAAAACACAGACATGAATGCAATCCAACAAGCACCTTAACCAATGATCCACTCAACATATAAAGCTCTCAAAATCATCTCTCAACAAAAATTTAATCACATGGATCCTCAAAAACACACACACGCACTAAACAAGTCTAACCAATTTTATATTTCAAAAACAAGTCAAGACAGTTTAGTGAGCATACATTAGCACATATAAACACTTGTGATGGCCAAATCACATTGTACCTGCACATGTATCAAAAGTAGCAAAGAATGTTGCGTGTTGTGTGTGAAAAACATCGCAAGATTGCAAACGTGTATACATGTTATGACGATCTGAGATATGAGAAAATAACTTTAACTCACACACAATCATAACTGTTTGATGGGGATTATCACCTTTGAGGTACATCCTATGACTCCCACATCTCCTAGAAAACACGCTTGCAATCATATTTAAAGCATTTTAATCTTTTAGCTTTATATTTTCTTTGCATATTTTATTTTAAGCATATCATGCATGGGCACAAAAAGAGAGAAAAGAAATACCCAACATGTTAAGCATAGACATTGCACTTTCGCTATGCCGAAGCATACAAATGTCTTTGACACTGCACTTTTGCTATGCCGAAGCATACAGGTGTCTATGACACAGCACTTTTGCTATGCCAAAGCATACAAGTGTCATACTACGATTGGCGGGCAACAGTGGTGAGATGGTCATTTATGCCTTTCTCTTAGGATTTTCTAGTCCTACTCGTCAAAAAGAGTGATATGAGTGTTAAGTTTAAGAGATAACTTAATCTTACTCATCACAAACAAGAGCCACAAACCTCACTTGCTTAGTTGTGCATAGAGATGCTCATCTAAGCTACAAGAGATACAAAGTTTAGAAAACTTTGTTTCATTGGCCATCCAAGGTACACAAAATACCAAAGTACACAAAACACACACTGTTTTTGTATTTTTCAATTTTTTTTTAATTTTTATATCAAAAAAAAAAAACTGAAAATAAACAAACAAAAACATGTTATCAAAGCAAAGCAAAAACTAGACTGAATTATCAAAAATGCAAAACACACGAGCAATGCAACAAATAAGATAAACAAGAAGGGAAAAGAAAGTGATGAAATCACTTAGAGTCCTTTTTCTTCCATACCTTGGAAGAACCTTTCCTTTGATTGAACCCTTGAACCGGTGGTGAGGGGGAAGAATTGAGACCGTTCAAGTTCGAAAGGAACATGAGGGCTTTTAGAAGATCTCCAAGAGGAGCAAGAGAGGATTGAAGCTGATTTTGGCTTCCAGATGCTATCATGCCATTACTCTGTTAAGTGGCTAACCACTTATAGCAATTTGGTCGAGTATGACCGGTAGCTCCATAATGATGACAAAGATGCTGCTTCTTTTGTTTAGGCTTTTGAGAGTCAGCCTTCTTAGCCCTAGGATTTTTAGCATCTTTCTTATCTTGCTTAGGGGGTGCTCCTAAGATAGATTTACTCTTGTCTAGGTTCTCACTAGCTAATTCAGTTTTAACCTTAGTGTTCTCAATTTCAGTGTTATTACAGGAGAAACAAAAACAGTATTGCTAGTAAAAGCAATATTAGAGAAAGAAAGACCATACCCCAAGCCAGTTCGATCCGAAGTAGATTTCTAATTGCTAAGCATCTCATCAAACTTTGCACTTGAAGTCCTCTCCAGTTGAGCTCTGACTTGAAACAGCTCCGCTTCAAGCTTCTTGGTCTTCTCAACCAAAAAGTTGTTCTCAAATCTCAGTGCTTAAATAGTTTGATTCGCCTCATCAAACTTTGTGGACAACTCTTCACGATCAAGTTCCACATCACTGAGCATCTTGGTGGCTAGCCTATATAATTTCTCATGCTTCTCAGAGAGCTTGTAAAGCTTCTTATAGGCTGAATGGATATCATCTTGATCATCCAACTTCTCCAATTTGGACTCCACCAGTTCTTCTTCTTCATCCACTTCTTCAATAATCCCTTCAGTAGGATTGACTGTGGCAGTGAAGGCATTTAAGATTCTGTCATCCTCATTGTCGGAATCATCTTCAGGCTCAGTGTCACTTAGGGTTGCAGCAAGTGCCTTGCTTTTCCCAATGCTCTTGAGATATGTAGGACACTCATGTTTCATGTGTCCGAACCTATGACATCCAAAACACTTTGGTCCTACAGGAAAAGTGTACTGACCGCTCTTCTTAGCATCCTTCTTCTCTTTGTCTTGGCTTTTAAATTGAGAAGAACTGGACTGCCTGCAGTCCTTGTCCAAGCTCCTTCCATTGGCATTCTTCATAAACTTCTTGAATTGCCGAGTGATGTAGGACTTCATCTTGGAATCTTCATCATCGGAAGACTTATCTGTGTCACTGCTCTTTGCCTTCAAGGCCATGCTTTTGCCTTTACTTGACTTGCCAATCCTAGATAACCCTATTTCATAGGTTTGCAAGTTTCCAACTAGCTCAGTCAAAGGAATCTTGTCTATAACCTTTGATTTCTCTATTGCCGTAATCTTGGCATGGAATCTCTCAGGTAGAGATCTGAGCACCTTCCTTACAATCTTGGGTTGAGGGATGGTTTCCCCAAGATTGAAGGCTGAGTTCACTATGACCTTGAGCTTGGCATAGAACTCATCAAACGACTCATCCTCCTCCATCTTAATTTCTTCAAAGCTTGTAGTGAGCCTCTGAAATTTTGAATCTTTAACAGCCTTTGTTCCTTCATAGGTTGTCTGGAGGATGGTCCAAGCCTCCTTAGCAGTTTCAGTTGAGGATATCTTCTTGAACTCCTCATTGGTGACTGCGCTAAATAAGGCATTTAACGCTCTGCTGTTGAAGTTGGCCGCCTTGATCTTAGCATCATCCCATTCGGCTGGTTCTTCTTTTGGATTAATCCAGCCAATCTCTACAGCTTGCCACACCTTCTCATCTAAGGACTGCAAGAAAGCTCTCATGCGTACTTTTCCAGTATGCATAGTTAGTGCCATCAAATAAAGGAGGTATGATTAATGACTGTCCTCTATCCATGACAAATAGGAGTCAATGGATCAACACAGCAAAGATTAAACCTAATCAGAGTGTGTCTGCTCTGATACCACTTGATAGGCCACAAACTGAATGACCCATTGTGATTAAACCAATTAATTAATTAGCCAAGTTATTAATTAATCAATTTAACATGCAAATACTTGGAAGCACAAACAAATCACCAAATACTAAATATGCAGCAGAAAATAAATAATACGGTGATTTGTTTACGAATGGGGAAAACCCTAACTACAGAAAATATGCACCGGGTGATTTTCAGGTCACCACTCCTGAAACTCCACTATTATCAAATCAAGCGATTACAAGTAAAGGAATCCCAAGTACCTTACCAACCTACAGTTGAACCCTTACCCCAATATCTAATTGGACTTAATCTATAGTGACAATTTCCACCTTTGATGCACGTCTCCCAAGTATGTGACTAACCAATGCGCGGATCCCAGTACGCGACTTCAAACACCAACTAAGAAGGAGAGGTTGGCTGCAAAGTTTTTCAGTTCATCCTATACGATGAAGATCAGGAAGATGCTTGGTTACAAAACCCTATAGTGCAAATACACAGCAACTTCTTGAGAGAAGATGAACTAGGTCAAGAACTTTGTCTTTTGATCACAATTTGCTTGAACAGAGATTGCTCAATGCTTTTGCAACTTGTGTACATTTTGACGGCTCTTAAAACAATCCTTTTATATGTTTAGGGTTAGAAGAAAAGAAGGCCCAAAAGCATATTCACGGATCCTAAGGAAATCAAATCAGAAAAACTGATTTTGTAATTCTCGACAAATAGCAGGTGTCGAGGTAGCTATCGAGCAGGTGTCAAGAATTAATGAACTTGCACTTCAGCTTGCTTTTTCTTGGACAGACTTGATGACTTCAACACTTGATCTTGAAACCTTATTTCTTGAAGTATTAAAAACACCTAGAACTACCCAATTACAAGTAGAGTGCATTTTGTCAAAAAGGATTAACCAATTTACATAAATAAGTGACATATGTTCTTAACAAGTGAACACATATATGTCCTAACACCTTTGGTCCAGCATCATGTTTACCCTTATGATGAGTCTTCTTTGTTGAGTGATGTCATGTCTTACATCACTGGGTCTTTTATCTAGTGAGGTTCTGATCCTCGGATCACCTCTGCTGAGCTATCTGAGTTGCACTATCTCTTCTTTAGGATAACCTGTCATTCTATTCGGCCCATTTCTCATCTTCACACCATTCCTCTCGAGCGGTGTGTCTTTTTGTACGCTCTGGTTACAGATGCTCCTATTAGCTTTCCACATTTATTTCTTCGTTCTTTGAACGATGTTTATAAGAGTTCATCTTCTTCTCATGCTCTTGTTCATCCTATTTTTATTCATAGGATTTTGCTTTATCTTGATCTTGGTGGTTTCCCTTCCTCTGAGCCCGTTCATGTTATTGCTCCCATAGGTGCGTCTTTTCTTAGACAAAGGGCTACTCACCTTCGAGTTGGCTCTAAACACCCTAGGTCTGAGCCTTCTGGTACTGCACCTCCTCCTTCTTCTTCTACAGATCTTGCTGGTGAGGATGTACCTGAACCTGTTGGCGATGCCGCTGCTGCTGATGTTCCTCCAGCTCCTTCGAATGACTTTGATGTTCGTCGTACCTTGGAGACTGTTATGACCGTTCAGGCAGCTCATAGTCAGATTTTGGTGGACTTGCTTGACGAGATTCGTGCTCTACGAGCCGACTTAGCACATCTTCGTTCACCGTCACCACCTCCTTTTGATAATGGCTTGTGATTGCCCTTTGGCATTCCGTCACAAAAAGGGGGAATAGAGTTTTGTCTTGTAGAGGGGTTTTTATAGTGAGGAGGAGTATATTTTTTGTTTTGTTTTGAGGAGCTAGTGGAGTTTTTAGATTGTATCTAAGTGCTTCACTTTGTATATCTTTTTTGGGGCTATTCATGTTAGGGGGAGTAACATTGTTTTTGATATACATGATATATACATGATTCTTGTTGCTTTGTGATTCACTGTATATTGATTTATATTTGTGAGTTGGTCATTGATATATGTCTTTATTATGTGTTGTGTGAATCATACAAGAATGTTATACCTGTTGATTTATCGTTTTTTGTTACACATGCGTTTATGCGTTTATTAAGTGTTTCAGGAATATACAGGTTGATTCAATTGAGCTACTGTCTACACTTGCAACTGATGGATAGTAGTTAGGATTGAATTTGAGTTTATGAGCATTATTTTTCTAAAGGGCTTTTACTTGTAAACTTTGAGCTTTTAATTTGTGTTTTGTCACGGATTGCCAAAGGGGGAGTTTGTTAGGTTTTAAAGATTTATGAATTTATGTATTTAGAACTCTAATGTGTAATGTTGGCAAACCATGATCAAAACAATATGTTTAGTCTTGTTTAGGCTTACTCAAAGTTATATATCTTATGTAAAGTTGGATTCAAGAGGCTGCAAATGCATTGGTGCATTTCGGCCTGGCTCGATCGATCAAAAGTTAGACTCGATCGATCGAAAGTCGGCCAGAATGTTTTTTTGCAAAATTTTCCAACTCAGCCCTAACTTATTAAATGTTTTGGGTTTTCTATTTTTACCATAGGTATAAAAGGCAAAACCCTAGCCACATTTTTTAGTGCAGTTCCAGTTACTCTGGTTGTATTGTTGCTCATATTTTGTTGTTTGTGTGAATCTCTTGTGAGATCCTTGAGGAGCTTTCCTTCACATAAACTTAGGGTTTTCAATGTAGAGATAATATCAACATCTTAATGATCAACTCGGTTGCTGCCATTGGAGCTTAAAGAATAACAAGCGTGAGTGCTTGTAGTTGATTGGAGAATCCAAGAAAGAAGCAGTTCGTGGATTCGAAGCTTGCACGTGGTCGTGTCAGTAAGTTCTACTAGTGGGTAGCATTAGGAAGTCAAGCGGGAAGCTTGTAAGTCCTTTTGTATGAATTTCGATTCTTTCGCATAGTGGATTCAGTTTACCTTAAGGATAGCTAGGTCAAATCCTCCCCAGGTTTTTACCGTGTGGTTTCCTGGGTGATTATATCTTGTGTTATTTATTATTCCACTGCTTTATATTCTTGATATGATTGTGTGATTGTGATAACCTAGATTTGCATAAATTGACTAAGTTAATCACTTGGCTAATTAACTAGGTTAATCCAATTGTGTTTTAAGGGGTCTAAACCGTTCAAAAGTGATGATAGTGAAGACAGTGATGGTAGATACAGTGAAGACTATGATAGCAAAGACAGCAGTAATGATAGGGGAGGAGCCGCTTGTGATGATAATAGAGATAGAGAAGATGAGGATGCAGAAGCCTTTAACGAAGAAAATTCTTATGAAGGGGTGGACTATTATGTGAAGACATAGAAGATGATGAGGAAGTTGTTGGGGGATATTATAATGAGTATCCTTATGGGCGCCCTTCAGATTGGAGTTGCATTACGGATGTCAGTCCAAAATAAAGCCCCCGATATGATAAGTATGGTCATGAGATTCCTAAACTTAGTTCATTTCATAACTCAGAGTTTGGCTCATTAACTACATACATTGATGAACAAGATGATATAGATGCAAGGCTAGCTGTGCTTGACAAAAACCTAATGATCCATAGCTTTAGAAATTTGAACTTAAAGTGTCTCAAGGAAGATGATGAGGGAATGGGATGCAATAAGTCATAGTACTCACCCCAATATGTTTGCCCAAGCAATAAAGGGAGGCAGGTTTATTTGGAGAGTGGATGGACAACATAGAAGGATTGAAGGATTATGTTATGTTCTAAGACTTTAGGAACTAAATGTATTAGAACTTCATTATGTATTATGTTGGCAAACCATGATCAAAACATAGAGTCTAGGTTTAGGCTTGCTCAAAGTGTGTTTATTGTAAAAATTGGAATCGAGTGATTGCAAGATTTATTGGTCTAAATCTGCAAGGCTTGATTGATCGAAAATTAGGCTCAATTGATTAAACCTCCTGCAAATTAATTTTCTGCAGAATTTTCCAACTCAGCCCAAGCCCGGTTTGACGTGTAGGGTTTTATGTTTTACTTTAAGTATAAAAGGAAAAACCCTAGCTATGTTTTAGACGTCTTTTGATGTGCTGTGTGTTGAATCTCTTGTGAGATCTAGTTGTTTTTACTTTCATACACACTTAGGGTTATCAAGATCAAGATTCATGTCAAGAACTTGGTGATCACTTTAGTTGCTGCATAAAGAATTTAAAGAAGATCTGAAACCTTTAAGTGGAGTCTTAAAGTCACAAGTGGGAGTACTTGTGGTTGTAGTGGATCAAGGAAAGAAGTAGTCTGTGGACTCGGAGCTGTCACATGGTTGTGGTAGTAAGTTTTCTACTCGAGGTAGTAATATGATGTTAGTGGTCTAAGTCTTATTGTACAAACTCCAATTCTTTCATAATGGATCTGTTTTACCTTGAGGATAGCTAGGTTAAATCCTCCTCAGGTTTTTTACCGGTTTGGTTTTCTTGGGTTATCATATCGTGTGTTCTTTATATTTTTGCATTTTGTCAAGTTATGATTTTACTGTCTTAACCTAGATTTGAATAATTTATCTAAGTAATCACTTGGCTAAATAACTAGGTTAAACAACTTGTGTTTTAAGGGGTCTAAAAACGTACAAGTGGTATCAGAGCAAGTTAGCTCTTATATTTGGATCCTTTGATCTAAGAGTTGATCCTTGACCCCTGTTGTCATGGAACACGGTCACTCTCTTATGATCCCACATCACTTTGATGGGAACAACTATGCCTACTAGAAAGTAAGGATGAAAGCATTCCTGAAATCTATTGATGAGAGAGTTTGGAATTCCATTGAATATGAAGGGGAGAAACCAACTACTCTTATAAGCGAGTGGTCAACTTCTTAAAAAGAGGAAACCACTTTTAATAGCAAAGTCATTAATGCTATTTTTAATACTGTATCTATGAAGGAATTCAAGAGAATCTCTAATGTTGAGGTTGCTCATACTGCATGGAATATTCTTTAAACTATGCATGAAGGCACAAAGGCAGTCAAGATTAATAAACTGCAGCAGTTAACTACCAGATTTGAATGTATTAGAATATCTGATGATGGGTGTTTTGATGAATTCTATGAAAAACTGAATGATACTGTTAACTCTGCCTATAATTTGGGTGAAATTTATGATCAACCTAAGATTGTTAGGAAGATACTTAGATCCTTGACTGAGGACTTTAGACCCAAAGTGACTGCCATTACTGAAAGATCTCTCCATTCCTATGAGCTAGACCTACCTAAGACAAACAAATCCAAATAAATGGCTCTTAAGTCAGTTGATGATGTTATTGGTAATGGATTTGATGATGAACTCTCTTTTACAGATATTGCATATCTTGCCAAGAACTTTAAAAACTTTCTTAGGAACAACAACAGAAGGGCAAAAATTAAAAACAATGATGAACCTAGGAATTTTAAGAGGAATGAACCCACTAAAGTGAACAATACTGATAAATCTAAAGAGAAAGTACGTCAAACCTCTAATAATTCTTTGGTCAAAAATGTTTTGGTTGTCAAGGGTATGGTCATGTGAAATCAGAATGTTCTACATTCTTGAGATCAAAGGGTAAAGCTATGGTTGTAACCCTTAGTGATAATGAAGTTTCTGATCATGAGTTTGGTAGTATTGAGGATGGAAACTTTATTGCTTTCACAGCTACTGTTGTAGTTGATGAATGTGTTGTGGATGAAAAGAACCCTTCTGATGGGGAACTCTCTGAGAGTGCTGATTTGCAAGAAGCTTACAATAAGCTTTGCAAGGTTGCTGTAAAGGATGCAATGAATGTTGACTTAGGTTTAAAGAAAATTGCTTCCCTTGAGCTTGATAAGAAAAATTTGTTGTTGAAATGGTTTGATGCTAATGAAATGATTAATAAGGTGAAGACTGAAAACATGTTGTTGCTAGAGAACAAACAAATAGGTTTGGTAGTTCTAAACTTGATCACATGTTGAGTGTTCAGAAGTCACCCTTAGACAGATCTGGTCTAGGTTTTGCAGATAGCATCTCTATGTCTGAAACTCATTCCACACATTTTGTTTCTTCTTCTAAGCCCCCCAAGAGTGAGATTGTCAAACCAGTAGAAGTTACACCACCTCTTAGGAAGATTAGGGTTGATCTTAAAGAGGCTAAGCCTAAGAATCCTACCCTTCCTAAGGATAAGGTGCATGATAGACCTTTATGGGTTTGTCATTTTTGTGGAAAGACTGGGCATATTCGCCCAAATTGTTTCAAGTTGCAATCTACAAAGTGAGAAAATAAGCCAAATGTACCTGTGTCTCAAGCACAAGATCCTATGGTACTTATTGGTGAGTTGGTAAAGGCGTTAAACCTTTATACCAATCTTGGAGTTGCTCATCATTCTAATATGAATAATAACTTCAATGCAAGAGTTGCATCTAAAAAGTTTTGGATGCAAAAGGCTTAATCTAATTGAGTCTTTCTGACATGGTCCTTATGCTTCATCTTAATATTCTTTGTGACCATTCTCCTTTTCTTGTTTTTTTTTTTTTTTTTTTTTTTTTTTTTTTAAGGATTTGCATTGCATATTATTCATGCATTTCATGATAGGTTGCTTTTGTTATTCTTTTTTTTTTAAAATAATTAAAAAAAGGGGGAAAAGGAAAGAAAAATGTGTTTTGCATTATTTTTCTTGGACTTGTAATCAAGGCTGGCCATATTATCTTTACATAACATGTTTGTGTACCTTGTTTAGCTTGGATGAGCTTATTTTACTGCACTTTGCTAGTTTTAGCTATGTAGTGCATGTTGTGTGGGAGCTGTTTATAGTTTTTAATCACTTGATCTTAATTTTGAAGTCACATGCTTTTGATTGTTAGGACTTGAACTTAATGAGAAAGGCATAAATAACCATCTCACCATTGTTTACTAGCCGATCATGAACACATTAGTGCATATTATAAGATTTTGTGCTCGAGAAAGTGTAGCACATGCACAAAAAGAAAATAAGGTGTAGCCTTGGAATAAAGCTAAAATTGGTGTGTACATTATTGGGCTATAATAAATTCACAATGAAATAAAATTAGTGTGTACATTATAAGGCAAAACAAGAAACTTACATTATTGCAAGCTTGTTTTCTAGGAGATGTGAGAGTTATATTATGTAACTCTTTAGGTGATAGTCTCTTTCAAACTTATGTAATGAACTTTGTAGAAATTGTGATTGATTACTATCTGTTAGGTTTTTAGACCCCTTAAAACAACAATTGGATTAACCTAGTTTATTTAGCCAAGTGATTAACTTAGTCAAATTATCCAAATCTAGGTTAACACAATCAAATAATCATATCAAGAAATATAGTAACGAAAATATAAGTAACACAATGATATGATCACCCAGGAAAACCAAACTGGTAAAAAACCTAGGGAGGATTTAACCTAGCTATCCTCAAGGTAAACTTGAATCCACTATATGAAAGAATCGAAGTTCATACAAAAGGACTTACAAGCACCCACGCTTGACTTCCTAATGCTACCCACCAGTAGAACTTACTAACACGACCACGTGCAAGTTCCGAATTAACGGACTCCTTCTTTCTTGGATTCTCCAATCAAGATACAAGCACCCCCGCTTGTGTTTCTTTAAGTTCCAATGGCAGCAACTGAGTTGATCATCAAGATGTTGATATAATCTCTAGCTTTAAAACCCTAAGTTTATGTGAAGGAAAGCTCCTCAAGGATCTCACAAGAGATTCACACAAATCGCAAAATATGAGCAACAATACAACTAGAGCAACACTCAAAACGTGGCTAGGGTTTTGCCTTATATACCTAGGGCAAAAACATAAAACCCTAAACGTTTAATGAGGTAGGGCTGAGTTGGAAATTCTACAGAAGAAAACATTCTGGCCGACTTTCGATCGATCAAGTCTATCCTTCGTTCAATCGAGCCAGGCCGAAATGCACCAATACATCTGCAGCCCCTCGATTTCAACTTTACATGAATTACATAACTTTGAGCAAGCCTAAACAAGACTAGACATATTATTTTGATCATGGTTTGCCAACATTACACATTAGAGTTCTAAATACATCAAATCCTAAGTCTTTAGAACCTAACAAACTCTCCCTTTGGCAATCTGTGACAAAACACAAACACAAAGCTCAAAGTTTACAAAAAAAAGCCATTTACATAAATAATGCTCATAAACACAAAAAATTAAATCCTAACTACTATCCATCAATTGCAAGTGTAGACAGCAGCTCAATTGAATCAACCTGTATATTCCTAAAACACTCAACAAATGCATAAACGCATGTGTGATAGAAAACAGTAAATCAACAAATATGTAAACTAACTCTCCCCTTAAGTTAGATACAACAAAAATAAATCATTCTTGTATGTTTCACACAACACAAAATAAAGACATATATCAATGAATAACTCTAAAATATAAATCAATAAGCAGTGAATACAAGAAAAAAGAATCATATAACAAAATAAATGTATCTCCCCCTAACATGAATAGCCCCAAAAATGATATACAAAGTGAAGCACCTAGATACAATCTAATATCTCCACTAGCTCCGCAAAACAAAAAAAAATCTCCCCCTAACTACAAAAACTCCTCTACAAGTATCAAAACTCTACTCCCCCTTTTTGTGACGGAATGCCAAAGGACAATCACATGCCATCATCAACAGGAGGTGGTGAGGGTGAATGAAGATGAGTTAAGTCAGCTCGCAAAGCACATATCTTATCAAGCAAGTCCACCAAAATCTGACCATGAGCCGCCTGAATGGTTATGACAGTCTCCAAAGTACGACGAATATCAAAGTCATCCAAAAGAGGTGGAGGAACATCAGCAGCAGTAGCATCACCAACAGGATCAGCAACATCCTCACTAGCAGGACCTGTAAAAGAAGAAGGAGGAGGTGCAGTACCAGAAGGCTCAGACCTAGGGTGTTTAGAGCCAACTCGAAGATGAGCAGCCTTCTGTCTAAGAAAAGATGCACCTATGGGAGCAATAACATGAACTGGCTTAGAAGAAGGGAATCCTAGACCAAGGTATAACAAAATCCTATGAATAAAAATTGGATGGACAAGAGCATGAGAGGAAGATGAACTCTTATAAACTTTGTTCAAAGAATGAAGAAACAAATGAGGAAAACTAATAGGAGCATCAGTCACTAGAGCATACAAAAAGACACACCGCTCGAGAGGAATAGTGTGAAGATGAGAAATGGGCCATATAGAATGACATGCTATCCTAAAGAAGAGATAGTGCAACTCAGATAGCTCAGCAGTGGTGATCCTAGGATCAGAACCCCACTGGATAGAAGACCCAGTGATGTATGACATGACATCACTCAAAAGAGGAGACTCATTATAAGGGTAGACAGGGTGCTGGACCAAAGGTACCCCCAGAGCATCAGCCACTACAATAGGAGTAATGGTGTACTCTACGCCTCGTATCCAACTCTTTACCAAAGTGTTGGAATCATAGAAGCGGATAGAGATGTTCAAAAAGAACTCTCTAATCAAGGTAGCTAGAAGAGGAGGATCAGAAATATCCAACAAAGGTAACCAGCCCCGACGCTCAAAATTTGCCCTAATAGCAGGATCAAGCTCATTTAAAACTACAGCACGCTCAAACCAAATCTTTCTCCTAAGGTTCAAACGCTCAAAAATCTCTTGGTTTTTTTCACTCGGAAACTTCTCTCGGTCAAAAGAAGGTGGGGGGACAGACCTATAAGCTCTAGTTTTCCTAGGCATGATGCTAAGGAAAGGACAGAGACACAAAAAGAACCAAAAGAACAAAAACAAAGCACAAACTAAGGGCAGACTGCAAGTTAGCACAAAAAAAATATAGAACAAAAATCTATATGATGCATGAACAATATTAATAACATGATGCATGTTCTAATGCAGTTAAAATAAGTTCAATTGAAGTTCAATTACACAAAATTGGCTTGAGTATAGAGGTTCAAAAAAAACCCCAAAATTGAAAACCACTTGTTAAGATTTTTTTTTTTAAAAATTGACTAATTGATCATCACACAAGCTAGAATATACAATATAATGACCAATTACATCAATTTAACAAGCCAATTTCATCAATTTCTATCCAATTGAACAAAAGCCCCAAATCGGTTCAATTACAAGCCTTAGAATTTTCAATTTTTCCAAAAAATCCAAAATTGATCAAATTAAACCATCAATATCATGTTTATATCATGTCTCAACAAAAACCCATTGATCAATTTAACAGAATATGGCTTAAATCAAGAAAACCCCAAAAAGAATAGGTCCGAAAATCTCAAGGAAAAATGCATGAAACTTGAAAATAAAAGAAAAAGGAAGGGTAAAATAGACTTACCGGCCTTAGAGGACAAATTTTTTGCAAAAGATTCGGAGGAAAACGACAAAAAATTGCTGAGTGAGCTTGCCAAGTCAGAGAGAGAGAGAAAGGTTTTGAAACTATTTGAAAAAGTGATTTGAAAAAGTCAAGAACAGTGTTTTAAAAAACCTGATTCGCGATATTCGATTGATCAAAAATTACATTCAATCGATCGAATCAACCCGAGACTCCTAAAAGGATATTAAGTAATTTTCGATCGATCGAAAAACAGAATGGATCGATCAAAACAGGCAGAGGCTCACAAAATTTTTGAGAAAAAACACAGTTTTGAAAAACAACAACCACATTTTGGGCACAACTCCTCAAAGCATTAAAATTGATGAAACAAAATGCATGAGTATGAGATGAAATGCTTTTTAAAAACCCAAGTTTTAACCAAAATTTTTCAAAGAAAATTTCAGCCATTCTCCCTTTAAATTCTCAAGCAAAAAATATGTTTTGCATAATACTCAAGGTAATTTCAAACTTGGTTGGTCAGACCAAAAACACACACAATAACCAGTATAGTGTTTAGCAAAGAGTAACTTGTGTAGTGTGTGCAACTAGTAAAAACTTGAAATACATGTGAGGTGATATGTGAATAGAAAGCAAACACAAAGTCTACAAAATTCATCACATAGAATTTGAAAGAGACCATCACCTAAAGAGTTACATCATATAACTCCCACATCTCCTAGATCATAAGCTTGCAATCATATAAGTTTCTTGAATTTTGCCTTATAATATACACACCAATTTTAATTATGTGATTTGGCATCAAGCCTAATAATACACACCAATTTTGAGCATTAAGCAATTAAACTGAGGCTTCACCTTATGTTCTTTTTGTGCATGTGCTACACTTTCTCGAGTACAGAATCTTAAGATATGCACTAAGGTGTTCATGATTGGCTAGTGAACAGTGGTGAGATGGTTATTTATGCCTTTCTCAAAAGGATCAATTCCGACAGTCAGATAACATGTGACTTCAAGATTAAGACAAAGTGATAAACACCATAAACATCTTTCCCACACAACATGCACAACAAAGCTTCAACTAGTCAAGTGCAATAAATAAGCTCATCAAAGCTAAACAGGGTACAAGGACATGTTCTATGTAAATAAATTGACCAACCTTGTTTTCAAAAACCAAGAAAAATAAAGCCAAACACAATTTGCTTTTCCTTTTTTTTTTTTTTTTTGAAAAAAAAAAAGAGAAAACAAAAATAAATCATAGAATGAAATGCATGAATGTTATGCAATGCAAGTCCTAGAAACAAAAACAACACATAAAACCAAGGAACAATGGTCATAAAAGAGTAGAGCAATGAAGACAAGGACCATGTCAGAAAGACTCAATTAGATTGAATCTTTTGCATCCAAAACCTTTTAGATGCACCATGAGCATTGGAGTTCCTATTCACGTTCGAGTGATTTCCAACTCCAGGATTGGAATAAAGGTTTAAAGCCTTTACCAATTCACCAATGAGTGCCATAGAATCTTGTGCTTGAGGCACAGGCACTTTTGGTTTGTTTGCTCTATTAGCAGCTTGAAGCTTGTCACAGTTAGGATGAATGTGTCCAGAATTTCCACAAAAATGACAAACCCAAACAGGTTTACCATGCATCTTGTCCTTAGAAAGGGTAGACTCCTTAGATTTAGACTCTTTCAGATCAACCCTAATCTTCCTAGATGGTGAAACTTCTATGGGTTTGACAACCTCACTCACAGGGGGTTTGACAGTTTCACTCACAAAAGGTTCAGAAGAAGATGAAGGAACAAAGTTTGTGGAATTTGGTGCAGACACAGTGATGCTTTCAACAAAACCTAATCCAGATTTGTCAGAAGGATACTTTTGAACACTCAATATTTGATCAAGTTTTGAACTAACAGATCTAGCAACAGATAAATCATGTTCCAAAGTTTTAACTTTATCAAGCAAGAGCATATTCTCAGATTTCACATTGTTCAAAAGATCATTAGCATCAAACAATTTAACAAGCAAATTCTTTTTATCAAGCTCAAGAGATTCAATTTTCTTCAGGCCAAGTTCAACATTCATAGCATCCTTTGCAGCAACTTTGCAAAGTTTATTATAGGCCTCTTGAAGATCTGCATCCTCAGAGAGTTCCCCATCAGAAGGGTTCTCTTCAATAGACACGCTTTCATTGACTACAGTAGTAGCAGTGAAAGCAATGAAGTTTCCATCCTCGTCACATCCAGACTCATCATCAGAAACCTCATTATCACTAAGGGTTACAGCTATAGCTTTTCCCTTAGACCTCAAGAATGTAGGACATTCAGATTTAACATGACCATACCCTTGACATCCAAAACATTGTGAACCCAAAGAATTATTGAAAGATTGACCTACTTTTTCTCTAGGTTTTTCAGTGTTGCTAACCTTAATGGAATCATTCTTCCTAAAATTTCTAGGTTCAACAGTGTTTGTATTTCTTGCCTTTCTGTTATTATTCCTAAGAAAGTTTCTAAAGTTCTTGGCAAGGTAAGCAATCTCTGTAGCAGAGAGCTCATCATCAAATCCACCAACCTCAACATCATCAACTGACTTAAGAGCCATTGACTTGGATTTGCTAGCTTTGGGTAGGTCTAGCTCATAAGACTGAAGAGATCCTACAAGCTCATCAACAGGGATGGAGTCCACATCCTTACTCTCAGTAATGGCAGTCACTTTGGGCCTAAAGTCCTTAGTCAAGGATCTAAGAATCATCCTAACAATTTTAGGTTAATCATAGATTTCACCCTAATTAAAAGCAGAATTAACAATATCATTCAATTTAGCATAGAATTCATCAAAAGATTCATCATCAGACATCCTAATGCTTTCAAATCTAGAAGTAAATTGCTGCAGTTTATTAATCTTAACTGCCTTTGTGCCTTCATGCACAGTCTGGAGGATTTTTCAAGCAATATGAGCAACCTCAACATTAGAGATTCTCTTGAATTCCTCCATAGAAACAGCGCTAAAGATGGTATTCATAGCTTTGGTATTGAACCCAACTGCTTCTTTTTGAGAAGTTTGCCACTCACTCACTGGAGTAGTGGGCTTCTCCCATCTGTACTCAACAGAATTCCAAACCCTCTCATCAATAGATTTCAGGAATGCTTTTATCCTTACTTTCCAATAAGCATAGTTATTCCCATCGAAATGAGGAGGAATAACCAGAGAGTGTCCGTGTTCCATGACAACAGGGGTCAAGGATCAGCTCAGAGATCAAAAGATCTACAACAAGAGAGCAACCCGCTCTGATACCACTTGTTAGGTTTTTAGACCCCTTAAAACAACAATTGAATTAACCTAGTTTATTTAGCCAAGTGATTAACTTAGTCAAATTATGCAAATCTAGGTTAACACAATCAAATAATCATATCAAGAAATATAGCAGCGGAAATATAAATAACACAATGATATAATCACTCAGGAAAACCAAACCGGTAAAAAACTTGGGGAGGATTTAACCTAGCTATCCTCAAGGTAAACTTGAATCCACTATATGAAAGAATCAAAATTCACACAAAAGGACTTACAAGCACCCACGCTCGACTTCTTAATGCTACCCACCAGTAGAACTTACTGACACAACCATGTGCAAGCTCCGAATCTACGGACTCATTCTTTCTTGGGTTCTCCAATCAAGATACAAGCACCCCCGCTTGTGTTTCTTTAAGTTCCAATGGCAGTAACTGAGTTGATCATCAAGATGTTGATATAATCTCTACCTTGAAAACCCTAAGTTTATGTGAAGAAAAGCTCCTCAAGGATCTCACAAGAGATTCACACAAAACGCAAAATATGAGCAACAATACAACCAAAGCAACACTCAAAACGTGGCTAGGGTTTTGCCTTATATACCTAGGGCAAAAACATAAAACCTTAAATGTTTAATGAGGTAGGGCTGAGTTGGAAATTCTGCAGAAAAAAACATTCTGGCCGACTTTTGATTGATCGAGTCTATCCTTCGATCGATCGAGCCAGGCCGAAATGCACCAATACATCTGCAGCCACTCGATTCCAACTTTACATAAATTACACAACTTTGAGCAAGCCTAAACAAGACTAAACATACTGTTTTAATCATGGTTTGCCAACATTACACATTAGAGTTCTAAATACATCAAATCCTAAGTCTTTAGAACCTAACACTATCTATATATCACCTCACATGTATCTTAAGGTATTGCTAAGTTGCACACACTACACAAGTTATTCTTTGCTAAACTAAGTATATGATATTGTGTGTGATTTTGTTGTTGTAAGGTTGAATTTATTCAATCATGTGTTGGTTTTATTCCATGCCAAATTTGCTTGTAATTTAGCAATTAGATACCTTGTATTTAGGTGGGATTTATGTAAGAGTAGTGTGTGAGAGAATGTGAAGAAAACTCAAGATGTGTGCAATTCAAAGGAGTCTTGGACTGGGTCGTGACTGGCAAGTTGCCAGAATGGCACACATGTGAAGCATGCAGGGGCACTGAAGGGTCTTGACAGTTGGAGCACTACAGGAAAAAACTTCGAGTCTGGTTAGGTAGTTAGCTTGCGACTCATTCCAGTCGCGAGGTTGAGTCGCCAAAATGCCCTGTTTGATGAAAACTGTCTTTTCGCATTCCTCATTCACATTACTATAAATACCCTTATACTCACAAAATGTAGAGTGCTTCCAAAGAGAATTTTGAGAGAGAAACCCTAGAGAAAAACAAGATTGACTCATCTACAATCTTTATCATTTGATTCTCCAAATTCCTCTAATCTCATCCTCTTCATTGACAAATCCATGAGAGGTACATTTGCCAAATCCTTATCTCACCATACCCATATTAGTGAGAAGGTGTTTTGGCACTTGGGAAGCAGTTCAGAGTGGACCAATTCATTTGGTTGATGCAATGGGCTTATTGCAGGATTCGATAAGCTAGAGAAGACAAGGTTCGGCGTAATTAGAGCAAGAAGCTTGAAGGGCTTAGGTGCACTAGGTAAATTAGGCTTGAAGGGTCTTCTGGTATTCATGTATCTTAACTTTATTCTCTAGTGGATTATTGACCGCTTGAAGGGTGGCGAAGACGTTTTTCACCGAGTACTTCGGTTTTCTCTTTGATAACACATCACCGTGTTATCTTTGTGTTTGTATCTCTTTTTCCTTTCTCTTTACCTTTTAATTGTTGTTGTGTTTGTAATTACTTATGGTTTAGAGTGTGTTACCAATTTGGATATAGCTTATATTTTATATTCCGCACATATATTGTTTGATTATAAGCTTGTGTTGGTAATTTTGTACTTGGGGGCTAAACATTCATTGGTGTTTTATAAGCTATTTGAAATTTCAATTGGTATCAGAGCGGGTGCACTTGCTGTGGTTTAATTACCTAAGTGCGATCCTAGACCGCTTTTGAGATGGATCGATCTCAATCTCTTAATGCTCCTCCATACTTTGATGGAAGCAACTATGCATTTTGGAAAGTCCGTATGAGGGAATTCCTATATTCCATTGATGAGAGTGTTTGGGATGCTGTAGATATAGGATGGACTAGGCCGGAGGCCGCCAAATCCGAATGGGATAAGGCAGCCCTGGTGGCAACTAACGCTAATAGCAAAGCTTTAAATGCTATTTTTTGTGGTGTTTCTACTGATGAGTTTCACAAGATTTCTCATGTTACAATTGCCAAGGAGGCGTGGCAAATTTTGGAAATGACTTATGAGGGAACCGAAAAGGTGAAGGACACCAAGGTGCAAATGCTTACCACACGCTTCGAAGAGCTGAAGATGAGTGAAGACGAGTCGTTTGACTCATTTTATGGGAAGCTAAATGAGCTGGTAATTGGGAAATTTAACTTGGGAGAAAAGATGGAGGACTCTTAAATTGTGAGAAAAATTCTACGATCATTACCGGAGAGCTTTCGTGCAAAGGTTACTACCATTGAAGAGAGCAAGGACCTTGATGAGATCTAAGTTCAAGAACTTATTGGCTCACTTCAAACCTATAAGGTATCTTTAACATCACAAAGGAAGAGCAAATCCCTTGCTCTAAAGACAATCAATGAGAGAATGGAAGCTCAAGACTCATCAGATAAGGATGAGGTAGAAAAGGATGTGGCGTATCTTGTTAAGAACATCCGAAAGTTCTTGAAGTTCTAAAAGAATGGAAAGTTTGCTAAGAAGGGAAAATTTGAAAATTCCTGGAAGGAGAAAAAGGATTTCAAGAAGAAAGATGGAAAGTATTCTCAATCCTCTCAAAGAATCATGTGCTATGAATGCAACGGTCATAGACATCTCAAGAAGGAGTGTCCTAACTATTTGAAAGGGAAGGGTAAAGTGTATGCCACTTCTCTTAGTGACACAGACTCCTTTAATTCAGACTTGGACGAAAGCTGTGACGGAGATGGAAACTACTCTGCATTTATGACCATTGCTCCTATACAATCTTCGGATGATTTGAGTGTGTTAGTGGAAGAGCTTGGTGAGCACACTGAAGTGGAGTTGATGGGGATAGTAGAGGAATCCGATGATGAGGAAGATGAAGGAACAATGGGATTACAAGAATCCTATAATACTCTCCTTGAGAAGACCGGTGAATATGCAAGAGTGGCTAAAGCATGCATTAAGAAAATGAAAAGAGCAGAGCAAGATTACAAAAGTCTTCTAGTGCGGTACAAGGACACTAAATGTGAAGTTGAGTCGCTGAATGAAGAGCTAACCAAAGCCTATTCAAAGGTCACATTTCTTGAGCTTGAGGTGATTCAAGTTAATGCCAAAGAAGAGCGGGTTTCCTCCAAGAAGCTTGACGAAGTGCTTGCACATCAAAAGCCCTTTTCTGACAAAAGCAGCTTAGGATACACCGGAGAGGCTAGTTCAATCAACACTGTGTCTAAGGAGATGAAGTTTGTTAAAGCAAAAGGAAATAGTGGTAGCAACTTCAGATGTTAAGAAAGTGAAGTTTGAGAAAAAGCCAAGAGTGATTGCTCAACGGGTTTTAACAAAGCCTCCAAACCTAATAGTGGCTAAACTTAAGGCGAAAGGAAAATCTCTTCTGAAGTCTCAAAGGGGACCGCAAACTCAACACTTCTGCCACCATTGTGGAATCTGAGGTCACACTAGACCCAATTGCCACAAGCTTCAATCATTAAAGAATGCAAGTGCTTAAAGGTCAAGAGGACCAAGAAATGGCAAAGGGAATTGGATTGCTAAGCAATCAAAAAGTCAAGAATGTAATCCCGGAGTGAGGGATGTGATGAAGATGATTGATGCCTTCACTACTTGTTTGGCAAGCTTCACCAGAAGGTTTGAAAGTCACAACAATAGTACCCAATCCTTTAGGGATATCACCCCAAACGCACGTGTCGTGTGGTGAAGAAGGGTACACATGCATAAGCATTACAACATGTCCATGCATTAATACTTCCTATGTAATGTGACATTGATTGGTTGTGTGCGTATTGTTATCATTCTAGCATGTTTTGAAAAAAATTTGGTTGTTTGTTATTTGCTTTAAATGTTTTTTCTTTTTGATCAATCTTTACTTGTTTTTGTGTCAAAAATCCAAAAACACATAAAAAGTAGAAAATCCAAAAAGTTTGATCGGCATTATTGTGTTTTGTCACACGCATGTTTTGCATTGTACCTTCGTACAAATGGCTTTGTGCATTTATGAGCGTAGCTTTTTCTTTACGCACTCATATCATTGTGGGAAAAATCTTGACATCTATGTGACTGTTGTAAATAGATATTCAACTTTGTCATGAATGATTAGTTAATGGTTTTGTTGATCTTGAGACTTGCATAAACTTATGCCTATATATCTTCTCACTCTTTTATTTTCTTTGCTTAAAGAGCTCAACCAATGTAAATCTCAAAATGAAAAGAGATAATGAGCTATAAAAGACGTTGCACATACTAGTATTTGACTAGGAAAAAGGGAAAGTGACTTATATGAAAATCTATGATGCCTAAAAAGCCAAAGGCTTGTTCATCAAATTGAAATATCAAAAATTTCAAGCATCGATCTCAAAATGAGATGTATTGATTCAAAATGATCAAATGTTATGATGTGTATGAAGCCAAATGAAAAGCTTCAAATGTAATCAATTTTTGTGGGAGGTCATATATGCATACTTCTATAATTGAGATTGATCACTCTTCCTAGTGCTAATTGTGTATGTCTTGGTTGAATTGATCATTGAAGTTTCACATTAAACTAAGGACTATCTCATCTTTGGTACCCACACACATCACACATGTCTATGTTCAATGAATGTCTTATTCATTTGTGAGATTGTACTTGTTTTAATTGTTTTTGGAAAGTGTTTTTGTTTTGAAAATTTTAAAATTTTCAAAAATTGTGCAACTCTGTTTTGGCGACTTTACCTCGTAGGTCAAGCAAGTCGCGAGCTTACTCAGAAGCTTTCGCAACTCTCTGGCGAGTCAAGCCCCCAGTCGTGAAAAAGACTTAGAAAAATTTCAAAAATCTAGGTTTTCAGGATTTTTATGACTCAGTTTGGCAATTGGTTCGCAAGTGGATTCTCCAGTCGTGTGGTTTACTCAGAATGCTTTGCGACTTACTTGTGAGTGGATCTTCTAGTCGCGAAAAACACTTAGACAAGTTTTTCACAATTTGTCACACGGGATTTTAGCGACTTGAACTGGCGACTTGTTCGCGACTCATTCCAGTCTCAAAAAACGCGTGTTTTGCACATTGAGGGTTATTTTTAGGGCAGTTTTCAAAATCTTTTCGTTTTTCCCTCGCATCTCGTGACTATTCATTGTCTTGTTTGTCCCTCCCTCTTCCAAAATCACCATTTTCACACATAAAACCTCCATTTTCTTCATCATTTCTTAACCAATCTTCAAGAAAAGGTATGGGTTCTGTTTCTTTCTCAATGTATTTCACGTTTCTTGCCTTAGATTTCTTGGATTGTGTATCTTTGTTGAGATTTGAAAATATGATGTTTCAATCTGGTTTACTGATGTTTTTGTTGAGCTTAATGTATGGGTTTTGTTGGTTATGTGGTTTTACATTGTGCCCTAGGTTGTACTTGGTGACATTTGTTGCACACACACACTTTTTGACATTATTGAGATCTTAATGTCATGATTTTAGGGTTTTACTCAATAATTCTGATTTGGGACTAACTTAGTGCTAATAAAATTTGTTGTCCTGTGTGGTCTTTCTTGCTTTTTGAAATTACATGATCTAGCTTGGAAATGTCTCTGTTCAAGAGATTAGTTGTGAAAGGAAGTAGTAGTAAAGGAAAGGAACCAGTGATTGATATTGAGAGCCTCACTCCTAAGTCCAAGAAGTCTCGATCATCGACAAGATTCTATGATGTTAGCAAGTTCAGATCATATGTAGCATCGCACGCTTATGAGAACTACTTCAAGGATCCTCCCATGTTAGTGGAAAGGGTGCTTGAGCAGGGTTTTCTTTTGGATACGAACATTCTGAAATGGTTTGCTAACAAGGATTGGAACTTCCTCCTATCCAGCTTAGAAGAACTATATGAAAAAATGGTGAAGGAATTCTATACTAACACCATTTTTGAAGGGGATGAGCTGAAGTGTTGGGTTAGAGGATAGCACTTCACAGTAACACCTTACTATCTTGCTAACATTCTGCACATTAAACGGCCAATGTTTCCAAAGCCACCAGTGTATGATGACTTGTATCTAGAGGAGGATTTACCTCGGGAAACTCTTAGAGATAACTGGGAATTCTCTCCAAATGGGAAATTAATTAGTGTTTCCTCACTCTCTCTAGAATTGAGGGTGCTTACAACAATCATGTTCCACAATCTCTATCCTCTATCAAGCACCAGATATATGAATCTCGGTAGAGCCTTGTTCCTTCATGACCTGATTACTGATGAAGAAATTGATACTTGCATATCTTCCATATCTTGAGCAAAATTGCTGCGAGAACGACCTCAAGGAACTGCATTTCTTTTTGTTGCCTCATTTCAAAGATTTTGAAACTTAAAGGCATTCATCCATTGGAAGATGAGTCTCCCTACCCTAAGCCAAGTCCAATCAACATTCGTACGCTCAATGCTAGCATTGGTCATAGCCGAAAGGGAATCAAGACAGAGAGTCTAGCTCCTTATGGTGGTTCACGGTCTAGCTTACACTCATATGATGAGAAGTTAGACAACATTATGGCATCCGTCTAAGACATAAGCACTAAGATGTCTGGACTTGCCTCTCTCCTGTACTCTTACAACATCCGTTATGATACGAAGTTCACTTATCTCCAAACTCAATTGGACCAAATTCAAAGAAAGCTAGAAGAAAATGAGGACTAGCTATTCCATGACAAAAAGGGGGAGATGGTGCATGATAGGCGGAGTGTAATGATAAGGGGAGAAAAAGCTTGATCAAAGAGGGAGTATTGAATTTGAAGAGCAAGAGAAAGAAAACGCCTACGCTTAATATTTTGCTTCATATTATCTTATATCAGGGTTTATGTTGTGTATTTAAACTATGCTTTATATGTACCTTTGCTTTGTAGCTTAGTACTTTTAGTTAATGTTATGCATTTTTTTTAGTACTTCACTCTTGTGCCCTTGTTGGATTTTATATCCTTGATGCAATTACTTTGTGTTTTTGTATCGATTGAGTGTTGCAAATGATACTTTGCATTGAGCTTATTAGCTTGCATGTCCAGATGTTCATTTCTTGTGTGAATGATCATTGTGATCACTATTTATAGTGATTATTCTTGGTTGGTCAAGCCATGATTTATTGCTATATTCTTTACTACTTAATCGCATTGTGCTTGCTCCATATGCATTTCAAGATTTCTACTTACAATGATCGTCTTGTGTTATTGTTTTCAGGAAAAACTTGTTCGTATGGTTCAAGAGCTTCACAGTTTCTAGAGTTAGGTGTGAGAGAGTTTTAGCAGCTGTTCCCAACTCACATGTTAAGTCTAGAGTCTGTTTTAAGGTTTTGTCATGGAATAGCCAAAAGGAGAGATTGTAAGGTTAAATTTATTCAATCATGTGTTAGCTTTATTCCGTGCCAAATTTTCTTGTAATTTAGCAATTAGATACCCTGTATTTAGGTGGGATTTATGTAAGGGTAGTGTGTGAGAGAGTGTGAAGAAAACTCAAGATGTGTGCAATTCAAATGAGTCTTGTGACTGGATCTCACAATTGGCAAGTCGCCAGAATGGCACACGTGTGAAGCATGCAGTTGAGGGTCACAACAGCTGGAGCACTACAGGACAAAACTTCAAGTCTGGCCAGGTAGTTAGCTCACGATTCAGACTCATGACTCGTTCCAGTCGCAAGGTTGAGTCGCCAGAATGCCCTGTTTAATGAAAACTGTCTTTTTGCATTCCTCATACACACTACTATAAATACCCTTATACACACGAAATGTAGAGAGCTTCCAGAGATAATTTTGAGAGAGAAACCCTAGAGAAAAATAAGATTGACTCATCCATAATCTTTATCATTTGATTCTCCAAATTCCTCTATTTTCACCCTCTTCACTGACATATCCTTGAAAGGTACATTTGCCAAATCCTTATCTAACCATACCCATATTAGTGAGAAGGTGTTTTGGTGCTTGGGAAGTAGTTCAGAGAGGAACAATTCATTTGGTTGATGCAATGGGCTTATTGCGGGATCCGGTAAGCTAGAGAAGACAAGGTTCGATGTAACCCTGTTAGAGCAAGAAGCTTGGAGGGCTTAGGTGCGTTAGGTAGATTAGGATTGGAGGGTCTTCTGCTATTCTTGTATCCCAATTTCATTCTCTAGGGGATTATTGACCGCTTGGAGGGCGGTAGAAAGGTTTTTTGCTGAATACTTCGATTTCCTCTCAGATAACACATTACCGTTTTATCTTTGTGTTTGCATCTCTCTTTCCTTTCTCTTTACCTTTTAATTGCTGTTGTGTTTGTAATTAATTATGATTTAGAGTGTGTTACCAATTTGGATATAGCTTATATTTCATATTCCGCACATATATTGTTTGATTATAAGCTTGTGTTGGTAATTTTGTATTTGGGGGTCTAAACGTTCATTGGTGTTTTATATGTTATTTGAACTTTCAGTTGTGGCCATCCAAGATTACATGTTGCTTGATTTTAATGCAAAATGTGGTTAATGTTTGAGTTTTGAGGATAAATTGGTTGAAAAACTTGTTTTGAAAGATCTGGGTTGAATTCATGTGTTTTTGAAAAAAATTTTGATAGGCCAAAAACGTATTGACCCATTGTGATTAATTAGCCAAGTTTATTAATTAATCAAATTAACATGCAAAGCACGTGGTAGCACAAACAAATCACCAATAAAACTAAGTATGCAGCGGAAAATAAATTGACGCGGTGATTTGTTTATGAATGGGGAAAACCAACACGGCAAAAACCCCACCGGGTGATTTTAAGGTCACCACTCCTGAGAATACACTATTATCACAACAAGCAATTACAAGTAAAGGAATCACAGTACCTTATACCAACCTACAGTTGAACCCTTACCCCAATACCCAATTGGATTTGTTCTATAGTGACAATCTCTCCTTTTGATGCATGGCTCCCAGTACGTGACTAACCAATTGCACAAATTCCAGTACGCGACTTCAATCACCAACTAGAGAAGATTGTTGACTACAAAGTTCTTCAGTTCATCTAGATGATGAAGATCAAGAAGATGCTTGGTCACAAAACCCTACGGTGTACAAACACAGCAACTTCTTCACAAGAAAGATGAACTAGGGCAAATTCTGTCTCCAGTCATAATTTGCTTGAACAAACTTTGCTCAACACTTGTGCAACTTATGTCCTCTTTGATGGCCCTTAAAATAATCCTTTTATATGTCTAGGGTTTTGAGAAAAGAAAGCCCAAACATACAATCACGGATTAGAGTTAAAACAGAACTGAAATTCTATTTTTCATAAACCTCGACAGATAGTCATCTGTCGAGTAGCTGTCGAGCCACTGGGCTAGAACAACTCTTCAAGCTCGATAGATACTAGCTGTTAAGCTAGCTATCGAGCTTTAATGAACTTGCAATTTTTAGCTTGAATCTTGGACAGACTTGCATGGCTTCAATACTTGATCTTGAAACAAGATTTCTTGAAGTATTAAACACATCCTAGATCTACCCAAATACAAGTAAAGTGCGTTTTGTCATAAGATTAGCCAATTACATAAAATAGTGGCATATGTTCCTAACAAGTGAATCACATATGTCCTAACAATCTCTCCATTTGGCAATTCGTGACAAAACCACAACAAACAAATGAACATATGAGAGAAGTCATAAATCACTCAACTCATATTCACTTGTTGAATACAATAAAATCTATCCTAACACAAACTCTTGAAAATTTTTGCAAGAAGAGAGTTCATGGCAAGTAGACTTTGACAACCTGTATTTCTGAAACACTTTAAACAAAACTCATCAAGGCATCTTTGTGTGAAACCAAAATAATAGATTGCATACACGTAATAAGAAGCATATGCATAAAGAGAGAAAAGAAACAACACATGTAAGGGTAGGTGAAAGAAACATACAACAAAATATAAAGAAGATAAGTACAATGTATGTCAATAAAGGTCACAAGACCTAAGGTACAAGAATAAATGTATCTAAAGTAGAGAAAAGAAAAAGATACAAGTAATCCTCATTACATCCCTCAGATATCAACACTCCCCCTATCAAAATGGTCCTATACTAACTCTCCCCCTAAGTATGACTACTCTCATATACAAAATTACTCTTCCTTTTTGCCACGAGTGATAAAGGGTAAGAGTGTCAAGTAGACATCTTATCAATACCGGAAGAGCTAGCATCTCCATCACCATCATCCTCAGAAGCAGTAGCATTATCATCATCATCCTCAACATCAGAAGCCTCTAGAGTACGTGGAGGAGAATCAATGAAGCCAGCCATGACTGCCTGCTGTCGTGCAATACGGCTAACGCGAATGTTCACTTGACATAGCTCAGTGGAGAGTGTATCAAGGCGAGCACCCATGCACTAAAGCTACGTCATGATGTCTCCTAGAGTCAAATCGCTTGTAAAAGAAGAGGGAGCGGATGTGGATGGAACGGATTGAGATAAAGCTGAACGGGAGGGAGGAGCTGCTAACCCAGACTGCCTCGACCTAAACTACGCCTTTCTACATTTAACGGTAGCGGGGTCTATGGCACAAATATAGGTAAAGTGGTTGGACACTGTAAAGGGAACAGAAAAATGGCGTAAGATCCTCGTGATAGTGGAGGGGAAGATGAGCTTAACACGGGACATCGTATCCCTATAGACATCTAAGATAGAAAGAATAAAGTGAGAAGGAGAATCTATGGTAAGATGCTCAAGAAGGGACAACAAAAGCGAGCACAAGGCTCTGTGATAGAGTTATAGTGAGAAAGAGAGTGAAGAACAAAAGTCATAACCATGTTCAAAAACCGAGGGCCTTTTGCAAAGTCCAAACAGTAAGTGAACTGACGCTCACCCCAATCAGAATGGCACTCACAGAAAGCAGATTTGAGCTTATCTTTGGACACAGTCCTCAGACGTTCACAACTAGGGTAGTCAAGAAACTCTACTCTAGGGACATGGAGCACATCCGCAACAAGCTGTGGTGTGACAGCAATGCGCGTACCTCAAATGCGAGTATGAAAGAGAGGTACTGGAAAATCAAATCCATGCATGTTGGAGTAAAACTCCTGGATCAACACGGATGGATAAGTGACCGGAACGTCACATAGTGACTCCCAACCCCAACTGTGAATGATAGTGGGTAGGTCAGTGTCAACAAAGTCTGCCAAAATGACTCGGCGTTCAGAATGAATGCCTCATCAAGAAAAGTTCTCCGAGAAGGCCTTACGAGCATCCTCATCACGGAACCAAATATGTGATGGAGTAGAATCAGAGGAAGTGGATGCCCCGGAACGAAGAGGGTTCTGGGACGGAGCAGACTTAAGTTTAAGTGCCATAGACATGATTAACGTAAACGAAAAAGAGAGGGAGAGAGAGAGACAATCAGAAAAGTCCCAACACATTTCAAATATAACAAGTATATTGAAAAGAGAGTACATATGCATGGGAAATGCATGAACATGTGACATGCAATATAAAAAGCATCATGGGCTCAGCCCAATCCAATCCTACTAGCACACAATCAATTTGCACACATCTAAATGCATGATAATACTGTTATAATGCTTATGTGATGCAATGTATGAGATTTTGAACTCATTTAAGCAAAAACTCATCCCAAAATTTCAACCAAAACTCATCAATTTTGAAAACAACCCAAAAGTTTTCAAAAACCCCAAAACCTAGGTTTCAAAACATGAAATGCATGTAAATGAGAGATTAGAAACTCACCAAGTGAAGAAAAAACTTGAGAAAGCTTGAAAAATGCTTCAGAGTGAAGTTTGGAGTGAGTGAGAGAGTTTTGGGAGGTGAAAGGACGGATAGATCGAGAGAGATGTCGAGCAAAATGACAACCAGATCACCCTGAACGAATAAATAGTAGTTCAGTAAATCTCGACAAATAGAGGTGCCGAGACAGGTGTTGAGAAGGTGTCGAGCATAAAAGACGTCGGCAGATGCAGCTATCGAGGATTTGTCGAGGAACAATTCAACAGAAGAGATAATAAACAAGCTCGATCGATCCACCAGCTGTCGAGAGCTATCGAGGGTCTAGAAAGTTTGTCGATCGATCCACCTAGCTATCAAGAAGCTATCAAGATTGCGATAAGAAGAAGTTGAAAAGCTCGATAGATAGCCAGGTGTCGAGGAGGTATCAAGAAGCTGTCGAGATTGCTTAAAAACAGTTTTTCAAGAAAAGAAAAACACAGATATGAATGCAATCAAGCATGCAACTCAACCAATGATCCAATCAACATTTTAAGCTCTCAAAATCATCTCTCAACAACAATTTTAAGCACATGGATCCCAAAACACACACACACACTAAACAAGTCTAACCAATTTTATATTTAAAAAATAAGTTAAGACAGTTTAGTGAGCATACATTAACATATGTAAAACCTTGTGATGGCCAAATCACATTGTACCTGCACATGTATCAAGAGTAGCAAAGAATATTGTGTGTTGTGTGTGAAAAACATCGCAAGATTGCATAAGTGTATACATGTTATGACGATTTGAGATATGAGAAAATCACTTTAACTCACACACAATCATAACTATTTGATGGGGACTATCACCTTCAAGGAACATCCTATAACTCCCACATCTCCTAGAATACACACTTGCAATCATATATAAAGCATTTTTATTCTTTTTGCTTTTGATTTTTCTTTGCATATTTTTCTTTTTAAGCAAATCATGCATGAGCATATAAGAGATAGAAAAGAAATACCCAATTATGTTAAGCATTTAACATTCCAATTTTGCTATGCTGAAGCACACAAATGTCATTGACATTGCACTTTTGCTATGCCGAAGCATACGGATGTCATTTCATGATTGGTGGGCAACAGTGGTGAGATGGTTATTTACGCCTTTCTCTTAGGATTTTCTAGTCCTTCCCATCAAAAAGAGTGATACGAGTGTTAAGTACAAGAGATTACTTAATCTTACTCATCACAAATACGAGCCACAAAGCTCACTTGCTTAGTTGTGCATAGAGATGCTCATCTAAGTTACAAAAGATACAAAGTTTAGAAAACTTTGTTTCAATGGCCATCCAAGATACATAAGTACCAATGTACACATAACACACAATATTTTTGTATTTTTCTGATTTTTCAATTTTTTTTTAATATCAAAAACAAAATAAACAAAACTGAAAATAAACAACAAAAACATGTTAAACAAACCAAAGCATAAAACTAGACTGACTCAAAATAAAAGCCAAACACACAAGTTATGCAAAACAAAAACACGAAGAGAGAGAAGAAAGTGATAGAATCACTTGGAGCCCTTTTCCTTCCACACCTTGGAAGAACCTTTCCGTCTAGCAAATCCTTGATCCGGTGGTAAGGGAGAAGAATTGAAACCATTCAAGTTCGAAACGAACATGAAGGCTTTAAAAAGATCTCCAAGGGAGCAAGAGAGATTGAAGCTGATTCTGGCTTCCAGATGCTATCATGTCGTTGCTCTGTTGAGTGGCTAACCACTTATAGCAATTTGGTCGAGTATGACCGGCAACTCCACAATGATGACAAAGATGTTGCTTCTTCTGTTAAGGCTTTTGAGAGTTAGCCTTCTTAACCCTAGGGTTTTTAACTTCTTTTTTATCTTGCTTAGGGGGTACTCCTAAGATAAATTTACCTTTATCTATGTTCTCACTAGCTAAATTAGTTTTAACATCATTGTTCTCAATTTCATCATTATTACTAGTAGGAACAAAAATAGTAGTACTAATAGAAGCAATGCTAGGAGAAGAGAAATCATACCCTAAACCAGTTTGATCTAAAGCATATTTTTGAATGCTGAGCATCTCGTCAAGCTTCGCACTTGGAGTCCTTTCCAGCTAAGCTCTGACTTGGAATAGTTCTGCCTTAAGCTTCTTAATCTTCTCAGCCAAAAAATTGTTTTCAAACCTCAGTGCTCCAATAGTCTGATTAGATTCATCAAACTTTGTGGAAAGCTCTTCACGCTCAAGCTCCACATCACTAAGCTTCTTGGTGGTCAACCTATACAACTTCTCATACTTTTTTGAGACCGTGTACAACTTTGCATAAGCTGTGTGGATGTCATCTTATTCATCCATCTTCTCAAATTTGGACTCCACCAATTCCTCCTCTTCATCGACATCTTCAACAATCCCCTCAGTAGGATTGACAATGGCAGTGAAGGCATTCAAGATTCCGTCATCCTCATTGTCGGAATCATCCTCAGGCTTGGTGTCACTTAAGGTAGCAGCAAGTTCCTTGCTTTTCCCAATGGTCTTGAGATATGTAGGGCATTCTTGTTTCATATGACCGAAACCTTGACACCCAAAGCACTTTAGTCTTGAAGGAACAGTATACTGACCACCATCCCTAGCATCCTTCTTTCCTTTATCTTGGCTCTTGAACTATGAGGAGCTATATTGCCTACGGTCCTTATCAAAGCCCTTCCCATTGGCATTCTTCATGAACTTCTTGAATTGCCTTGTAATGTAGGACTTCATCTTAGAATCCTCATCATCTGATGACTCATCAATGTCACTGCTCTTGGCCTTCAATGCCATGCTCTTGCCTTTACCCGACTTGCCAATTCTTGTTAAACCTAACTCATAGGTCTGCAAATTACCAACCAGCTCTATCAAAGGAATCTTGTCAATGTCTTTTGATTCCTCGATTGCGGTGATCTTGGCATGGAATCTCTCAGGTAGAGATCTAAGCACATTTCTTACAATCTTGTGTTCAGGAATGGTTTCCCCAAGATTGAAAGCTGAGTTCACTATGTCCTTAAGCTTGGCATAGAACTCATCAAATGACTCATCCTCCTCTGAAAGCTAAATAAAGCATTCAATGCTCTGCTATTGAAGTTTGCTGCCTTGATCTTAGCATCATCCCAATCGGCCTGCGCTTCCTTCGACTTGGTCCAGCCTATCTCAATAGCTTGCCACACTTTCTCATCTAAAGACTGCAAGAAAGCTCTCATGCGTACTTTCCAGTATGCATAATTAGTGTCATCAAATAAAGGAGGTATAATTAATGACTGTCCTCTATCCATGACAAACAGGGGTCAATGGATCAACACATCAAAGATTAACCCTAATCAGAGTGTGCCTGCTCTGATACCACTTGATAGGCCAAAAACGTATTGACCCCTTGTGATTAATTAATTGATTAAATAGCCAAGTTTATTAATTAATCAAATTAATATGCAAAGCGCGTGGTAGCACAAACAAATCACCAATTAAACTAAGTATGCAGCGGAAAATAAATTAAAATGATGATTTATTTACGAATGGGGAAAACCAACACGACAAAAACCCCACCGGGTGATTTTAAGGTCACCACTCCCGAGAATCCACTATTATCACAATAAGCGGTTATAAGTAAACCCCACCATGACTTCAATCACCAACTAAAGAAGGTTGTTGGTTGCAAAGTTCTTCAGTTCATCCAGATGATGAAGATCAAGAAGATGCTAGGTCATAAAACCCTACGGTGTACAAACACAGCAACTTCTTCACAAGAAAGATGAACTAGGGAAAATTCTGTCTTCGTTCACAATTTGCTTGAACAAACTTTTCTCAACACTTGTGCAACTTGTGTCATCTTCGATGGCCCTTAAAATAATCATTTTATATGTCTAGGGTTGTGAGAAAAGAAAGCCCAAACATACAATCACAGATTTGAGTCAAAACAGAACTGAAATTCTGTTTTTTATAAACCTCGACAGATAGCCATCTATCGAGCAGCTGTCAAGCCATGGGGCTGGAACAGCTTTTCAAGCTCGATATATACTAGTTGTCGAACTTTAATGAACTTGCACTCTTCAGCTTGAATCTTGGACAGACTTGCATGGCTTTAATACTTGATCTTGAAACAAGATTTCTTGAACTATTAAACACATCCTAGATTTACCCAAATACAAGTAAAGTGCGTTTTGTCAAAGGATTAGCCAATTACATAAAATAGTGACATATGTTCCTAACAAGTGAATCACATATGTCCTAACACTTTTAATCTCATACTCATGCATTTCATTCATGAAACACTAAGGTTTGAGGAGTTTTTGCATTGAATTGCTCTGTTATTCAAAAATTTAAGTTTTCCAGATTTTCGATCAATCGAAGATGTTTCTTGATCGATCGAAAATGCAATAAAAATTTTGGTTACAATCTGCCTGGCTCAATCGGTGCTCGATTGATGCTGAATAGTTCGAATATGTTTTTTGATCAATCGAAGATAATTTTCGACCGATTGAATTTTGGTCAATGAGTGTTTTTGAAAAGCTTCTTCTCACATGTTCTTTACTATTTCAAAAAGCCTTTTCAAACTTTTCCGCACTTTCTCTCCTCGATCGATCCAATCTAAAAAACTTTGTCGTTTTCTTCGTCAAATCTTCAAGGGCTTTTGTCCTCAAGTGCAGGTAAGACCTAAATACCCTTCCTTTTTCATTAAAATCACATTTTTCATGCATTTTACTTAGGATTTTCAAACATAAGATTTTTGGGGATTTTGGTGTTTAGGTTGTTTTTATTCAATTTCAGTCACTAGGTTTTTGTTCCTAGATCAAATTCATGTGATTCTCATGGATTAATTTAATCAATTTTGTGTTTTGAGAAAAATTTGAAATTCTAGGGCTTGAAACTTTGTGAAATTGGGGATTTTGTTCAATTGGGCTAAAATTGATGAAATTGACTTGTGTTATTGGTTGATTAAGTCATTATATGATGTTCTTTAACTAGTGTAATGTTTAATTGATCCATTTGGTTTACTTTTTGAAAAAGGGTTTTTCAAAATTTGGGGTTTTTGCTTGAAAACTCTGTTTTCAAGTCAATTGTTGGTTTAAGAGGTAAAATTGAACAAATTTCAATGCATTAGAGCATGCATCATATGTGCATTCATTACAGGCATCATTTAGATTTTTATTTATTGAGATTTTTGTTCTCAAACACTTTCTAATGCACTCTGCCCTTGTGTTTCTTTCTTTGTTTCTGTTTTCCTTTTATTCTAATTCCTTAGCATCATGGTTAGGAAAACTAGAGCAAATAAGAAAACTTCCCCTTCCTCTCCCCCTATTTTTGAGAGTGATAGGTTTAGAATCGAGAAACACCAAGAGAACTATGAGAAACTCTATATCTATAGATCGGTGTGGGCTGAGCGTAAAGTGATTGTAGATTAGTTAGACCCTGAGATACATAGGAATTTTGAGATTCGAGGTTGGTTACCTCTTTTGGACATTGAGCATCCTCCTCCGGCTGCTTTGATTAGAGAGTTCTACTTGAACCTCTCTGTCCACTCCGATGATTCCAACATTTAGTTTGTGAAAAGTTGGATATGGGCTGAAGAGTATGTCATTACTCCTTCTGTAGTGGCCACTACCCTTGGTGTACCTTTGGTACAGCTACTAGTCTATCCTTACAACTTGGTCCCTCCCCTTTGTTAGGGTTTGTGCCCTAAAATCCAATTTATTGGCATGTCATGAATAATTAAGTTGTTTAATTATTTGAGACCATTTATGAACTAATGGGACATTATCTTAGTCCATGAGATGCATAGTATGTGATTTATGTGAAAAGTCACAGAAAGATATAAATCACAAGTTCTTTGTAAACTCAGAATTTTAGTTCATAGTCGGTGATGAAATTAGGCGTTTCATCTGCGAAGACTATAACATATCAACTAAGATGATTTGTCTTGATCATGGAAGTGGAGACTTCTGGTTGGTATGTTGATATGTTTTAAGAGTTAAGACATATTGAACTGGACCGCTGTGAGATTTATTATTCTTCTAATGACTGTCAAATGAATAATAAAGCTCACGACTTCTATTTACATCAACTCTAAATCCTGAGAGAATAATGGACCTGATCATGAGATGTAGGTTGCTTTGATATATCAGGAGTGAGATCTATAAGTTATGGTCAAAACCTCAGTATGTTGGGCAACCGCATTTAGTGTTGATGGAACATATATTCTCAAGATGGAATTCATAATCTCTGAACGGAGATATAAAATATTCCCTTGAGATAAGTTTAATGGGTTTGGTTATTCAGAGTGTTGGGCCCAACCACTTTAGTAAAGAGTTACTAAAGTATATATTTATGGAATTGGATTTCATAAATATATGATGAATAACATAAAGGATTAAACCGGGTACTCAAGGATTAAGATGTAGTAACCTTCAAAGTGGCAGTCAATATTAATGACTTTGTATTACTACGAATATTTTGATGAAGGGGTTGAATGTATAATAAAGTCTTGGGAAATAATTTATTGATAAGGCCTAGAGTGCAATTATATTCTTATAGTGGTATTGAATATAATTAATAGTAAATTTGGACTTGTCAAAAGTTGACGGAAAAGCCCAAGGCCCATTGGAGCTAGTGTCTTATTGGTCCCTTTGGTCCCATCTCAAGCCACAAACTAAAGCCCAATTGGGTAGGCCCAAAAGGCTAACCTAATTAGAAATCAGTCATTATTTAATAAGTGTTATTAAATAAAGAAACTAAGAGAATAGTTTAACGTACGTAAGATGAAAAGAAAAAGAGTTCAGTTTTTCTCCACAAGGGAGAAAAATAAGGATTTTTCTTTGAGAGTATATGTACAAAATGACTGATTGAGAGACCACACATCTTGGGCATCATGTGGAATTGAGATGAAGATTAAAGGTATTCTCAAGTTTGGTTTTGAAATTCACTGCACCAAGGTACGCTTTCTATTCTTTGATTCTAGAATTCATGGTTACATGTTTATCTTTCATGATTGAAGTAGATCTGTGTTTTTGTTGCTTCCGCTGCGTGTGTTTTTGTATGAGATACAAAAACCAGATTTTATCCAACAATTGGTATCAGAGCGGTCTTCAATATCATGATTGTATAGCATGTCATTGGATTTTAGAATTAAAGAAAAACTGTTTTCTTGGTGTTCTAGTTTTCTGCAGTAAAGTTTCTGCATAATTTTGTTTTGGAACTGCTTTAAAAAATATATGTGATATATTGGTTAAAGATTAAAGAAACCATTGGCTTGATATTTAATTTTTATTACGGGTCTGACATGATTCGTAATGGCTATGGTTGTTTCTTTCATCAATTGCGGTTAGTTTGCAGTCCGAGTATTGGAGTGCTCGCCGCCTACATATATTACTGGGTTTGTTAATATCTAATATAAGACAATTGCATCATGTCCACGTAGTAAACTTTTGTTTCGCACGGTCTGGATATAGTTGGCAATTGGTCATAGATATTAGATGAATTCAAATAGTATGTTAAATATGGACCACTTGATCTTATATATAAATGCTTTGAATATTGAATCCGTATATATATTTATATGTTATCAAGGATTCAAGGCTTTTCATGAATTGATTAATATATATATTAATGTGTGGATGTTCGAACCATGTTATCAGTTCATATTTATATGTATTAAGATCTGAATGTTGAACGAGTATTGTTGCTTGCCTTGCATTCTATTTTTTTTTTATGATCAAACAGTAAGTTAATGCTAGTTTATGAAATTTATTCCTAATGAGATTAGGATTGTGTTTTCAATGGTCTCTAGCATATTAGGGTTCTTCATCTTGATCTTGAAAACCCTTATGTTTGATCTGAAAATCTTCGTTGATAAAATCAAAAAAGTGTTTTTGGAAGAGAACAATGAAGATGTCAAAAATGATTAGTTGTTTGTTCAAGAAAAACCCTAGAAAACTGCCTTAGAAAATTTCTGGAAATTCAAGTTTCACAAGTTTCGATCGATCGAAAATCACTTTCGATCAATCGAGTGAAACAGTGATCAGACCTTTTAATTAGATTGATTTTCGATTGATAGTCGATCGATCGAATTTGTTTTTCGATCGATCGAGAGGCAATCGAGTATCGATCGAACAAGTCAGAAGGTCAAGTTCAAATATTTTAATTTTTTCGATCAATCGAGGGGCACATTCGATTGATCGAAAGAAATAAAATTAGAAATTTTTTCTAACTGTTTTCAAGTTTTTTTTTAGAGCAAGGTTATGTGTGATTAGATTACACATGGTTCTAACTAAAAGACCTAATGAGATCAAAGATGTTAGTTAAATAGAACTCTTGGTACTAAATCATTTCATAATTAAAAGTCCTTAATTTATTTTAATTAGAGGTTTTTAATGAGATTAAAATTCTAATTAAAGTTATATAGTTTCTAATGAGATTAGAGTACTTTGCCTAGTAAATTAAGGATAGAGTTCTATATAACTAATTTTTGATTCATTAGTGTTTAAGGAATCCTAAATAGTTTAGGACTTCCATTTTAGTTAGTGATTCTAATAAGATTAGAGTCTTCATCAAATGCAAGGTTATTAGTTGTGATGGGATCACAATTATTTAAGAAAAACCCAAATAACGAGTGAGAGTGCTGAAATAACCCTTTTGTTAAGTTTATTGTAATGTGAATAGATACCTTGTCTTGACTTCGAGTCTTGCATTCCATGCGGAGGGTATTTACTTCACGGATTACAAGGTTAAACTTCTTTGTGATTGCACGATTGTTCGTTACGCTATTGTGACGTGACTTAGTTACATCACATTGATTTCAAACAATTAAACACATTTATTGTGTAGGGTTAAAATTGTGATTAGATCACAGTGATTTCAAGACACTTCACTTGTTTAAAATTTCTAGTGGGAGAGAGATACAAGGGTTGGATCTCACGGCCTCCATTGTTGGTTCATAGTGGTGTGGGGTAAACATCTCGTCTTGGCCTCGAGCCTTGCGTTCCATGTGGAGGATGTTTATTTCATGGTACTACAAGATTGAATTTCCTGGTTTATAGTGGTTTGATCAAACACCTTGTCTTAGCCTCGAGCTTTGCATTCCATGCGAAGGGTGTTTTTATCATGGTACTACAAAATAAGCCTGTTAAAGGGATGAAATGTGGCTACACATGATTCTAGACAATGGTGTACACTAGACTAAGTTTGATAGCATCCTCTATGCTGAGTTCTTGCTATTATTACTTAGAGGCCAAAGGAAGAGTGGCAAATTATTTTTGTTTGGTAAGAGTTACCATGATAGCATTAATAAAGAGAATAATTCTTGCCTGATCATAGTGATTGGTATTCACTCTATGCTGAGGAATATTAATTGCGGGATTAGGTTGTCGTTGCACCTAGTATAGTATGTTTTCGGGTTCCATATTATATGGTTATGGATGCAAAATGATAATGTCCTGGTATTTAAGTTCATGGTCTCAAAATAAAGTTGTCATAAATTTTGTCCTCTAGCTACTATTTTAGTTGAATCACATTAACTAAGAAATAATTTTGGACATAGTGCTTAAAGGAGCTGAAGTAAATATTCATGTTTTAATTCAGCATTGTCATAATTTCCTATATATGATGCATTTATGGAAGATAGTTTATGATATGATCATAGTCTCCATAGAAATGCTAATATGTTATATTGGCTTCTATCTCAATTGTGCTACTGCATGAGATGCAAGAGTTAGTACTAGACTTAGATTTTATATTAAGTCTTAATGAGATGTTTGGTATGAATCATATTGAGTGCTAAGAAAAGCTTAAGAAGTTCCAATTCTATATCATTTTATGAAAATATTTTATTTTTAAAAATGAATTGGAATTCTTGGATGTAGAGATTAAATATTAATCTCATGTAGATGTGATCCACAAGTCCTTGTTAGAATCATTTGATCAATTCAGATTGTTTTGAAAATAAATTCTTTTTATATTATCTGAATTGATTAGTGAATTCTACGTAACGAAAGGCATCCTAAAAGCTAAGGCTAGGATCGATATGATTTAATTCAAATTCTTAGCCTAAACCGAAAGGTAAGGGTGATAAGAAGAGGAATTATAATACCAAACAGTTGGACAAGTTAGTTGCCCTAGTAATTGCCAAAAGGAAATTAGTCTCAAAAGTATGACCAAAAGGAAATTGTTTCTATTTTGGTAAAGCTAAGCATTGTCCATGATTGTTTTCTAGATGAAAATTTATATGTTTTGCCTTTTAAAGAGAAAGTTTCCATCCTTTGGTTTTGTATGTTTTGGCACTTATGTCTAGATCTTATTAATCTAAATGGTATTCAAGATTGGTGAAAGATGGGCTTTTAGAACCATTATTTTGTTATATTCACAATCTATGAATTCTATTTAGAGGATAATACAATCTAGGGTTCCTTTTTGTAAAGGAATAAAGTTTCAATGACTTTTTAAAGTTAGTGCATACATAAAGGAGGAATAGGGCTCTTTCAAAGTAAAGGTAGATTTTGTTCTAGAAGAAAAATGTCAAAATTTGTTATAGGACAACTATAAAGTATATTTGGAAATGAGATGGTTGTATTAGATACACCACAATACATTATTCTAGATATATAGCTAATATACGGGTACAATATCGTAGTGGGAGGATTACCAAATAAATTCGTACTTTTGGGATAAACTTTTGAAGTCATTCCACAAGAATATGAATTTGATCCTCGGTCCTACGTAAAGGCAATAGATGATATGAATGTGGATTACTGATTCAAGGTTATGAGAATAGAATTAGATTCTACTTAAAGTCTAGAACTTGTAGAGGTGCTTAATTGCATTAAGCCTATTGTTTTCAAATAGGTCTACAAGTAAATGAGATTGATAGATTTGAAGGTGCAAACCTTCAAAGTCAAGACTAGTGGCGAAAAGATTTATTCAAAAAGAAATGTTTCGACTATGAAAAGATTTTTTCACCAATAGTCTAGTTTGACTCTATCTAGATTCTCTTATCCATTATATTTCATTAGGATGAAATATGGTAATGGATATCAAGAAAGCTTCTTTTAGTAGCAATCTTGAGGAAGACATCTATATGATGTAACTAGACTTATTCATAACAAAGAACCAGTAGTGTTTAGTATGCTAGTTGCTTAAAATCCATTTATGGACTAAAGCAAGCATCTAAATCATAAAATATCATCTTTGATCAAGAAATCAAATTGTTTGATTTTGATCAAGTATTTAAAATGCCTTATGTGTATAAAGGCTATATAGAATAATAAATTTCTTAATGTATGTTGGTGACATTCTAATCATTTAGGATGATGTAGAGTTATTGTCATCAATAGAGTTTTGGTTGTCTAGTCCAGTTTGATATAAAGTACTGGGGAAAGACTAGTAACATCCTAAGAATTATAACTTTGTTAAAATTCAGAAATTAGGATGTTGGGTCTATCTTAAACTGCTTAAATAGATTAGTGTCTAGCCAAGTATAGCATGAAATACTTTAAGAAATGATTCTTTCCTTTTAAAGTTTAAAGTTCCTTTATATAGGACTATAGTCCTAAGACATATAAAAGGGAAGAGCATATAAGATGGTTCCTTATATCAAAACGATAGGAAGTCTTTATGCTATGCTAAATACTAGGCTAAATGTCTATTTTGTGGTGGGCATAGTAAGTAAATATCAAGTGAATCAAAGATCACTTAATTTAGTGGGAGTAAAGCATATACTCAAATATCTTAGGAGAATGAGGGATTATATGCTTGTCCACAAAAGTGAGGTTTTCATTAAAATCACATTTTTCATGCATTTTACTTAGGATTTTCAAACATAAGATTTTTGGGGATTTTGGTGTTTAGGTTGTTTTTATTCAATTTCAGTCACTGGGTTTTTGTTCCTAGATCAAATTCATGTGATTCTCATGGATTAATTTAATCAATTTTGTGTTTTGAGAAAAATTTGAAATTCTAGGGCTTGAAACTTTGTGAAATTGGGGATTTTGTTCAATTGGGCTAAAATTGATGAAATTGACTTGTGTTATTGGTTGATTAAGTCATTATATGATGTTATTTAACTAGTGTAATGTTTAATTGATCCATTTGGTTTACTTTTTGAAAAAGGGTTTTTCAAAATTTGGGGTTTTTGCTTGAAAACTCTGTTTTCAAGTCAATTGTTGGTTTAAGAGGTAAAATTGAACAAATTTCAATGCATTAGAGCATGCATCATATGTGCATTCATTACAGGCATCATTTAGATTTTTATTTATTGAGATTTTTGTTCTCAAACACTTTCTAATGCACTCTGCCCTTGTGTTTCTTTCTTTGTTTCTGTTTTCCTTTTATTCTAATTCCTTAGCATCATGGTTAGGAAAACTAGAGCAAATAAGAAAACTTCCTCTTCCTCTCCCCCTATTTTTGAGAGTGATAGGTTTAGAATCGAGAAACACCAAGAGAACTATGAGAAACTCTATATCTATAAATCGGTGTGGGCTGAGCGTAAAGTGATTGTAGATTAGTTAGACCCTGAGATACATAGGAATTTTGAGATTCGAGGTTGGTTACCTCTTTTGGACATTGAGCATCCTCCTCCGGCTGCTTTGATTAGAGAGTTCTACTTGAACCTCTCTGTCCACTCCGATGATTCCAACATTTAGTTTGTGAAGAGTTGGATATGGGGTGAAGAGTATGTCATTACTCCTTCTGTAGTGGCCACTACCCTTGGTGTATCTTTGGTACAGCTGCCAGTCTATCCTTACAACTTGGTCCCTCCCCTTTGTTAGGGTTTGTGCCCTAAAATCCAATTTATTGGCATGTCATGAATAATTAAGTTGTTTAATTATTTGAGACCATTTATGAACTAATGGGACATTATCTTAGTCCATGAGATGCATAGTATGTGATTTATGTGAAAAGTCATAGAAAGATATAAATCACAAGTTCTTTGTAAACTCAGAATTTTAGTTCATAGTCGGTGATGAAATTAGGCGTTTCATCTGCGAAGACTATAACATATCAACTAAGATGATTTGTCTTGATCATGGAAGTGGAGACTTCTAGTTGGTATGTTGATATGTTTTAAGAGTTAAGACATATTGAACTGGACCGCTGTGAGATTTATTATTCTTCTAATGACTGTCAAATGAATAATAAAGCTCACGACTTCTATTTACATCAACTCTAAATCCTGAGAGAATAATGGACCTGATCATGAGATGTAGGTTGCTTTGATATATCAGGAGTGAGATCTATAAGTTATGGTCAAAACCTCAGTATGTTGGGCAACCGCATTTAGTGTTGATGGAACATATATTCTCAAGATGGAATTCATAATCTCTGAACGGAGATATAAAATATTCCCTTGAGATAAGTTTAATGGGTTTGGTTATTCAGAGTGTTGGGCCCAACCACTTTAGTAAAGAGTTACTAAAGTATATATTTATGGAATTGGATTTCATAAATATATGATGAATAACATAAAGGATTAAATCGGGTACTCAAGGATTAAGATGTAGTAACCTTCAAAGTGGCAGTCAATATTAATGACTTTGTATTACTACGAATATTTTGATGAAGGGGTTGAATGTATAATAAAGTCTTGGGAAATAATTTATAGATAAGGCCTAGAGTGCAATTATATTCTTATAGTGGTATTGAATATAATTAATGGTAAATTTGGACTTTTCAAGAGTTGACGAAAAAGCCCAAGGCCCATTGGAGCTAGTGTCTTATTGGTCCATTTGGTCCCATCTCAAGCCACAAACTAAAGCCCAATTGGGTAGGCCCAAAAGGCTAATCTAATTAGAAATCAGTCATTATTTAATAAGTGTTATTAAATAAAGAAACTAAGAGAATAGTTTAACGTATGTAAGATGAAAAGAAAAAGAGTTCAGTTTTTCTCCACAAGGGAGAAAAAGAAGGATTTTTCTTTGAGAGTTTATGTACAAAAGGACTGATTGAGAGACCACACATCTTGGGCATCATGTGGAATTGAGATGAAGATTAAAGGTATTCTCAAGTTTGGTTTTGAAATTCACTGCACCAAGGTACGCTTTCTATTCTTTGATTCTAGAATTCGTGGTTACATGTTTATCTTTCATAATTGAAGTAGATCTGTGTTTTTGTTGCTTCCGCTGCGTGTGTTTTTGTATGAGATACAAAAACCAGATTTTATCCAACACCCTTGATGAGATTATGTCTCACATCACCATTACTTCCATTAGATGGGGTTTCGATCCTCATATCACTACTCATGAGCTTACTGAGCTCAATTATTTATTTTTTTGGATTGCTTGTCATTCTCTTTGGCCTATCTCTCATCTACACACTATTCCCATTAAGAGATGTGCATTTTTGTACGCTCTCGTCACTGATGCTCCTATCAGTTTTCCTTCTCTTTTTATTAGCTCTTTAGTTGAGGTTCATAGGAGTAGTTCTAAATCACATGGTCTTTTCTTTCCGGTTTTATCCATAGGATTTTGTTACACTTAGGTTTAGAGGATTTTCCTGCATCCGAGCTTGTTCATATTATAGCTCCCATAGGTGCCACCTTCCTTAGGCAAAGAGCGGCTTAGTTAAAAGCTAGCTCTAAACACCCTAGTGTTGAGTCTTCTACAGGTGTTGCATCTATGCCTCCTTCTAGTGATCCTACTATTGAGGATTTTGTTAGAGACTGTCATGACCATTCAAGTGGCTCATGGACAGCTACTGCTAGACGTGCTTAGTGAGCTTCATGCTTTATGAGCGGATTTGGTGAGTACTCGTAGTTCTACTCCGCAGCCTCCACCTTTTGATGATGAGCCTTGATTGTCCTTTGGAAATTCATCACAAAAAGGGGGAGTACTTATTGATGGAGATAAGGGGAGCTTTGGAGCTTTTGAGGTGCTTTAGATTGTGTCTAGGAGCTTTAAGTGTATATGTGTATTTTTTTGGTTTATTTGGCTTGAGATATATTTATTGTTTATGGGTTGTATGTGTTAGGGGGAGACACTATGTTTTAGTTTCTTTTATTGTTTATTGTTTCACATATGGTACATTGGTTATTGATTTATATTATGAGGTTATTCATGGTATATGCCTTATTTTATGTTTTGTGAAATCAAGAATTTATTTTGTTTTACTTGTATTTTCCACACATGTGTTTATGTGTTTGTTGAGCGTTTCAGGAATTTACAGGTTAATTTAGTCATGCTGCTGTCTACACTGGCAACTAATAGATATTAGTTAGGTTGAATTTTTTTTGGGCATTTTTTAATTATTTAAATGGGCTGTTTGTAACTTTGAGCATTTCATTTGTGTGATGTGTTTTGTCACGGATTGCCAAAGGGGGAGTTTGTTAGGTTCTAAGAATTTATGAACTAAATGTATTAGAACTTCAATATGTATTATGTTGGCAAACCATGATCAAAACATAGAGTCAAGGTTTAGGCTTGCTCAAAGTGTGTTTATTTGTAAAAGTTGGAATTTAGTGATTGCATGATTTATTGGTCTAAATCTGCAAGGCTCGATTGATCGAAAATTAGGCTCGATTGATTGAACCTCGTGTAGATTAATTTTCTGCAAAATTTTCCATCTCTGACCAAGCCCGGTTTGACGTGTAGAGTTTTATGTTTTACTCCAAGTATAAAAGGAAAAACCCTAGCTAAGTTTTAGAAGTCTTTTGATGTGTTGTATGTTGAATCTCTTGTGAGATCTAGAGGTATTTACCTTCATACACACTTAGGGTTATCAAGATCAAGATTCATGTCAAGAACTTGGTGATCGCTTCAGTTGATGCATAAAGAATTTAAAAAAGATCTGAAACCTTTGAGTGGAGTCTCAAAGTCACAAGTGGGAGTACTTGTGGTTGCAATGGATCAAGGAAAGAAGTAGTTCATGGACTCGGAGCTGTCACGTGGTCGTGGTAGTAAGTTTTCTACTCGAGGTAGCAATAGGATGTTAGTGGTTTAAGTCTTATTGTACAAACTTCAATTCTTTCATATTGGATCTGTTTTACCTTGAGGATAGCTAGGTTAAATCCTCCCCAGGTTTTTTACCGATTTGGTTTTCCTGGGTTATCATATCATGTGTTCTTCATATTTCCACATTTTGTCATGATATGATTTTATTGTATTAACCTAGATCTGAATAATTTGTCTAAGTAATCACTTGGCTAAATAACTAGGTTAAACAACTTGTGTTTTAAGGGGTCTAAAAACGTACAGATTATGTATTTGACAAGCCCACAGGTATGGATGTTGATGGAGAAGGTCAAAATTATATGGATGAAGACCCTAGAGTGCTGATGTTGAGAGAAGAAGGAACCCACTTGGAGCCAGCTGCCATCACTAAGGCCACAACTAAGTTGAAAAACTAGGCATAGAAGGGAGCCACCCACCCCATGGAAGACCCTTTGGAGAAGACCAAGACTACTAAGCCATCTACCCCAACCAAAAGCATTATTTCCTTCCCCATTGAGTTTGTCTTTACCAATATTGCTAATCCTGTTGAGTCTGTCTGTGATCATGTGTCCATTCCTATAGACTCAATTACTGTTTATTTTGTCAAAAATTCTAACACCCATAAAATAATTTTTTATTCTGCTTATTTGTTGGCTTTGAATGTTCTTATTTCAAAAATTAGTAAAGAAACTCTTAATGGTGAGGAATTAAAACAAGGGCATTTAGAACCTGTAAAAGAAGAACCCAGTTAGTTAACTTGGGAACCGATCATGAACCTAGGATGGTCCAGATTGGCAACACCCTAAGTTCCCTTGAGAGAGATGCACTGGTTACAGTGCTGAAAGAATTCAAGGAGGTATTTGCATGGTCATATGAGGATATGCCTGGGATTGATACAAATATAGTGCAACATTGCATTCCTACAGATCCAATCATAAAGCCGGTCAAGCAGAAGCTGAGAAGGATAAAGCCAAAATGGACTCTTAAGATCAAGGAACAAGTTGAGAAATAGTACAATATGGGATTCTTCAAGGTGGTTAACTACCAAGAATGGTTAGCTAATGTGGTTTAGTAACCAAGAAAGATGGGAAGGTGAGGATGTGCATAGATTTCAAAGATCTTAACAAAGCCAGCCTTAAGGATGACTTTCCATTGCCTCATATTGACATTTCTGTTGATAATACGATAGGACATGCATTGTTGTCATTCATGGATAGCTTCTCAGGATACAATCAGATAAAAATGGCTCCTAAAGATATGGGGAAGACGTCCTTTATTACTCCATGGGGAACTTATTGTTACAAGGTTATGCCATTTGGCCTTAAGAATGTTAGTGCCACCTACCAGCAGGTAGCCACTACTCTGTTGCATGATTTAATACACAAAGAAGTTGAAGTTTATGTGGATGACATGATAGTGAAGTCCAAAGACCGTGAAGGACATATACCAGCTTTATAGAAGTTCTTTGAACGGATCCTATTTTACAAGCTTCGACTGAATCCAAAGAAGTGCACTTTCGGTGTGATGTCAGGGAAGTTGTTAGCGTTTATGGTAAGCCAGAAAGGAATTGAGGTAGATCCCGAAAAGATCAAGGATATTATAGAGATGAAACCTCCAAGGACAGAAAAAGAGATCCGAGGAATTTTAGGGAGGATATAATATATAAGCAAGTTCATACCCAGCTCAACATGACATGTGAAGCACTTTTTCGATTACTCAAGAAGGAAGTCCCTATGGAATGGAATGAACAATGTCAAGAAAATTTTGAGAAGATTAAGAATTACTTGATGAAGCCACCAATACTGGTTCCACCGGTACCTAAAAAGCCACTATTGCTCTATCTCACAACCATAAATGCAGCAATAGGCGCTTTACTTGCTTAATATCTAGAGGAGTCTAGGAAGGAGAATGCAATTTACTATATTAACAAGAAGATAAAGGCTTGTGAAATGAAATATTTAGCATTTGAGAAGACTTGTGTTGCACTTGTAGGGGCTACCAGAAAACTTAGACATTATATGCTTGCTTTCAAAGTCCTATCGATAGCTAGAATGGATCCTTTGAAATAATTGATGGAAAAGCTGGTGCAAGATGGGAAGACAGCTAAATGAGTTTTGCTTTTGTCAGAATTTGATGTAAAGTATGTGAATCAAAAGTCCATGAAAGGAAGAGTAATTGCTGATCACTTGGCCCATTGTTCACCTGAAGAAGCTGAGAAGGTTTGAGGAAATTTCCCAGATGAAGATATTATGATGATAGAATTTGAACCATGGAAGATATATTTTGATGGGGCTACAAATCATAATGGAAGTGGCATTGGAGTTCTCTTGATTTCTCTAAAAGGAACACATATCCCATTTTCTGGTAGGCTTAATTTTCCTACCACTAATAATGCCATAGAATATGAAGCTTGCATTATGGAATTACAAGCAGCCCTTAGTCTTGGAGTTGAAGAATTGAAAGTGTATGGAGACTTAGCTCTACTAATTAGTCAGATTCATAATAGGTGGAGGATAAAGGAAGAGAAGTTGATGCCTTATCATGAATGCCTTCAGAAATTGGCATCGAAGTCTGGGAAGATTCAATACTAGTATGTGCCAAGGATGCAAAACTAGATCGTAGATGCTTTAGCAACATTGGCCTCTATGATGGATAAGCCTAACGAAGTAAAAGTACAGCCAATAATGGTAGAACAAAAGGGAGAGCTGGCCTACTGTATGTCGATAGAGGGAGAAGAAGAATTGAATGGGACAAGCAAATGGTATTCAGATATCCTATAGTATCTCAAAGAGGGGACATACCCAAAGTCTGCGAATAAAAATAGTCAATTGACCATCCAGAGATTGTCCATTAACTATATCATTTGTGATGAGAGGTTATATAAAAGGTCATATGACGAAATTCATCTCCTTTGTGTGATTGCTAAGGAAGCATAGTAGATTATTAAAAAGGTCCATGAGTCGAGCTATGCGCCACATATGAATGCATAAATGTTGTCCTAGAAGATAATGAGACAAGGTTATTACTGGACCACTATGGAAGTAGATTACACAACTCACGTTTGGAAATGTCATCAGTGCCAAGTTTATGGAGATTTGAAGCACATGCCACCAATGCTGTTACATACAATGACTTCACCATAGCCATTCTGTACATGGGGAATAGATATTATAGGGAAGATCCACCCAATAGCATTGAATGGTCATGAATTCATACTGGTGGCCATTGATTACTTTTTAAATGGGTTGAAGCTACCTTATTCAAGGTGTTGAACTCAAAGAAAGTTGCCCAATTTATTCAAATTAATATCATCTGTAGATAATGGGTTGCATTTCAAAGGAGAGACAGAGAAGTTACTTTGAGAGTTCAATATTCAGCATCATAGATCATCACCGTATCCCCCCCCCCCCCCCACCCCAAACTAATGAAGTAGTTGAGGCTATAAATAAGAACATAGTGCATATTTTGAAGAAGAGCACGAAAAACTATAAGGATTGGCACCTGCAGTTGCCCTATGCACTTTGGGGGTATAGGACATCAATTCGATCGTTGACAGGAGCCACCCCTTACTTGTTGGTATACAGAATGGAGGCAGTTCTTCCTATTGAAATGGGTATTCATTCATTAAGGACAATATTGGAGAGTGAAATCCCAGTGGTGGATTGGTTGCAAAATAGGTATGATAAGTTATGCATGATGGATGAGAAGAGGCTTAAAGCCTTATACCACATTCAAGGTTGACAAGAAAGTAGGAGCTAGAGATTTAAAGACAGGAGATTTAATTTTGAAGCATATTCGAACCCCGGTCCAAGAGACAAATGGAAAGTTTAAGTAGAATTGGGCAGGTCCGTACATCATCAAGCAGATATATTCCGGAGGGGCAATAAGGTTGATGGACCTAGATGCAAACCCCTTTACTGAACCAACCAATATGGACCAGCTAAAGAAATACCATGTTTGAGGTGGTTGTAAGTTGTTTTTATTTTTACTTTCTTATGTTTGCCCAAAAAAAAAAAAAATGGCCTGCTAGGTTGAAAACCTGAAAGGGCGGCTTAGACAAAAATTAAGGCTAAAAAAAAGGGTGGATTGAAAATTCAAAAGGGCGGTCTATGCTAAAAGAGAGTAAAAAAAAAAAAAAAAAAGATAGTGAGAGAGATTGCTAAGTTGAAAACCCAAAAGAGCCGCCTAGGCAAAAATTAAGGCAAATAGAATGAGTTATTTGATGACCTAATCCTTCTGCCAAGCAGTTACGTAAGTAGCCATATATTAGTCTAGACACAATTTACCTAAACCCATCATTCACCCATCAAGCATTTGAGAAAATAAAAAAGAAAATTGAAAAATTAAACCATTTCATTCCATCAACACAAACACAAACCCTAAGCACAAAACCAAAACTTAAACAAGACACAAACCTTAAACAAGACAATGAAACTGAAAATCCTAAATAATTCCAAAGCTAAAAAGTTTCAAATTAGCTTCCTAAATAAACATGTTCAAAGTCAAAATAAAAGAATCAAATCTTTTTGAGTTTCCTTTTTTTTAGCTGGTTATTTGTTCTGTCAACATCAATCACACCCCTATCTCTATCTCTTCTCTTGAATTCATAGTCGCCATCCTCTTGCTTGTCCTTGCCATCCCCAAGAAATCTTTCTCACATAGAAACCATGTCAGTTTCTCTATCCACAATCCTATCCACCAACTAGTTAGAGTATTCTAGCTAGTTAGAGTATTCCTGTGATAGCCTTGTTTGATACAGGAGCAGCAGCAACAATTCTTCACCCTAAAATTTTACCTGTAGAATTTTGGTTGCCTTATAATCAGATGTTCCAAGTGGCAAATTGAGAAACATTCCTGATAACCCAGAAAAGTAAGCTTATTTTCATTAGAATCTTTCCAACCCTTACCATTAAACACCAAGTCCTTGGATCCCCTCTTACAGGTAGAGACCATCTAATAGGATTTGATCTCCTTCATTAAATACCTAGCCTCAGATGGTCTTCAAAAGGACTTTTGCATGAACAACACCTTCTCACCTGGACCTAAGTACCTCATCTATTCACAGTTGACCCCTTTGATTCTTTAAGACTCCAAATTATCAATGACTGTTGTGCAAATAGCCACTCTGAATTCCTCCTTAAAAATCCAAAACCTTAGTGGAAAAACCCGAACTTTTTCATACACATTCCCTTTAAAAAGAATGAAGATGTTAACTCCACAAAAGCCAATCACAGAGGAATGAATCCAGACCTTTTAGCCTTGGCCAAGCAAGAACTATCTACCCTCCTTTCGGAAGGCCTTATTGAACCTATAGCCTTTCCATGGGCATATGAAGCTTTCTATGTCAACAAGCATGCTGAGCAAGTTCGAGGAAAACTCAGATTAGTGATCAATTACCAGGATCTTAATTATTTTCTTGCAGATGATAAATTCCCCTTGCCAAATAAGAGTGCTCTCTTTCAGCATCTTTCAAATGCAAAAGTATTCTCAAAGTTTGATCTTAAAGCAGGATTTTGGCAATTACGAATCCATCCAAAAGAGAGATACAAGACAGTGTTTTGCATCCTAGATCACCATTACCAATGGACTGTCATGCCTTTTAGTCTTAAAAATGCTCCATCCCAATTTCAAAAAGCAATGGTAACGTTGTTCCAGCCACTCTTTACCAATGCATTAATTTACGTAGATGATATCCTCCTGTTCTCAAAAGATGAAGAATCCCATGAAAAGTTGCCCACTAAATTTTATAATTTAGTGAAATCTCAAGGGATGATGCTCTCAAAAAAGAAAATGGTTATAGGACAATCTTTTATAGATTTTTGGGAGTAAATATTTCAAATGGAAAGTATACTTTGCAGCCTTACATAGCCGTCTCTCTTGGTGAATTTCCAGATAAGCTCACAAGTACCAAACAGATACAACAGTTTCTTGGAATTGTTAATTACATGTTAGACTTCATTCCAAAATTTCCAGATACAGGAATTGTTTAGCCCAATTGTTAAAGAAGTCTCCTCTAGAATGGAACTCTATTCATACAGAAGCAGTCGAACAATTGGAAAAATTAGTAGAAAAGCTTCCCCCTTTACAGATTCTAGGTCCAGGCAAACAGATATTGCAGATAGATGCAAGTGATGAATACTGGGCGGCATCTCTCTTTGAAGAAGTTGATGGCAAGAGAAATATTTGTGGTTATAAAAGTGGTGCATTCAAGCCTTCAGAATTTCACTACCACTCCACTTTCAAAGAAATCCTTGCAGTCAAACATGGGATTGAAAAGTTCTAGTTTCATCTTCTTGGGCATAATTTTCTAGTAGAAATGGACATGTCCTCCTGTCCCAAAATGCTCCAATTCAAAAGGAAAATGCTCCCACATCCTCAGTTACTCAGATGGTCAAATTGGTTTTCACAATGGTCTTTCCAAGTCCAGCACATTAAAGGAAAAGATAACGTTATCACTGATTACCTTTCTAGAAAACCTCCAGCTCTTAACACCACAATCATTTCTCCACGCTTATGTGTACATCCTATTACAGATCCATCCTCATGCTCAAGCCCTTCCTCTGCACCCCCTGCTGATATCCTTAATATGATAAATAACCTTCCCCCAGAAGTAAAAGACCAAATAAAGGCATTAACCCTTGAAGCCCAATCTAAAAGAATCATTAGAGTCCTCCATAATTATCTCAATGACCACCAAAGAATCTTCCTTGCTATCTTTCTTGATATAGACCAACCATGGAAAACCCCTTTTGCCTTTTAGATAACCAAATGGACTGTCGTACATTATCTCTACATGTGGTATTTACTTAATGAGTATTACCTTTGTCTTCATTTTGAGCCAGAGTTTTACAGATATATTTTCTTGCGTGGAAATAGATATTTTTGCAAATTCTGGTATGAAATTTCGAAAAATGATGCTCATGAAGGAGAATGGATAAAGTATCCTACCACAGAACATCCAAGATTTGGTTGTAAAATTACTTTAGCGTGTTTAGTTGCTAAACTCAATTCTGAAAATGATATTTGTGCAGAAGGAATCCTTCACCCTATAGAGATACATTGTGTCACTAATCCAGATGGCACTCTCCACACACACATGGACACTTCTTAGGTATCTTGTTACTATGCTCTCACAATGACAAAATCCCTTAATAAGGGAATCTTATTTGAAATAGTACCAACTGATCCAAAAGTCTATAGATAGCAGTGGCCACATGAAGATCATTGGGAAATGCCCAATCCTCTTATGGGATATAATGACCCTTATTATCAAAACCCTTGAATGTTCAAATAGCGTTGAAAACACTATGAACTTTTAGACCCCTAAAAACAAAATACCAATTCAAGTTTATAATCAAACAATAAATGTGCAGAACATGAACATAAGCTAAACACAGAATTGATAAAAAATCTAAATAAAATCACATCCACAGCAGAAATTAAATGGCAAAGATTAAGGGAAGAGAGATGCAAACACAATGACAACACAACGATGTGTTATCGAAGAGGAAACCGAAGTCGTCGGCGTAAACCTCTCCGCCACCCTCCAAGTGATAAATAATCCACTAAAGAATGTAGTTGGGATACATGAACAGCAGAAGACCCTCCAAGCATAATCTACCCAATGTACCTAAGCCCTCCAAGCTTCTTGCTCCAACGAGGTTACGTCGAACTTATTTCTTCTTTAGCTTATCAGATTCCACTATAGCTCATAGCATCAACCAATAGTCATTGGTCCCTTTCTAACTGCTTCCCAAACCACCAAAAAGCCTTCTCACAGATATGGGTATGGTGAGAAAAGGATTTGGGTAAGAACCTCTCAAGGATGTAATAATGGAGAGGGTGAGAGTAGAGGAATTTGAAGAGTCTCTATATGAAGATTGTGGATGAATCAATCTTCTTTTTCTCTAGGGTTTCTCTCTCAAAATTCTCTCTGGAAGCTCTCTACATTTCGTGGGTATAAGGGGTATTTATACTTGGGTGAGAATGGAATGCGAAGAGTCAGGTTTTTCAAAACAGAGCTGGTTGGCGACTTGGCCTCGTGACTTGATTGAGTCGCGAGTTCAAGTCGCGAGATAACAGAATGGCCAGGCTGGGCTTTTTGTCCTGTAGTGCTCCAGCTGGCGTGACTGTTCATCTTCTCTGCACATTTCACTCGTGTGCTGCAATTAGTGGCTTGCCAGTCGTGAGTCACCCGTGAGTCCCAGCCGCGAGTCTCTGCATCCTTGCACAATCTTGAGCATTTCTTCACACTCTCTCACTCACTACCCTTACATGATTCCCACCTAAATACAAGGCTACTAATTGCTAAATTACAAGCAAATTTGGCACGGAATAAAGCCAATAAGATGGTGGATTAAATTCAACCTTACAACCCTTATCTTCAACAGTCAGAGATATTTACTCTTTTGTCAAAACCATATCTGGATGAAGATCTCCAAGAAGCCAAGCCCCCTACTAAGTTTGACATTTGTCAACCCACTTTATCATTTGTAAGCTAGGACCCCTACTTCCCTAGACATTTGTCAACAAGGAGCCAACCCCTACAGTCCTCTGTAAAAACCCATTATGATATGAATGTAAACCATTTTTGTGAAATATTGCCTATAAATAGGTCCCTTGTGTCTTTGTAACGGGCATAGTGGAAAAAGCCCTTGTAAAATGTCACTCAGTTTCTCTTATGTCTGATGTAAAAAAGTTGTTGAATCTAATAATATCTCTTAGTTTGTTGTATCTTGTTTTGTGTTCTATCCCATATTTTCATGTTATATTTTATACATTCTTAACAATATATGTCATTAATCAGTTTCCATAATCTTCTTATACCTTCTGTCTCTGTTTCCCTCTTAGATCGCAAAAAAGGAGGTGGACACTTCCACCAATAACAGTCCCAACGAATTAAAAGGCTAGATTTCATTTTTAAAAATTTGACCAAATCTTTTTCAGTCTGACACTTGGTCTTGATGATATCCATGTTGGGGAAATTATTAGGACCATAATTAGAAATAGTAGGTGTGGCTATTATGTCCATTCTCTCCATTAAACATATTTGTAAAGTCAGGGGACTCCGAAGAAATAGCTATGATTCTCCACCAAGGAATACAATCCAACCCTAAAAGAGTTTCCGCCAAGATCAGAGAAGCAGGATTATCACTATCTTTGATTTGATCTATGATTCCTATGGCTCAAGCATCCGCAAAACCAGGTTTTCCTGAGCAAAGCAAGAACTCTCCCCGACGTAAAGAGCTAAGGAAAAGTTCTTCTACATGTTGTCAGAGATATCATGAGTACGTCGATGAATAAACCTTGTAGCAATTGCATGGAGATTCACCATGTGGCCTTTGATCATGCTACTAGTAATTGAAACTGAAAGACCTAGTGCATCTAATAAAATTGCTTTGTTCTTAGGATCACAAGAAACTACCACAGATTTTTTTTTAAACTTATAACCCAAGATTGCAGAAAATTCTTCAATGGTAGGACAGGGTTCGGCAGTTCCTAATTAGAAAATGTGATCTTTGATATCTTAGAACTTTACTGTAGCACGAAGAAATTCCTAGTTGAACTTGATATTTCTTAAAGATTTGATTCCTTCTAATTTGAAGGCAAAAAAATTGGTCTTGGTAGTAGAATCAAAGCTACGAACCCATCTATTGATATCTTGTGCAATTGAATGGAAAAGATTTTGACTGTTTGCCATGGTTGATTGTTGTGTGTGATATCTCTTCTTTAGTTTCACTTGATGTAGGATTTACTTTCATATTTCTCCACTTGATGCTAGGATAGGGTTTTGGTAGACAAGTGATAGTAAAAGATATGCAAAGAGTATATGAAAGAGGCATAAAGCAGATAAGCATGATAGCCACGACAACCATAGCAGGAAAGCAAGCAAACGAACAAAAAGACAAACAAGTAAGAAAGCAAACAAAAGGTGGTGTCCGCGAGGGACAAATGTAGGTTTGGATCGGATGTCCATAGCTTCATTGTGTTGAAGCATGGACAACACATTAGCAAGCAAGACTCATGTATGGACATGTAAGCAAGCGTGTAAAGATGTAAAGAAAGCCAACGGGTGGCATAAACAAGCATGGTAAGCACATCATCGCACGGAGTAGAAAAGGGGAAAGGTAAGCATGAAGCAACTGGCATCGGAGATGCATCCCAAGTGGTTACATCCAAACAAGGCCTCATGGGTATCGGATGTAACAACACAACTACAAACCCGCTGAGGGTGTCAAACATGGCAAAGCCTAAAGCAAGAGAGGCTAACATAAGTGTAAAGCATGAAAGCAAGCAAACATAGACATGCAAATAGGGGTGATCCAAACCCATTGATGTGGGCCAAGGTGTATGGACAATGACAAAGACCATAGGGCCTAGATCAGGTCCGAACCAATAGGCCAAAACTTAAGAAAGAAAGATAAAGCGACAAGAGGCTACAATAGCACATGGCATGACAAACATAGCCTAGGTCTAGGCACACAAACATGGCATGGAACACACAAGCACATGGAACATAGAATAAAGAATGTAGAGAACATAGATCCAAGCACATAGACATGTGAAAACATGGATCTAGACATATAGGCATAGAAACATGCATGTAAACATGTAGAAGCTTAACACATAAACATGGAAAAACATGAATCCAAGCATATAAGCATGTGAAGGCAATGATCTAACCATATAACATGGAAATAAATACATGAAACACATAGATCCAAGCAAGGCATAGCCAACAATATCATAAAAATGTGTGAGCATGTAACCCTAACGTCTACCTAGGACTAAAAGAGGCATAAAATATAAGAAATCATGGCATAAAACCCTAAGCATGTAGATCTAGACATATAAGCATGTAAAGACATAGATCTAGGCATGAAACGTGGCAAAAAGCATAAAAAGCATGGAGATTTAAGCTAGAGACACAAAGAAAGCAAAGAAACATACTAAAGAAAGCAATAAATCATGTTATTAAGGCATAGAAGCAAAATAAAATCTAGAAAAAGATTTAGAAGGTTAGGGGTGTGGATGATAGCTAGGAAAGCTACATCCACACCCCTAAATCTCAAATCCAAAGTATAGAACCAAGGAAAGGAAGATTGGGTATAAGAACAATACCTAGTGTTTTTGGTGAAAAGAGAAGAATCAAGAAGCTTTGATGTGTTTTTTGGGTGTTTTTTAGTGTTTGGAAGAGAGAAAAAATGTGTAGAGAGGCTGGGCAGAAGGCGAATTTTAGAAAAAAAAAAAAAAAAAAAAAGTGTGTCCTCCCTGTTTATGGGGTGCTTGGGGCTATTTATAGCCCAAGGTGCATTTTTTGAGGCAGCGGCCCTTGAAAGGCCCCAAAATGGATGGATCATGACACCCTGGAAAGATCTTGACTTCATGCTTCTGAAAAGGTATGGATCTTGAAAATCCAACGGTCGGATCGAAAGTTTACGGTGCATCGATCAGCATGTCATCCCAGTTTTCATGATATCTCGACTGTTCTTACTCCAATTTTGACCCATGAACAGTTGTTGGAATGAGTGTTTGATAATCTTCGCAATGATGTTGGTTTCAACCTGTTCTGACAGTCGAATCAAAATTAGAGTTTTTGGGGCCACCCAAAGTCAACTTTAGGTCAAATTGGGTTAAAGTGGCAAAAAATCTCCGAGAAGCTTAGGTTTGAAGTAAAACTATGAAAAATGTTGTTTGGCGAAAGTTTGGACCTTGTTTGACCTTTGGTCAAACCTAGGGTTGACCAGGGGCGTTTTGGTCATTTTAGCAAAAAAGACACTTCGGGTGCTCCGGTGCCCAAACTGGTTGTTCCACATCGTTCCAGATGTTCTCATGGCCCCGTATAGAGAAAATGATATTTTTAGATTTTTTGGGGTCTGGCACGCAAATTGAGGGCAGACAAAATACGATATCAACAGTTACGTGTGGGGAAGGTGTTAGGAACACCACAACTCCTATTCGTAGACAGTCTTTTGTTTTGGTAAAATCATAATTTAAGGACATTGGTAGTTGAAAATGAGCTATTGGCATTAGCTTTCAAGGGTTTAAATGTCTTGGGCTTTGAGGTTTAGTTTCGAAATGGGTGTGGCCTCAACTAATGGCTTCCCAAGTGTGTTTGGAATCATTGCCAAATTTCCATGATGAAAATCTGGCAGCATTTCACCTTATTTTTGTGGCGGAAATCCAGCAGCGCTTCACCTTAGATGCGTTATAGCACACAAACGCTATTCTCACCAAGTTTTCAACGTGAGAATACGGCAATAGGGATGCCCCATTTTCATGGAAAAAATCTAGCAGAGTTTCGTGTTACGGGCAGGGTTTCGCACCTGTGTATATGGTGCTTATCGACATGCTCATACTGTGACGAGCTGAAGCCCTTCAAAGCATGAAGCATGTTAAATATGTGTCATGTACACAGGGAAACCAATGTCACTTGGTGACATGGATCAAGACAATCACACTACAATGATCATGCACACAATATAGCATGAATATGCACCTATAACAATCGCCTTGAGTGCAAACCCAAACTACATGGTCAACAGCACTCGTGATCAGCAAAGGTCTCTCGCATAGCCACGAGTGTCCATTATACAAAGTGCACGATCACCAACACACGTGTAGGCGCACACACACACATATATATATATACATACATATATCATGCACAATGCTATCACACAGAGTAGGAAAGTAAAACAAACATTGTCAAGTTCCAAGGGTATGGCCTAGTAAGGTACGAGAAATGTAAAATAAACATTGCCACACCCAGGTAACGCGGTCCAAGCAAGGAGCAGGAAAATAAAAGGAGGTACATGGAGGGGGACACTGATACATGCTTTAAAGAAAAGGCTTAGAGAGAAAGAGAAGAAGAAAACCGCTCAAGAGAGGCTAGGTCCCCTAATCTACTGAACATTGCCCTTTACGGGTTTGCATCTTCTTGCTTGCATCCTTGTCATTTTTGCTTGCACCTAGGAGGTCGCACCCTTGCTCCAAACATCCATGCTCCATGCGTGTACATGCAAAGACAAGACAAACATGGTAGCAGACAAGCAGAGAAAGAAACAAAGGTGATAAGGAGAGCATGCAAAGAACATATTGACAAAGAGAGCCAAACAGAGCAAACAGAGCAAACAAAGCATACTAAGCATATGAAAGGGAAAACAAGCATGTTATCAAACAAAAGCAGGTGTCCTATGAGGACAAATGTAGGTTTGGGTCGAGTCTCCATAGTTCCATTGGATTGGAGCATTGATGACATACAAACTTATGCATGAACATGTAGGCATGCTTGCAAAGATGCGAAGAAGTGAAGAAAGCCAAACGGGTGGCACCAAGCAAGCAAGGCAAGCTTATAAACATTGCATGAAGTAGAGACAGGTGTGAATCATGCACACCAACATCACAGGGATGCATCTCACAAGTGGTTACACCTCATTAGGCCACGGGGGGGATGGATGTAACCATACAAGAACAAGCCCATGGGGGGGCACAAAGCATGGCAAAACCTAGACCTAGAGAGGCTAACATAAACAGGAAGCATAGAAGCAAGCAAGCAAACATAGACATAGGGAAATGATCTAAACCCTTTGATATAGGCCTTGGTGTGTGGATGTAGGCCTAGACCACAGGATCTAGATCAACACCCCACCAATAAGGGCCAAAACACAAGAATGAGAGATATCAAGGGACAAAAGGGCTATAGAAGCACATGGCATAGCAATCAACATGTAGATCTAAGCACACAAGCATGGCATGGAGCACATAAACACATAGATCTAGGTATAGGCACGTAGATCTAAATATAAACATGTAGATCTAAGCATAAACATGGAAAAGAACACATAGGCATGTAGATCTAAGCATAAACCTGGCAAGGGGCCTAAAAGCATTTGGATCTAAGCACAAACATTAAATTTAGACATATCCTAGCCTAAAAAGGCTAAGCCAACAACATCAAAGCAATAAATCATGGCCAAAGTAAGGAAACATGTTACAGAAAACATAAAACATGCTAGGAAGTAAGAATATGCTAAGAAAAGCAATAAAGAGAAAGCTACAAAAAGCTATAAAAAGAAAAGTGTATGGATTGTAGCTAAAGAGCTACATCCACACCCCTAAACCTCAAATCGAAGGTATGGAACCAAGGAGAGGAAGATTGGATGCAAGAACACTACCTTTCAATTGTGATGAAAAAAGAAGAATCAAAGGTGTTTGGATGTGTTTAGGAGAGACATTAGATAGAAGAAAAAGAGAATCTGCCCTAGAAACTGCCCAAAATCTTCTTTTCTTTGCAAAATGAGGGGTCTAGAAGCTTTTATAGTGGAAAACTGACCCTTCAACTTCTAGCGCACCTGGCCGATGACCACACAAGGGCCGCCGGCCACCCTTACTGACATAAGCAGTTTTGGCCTTTTCTTGTCCCACTTTGGACATGTATTTGAAGGTCTTTCTAGATTCAGATTGAGCTGATCTTGGTGTCCCTAGAAAACTTTGGATGTCTATTTTCTAGAACTAAAAAAAATTGAATATTCAACATACGGATCAAAAGATATGGCATCAGGAAGCATGCTGATGTGCCTTACATGGTTTTCTGGATATCTCAACCGTTTTAACTTCGATTTCAACCCATGAAGTGTCGTTAGAATGGGAATTCGAAAATCTTCACAATGACAATGGTCCCCAACCCATTCTGATAGTCGGATCAAAATTAGGATTTCTGGTGCCCTCGAGAGTCAATGTCGGGTTAAATTTGGTTAAAGTTGACAAAAATCTTCGAGTGGCACAAGTTTGATATAAAAGCATGAAAAAGTTTTTTTTAGGAGGACTTTGACCTCATTTGAATTTCTGTCAACCTAGGGTCGACTAAGGGCATTTAGTCAATTTGACCTGAAATGGCACTTCAAGTGCCCGAATGGGTTACAGCACATCAATTTAGATGTTTTTGTGGCCTCTTGGATAGAAGATAACATTTTTAGAATTTTAGGAGTCTGGCACGCAAATCAAGGGTGGGCAAAATAAGCTATCTACCGCTGCCCCTTCTTTATCTAGTGCAATGAGAGGTGTCGGATAAAGAACGTAATTCTGCATTTTATTGCCCTAAAATTGCGTGTGGAAACTGCGCTATTCATGGATCGAGACCGACTTTACCTGATAAGGTTGCCCTGCTGCTTCAGACTTCTGCTCTGCGCTTGAGGTTAGTGTCTATCTTCTCTTTCTCTTTATTTTCTACAAATATGTTAGTAATAAATCAACTAGGAAAGCATGCTAGAATTTATTTCATTTTTTGGTATTTTTGAATATATGTTTTTTTGTTTTTTTTATTTATGCCATGAGAGTTGGAAAACATGATGATGATACAAATTTGAAATAGGAGTAGTTTTGAAAACATAGGATTAGACAACCACCACTGAATTTGAATCCTGTTGAGATTAGATGACCATTGCCGAATTTGAACCTCGAAATGATGGATAGGTGTGAGAGACCAGAAAAACTAGCTCTCAGAAAAGGGGTTAGACATTGGCACCTTCCCTTTTCAAGATTACTAGTTGCCACTTATTTTTTGTTGCAAAAAATAAGAAAAAAAAAATACATTTGATACATATTTGAATAATACAACCTCTCAATAATTTAAATGAATTACAATCTAGTAAAATGAAATATACATGGCTTTGTTTCCTAAATTAAAATCTAGTAAAAAATTACAAAGCTTTGTTTCCTAGATTACAATCTAAAAAAGGAAAATTACAAGGCTTCATTTCCTAGATTACAATCTAAAAACAAAGAAAAGACAATGCAATATCTATGAACCAAAATCTAAATTCGGGGGCTAGATTATAGAATGGGAAGGTGTTAGGCACCCATTCTGTCCAGACAAAGTCTGATGTTCTAGACTCTAAATGACCATTTATATACCCATTCAAATGATGCATGACATTACAATGACGTGTTGAAATTCTTAAATTTAAGATTAATTCATTCTTTAAGAATTCAAAATCTGCAATTTTTATTTAAGAAGAAACACAAAATTGGTCATATTTTACATTGAAGAAAACACTTTTTTTATTATAACAAAGTTCAGATCTGTATTTAATGAAAATACAGATAAGTTTTTATATGCTAAAAAAATTCCAAATCTAAATTTAATGGAAATACAAATTTGTTTTATTTAGAAAAAATTTAGATCTATATTTAATGAAAAATACAGATCTGTTTATGTATGCAAAAAAAAAAAAAATCTATATTTAATGAAAATACAAATTTCTTTTTATATGCAGAAAAATTCTAGATCAGTATTTAATGAAAATACAGATTTATTTTTATATGCAGAAAATTTCAGATTTGTATTTAATGAAGATACAGACTAGTTTTTATTTAGAAAAATTTCAGATCTATATTTAATGAAAATATAGACCAGTTTTTAATGTAGAAAAATTTCAGATCTAAATTTAATTAAAAAACAGAATAGTTTTTATTTAGAAAAAATTTCAGATCCGTATTTAATGAAAATACAAATCAGTTTTTATTTAGAAAAAATTTTGATTTGTATTTAATGAAAATATAGATCATTTTTTTTTATTTAGAAAAAATTTCAAATCTGTATTTAATGAAAATACAAACCATTTTTTTTATTTAGAAAAGTTTTTGATCTGTATTTAATGATGATGATGCACAAAAATTAGTAGGCTAGAATGCTTTGGACTACGATGATGGCTTTAGGACCTGAAAGGAAAGAAAAGACTATCAAGGGTAACCAGTGTAACCTGGCCAAGGACCGTCTGACGGTTAAGTTAGTTTTCTCTCTAGAACACAAGTATGTGAAACTGTGAATAATAGAACTTACCTCAAGTGAATGAGACTTGTTCCTTTTATAAAGAGTTAGAAGTGGGTCTACTTGTTCGGATCCACCACCATCATGGGTGATGTGTGTGGTTAATGGAGAAAAAGGAGAAAATGGGGTACGTGGAGCGGATTACGGGGAATCCTCTCCACGTTTTAGGAGTAGTGCATCATGGTTTGATTATATGGAACCTTTTGAGAAGTTCTCATAGAATTCATTAAGTGTCATCTGGTCGTCCATGCCCTTGCGTCATGGATGAGTATCTTAAGATTGGATGGTCTTGTTACCAATGGATGGGTACTATTCATGCACATGATGCCATTGTTGGGTTTTTCTCCTCTTATTGCTTTCTGGATGTGGTCAAGTCATGGACGACTACCTTGGATGAATTAACCTTAGATTGATCCCTATCAGTTGCCCCCTTGTCCATGTGTAGTCCATGCTATTGTTGGCTTGACACATGGTGGTTTTCCATTGGTTGAGGAGTTCTCCAGGTGGCATATCAGGCTAATCTGAAATTAAACACTTTAGATGTTGGCACGTGGTGCAATCCTAGGGGCTTGCTAGTTGCGTCATTTCGTTCTTCAAAAAATTGCTACGTGGCACATTCTAGTTGGCTCATATCGTTTCAGTGTCCCACCCTATTGACTATAAATAGTGCAATACCTCTCCTACCCTCTCATATTCCTCATATTTTCTTCTTTGACATCAGTAGTCGAGCACTTTGTCTAGGAGTTTCCTTCCATCTGTAGTCATCCTCGTTTAGAGCCAAGTATCCTCTTCTCCTCGTTTGTAGGCTTTTTTTAAAGTTCTTTTCAAAATGTCTGAGATTATAGTGTATTCGTCTAGCGATAAGGATGAAAGAGAAATAGACGAGTCTCACGATAAGAGTAATACTAGTGGTTGTGATAGTGAGAGCGATAATAGTTGTAGTAGTAGTAGTGGGGGGAATACCACATACGAGCAATACTCGTCTGGAGTCCCTGGGGTTCCTTTAGAGGTATTCCAGGAGGAAATGAGGATGAGGGCCACTCCTGGGTCGTCTGCTTGTCCGTCCACTAGTGCCTTTTCGTCCATCCCCTCCCTAAGTGAGGAGGAGGAAATTTTATACTGTTGTGCAGTGGGCCTTTCCTCTAAGATAGACGAGAATAAACTTACTTCTCTTAGGGGTTGGTATCAAATTCTAGACAATCTCAACACTCATCTAGCTGCACTTAGTGAGTAGTGTTGTACTCCTAACTCAGGGGTTGGTATATATAAGACCTACTTACTAAGTGGTCTTAGGTTACCTCTAAATGCCTTTGCTAGGGAGATTCTCTATAGGCTAGGCATAGATATAAACCAACTCCACCCTAATACATGGAGGCTCATCATATCCATGCATGTGTTATGGAAGGAAGTTTTTTATGGGAACCGTCCTCTTACTATGGACGAGTTCCTATAATGTTACAAACCTTCGAAGATAAGTCAATCCTTAGGTTTCTATCAATTTTCTGCCAGAGGTTCCAGCTGTAGGTTGGTTAAGTCCCTTCCCACATCTAATAGGAGGTGGAAGACGAAGTTTTTCTTCATTTCAGGGTTTTGGGCAAGGAACCCTATTGAGGTAGGGGGCATTCAAATTTAACTGGAATCTTGTGGACAACAATTTCGGTATCTAGTCCTAGCATATCTTGGTAAGACCAAGCAAAGATTTCCTTGAATTCATTCAACAGAGCTATGAGCTCATCCTTCATGTCTTTGGGAAAGTTTACCCTGATCTTGACCGGTTTTTCTGTCTCACCTTCATCAGCTAGGTTTATCACTTCTGTCTCTTCTATATTGGGCTTAGACCCTTTGCTCTCTCTGTTCAAAGCTTCTAAGATGTCTCGAGGTAAGTTCGGGACCTCTTCCATTCCTTCAACATCATGATCCAACTCTATTGTGTTATTCACATCATCCACACCCTCATAATGGTAAAGGGAAGATGTACCCACTTGGGAATCAGAATAAATCCTATAGAGCAGAACATATACAGAGAAACATAAGATAATTTGCACACACATATTCATAGGAAAGAAAATAAAGAGAAATGCAAGAATTTCTTGAATAATACACTGAATATTTCATTAATGGATTACGGGTAGGGGGAAACAAAGTTCATGCTTGATAATGATAAAAGGGAAATGCTTTTTTTTTTCTTTTTTCTTTTTTCTTTTTTGTTCCTAGGAAAAAAAAACTGGGGAAATGAACAAGGAATACAAATAAAGTAAGAAAAATAATATAATCATGCAAAACAAACTAGATATGCTATTCCAACCCTCTCATGTGATCGAGAGGCCCAATCACTTGATGATGGAATACTCCTTACTCAGCCGATGCAACCACAAAGCAAGGCTCGATGGTCCAAAGGCTTGCTGTCTCGCCTAGCATCCTTGGTCAGATAGTAAAAGTCAGATTATCTTCGAGAGATATGATAGTGTTCACGGAGAACTCTTCAAGACAGAGCCGAATAATGCAAGCCATATTAGGCTCTTCATCTTCCAATTCTTTGAAAGGTTCTAGCATAATGACCTCGGCCGAACCTGGAAAAGTGGTTCTGATATAGGGAATAGACATCCCTGAAGTGGGGCACTCCTTTTCTTGCCTCTAGAAGCTTGAAAGAGTTTTTTATGAGTGGGTTCATACCTCAAACCGAATCTTCCTTTGTTACCTGAGAGTTCAATGAGAGCAAGGCTCCCACACCCTACGGCTCCGAGGCCTTAGCCTAGTTGGTACCTAAACTTGAGCATTTCCTTTGCGGCCATTAAAACTACTACGGGCTAGCCGGACTTAGGCTCTAAAGCATTGTGAATCATGGAAACTAGCTCGAAGCTATGGAAAGACACTTCCAGAAAAGCATAACATCGATGTAGGGAATAGATGTCTCCTAGAAGATGGTCTTAGACTTTTCAGCCATAATGGTGATTAACTGATTCTCGAAGATGAACACGAGTCTCCGATGGAGGGTAGACACGACTGCACCTACTATATGCAACCAGGGCCTTCCTAAAAGCAGATTGTAAAGAGAGTCCACTTTGATCACTTGGAAGTTAACCATGAAGGATCTCGGGCCGATCTCAATCATTAGCTCGATTTCACCTTGCAATTCGCAAAGTGTTCCATCAAAGGCTCTGATGATCATAGTGCTATGCTTAATAAGAGATATCTATTTTCAGGCGCTCAAGAGTGGCCATCGGGCAGACATTTAGGGTTGATCCCTTGTTGATTAACACCCTTACGACAATTATGTCTTCACACTTGAATACGATATGCATGGTCAAGGTATGATCTTTACCTTCTGGAGGCAACTCATCATCTGAAAAGGAGACTTGTTTGGTGGCTAACACCAATGATACCATACCCTCGAAGGAGGAGTCTATAATACCAGTAGGAACATGCGTTTCCTTCAACACCTTCAGTAGAGCTTCACGATGGACCTCGGAAGATAGCAACAAGGATAAAATAGAAATTTGATCTGGAGATTTTTTTCAACTGCTGTATCACACTATAATCGGCCTTTCAGATGGTTTTCAAGAATTCCTCAGCTTCTTCAATGTTGACCCTATTCCTGACTAGCTCGGCTGTGCTTTTGCCAATCTCTTTCCTCCTTTTTTCTAATTCCTCGGGAGTATAACATCGACCACTCTTGGTGTGTTTGGATAGGCCTGAAGAGATATTAGAGAAAACCTCTTCCTCTCCAGTTCGGGTGGAGATCAAAGAAACATTGTACTTCCATGGGACATGATGGCTATCTTTGTAAGGGAAAGGCTTCGGCATGCAGATGTCCACGCCTTCTTGAGTTTGTATATTTGGCACTAGGGAGAACATCTTTGGATTGATGATGACTGGGCTGGACCGAGCAACCTTTAAAGCTTTTAGGTCAGGAGCTCCAGAGATTCCTTGGATAGACCTTGTCAAAACTAAAGGATTGAAACCTCAAATGGCGGGGACGACAGGGGTTCCATTCTAGATAAATTCTGGAGATGGCTTTGCGACTGCAAGCAATGTTAAGATTAAAGGAATGAAACCTTCGATGGCAGGTATGTTTTGTCCTTTCTTTAGAGCTGGTGTCCCTGAATCCACAGGTGATTCTATAATCTCTTCAATAACAACCGAAGTTGAAGGAGCTAAAAGAATCTTACACAGGCTTTCTCGCAAGTATTTGTCTCAATCTTTCTTTGATCCTATTGTCATAGTGTTGTGGCTAGTTCCCGGTTAGGTACTTGGAAGGCATAGGCACTCGACCTCTCTTTCGATCTAGATGATACCACAATGGCTAGAATCTGAACTTGTGCTCGGAGTACTCTACAATCGAATAGGGCATGTCAGTCCCCACTGCCACAGAATAAGCAGACTTCCCAACCAAAACCTGGAGCTTCTATGTTCTCGAGAACAATGTGACTTTCCTGGGCTAGGGCCCGCAGCATGGCTTTCTAAGGGAATGAAGGGGATGAGAAATCTGGAACCCTCTTTTTTATGGAAATAGCATTCACATGCACTTCCTAATGATGAGGCAAGGGGTTAGTGATGACATTTGGCCCGGCCATGTTGTCAAATTGCATTAGCTTGTTGCCAATGAGGTCTTGGATTTGATGCCTCAACTATGTACACTCTTCTAAGGAATGCCTTTTAGCTCCAAAATGGTGTTCACATTTCTTGGATGGGTCAAAACTGAGTAGAGGAGGACCGTCTTTGGGTTTTGCAAATATTGGAGTCACTAGCTTCTTCTCCAATAGATAAGCATAGAGCTCTACCATGGGCATTAGTAGCGAAGAGAATTTTTAGGTTTCCCCTCTAGGATAGCGAGGTTGATCTAGCTTTCCCCTTTAGTTAAATGCTCGAGGAAACACCTGGGCTAGCTAAACCTGTTGCTAATAGGGTCAAGCAGTCGGAGCTGTATAAGTAGAAGTGACACCCTAAGGCCTTTTAGGCGATTTATTACTCACATGAACATCGGATTCTTTCCCTTTGCAGCTAGTTGCCTTCTTCACTTGTTATTCTATCATAGAATTCAGAGCCTCAGGATTGACTATATTCTTTTCTAATACCCTCATCAATATGCTCCCCCAATGGGAATGAGGCTTGCAAAGTGAGTGACTTGGACACTTATCATCTTCTCATAGTAAAGAGGCTTAAGGTTGTCAACCATTTGATCATCTCTTCTTCCATCATGGGAGGAAACACTTGTATGGCTAGCTCACACCACCTTTGAGCATACTCACGAAAAGATTCCCCACTCTTCTTTTCTATCCTCTGAAGAACTATGTGGTTGGGAGCTATCTCAGTATTGAATCGGTAATACTCCAAGAATGCATTGGCCATCTTTCTCCAACTAGAGGTCTTTTCCAATCTCACATACCATATGGCTGCATGGATAGTCAAGCTATCAGGGAAACTCTGGCAGAGTAAAGGATGATTTTCTCCATAGGGTGCCATCTTCCTACAAAACATGCGCAGAGGCATGCAGGGATCTCCAATGACATCATACTTGACAAACTCGAGTGCCTTGAACTTGGGAGGCATAACGACCTGGGGGAAATTGGTTAGACTATCTAGATCGACATTTCCTCAGTGCTAAAGCCCTCTATGATATGGATTTTCTCAGTTAGGGTCTCCACTTGACTTTTGACCTAACCATAACCAGACTCTGAGGTCTTATCCTTAGAAGGATCTACTTCTTGGTTATTCCCTTGTGAGGTGAATGGTGGGGTGGTGTGGTGTGGCCCTAATTCAAATCTAGCCATGGCCGATTCTCATTTTCAAAATGGGGCGAAAAACCCTTTAGGGTGGGACCAGATGATTCTCGGTTCCCTCCTACAACTAGCTATTGCATCATACGTGCCATTTCAACCATCTGCTCTTTCTGGAGAGTGATCTCATGAGTGTTTTCCTTGATGGGGGAAGGAACACTAGTAGACATCTCTTTAACACGAGACCTAGCGATGATAGGATCATGGTGTGATAGTAACTTGGACCGTCTCCTTTGAGCAATCTTTTCTCTTTAGGATTCTAGAAAGGAAAAGAATGGGATTGGAGATAAATGAGGCACATTTGAAAATTTGACAATGTGAAAACACAAAACGAACACGAAGTTAGTTTTGGTTCTTGCTTATTTAAAATGCACTTATCATTTTCGAATATTGGCTTGGACCCTTGATCGGGTATTTATCATAGTGAGTTTCTATAGTGATGCTAAATTAATGTACGAGCTTGGCAAGTAATCGGAACTTTTATATCATGCTTGAAATTGTGGGATGGACCCTTCTCTTTTGATTACATGGAAAAATAATGCTTTTACAAAGTATGACTTTTCACAATGCCCTAAGATCATTTACGACACAAGGAAATTCAAATTTACAATGAAAAGGCTTCATTCTAGATGGTCTGGCCTTCTCGGAGAAGATCTTGAACTTTTGGCAATGTCCTCCTTGGTGCGGAGTTCTAGCTACTTGCCACAAATTTTATTTATACACATTTACATGATGGAGCCATGACTGTATACATGCATGCCCTTGTAAGGTTGGAAACCCTTAGGGATTGGGTAAGATCTAATGTGTAAGCAATGAGGTTACTTTTCCCTAAGGGTTAATCACAAATGCTGTGTAAACAGGATGGATAGAACTTGGAGTAGAGCACAACTCTTTGATTCAAGCAAAAAGGTGAACCTGCAAATGAAAACTGGACACTTTCCCCTTGACTCCTTTTGAAAGCAATCCTAAGAAGGATATCCTACCCTAGGCTAGGATGTTTACTTGGATTTGGCTCTTCCTAGTCCTCACGGGTTTGACATAGTTTAGGCCAACTATATGAGACACAGCTTAACTAGTAAGTTGGTCCTATTCTTAGAGGGGATCTCTATCATCTAATCCTTCCCTTCATAGAAATTATGGGATAGAACGGATCAAGGGAGCCTTTTCAGCTACTCTTGTCCACCCATGGACCCAAAAGTGCCTACAAATCGAGGCCTAGTAACTATCTATGGTTTGCGCGTCAGGTGGTAACCTTAAAGTGCTAAGCCCGAGTTCGACTCAAAATAAGGGGTGATGTCATGCATCTTGAAATGAAAGGGGAAAGACTTTCCGAAAACAACAAATATATGCATAGATAAAGGTGTAGCAGAAATTAAATATTACTACCCTAGGTTCGCACATGTGAATGAAAGTTGTAAAGCATGCTTTAGGAAAGCAGTAAAGCCTTACACATATGAAAATACCTCAAAGCCAGTTTTTGGAAAACCATTTGAAAAACATTTTTGGAAAGTATTTTTGAGTTTTGAAAATAGTTTACCAAGAAATAGAAAAAGCATTTTTCAAAAAGGAAAGTCCCGAAGGCTAATGTCAATTTCAATATTTTTTGAAAGCCAATGTCCAATGATTAGGATCTTATCAAAAGCTCTAAAGGCTAAACTCTCTAAGTGTCCCCAGTGGAGTCGCTAGTCTGTCGATGCCTTACAGCTGCTTAACCACCTATCACAACGACCCTCACGTGCCTTCTCTATATCTCGGTGTGAGAATATATGATGGTATGGAGGTGTGTCATACCTCAGGTGCGTGATTGGAATCTGAGTCAATTTTAAGGAAATTACCAATGGTAAGTGAAATCTCCACCAATCATTGGGTTTTTCTAAGGTGTGATTGGTCACCTAATTCTATTTGATTTTATTACCAATCCTGGGTTAAGAAAAAATGCATTTTTCCTAATCTAATATGAATGGGCAAAAATCTTGATTCTTGAGTTTGAAAGTCTGGTTACGTGTGGGGAAGGTGTTAGGCACCCCACAACGCCTGTCTATAGACAGTCCTTTATTTTGGTAAAATCATAATTTAAGGACATTGGTAGTTGAAAATGACTTATTGGCATTAGCTTTTGGGGCTTTAAACGTATTGGGCTTTGAGGTTTGGTTTCGGAATGGGTGTGGTCTCAATCGATGCATCCCAAGTGCGTTTGGAATCATTGCCGAATTTCCACGACGAAAATTTGGTAGCATTTCGCATTATTTTTGTGGCAGAAATCTAACAGCGCTTCACTCAGATGTGTCATAGTAGATAAAATGCTATTTTCAACAAGTTCTTGATGTGAGATTACAGCAATGGGGATGCCCCATTTTCGTAACGAAAATCCAGCAAAGTTTCGCATTTGGTGTGCTATGGCACACCAGCAAGGTTTCATGCCTGTGTGTACGACGCGTATCGACATGCTCGTACTGTGCCAAGCCAAAGCCCTTTAAAGCATCAAGCATGTTGATGCATGTTGCGTATATGGTGACATGGATCAAGACAATCACACCGCGATGATCGGGCACATAATATAGCATGAATATGCACCTATAGCAATGGCCTTGAGCGTATACCCACACTATAAGGTCAAGAGCACTTGTGATCAGTAAAGGTCACTCGCATAACCACGAAAGTCCATGACACAAAATGCACAATCACCCACACACATATATACATACATCATGCACAATGCTATCACACAGAGACGAAAAGTAAAATGAACATTGCCAACGTTCCAAGGGTATGGCCCAGCAAAGTACAGGAAATGTAAAACAAACATTGCCATACCTAGGGAACGCAGCCCAAGCAAGGAGTAGGAAAATAAAAAGGGGTACATGGAGGGGGACCCTAATACACGCCCTAGAGAAGAGGCTTAGAGAGAGAGAGAGAAAACTGCTTAGGAGGGGCTAGGCTCCCTAATCTACTGAACATTGCCCTTTGTAGGCTTGCATCCTTGCCCTTTTTGCTTGTGCCTAGGAGGTCGCGACCTTGCTCCATCCATGCTTCATTTGTGTACATGCAAAGACAAAAGAAACATGACAACATACAAGCAAAGAAAGAAACAAAGGAGATATGGAGAGCATGCAAAGAAAACACTAACAAAGAGAGCCAAACGGGGGAAAACAAAGCATACTAAGCATATGAAAAGGTAAAATGCATTTTATCAAACAAAAGAGGGTGTCCTAGGAGGATAAATATAGGTTTGGATTGAGTGTCCATAGTTCCATTGGATTGGAGTATGGACGACACACAGACTTATGCATGAACATGTAGACAAGCATGCAAAGATGCGAAGAAGCAAAGAAAGCTAAACGGGTGGCACCAAGCAAGCAAGGCAAGCATGTAAACATTGCACGGAGCAGAGAATGGAGTGAATCAAGCACACCAACATCACAGGGATGCATCTCACAAGTGGTTACACCTCATTAGGGCATAAGGGGGATGGATGTAACCACACAAGAGCAAGACCACCGGGGGGGGGGGGGGGGCACAAAGCATGGCAAAGCCTAGAGCTAGAGAGGCTAACATAGACAAGAAGTATAGAAGCAAGCAAGAAAAAGATAGACATATAGGGAAATGATCCACCTTTAATATAAGCCTAGTTGTGAGGATGTAGGCCTAGACCACATGATCTAGATCTACAACCCACCAATAACGGCTAAAAAACAAGAAAGAGAGATATCAAGGGACAAAAATGCTATAGAAGCACATGGCATAGTGTCATGCCCGAACCGAAGTAAAAGCTAGGCACATGACAACAGCCACACACTTATAAAGTTTACAGCCTACAAGTGTGTAAGGCCCTCCTAATAATTAAAGAATTATCCTCAAAGAAAAATTTCATCAATAAATTTAAAAATGTCCTCAATAATGCAATTCTCAAAAGATCTCCAAATAATAATCTTCCAACATCAAAATAAAGAATAAACTAAATCCTTTAATCTAAAAGTCTACACAAATGGTAATCTTAAACATAAAAGTTCAAATCTTATTCCATTGATTTCCTAAACTTCACTCATGCACACATCCCAACGGAAGCCCAAACATATGCTACTCTTCTTGATCAAAATTTGAAAGGAGAAAGAGGGGGGGGAAGTTGATAACTCAATAAGTAACCAAAATCCTAATAAGTTCTATCAAGCAATAGATCTGTAAAGTATAAGATGTAGTATGTGTTTTCAAAAGTTATAATATACTATGAGTTTTCAAAATAACTGAAGAAGTTTCATAGTCTTAAAATAATAAGTTACACATAGATCACATACTTTAATCTTACAAATATATTATAGATGGTTTAGAAAATAGTCAGTTTTCCATATATCAAAAGTTATAACTTACAATAGGTTCCAAAACACATAAGCAGTTTTAGTGACTCAAAATAGTTCAACTACTCAAACATTGCCAAAATCACATATGTAGTTTTAAGGACTCAAAATAGTTCAAATATTCAAACGTAATTCATATTCTTAACAATCTTATGACTATGGTCACGCTATATCCCCGTTGTTAGGACATATGTGGTTCACTTGTTAGGAACATATGTCAATATTTTATGTAGTTGGCTAATCCTTTGACAAAACGCACTTTACTTGTAATTGGGTAGATCTAGGATGTGTTTAATACTTCAAGAAACATGTTGTTCAAGTCTAGTATTAAAGTCATGAAGATTGGACCAAGAAACAAGTGAAGAAAAGTTGTTCATTAAAGCTGAATAGATAGCTCGACACCTGCGGACAGATATCCCGACAGCTGCTCGACACCTCTCGACAGCTGACTATCTATCGAGATCTTAAGGTGTTTTCTTATCGCAATCTCGACACCTTCTCGACAGCTGGTGGATCGATCGAGAAAGCTCCTGTCCCCTCGACAGCGTCTCAACACCTCCTCGACATCTAGCTATCTATCGAGGTTTAAAGCTCGACACCTCTCGATCGATCGAGGTATCTATCGAGGTTACGAAAATTAGAATTTTCAGATCTGATTTTTGGGCCAGGCTTTTGTATTTGTGTAGGGTTTCTTTTCTCACAACCCTAGACCTATATAAGACTTATTTTAGAGGTCGTCACATGAGAAAATACAAGGAGAACATATGCAAAAGGTGACCGATGCCTTATTCTCTCTGAAAGAAGTTACTGTGTCTTTGCGCCTTAGGGTTTTGTAACCAAGTGCTTCTTGATCTTCATTGTTGATGAAGTGAAGAACTTTGCAGCCAACATTCTTCTTCCTCAAATTGGTGAGTGAGTCACGTACTAGGATTCATGCAAAGGAGTTAGTCGCATATTGGGATCCGTGCAACATCAAAGGGTGGCGTTCATATATTGAAGAGTTCAGAGGTTCTGAAGCGGTAGAAGGTTTCTGCTGTGAGTTCATCTACAGGGATTGTAGAGTCTAGGGACAAAGGTTTTGTACTAGATTTGAAACTTCTCTTTACCATAGTGAATTACTTTTCGGGAAGGTTTCCCTCCAGGTTTTTTATTGTGAAACTGGTTGGTTTCATTGGTTTTCCTGGGTCATTATATCTTGTCTTATTTATTATTTCCGCTATATGATTTTGACATGATATTGATGTTTGTTTGTTTTAACAAGTTTGATTTATAATAAATCTAATTAATAACTTGGGTTTAAAACTTGTTAATTCTATCAACCGGGGTCTAAATTTCCTAACAAGTGGTATCAGAGTGGGTTCACTCTGATTGGATTAATTTCTTGAGTGCGATCCATTGACCCTTGTTGTCATGGATAGAGGACAACTTTATTTATACCTCCTTTATTTGATGGAACTAATAATGTGTACTGGAAAGTTCGTATGAAAGTTTTTTTGCAGGCTCCAGGTGAACAGGTATGGCAAGCTGTTGAAATTGGCTAGATTAAGCCAAAGGAAGCGCCCGTGGATTAGGATGAAGAAACAATCAAAGCGGCAAATTTCAACAGTAGGGCCTTGAATGCTTTGTTTTGTGGGGTAACCAATGAGGAATTCAAGAAAATATCATCCACGGAAGTTGCCAAGGAAGCATGGACCATTCTTAAGACCACCTATGAAGGTACCAAGGAAGTAAAGACTATGAAGCTTCAAAGACTCACTAGCAGTTTTGAAGAAATAAGGATGGAGGAGGATGAGACCTTTGATGAGTTCTATGCTAAACTCAAGGATATTGTGAATTCTGCTTTCAATCTTAGAGAACGTATTGCACAATCCAAATTTGTTAGAAAAATCCTTAGGTCCTTACCTAAAAGATTCCATGCCAAGATCACTGCCATTGAAGAAGCAAAGGACATTGATCAAATTCCTTTGATTGTAGGGAACCTTCAAACCTATGAGATGGGATTAGGCTTAATGGGAAAAGGTGGAAATAGTAAAAACTTGGCTCTTAAAGGTATAGAGGAAGAGATTGAGGACTCTGAAAGTGAAGATGAAGATGAAAGTGAAGATGAGGATGAGGATCTAACTTTCATAACTGATGAGATTATCAAGCTTCTTCAGTTTAGGAAAAAGGATAAAGGCAAACCTCCTAGAAAATTTAAATCCTCTAGGAAATGCAAGAATGAGAAACCCCTTATTCAATGCCATGAGTGCAAAGGTTTTGGTCATATGAGAATAAAAAGTCTAAACTACCTCATGAAGGAAAAGACCAATGAGTCAAAAGATAAAGGGTTGGTTGCTACCTGGAGTGATACTGAGGATGACTCTTCTAATGAGTTTGTGGATGAATGTCGTCACGTTATGGTCTTTACTGCCTCAACCGATAAGGTGATTGTAGAGAGTGCTAGTGACAGTGAGGATTCTTCTGATGATGAAGTACCCAAGAAGATGACCCTTCAAAAAGCCTATGATAAGCTATGCACTGAATTCATAAAATCTGAGAAGACTTCTTATCTTTGTAGAGAAGAGCTTAATGAGGTAAAAACTGAGAAAGTTGATCTATTAGTTAAGTTAGATGAGACTACAAGGTTAGTTGAGACTCTTATTGTGGAGAACACCTCATTAGAAGAGAAGGTCAAGAATCTTGAGGTTGAGCTTAGTCAAGCTAGAACTCAAATAGAGAGGATGTCTAGTGCAAAGCTTGATGAGGTATTAAGTGCTCAAAAGCCTAGTTCTGATAAAACTGGCTTAGGATATGCTGTTTCCTCCAGCCCCTCCTCTTCCACGGCTTCTGGATCAAGGGCTGTCTTTATGGTCCAATCTGAGAAAGGTAATAAAGGTATGAAATCTAAATCCTTTGTTAGACCTCATGTTTGTCACCATTGTGGTGTTTCTGGACACATTCGTCCTAATTGTTTTAAGTTGTATCCTCATAAGCAATTGTCCAAACGGTCATAGATTTCCTCTCAAGGACCTACACCTTTGTTTAGAGAGTTATTAAAAGCTTTGAGCTTTCTAACTCAATTTCAGGAGAATTCCAATTCTTCTATGTCCTTTAGTAGTCAAACTAGGACACGTGCCTTTTCATCTTCACAGCCAAAGACTCATGCTGTGTGGGTGAGAAAGGAGCCTAAGACTTAATTATCTTTTCTATTTGTCATCTGCTTTGATTCTTTCTATCTAAAGTAAGACTTTTTTTTGCTTGATTTCTTATCAGTTTTTGGAATAATGCTTTCATGCATCTGCATTTTTTTTTCATGCCTTCATGTATATGCATCTTTCTTTCATGCTTTCATGTTGTTTGTCTGTTTTTGTTTGGTTATTTAGTTTTTATTTTGTTTTGTTTTCAAAATAAAAATAAAAAGGAAAAATCAGAAAAATACAAAAACAGTATGTGTTTGTGTATATTGGTACTTGTGTACCTTGGATGGCCATTGAAACAAAGTTTTCTAAACTTTGTATCTTTTGTAGCTTAGATGAGCATCTCTATGCACAACTAAGTAAGTGAGCTTTGTGGCTCTTGTTTGTGATGAGTAAGATTAAGTCATCTCTTGAACTTAACACTCGTATCACTCTTTTTGACGGGTAGGACTAGAAAATCCTAAGAGAAAGGCATAAATGACCATCTCACCACTGTTGCCCACCAATCATAATATGACACCTGTATGCTTCGGCATAGCAAAAGTATAGTGTCATAAACACCTGTATGCTTTGGCATAGCAAAAGTGCAGTGTCAAAGACATTCGTATGCTTCGGCATAGCAAAAGTGTAATGTCTATGCTTAACATGTTGGGTATTTCTTTTCTTTCTTCTATATGCCCATGCATGATATGCTAAATAAAAGAAAATATGCAAAGAAAATAAAAAGCAAAAAGATCAAAAATGCTTTAAATATGATTGCAAGCATGTTTTCTAGGAGATGTGGGAGCTATAGGATGTACCTCGAAGGTGATAGTCCCCATCAAACAGTTATGATTGTGTGTGAGTTAAAGTGAATTTCTCATATCTCAAATCGTCATAACATGTATACACTTATGCAACCTTGCGATGTTTTTTCACACACAACACGCAATATTCTTTGCTACTCTTGATACATGTGCAGGTACAATGTGATTTGGCCATCACAAGGTTTTACATGTGTTAATGTATGCTCACTAAACTGTCTTGACTTGTTTTTGAAATATAAAATTGGTTAGACTTGTTTAGTGTGTGTGTGTGTTTTGGGATTTATGTGCTTAACATTTTTCTTGTTGAGAGATTTGTTTTTTCACATGTTTTGCATCCTTCTATTAACTTGTCATCCATAGCATCTTGTTTCATTACATTCATGCATTTATATGGATTTCTTTGTGCCTTCTTGATCATCCTTGATCATCTTTATGTTTCTCGGGTAAAGCTTTCTAGCTTCTTGTACCCTTTGTCAATCATGACAAAAAGGGGGAGAAATTGTGGAGACTTTGTGGTTTCTGTTGAAGATTCTACATGTTAAGGGGAGAAATACATTCCTTTGTAAGGGGGAGTTGTGTTTCATCTTGTTAGGGGGAGTGCTTACTTCCTTCTTCTTGTACCTTGAGTCTTGTGACCATGTTTACATACATTGAACTTATCTTCTTTATATGTTGATGTATGTCTTCTTCACCTACCTCTACATGTGTTGTTTCTTTTCTATCTTTATACACATGTTTCGTTTACTTGTATGCAATCTATTATTTCTGTTTCACACTAAGATGCCTTGATGAATTTTGTTTAAAGTGTTTCAGAAATACAAGTTGTCAAAGTCTACTTGCCATAAACTCTCTTCTTGCAAAGTTTTTCAAGAGTTTGTGTTAGGATAAATTTTATTGTATTCAACAAGTGAATATGAGTTAAGTGATTTATGACTTCTCTCATATGTTCATTTGTTTGTTATGGTTTTGTCACGGATTGCCAAAGGGGGAGATTGTTAGGACATATGTGGTTCACTTCTTAGGAACATATGTCAATATTTTATGTAGTTGGCTAATCTGTTGACAAAACGCATTTTACTTATAATTGGGTAGATCTAGGATGTGTTTAATACTTCAAGAAACATGTTGTTCAAGTCTAGTATTAAAGCCATGAAGATTGGGCCAAGAAACAATTGAAGAAAAGCTGTTCATTAAAGTTGGACAGATAGCTCGACACCTGCGGATAGATATCCCGACAGCTACTCAACACCTCTCGACAGCTGGCTATCTATCAAGATCTTAAGGTGTTTTCTTATCGCAATCTCGACACCTTCTCGACAGCTGATGGATCGATCGAGAAAGCTCTTGTCCCATTGACAGTTTCTTGACACCTCCTCGACATCTAGCTATCTATCGAGGTTTAAAACTCGACACCTCCCGATCGATCGAGGTATCTATCGAGGCTACGAAAATCAGAATTTTCAGATCTAATTTTTAGGCCAGGCTTTTGTATTTGTGTAGGGTTTCTTTTCTCACAACCCTATACCTATATAAGGCTTATTTTGGAGGCCCTCACATGAGAAAATACAAGGAGAACATATGCAAAAGGTGACCGATGCCTTATTCTCTCTGAAAGAAGTTACTGCGTCTTTGCGCCTTAGGGTTTTGTAACCAAGTGCTTCTTGATCTTCATTGTTGATGAAGTGAAGAACTTTGCAGCCAACATTTTTCTTCCTCAAGTTGGTGAGTGAGTCACATACTAGGATTCGTGCAAAGGAGTTAGTCACGTATTGGGATCCATGCAACATGAAAGGGTGGCATTCATATATTGAAGAGTTCAGAGGTTCTGAAGCGGTAGAAGGTTTCTACTGTGAGTTCATCTACGGGGATTGTAGAGTCTAGGGACAAAGGTTTTGTACTAGATCTGAAACTTCTCTTTACTATAGTGGATTGCTTTTCGAGAAGGTTTCCCCCCAGGTTTTTTACTGTGAAACTAGTTGGTTTCATTGGTTTTCCTAGGTCATCATATCTTGTCTTATGTATTATTTCCGCTGCATGATTTTGACATGATATTGATGTTTGTTTGTTTTAACAAGTTTGATTCATAATAAATCTAATTAACAACTTGGGTTTAAAACTTGTTAATTCTATCAACCGGGGTCTAAATTTCCTAACACCTGTGACTGGGTATCAGAGTACCAATGAATAACCCCCATTGGTTTGGGTATTAGAATACCAATGAATAACCCCCATTGGATGGGTATCAGAGTACCAATGAATAATCCCCATTGGCTGGGTATCAGAGTACCAATGAATAACCCCTATTGGTTTAGGTATCAAATTACCAATGAATAACCCTCATTGGCTGGGTATTAGAATCAATTTATAGTCAGATTGTCCATAATCGTATATATGAAATCATAGTTTCTAACAAAATATATCTTATTCAAGCATGTATATAAAAATCATATACTCAGTATTAAAATATATTTGTAATAATCCTTTACTTGGAATCAGTAGTATTGAAATAAAAATTCTAACAATTATAAACAATTTTTAGTAGTTAAAAATGCATTAATATAAGCAAAATAAAACCCAATTAGGATAAGGTTACTTACCTCAGCTAGCTCACCACAAAGAACTTCTCCCTAACACTATCTCTAAAATCCTTAGATATCACCTAACAATTTTAAAGCATCATTTACTCAATGATCAAATAATAAGAATAACTTGCAAGTTACTTGACCAGAAGAGAAACTTCTAAATTACCCAATAATTTCTCACGATTAACTCTCCTACGGTTTCTCTATGGCTATATTCCACATTCTATCATTTGTATTAACTCTGTTTAAAATTTGTTTCACACAAAAATCCCAAGCACTGTGTAATATAAGACTCCTCACATGATTATTTAGGCTAAAAAGTTAAAGCATTCATAAGGACTGAATACTCTGTAAAGCTGAGTACAATCTCTAACAAAAAGCCTCTGTCTCTTGTCTCCATAGACTCTAAAGTCTAATAGGCATTGCACTAATGATGGTCTAACCAATAGTCCACTGTTTCTTATAATAAATATTCACAAAAGAGTAATATGCGCCCAAAGAAACTCCATGCCCAACAAAGCACCAGAATTAAAGATATTATAGAGAAAGACGTGCAGTGAAAAAGGGATTTTATAGCCCAATTCCAACCCTTCTCTATTTACACTTATGTCGTAAAACCCATAGAAATTTTTAGATAATTCTGCTACTGGCCAAAACTACCAACATAAAATATACTCTAATTCCAAGTAAAGCTTAGATTTGACAAGAAAGAGATTTATAGGCTCTTACCTCAATTGTGCAGTCAAACCTTCTCTACTTGAGTATTTTGGGTAGTCTCCTCTCTCAAAAATTTTGTCATTATACGCGGACTTAAATTAGACTATATATATCTAGGGTTGCAACCTTATTTTCAAAAAACCCCCTTAGAAATAATTATAAAAATTGACCCTATAAACAAATTTTCTTAAATACCCCTCCTTTTAATTCCTCTTCTTCTTTTTTTCCCTGGTATTACACATAGCAACCAACATGTAGATCTAAGCACACAAGCATGGCATGGAGCACATAAACACGTAGATCTAGGCATAGGCACACAGATCTAAACATAAAGATATAGGTCTAAGCATAAACATGGCAAATAATACATAGGCATGTAGATCTAAGCATAAATATGGCAAGGAGCCTAAAAGCATGTGGATCTAAGCACAAACATTAAATTTAGATATATCCTAGCCCTAGAAGGCTAAGCCAACAACATCAAAGCAAGGAAACATGCTAGAGAAAACATTAAACATGCTAGGAAGCAAGAACATGCTAGAAAAAGAAATAAAGCATATTATTGAACAAGAAAAAGCTATAAAAAGAAAAGGGTGTGGATTGTAGCTAAATAGTTGCATCCACACCCCTAAACCTTAAATCCAAGGTATGGAACCAAGGAGAGGAATATTGGGTACAAGAATACTACCTTGTAATTATGGTGAAAAGAGAAGAATCAAAGATGTTTGGATGTGTTTAGGAGAGAAATTAGAGAAAGGAGAGAGAGAATTTGTCTTGGAAACTGCCAAAAGTCTTCTTTTCTTTGCAAAATGAGGGCTCTAGAAGCTTTTATAGTGGAAAACTGACCCTTCAACTTCCGACGCACCTTGTATGGCCATCGGCCGCCCCTACTAACATCAGAAATTCTGACCTTTTCTAGTCCCACTTCAGACGCATATTTGAAAGTCTTCACAGACACAAATTGAGCTGATCTTGATGTCCCTTAAAAGCTCTAGATTTCTAGTTTCCAGAACACTAAAGAAATTGAAAATCCGATGGTCGGATCAAAAGTTATGGCCTTGGGATTCGTACTGACGCACTTTGCACAGTTTTCTAGATATCTCAACCGTTTTAATTTCGATTTCACCCCATGAATAGTCGTTGGAAAGGGAATTTGATAATCTTCATAATGGCACTGGTCCTAAACCGTTCTAATGGTCAAATAAAAATTAGGGTTTCTAGTGCCCCTAAGAGTCAACGTTGGGTTAAAATTGGTTAAACTTGACAAAAATCTCTGAGTGGTTCGGGTTTGATGTAAAAGCATGAAAAAGGTTGTTATGGGAGGACTTTGACCTCGTTTGATTTTTGGTCAACCCAGGGTTGACCAGGGGCATTTTGGTCAATTTGACTTGAAATGGCACTTCGAGTGCTCCGATGCCCGAATGTATTATGTCACATCAATCTAGATGTTTCCGCAGCCCCTTGGAGAAAAGATAACATTTTTGGAATTTTCGAGGTCTGACACGCAAATTGAGGGCAGACAAATTACAGTATCTACACTCTCCTCCCCAAGGTCGACACCAATCTAGACCTAAATTCAGAAACAACCAAGAGGACAAAGAACATAAGATAAGATAAGATATAAGATAAAAAATAAAAAATAAAAAAAAAATAAAAAAAAATTGGAAATATACTGGGCCGTTCCAAGGAACATTCGGAGTATATTCAGGCTAGTCTAAGTTCACAAAACTGTAAGACCTATCAGGATTTATTATCTCATATTGCCATGCCGAAAAATTGGGATATGTTTCTGCAAAAGAAGTATGAGAACCACCAACATTGCTAGGCAGAGGACTTCTAGCTCCATGGGACGAAGCCTAAAGATGAAACATTCAAACACTTTCACAAATGACAAAAATGGTAAAGAGGATGCAAATTATGATGCAAATTAATTTGGGAAAAAAAGAAGCTCACCACCTCTCTGTAGGCATCAACTAAGCAACCCTGTAAATGAGTCTTGATGAACTCAAGATAGTCCCACGATATTCCAGGATTGGTGTGGCCAACCCTTGGATGGGCTACTTCTTCATCAGTTAGAAGGTTGGCCAAGCGAACCAAAGGACAAGGATGGATTGGGATCACTTCGGGAGGATATACATGGTTAACCTGTGGAAGTGCTCGATCTCCAAGATACCAATATCTACCATGGCCACATTTGAATAAGACTTGACGCTCATTCAGCTCCAAAGCCAATGCGTATTCAACATAGCCTTCACATCTCTCCCAAAGATCCAAGTTCATCTAAAATTCACAAAGCATCCAAAATAAAAAAGACAGACCCACATGAAGTAAAATCAAATCAAACTTCCACAAATGAAAGGAAAAAATGAAACTCACATCCTTAGCTTCTAAGCCATCAATCGCCATTTTCCAAGCCTTCAAATAGCACTTTAGAAGCGTTGATAGATGGTTCTTGGGTATCCAACGAAGGAACCTTTGAAATTCATTAGTAACGTCTTCCAAAAGCTGTGGCCCATCCCCAAAATACTTATACATCCAAACCTACAAATATATATATATATATATATATATCAATAACAACACAAATAACCTTTGCAAAATATACATGACCAAGGACTTAAGTCTTACCTACCAAACAAACGGTGCATCTCCTAAACTTGAAAGACTACACCTAAACAGCTGGGTCATAATGTAGTAGAGTAGCATAAGCCATGCCACCCCAATCATAATCTTTGATACAATTGATGTTCCTCAATCTCCACAAATAATGAAGACTCACCGTGCTCCCTAAGTTAGGACACAAAAGACTTCTAATGGAAAAAAACGTAAACATTCGAGTGCCAGTTTCCGCACTCTTACACTTTTTAATATTAGAAAATAACCACATCAGGGTTACATTGCTACCACTAACTGTAGGAGGGTTCATGCTTAAGAATTTCTTAATCTCAATCGGTGAAATGGTATCATGACCTTCAATCCTTTCGCCACCCAATTTCAAGCCAATAATGACTGAAAAATTATAGGGTGTTAACATCACTTCACCAATACCCAGAAAATGGAAAGTAAAGGTTGTATCCCAAAACCGTTCAAATAATGCCACAAGCAGTTGAAAATTCTTATATTCAGTGGTATCATAATTCCAAAGAGCTTGAAAAAAGGCCCTGAAACTGGCATCATTGATAATATTCCTAACATTTGGCGACAACACATACCAACTTTGCTTCAACAGCTGAAGACAACTCGAGCTCTTAAGACTCTACAACAAACAAAAATTCCCATGTGAAAATATAACCAACCCCAAAATTTTTCAATCATCATGATATCCACAAGAATGCCCCATTACAAGAAATGTTTATTCAAAAATCTTGGCAACCAAATGAAAATGCCCCTCACAAAAAAAAAAAAAAAAAAAAAAAAAAAAAAAAACCCTTACCCATGATAAAATGCCATTGTGCCAATAAAATGCTTTCACAAATTAAAATTTAACAATGCCCCAAGCAATAGTCCAAAAAATCTCCATATCCATAAATTCATTCAACAACGTCCGAAACATCAATTCAACCAAAAACATTTTTCCATACCCATGAAAAATAATGCCTAAACATCAAAAGCAAAAATTGCCATGCCTATCAAAAAATGAATTTACTCAACCATGTCTACACATCAAATTCCTATAATTTTCATACCCATTGAAAATTTTAAAAAAAAAAAATCGAAATTCATCTAACAAGGCCCAAAACTACATACAAAGCAAAGTTTCCACAAATCATCAACATTGTCCAAACTTGACAAACTCAAACAACCCAACAATTCAAAAATTCCCTAAAAAATCAACATGCCTACACAATAATTTTTCACCCAAATCATACAATATCCAAGAATTCCCAAAAGAGCAAGTATTAACAAAATGAAAATGTCCATCATAAATTTATCAAATACCAAGAAAAAATCAACAAATTAACTAACAAAAACAAAAAATGAACTCACCTTGAGGTCCTTGGTGGAAGGGTATGGAGCATGCTTAAGTGGGTCTTGAAGAAGTCCCTCCTTATCATTCCACTCAATTGATGGATCATATCTCTTCCTATGAAATGTGAGGAACTTAGGTGGCTTAGAAGGAAGTGCCATGAAAGATTAAAAAAAGATGAAGATTTGAAAAGGGGTTTCCAAAAAATGGGTTTTTTCAAAAACACTCAAAAACTCAAGGATTTGAAGAAATTTTCAAGAAGAAAGTAAAAATCAAGTTTGGAAGTCTAGAGAATGGATTTTCAAAGCAAAAGATGGTGTGGAGTAAGAGGAAGTGCAAGAAAGATAGAGCTTGTGAATAGTGGCAATGGGGGAAGAAGAAAGAGATAACAAAAGAAGAAAAGATGAGGAAGAAGAGAAGAAGGCCAAAATTTCACCCCCCCCCCTCACTCTTTTCCCCTTTTAATTGCTGAGTCAACTCAAGTTTGATTGAGTTGACTCGATCAAACTTGAGTTAACTAACTCAAAAACAAAAACAAAAACAAAAAAGTGAGAAAGAGAAAAATAGAAGAAAAGTAAAAAGTATGGGAGATTTGTTTTCAAAATTTTTACTAGAATTCTTCAAAGATTTTCCAAAAAAAAAAAAAATGAAAGAGAGAGAGAAAGATGAGAAGAGATTTTTTATTTTGCATAAAGAATGAAAGAAATAAAAAATGAAAAAAGAGAAAGGAAAAATTTTTTCTAAAATTTTTCAAAATCTTTTCTAAAATTTGTGCTATTAGTTTCATTAACAAAGAAATTTTTCAAAAGATAAAAAAGGAAAAAAATGAAAAATAAATGATTCAAAGTTCAAGACAAAGAAAAGAGAAAGGAGAAAGAAATCTTCAAAGATTTTCAAAATTTGATATTTCCAATTTCAAAAGAAGAATTCAAGTTTCAAAGTCTATAATAAAAATATAAAAATAAAAATAAAAGGAGGAAAAGAGAGAGATTCTACATAAACAAAAAGAAAGAAAAAATTTCACAATGATAAAATTGATTGTCTTGGTGAAGCAAAAAGGAAAGGAAAATTCCACATCCCCAAACAATTGAGTAGATAAAGTCTCAATTATCAAAATTATAATCTGAATTTTTTGTCCATTATAGGAAAATTCGAGATTGAGCGAATACAATTCTCAGTCACCTCCAAATTTTCAGATTGAGCGGATATAGTTCTCAGTCATCTCTAGATTTTTAGATTGAGTGCATATAGTTCTCAGCTGCCTCCAGATTTTCATATTGAATGCATATAGTTCTCAGTCATCCTCCATATTAGATCGAGCAGATATAGTTCTCGGTCGCCCCAAGATTTTCAAATTAAGCGGATATAATTCTTAGTTACCCCTAGATTTCCAAATTGAGCGGATATTATTCTCAGTCACCTCTAGATTTTCAGATTGAGTAGATTTAGTTCTCAGTAGCCTCCAGATTTCTAAATTTAGTGGATATAATTCTCAGTCACCCCAAAGTCCAGATTGAGTGGATATAGTTCTTAGTCGGCTTCTAGATTTTCAGATTGAGCGAATACAGTTCTCAATTGCCCCAAAGTCCAGATTGAGCGAATATAATTCTTAGTCGACTTCTAGATTTCTAGATTAAGAATGCAGTTCTCAGTCGCTCCAAAGTCTAGATTGAGCGAATATAATTCTCAATCGACTTATAGATTTTCATATTGAGCGAATACAGTTCTCAGTCGCTCTTAAGTCCAGATTGAGCAAATATAATTCTTAGTTGGCTTCCAGATTTTCAAATTGAGGATATATAGTTCTTAGTCATCCTCCATACCAGATTGAGCGGATATAGTTCTCAGTCGCCTCTAGATCTCCATATTGAACAGCAGATATAGTTCTCAGTTGCCTCTAGATCTCCAAATTGAACAGATAGAGTTCTCAGTCATCCAAGTTTCAGATTAAGCAGATATGGTTCTCAAACATCGGCATCCAAACCTTTACACAAGTTCATTAATCACCAAGTAGACTAGATGTCAACATTTCTCATTTTTTGTAAGACAATAAAACACTAGTTATATATCCCAAGGTTCTAGGTTTTAGGGCTAGGAAATCTTTGAAAAATCAACCTCGATTAAATCATGATTGCTAAAATTAGTGTCTTTGTTTTACATTGACATTCTCTTTTCAAGCTTTGTCAATGAGGCTCAATTTTGCACCTATAATTTAATTTTGGAAGATGGTTGAAATGATCATTCTAAGTACCCTAAAAATCATAATTGCATTTCATACATTAAATCATTCATTAAATATCATAAAAATGATCTTAAGATTCTAACGATCGTGACGGTATGTCCGGTTCTCAAATCGTACTATCGGATTGAAAGATATCACAAGATCAAGTTTCCACAGCCTGCATGCATCTCATTTGGGTGAAATTGATCATGGGTAATTAATTAAAATTAATTTTGATTGGTCAATATTAAAATTAATTAAATAATTTATGTGATTGGTTAATTGAATTTGATTAAAATGAGTTTGGCTGCATAGAAATAAAAAGGATAATCTAATAATATAAGAATTATTAATAATTAGGCTTTTAAAAATAATTATATTTCAGATAATTATTCTTTTAAGGACTTAATTATCAAATTAAAATGGATTTTATTTGGAACACAAGTTTGAAAAATGTCCAAGTACAAATCCCGGCCTAGAAAATGCCCAAAAAACAGTCCAAAATGAACCAAAAAAGGAAACTGGACCGAGCACGGAGGAGTGCCAATCAGCACTCCAATAGTGCCAATTGGAACTTGTAGAGTGCCAATCGGCACTTCCACAGTGCCGATTGGCATAGATTTTAAGCTTGGCCTAGAAATATTTAGCTCAGGTCTAAACATATCAGATTCAATTTTTTAGGGATAAAACTTGACCTAATTCGTATCTGATGATTTTCTTAGCAACCCTAACTTATTTTTTAAGCAGATATAAAATTTAGCACCCTTCTCTCCCCTTACGTTAAAGAAATTCTAAAAGCTCTGCTTTAAGAATTTCTTTTTTGTAAGTGATACTATTTTAGATCTCAAAGAGGTTCATCTTTTTTGACCTCTAAAATACTCCCCTCCTGCAAAATACATTCATGCAAATATTTTCTTACTTTGTTTCTTTCTTTCACAGTTTTGTCTTGTTCTTGTTTTCTTTTCATAAACATGTTCTTGTTGCTTTTGAATTTTTTTATGAATGTGTGGTTTGTTTCTTTCATTATTCACCTAGTCATGTTCTTAAATTGCTTTTTGCATACTCTCCTATCCTTTCTTTCAAATTCACATGCTTAGTTTAAGTTCTAATACATCAATTGATTAACATGCATAGATTTAGGGGTAAACTTATTTTTAAGGTTTTTAGATTTGCAAGAAACTTATTATGAAAGCTTCAGTCTTTTTCTTTCTAACAAAACTAGATCCGTATTTTTCAATAAAATACAAATCTAAATTTTTTCTTTAGCAAAACTAGATCTGTATTTTTCATCAAAATACAAATCTAATTTGTTTTCTTTAACAAAATCAAATCTGTATTTTTCATTAAAATACAAATCAAAATTTTTTTCTCTAACAAAACTAGATCTGTATTTTTCATTAAAATACTAATTTGAATTTTTTCTTTAACAAAATCAGATCTGTATTTTTCAATAAAATACAAATCTGAATTTTTTCTTTAACAAAACCAGATTTGTATTCTTCATTAAAATACAAATCTGAATTTTTTTTCTTTAACAAAACCAAATCTATATTCTTTATTAAAATACAAATCTAAATTTTTTTCTTTAACAAAACCAGATTTGTATTTTTCATTAAAATATAGATTTGAATTTTTTCTTTAACAGAACCAGATCTGTATTTTTCATTAATATACAGATCTGAATTTTTTTCTTTAACAAAGCCAAATCTTTTTTTTTTTTTTTCATTAACATACAGATCTGAACTTTTTTAATAAAGCTAAATCTGTGTTTTTCATAAAAATTTGTTTTCTTTCCATTTAAAACTATAAAAACTAGATCTGAATTTTTTTATATATAAAAAAATTCATTCTTTTCATTATAGAAACTCAGATCTAGATTTTTCACCGAGCAACATCATCCAACTTTTTGTTTTTCATATAAAATGAATTGCAAATCTAGGACTCTTAAGTAGTGGATTAACCTTAGATTTAGAATTTAACGTGGAATTTGTTACATTTAAATAATATCATACAAAGGGTACTAAAATGATCATCTTAGAGTCTAGAAGACCGAACTTTGTCCAGGTAGCATGGGTGCCTAACACCTTCTCATTCTGTAACCAAGCCCCTAAACTTTAGGTTTTTGGTTCGTAGAATAGTGCTTTATTTTCTTTTGATAGATTGTAACTAGGGAACAAAGCCTTGTAAGTTTTTTTTTTATAGATTGCAACTAGGAAACAAAGCTATGTATAATTCTTTTTATGAAGTTGTATTCATTTAAATTAATGAGAATGTGTACTATTCAAGATACTTTGTACTCTTTTGTATAGTTTTTTTTTATTATATATATATATATATATATAAATATATAAAATAAGTGGCAACTCCATATAATCCCTAAGAGAGAGGTGTTGATACCTTTCTCTTTAGATTGAGAGCACCTAAAAAGTTTTGGTCTCTCACAGTTGGTACTACTTAATGTGACAATCATCAAATGTGAGAAAAAAAAATAAGGGAACTGTCGACGCCTCGCGGCTGCTCGACCACCCATCGCGGTGATGTTTGATGTGCCTGTGTGCATGCATATGCACGTGCTGTGTGGAGGAGGTGTGTCATACCTTAGGTGTGTGACTGGAATGTGAGTCAATTTTAAGGATATTACCAAGGGTAAGTGAAGTCGCCACCGATCATTGGGATTTTTCTAAGGCTTGATTGGTTACCTGACTCTATTTGATTTTATTACCAATCCTAGGCTAAAGAAAAACATAATTTTTCCTAATCTAATATGGATCGGCAAAAAATCTTGATTTTTGAGTTCGGAAGTCTGGTTACGTGTGGAGAAGGTGTTAGGCACCCTAAAACACATGTTCATAGACTATCCTTTGTTTTGGTAAAATCATAATTTAAGGACGTTGGCAATTAAAAACAAGCTATTGGCATTAGCTTTCGAAGCTTTAAATGTGTTGGGCTTTGAGGTTTGGTTTAAGAATGGGTGTGGTCCCGATCGATGCTTGTAGATCTAAGAAAAGGAACATAGATCTAAGCACTAACATGTAGATCTAAGCAAAAACATGGTAATAAACAAGTAGGCATATAGATCTAAGCATAAACATGGCAAAGAGCACATAGGCATGTAGATCTAGTGTAAACATGGCAAGAAGCCTAAAAACGTGTGGATCTAAGTACAAACATGAAATTTAGACATATCTTAACCCAAGATGGCTAGGCCAACAACATCAAAGTGATAAATCATGGCATAAGCAAGGAAACATGCTATAAAAACTATAAAGACATGCTAGGAAGAGCAATAAAAGCATTTTATTAAGCAAAGCAAAGTTAGGCAAAGCAATAAAGAGAAAGGGGTGTGGATTGTAGTTAAAAAGCTACATCCACACCTGTAGACACTCGATTTTGCAACCATAATTTAATCAAGGAAAATGACTAGAATGACCATTCATATACCCAAAATTCATGATTTCATTACATGCATTGATTCATTCATTGCATATCATAAAAATAATCTTGAGATTCTAACGATCGCGACAATATGCTGGGTTTCCAAATTGGACCGTTGGATTGAAAGATATCGTATGATCAAGTTTGCATGGTCTAAATGCATTTTGTTTGGGTGAAACCAACCACGCATGATTAATTTAAATTAATTCTGATTAGTTAGACAATTAAAATTAATTAAATAATTTGTGATTGGTTGTTAGTTAGTGTCAAAAATAGGCTTGCATGCATTGGAATAAAAAGGATAATCAAATAACAATAAAATTGTGGATAATCAAGACTTTTTGGAGTATTTATCTACATGATAATCATTGCTAAAAAGTCCTAAATTATCAAAAAAGGAGTTTAATTTTTAGAATATTGATTAAAAACACGTCTAAATGCAAGTCCTGACTAAAAAAACCTTAAAACAGGAGTTTGAAATGGATTAAAACTCAAACGCAGGTCCAGCACCCAAAAGGGCCATCTGCCACTCTTGGAGTGCTGATTGGTACAAATGCAGGGCACGGCCCGAGGGCTTCTGGATTGAAATAAACCTCACCTTTTTCGAATTTTTAGAGAAAAGGACATGTTCCATTTCATATTATGATCATTCAGCTAATTTTTCAAACATCTCAGCCTCTATAAATAGAGGATGCCTCTCAAAATTTAGCACACTTTTTCACGCTTTCTGACCCACCCCCCCCTCTTTCTGGTTCCTCTTTTTTTCAATTCTCTCTTACGATAAAGACATTTTAGAGGCTCTTGCCTTAGTAATTTCTTTTCTGTAAGAAAAATATTTTAGGCTTCAAAGAGTTGATTAAATTTCTTTGAATCCTAAAATATCCTTTCACTAAGAAGAGCACGCATGCAAGACATAATTAATTTCTTTTCTTTTCCTAGTCTTCTTTATTAATTTTGATTGATGATGCATGAATAGATTTAGGATATTTTATTATTTTTTATTCTTGATATAATGGCCATGTTTTGTTCAATTTATAATAATAAAAAAAATGTTCTTAATGATTATTTGTTATGATTTCTCTCTTGAATCTCAAAATTTGCTCATGATCAAAGATCTCTTTAAATTAAAAACTTATCTGAATTTTTCAAATCTGATTTTTTTAACCACAAAACTGATCTGTATTTTCATAAAATATAGGTCTATTTTTTTTAACATATAAAACTGATCTATATTTTCATTAAATACAGACCCAATTTTTTTTACACATAAAACTAATCTGTATTTTCATTAAATACAGATCAGATTTTTTTTTTTTAAAGAAAATTTTCTTAGTCACAAAATAGTAGATTTTGAAATTTAAGAGGAGTCAAAATTTGAGATGATTTTGATTATGCATGTAACATAGATTTATCTCATGAATGTAGTTCCTCTTATAAAAAAAAAAAAGTCTTTTTCTTATTTTATTAAAAAAAAAAAAAACAAATCTAATTTTTTTTTTCTACAAATCTAGATTTTTCTTATTCACAAAACAGATCTGGTTTTTCTTAATGAAAATCACCATTTTTAACTTCGCTCCAAAACAGATCTGATATTTTTTTAGCAAAAACCTTGTTCTTTATTTATATAAAAACAGATCTGATTTTCTTTACAAAACTAATTTTTTATCTACACAAAAACAGATTGGTTTCTTTTTTAATAATTCAAATCAATTTTCTTTATTTACAAAAACAGATTTGAATTTTTTCTAAAAAAGGTTACATTCATAAGATAGACCTATGTAAGTTAGTTCTGGTCAAGTGTTTGTCGTGTATATTCAACATATCATTCAATATCATTCATAAAAGAGTATATTGGTCATTAGAGTCTAAAAGATCAGACTCTGTCTGGGCGGAATGGGTGCTTAACACCTTCTCATTCTATAACCTAGCCTCCGAACTAGTTCTTTTAGATAGGTAGATCTGTGCTTTGTCTTTCTTTTTATTTTTGGGAAGATTGTAACTAGGACAAAAAGCTATGTACTCTTTTGCATAGAATGTAACTAGGACTCAAAACCTTGTAAGATTCAATTTACCAAGATTGTATTTATCATTCAATCAATAACAATGAAGTATTTTGATCATGTATTTTTTTTGTATTTAGTTTTTTTTTTTTTTTTGGTATAAAAAAAATAAGTGGAGACTCCATACCACTTACCCAAAAAGAGAGGTGCCCTTAAAAGCACCCGAATCTCTTTTTTGAGGGCACCCCAATTTTGGCAGTCTCTCACAAACACCCTTAAACCTTAAATCCAAGGTATGGAACCAATGAGAGGAAGATTAAGTGTAAGAACACTACCTTGAAGATTGTAGAGAAAAGATGAGAATCTAAGATGTTTAAAGGTGTTCTGATGTGTTTGGAAGAGAAATTAGCGAGAGAATTTTCCCAAAACTGCCAAGAAAATATATATATATATATATATATATATATTTTACAAAATGAGGGGTCTGGGGGCATTTATAGTGAAAAAGTGACCCTTCAGCTGCTAGCGCACCTTGTAGGGCCGCCAGCCACCTTGCTGATGTTAGCAATTCTGACCCTTCAACTTCAGACGCATATTTGAACACCTTCTTGGATTTGGATTAAGCTAATCCCTAGAAAGATATGGATGTCTAATTTCCAGAATACTAAAAAAATTGAAAATCCAACGGTCGGATCAAAAGTTATGGTCTTCGGAAGCACACTTACACGCTTTTCATAATTTTATGGATATCTCAACCATTTTAAGTCCAATTTCGACCCATGAATAGTCGTTGGAAATTAAATTTGATAATATTTGAAATGATACTGGTCCCAACCCGTTCTGACAGTCGGATCAAAATTAGGGCTTCTGGTGTCCTCGGGAATCAACCTCAGGTCAAACTTGGTCAAAGTTGACGAAAATCACCAAGTAGCTCGAGTTTGATGTAGAAAAATGAAAAATGTCATTTTGGGACGATTTTAACCGATTTTGACTTTTGGTCAACCTAGGGTTGACTGGGGGCATTTTGGTTAATTCGACCTGAAAATAGTACTTTAAGTGCTTCGATGCTTGAATGAGTTGCACCACGTCAATCTAAATGTTTCCCCAGCCCCATGGAGAAAACATAATATTTTTGGAATTTTCGGGATCCAGCACACAAATAGAGGGCAGACAAAATATGATATCTACAAGAAGCAACAAATGTAACAAAAATATAATTACATGTGATGTTAGTACTGCACAATGTGAGCATGGTACCATTAAATGTGATGTTTTGGAAACCTGGTATATTAGGTTTCCTACTAGTGGGTACTGTACCCCCTCCCCTAAAATCAACTTGACAACACACTCATTCTCCCCCTCCCCTCCAACCAAATATATTTCTTTTGAATTTTATATTATAGTTAGCTACTTAGTTAGATACCGTTTGTAAACTTATTTTGGATTTTGAACTTGGATCTTAGAATTTGGAAAATATTTTCCAAATGTATTGATGATAATTATTTTGGCACTTGGTGACTAATTAAACATTTGGTGAACTTTTTGGATATATTACATTAAAACTTAAATATATTTGTTTCATTAGTATAGAGTATAGACGTAGTCAGATAGGCCACGTAACAATTCATGGTATAAAGAGGACATCATATTAATGCAAATCTTTGTTTTATTTTCTATGGATAAATTCATAATTTATGAGATTATTTAGCATACAAAGCTACTGCCAATGTGCTTTTTATTTCCCCCAAAGTAATAGGATTTTAAGATCAAAATCCTCTCGACTTTGACAACCTTACATGGTTGGTTGAATAAAGGTCAAAGTAAACACATTGAACCTAGAGGGAATGATCAGATCGGAGAGAGAGAGAGAGAGAGAGAGAGAAGATCCGTCAACCATTGGTCCACCAATAACCACTTACCCAGCAACCCAAATTCGACCCACCACACTAACCGATCTACGACCCACAATCCAGTAGCCGATCCCGTCGCCTTTACTTCTCCGCCTTCACTGATCCACAAAGCTCCATTATTGATTAAACTCCGAAAACTAAAATTACATATCTAGAAACCCAAACACACCCACCAAAAATCAAACTCTGAAAACCAAAACCCAGTAAGGAAAATCGGTGCTACTTGATGAACTGTGGCATCTGTGGGGTTATCCACAACTTATAGATGTTGTTCATGGAGGGAGGGCGAGAGAGCATGTGGGGTGGATGAAAAGAACCAAAAATTCCCAGACTTCATGTTTGTTCTTCATGTGTGGCGAATGATAAGATAAGAAAACAACTCTCTTTCTAGTTTTGTATTTGGAAGTCAAAACAATTAAGTTATAGTCTCCTGGCAACCAACCCTTCAATTGAACCAATCGGTTCGTCCCAGCAACTCAACACCAAAGGGGCAACCACCTCGAAAGGTGCCTAAATTGGAAGAGTGCCTTTTCTTTGTCTGGGCATGGGTAGTGCTATATATTCGCCTTCCATTAATTGGCTTAACTAGCAAGAGATTTAAAAAAACAAAAAAACAAAATTTTATTTTTCATTAACCTTTGAGAATATTAAATATTTTTAATACATATGAGAGAGAAGAAAAGGTTTTTTTAAAAAACTTCCACTGATGTATATTTAAAAGGGTCTGACTCTTGGATACATAGCACATATTTTAAACCTTTTTAACTCACACTCATTTTTCAATGTGGGATTAACGGTGGCAGAGCCAGGAATTTAGGTCAGGGGTAACAAGATTAAAAGACAAGATTGGAAGTAAAAAGTTAATCTAAAAATATTAATCAATATTAATAACAAAATAAATACAATTTATGGTTAGGAATAATCAAATTAAGAGATCATTATAAATACAAATAGTTTAAACATATAATTTGAATTATAAATTTATGGTTAAGAATAATCAAATTAAGAGATCATTACAAATAGTTTAAACCTATAATTTGGATTATAAATTTATGATTAAGAATAGTCAAATCAAGAGATCTATCTAAATATAAACAGTTTATACATACAATTTGATTCTTCAAAAAAAAAAATAATAATAATAAATAAATCAAAGCAAAAGTATTAAGAGTATGCATATCTGTGAATATTTGAATGTGTGACTTAGAAACCCAACTTGAATACTTTTAAAAACTCCATAAAAACTCTGAGATCCAAAAAAAGAGACTGGTATGAAAAGAAATTTTTTTCTTTTTGACGGGAGGCATGCTTTGTTTGCATTATATATACATTTTTTTTTCAGAGTTCTATGCTAGTACTGATTTCTATTCTAGCAAAGTTGTTTTTTTTTATTTTTTTAATCATTACCAAGTGGGACCTGCAGTTTTATATTATAAGAAATTCTGGTGCCACACCTAATTACACAACCTTACCCACAACTCGCCCATGTGGCAAGTTGTGGTTGGTAAAAGGGTGATGGTAGGTCCATATGAGGACACACCTCCATCAACCACAATTCGTCATGGACGAGTTGTGAATAAAGTTGTATAATTAGATGTGGCACCAAAATATTTCTTATATTATAGTTGTAAACTTGTAGCCCATTTTTGTTTAGTCCATCAAGTTTTTGTGTTCAGACTACTATTCAATGCATCAATGTAGAGTTTTTTTTTTTTTTTTTTTTCAATCATTACTAAGTGGGACCCATTGATTTTATATATGGAATTGTACAAAGAGTAAAAGTCTACTACTACTACTAGGAGCTGGAAAGGTAACGTGAATTGTTTTTGTGTTCATAGATTTTTTTTTTTATCTTTTGCGCAGGGGGGCAAATAAGGTATTTCAGGTCATTATTAGTCAAAAAAAATTGAAAGTTTAGGGAGGGGGGGCAGGTGCCCCCCCTCGCCCCCCCCCCCCCCCCCCCTCCCTCTGCCCCAGGATTAACCCACTGTTTTTTCTTTTGAGAATACTAAATATTTGTATCACACATACGGAGAGATGAGAGAAGGTTTTTAAAGAAACTTATAATGGTTATATGTTTTTTTCTAATATTTTTTTTATTTTTTTTAAATTTTCTGACGTGGCTTTTGTATTTAGTTTAAATGCTGACGTAGCTTTTTGTTAATGAAAAATAAAATTTTTTATTATTACTTTATTGGTCACATGAGCATCTAATGTGCCTGTTGAACATTTTATTTGTCACATAGGATTTTTCCATTATTAAGATGACGGTAAGGACCAAAATGATAGAAATTTTTAATTTTCAGGGACCAACATAAGATTCCAAAAAAGTAGAGAGCAAAATGGAAAAAAATAGCCCAAAATGTAGGTGTAGGGACAAGGCCTAAAACGGTACATTGGGCCTTAGGCCTTATCCGAGGATATTGGCCTGTTTGAGGAGATACAAATAGTTGAGGGATTCCAATTCAGCGCCTCTTGAGTAAGAAAGGAGTAAAAAAGTGGTCCGAAGAGTAATAACTCCTCAGCCATGACGTACATTGCTCTGATACATATCCCAGTGACGAAAATGACCCCAATGGATGCACCAGTGTTGGAAGCGTGCCCTTATAAACACATGAGAAGGGCAGAAACCCTAAAATATCTAAGGAAAGGATGCTACCTCCGCATTAAATGCACTGCAACTATTTTTCTAGCCACATTTATGTGGAGAAGACCCCTGAATAGTGTTTCTTTGGTCACCGCAACTCACAGAGAGGCCAGAGGAGATGTTTGATGGGACAAGTATTCAAGTAGCAAACCAAATTATCAACAAGTGTAGGGTAAAGATTGTCAAAGGGGGACTATATAATAAGAGAGACCCTCCATGAGAAAGAAGGGGGGAGGGGGGGAGGAGAAGACGGTAACAACCGAAATTGCACTTGTATTCAGTTTCATTGATCTATATAAATATTTGCCTCCTCGGCAACACATTCATCCAACCTTACGTGCTTTGTTCTGGCATGATTGTCTTTCAAACCCATCCTATCCGTTGTTAGATTCATTAGGACCTAGTTCTTTGACTTACTATCTACAAATTTATTGTACTGGGCTCATTAAACCACAATCCCATACCTTTTCGGCTTGGGCAGTAATCTGTGTCCTTACAGTAGGAATCAAAAAGAAATTTTTGCCATTTTTTTTCATTAGGTTTGACAAAAATTAGAGAAATTCTTTCAATGGGAGAGCCCTACCTAATGCGAGCCGAAGTGATAATTCTATTTCACTCTCCCATAAGCCAATCAGAACATAAATCACAAAAGGATATTTAACAATTTTGGCTCCAACAATTTTTTTTTTCTTCTTTTGATAAGTAAGACTCCAACAAATCAATCAAGTCAAAATAACTCAATCACCCAATTTGAAAGAACAACAAAAGTATTAATTTGAAACCAAATCACAAACAGGCAATAGCAAGATAAAAATACAAATCTTTGACAAGAAAAACTCAATACCAAAATGAAAATATTCTCTTTTCCACATAAATAAAATACCTAGCTTGGATATTAAAATAAAAATAAAATAAATAACCCAACTAAAAAGGAAAACCACCCAAGGGAGAGAGAGAGATCTAGTGAGCTATTTTTGTTTCACTTTATTACCAAAATTTAATTATTGTTTTTTAAAAGGTTATATAGGTGAGTTATATAACAAATATAACGGCAAAATTTGCCAAACGGTACGAATCTGAAAAAAAAAGAGGTGGATGACATGCAATCAAAGTTTATTAGTTAGTTGGACTGTTTTTTGGAAATCGAGTACAGGAAAATCGACTTCCAGCCAAAATCCCAGCCAAAATCGAGTTTACTGTACTCAACTTCCATTTTTATCCATTTCAGAGCTATTTCTCGGTAGGAAGTCGAGTATACTAAACTCGATTTTGGCGATTTTGGCTGGAACACGATTTTGCTATACTCGATTTCCAAAAAACAGTCCAATTTACTAATAAACTTTGATCGCATGCCATCCGCCTAATTTTTTTTCAGATTCATACCGTTTGGCAAATTTTGCCCAAATATAACCATACAATTGATGTATTATATAAGTTTATAACCAATTTTTACATTTTTTTTTTAATTTGTCAATTCAAACCATTAGGATTATCTGCTACTCTCATTGAATGTAAAAATTTATTATTTGTTTTTTGAGAAAAAAAATTTATTAAATTAGTAAAAGCAAATGATTGATTTGTCAATACAATCCCAAGCCCCCCCACCCCACAACTAGTTTAAATACCATACATTAAAGCTCATATATATCAACATGTCAGCGAGCTCCTCCAACGGCCACAAATGGTCTCCTTTACCTTCAACACACTACAGCAAAAGCACTTCTTCTCCGTCACTTTCTGTAAGTCCCCTCTGACACTCGCGCCTTTCAAATTCCCTTCTTTTTCTTCATGTTCCACTTTCTCACCTCAAATACACACACTTAAACCAAGTTTTTTTCCCTTTCTTGTAGTTAGAGCACGTGATAGTCACACTGAAACAAAGGTGTCTATCACGGACCACACTTTAACAAAAACCATGAATTTAAGAACTGCTAAAGAAAATGTTGCTGGGTTTTTTTCTATGAGGGATATGGATGAAAGAACACAAAGAAAATCTTTGAAAAATCTTGGTGGTGGTTCAGTGGTGGAAAAGACAGAAAGGAAATTAACGAAAGATAAAAACAGAAGGAAAAACTTGGGTTTTAGAAGAAGCAGGGAAATGGGTTCTGGGAAGTTTTCTCTAAGGACTAGAGATGAGAATATGATGGTATATTCTTTGGAGAGTGTGTGTAGTTCAGTGGTTAATGAAAAGATGGAGAAGAAACCCAGAAAAGTTTATGGTAATCAGGTAGGGAAGGAAGATAAGGGGAAGGGCTCTAAAAAAAATAAGGATGAATCTTCTGAAGTTCAGTTGAGGCCTGCATTGGATATGTGTTCGAAAAGAGGGGATGTCTTGGGTGCAATTCAATTGTATGATAAGGCACTTAAAGAAGGAATTAGGCTAAGACAGTACCATTATACTGTCCTATTGTATCTTTGTTCTTCTGCGGCTAGGGGTGTTATTCATCCTGCTAAAAGTGGGAGTGGTAGTAGGATTTTAAATCCATTGGACTCGTCTAATGGAGTTTCTAATTTGAATAATATTCTGGTTTCAAACGAGCAGCTAGTTGATCTTGGTAGAATTGATGGAACTCCAGGTAAAATGGAGTTGAATTCTAGTAGTAACTTTCAAGATTTTAGTAGTACTTCGAATGAAAAGAACTTAAGCAGCTTTTCTAATGGCTTTAAAAAGTCAACTTCTCAGCTTGTGGATAGACCAAATTCTCCAATAAAGGATGTGGATGACTTTTCAAACACAAAAGATGACCAAGAAGAACATAAAATTCAGGTAGGTGAAGATTTCAAGAAGTATGCACTTCAAAGGGGATTTGAGGTATATGAGAAGATGTGTTCTGATAATGTCCCAATGAATGAAGCAGCATTGACATCTGTTGCTAGAATGGCAGTGTCAATGGGTAATGGTGACCTGGCATTTGATATGGTGAAGCAAATGAAGCCGTTGGGGATAAATCCAAGATTGCGTTCCTATGGTCCTGCTCTATCTTATTTTTGCGATATTGGTGATATTGAAAAAGCATTTGCTGTTGAGAAACACATGTTGGAGCATGGTGTCCATCCAGAAGAGCCTGAATTGTTGGCACTCCTAAGAGTAAGTGTAGGAGCTGGTAAAGGTGACGAGGTGTACTATTTGTTGCATAAACTAAGAACAAGCTTACGGAAGGTCTCATCCACTACTGCAGATTTGATTTGTAAATGGTTTAGAAGCAAGGCAGCTTCAAGAGTGGGGAAAACAAAATGGGATACAAGTTTGATAAAGGAAGCAATTGAAAATGGAGGTGGAGGCTGGCATGGACAGGGTTGGTTGGGGAAAGGAAGGTGGAATGTTTCATATACTACTGTTGGAACTGATGGTTTGTGTAATTGCTGTGGGGAGAGATTGGCGCTGATTGACCTTGATCCTAAAGAAACAGAGAATTTTGCTGAGTCAGTTGCATCTATAGCTATAAAGAAAGAGAAAAATTCAAGCTTTCAGAAATTTCAAGTATGAAAATCCCTTGGTAATTCTTATTTCTAGTCTTATATGCGGCTTTAATATGGAAAATGAATAAATTTGTTATTGGCAGAAATGGCTTGACTATTATGGACCTTTTGAAGCAGTGGTAGATGCAGCTAATGTAGGTATTTATAACCAGAAGAGATTTGTACCATCCAAGGTAAGTTATTTGATAGCTTAAGTGAATGTGACACTTTCAAAGATTCACATTTTTTTACTATTAGTGGTTTTTTTGTTTGGGGGATGGGGGTGGGGGGGGTGTTTGGGGTTGGGAATTCTTAAGGTCAGTGCTGTTGTTAATGGAATACGTCAGAAATTTCCTTCAAAGAAATGGCCTCTCATAGTTTTGCATAACAAGCGTATAACCGGACGTAAGATGGATGCACCGGTAAATAAGGCCTTGATCGAGAAGTGGAAAAATGCTGATGCACTCTATGCAACGCCCACTGGATCAAATGATGATTGGTACAAAATATATACTGTTGTAATTCATTTTCCTTTGCACATTTATATTTATACATATATGTTAAACTTGAAATTTTTTACTTATTCTAATGTCAAAATATTTTTATGATGCTATGCAGTTAAAGCATTATGGTTTATAACCCGTGTTTCAGGTACTGGTTGTATGCAGCTATAAAGTTTAAGTGCTTAATTGTGACCAACGACGAGATGAGAGACCATACATTTCAACTTCTAGGAAGTGATTTCTTCCCAAAATGGAAGGAGAGGCACCAAGTGAGTGAAGCTCTTGAGGACTTTTTTTTTTTTTTTTTTTTTTTTTGAGGAGAAGCTCTTGAGGACTTAATGCTTTAAAGAATCCTTTTTTTTAGCTGTATATAGGTTGCAGATAAATAATACTAATTTCAAATTTTTTTTTCCTTTTCTAGATACTAGTTGTGCAACTGATAATGCTTGAACTTCTTGAATGATTTTTTAATGCATTTGTTCTAACAAATTTCTAATTTTTTTTTTTCTTAATATAAGGTGCATTTCAGTTTTTCTGATTCTGGTCCAGTCTTTCACATGCCTCCTTCTTGCTCTGTTTTAATTCAGGTCAGAACCAATGGATTCCCAATATTCTTTATTTTAATTTAAAAATAAACTAAAAAATGGATGAATTTTAGTATGATGTGCATATTTGAGTTGATGTGAGTAATAAAGTACTGAAAGCTGATAAATCAGCTAGATAAAACATTCTTTGTTCAACGTGTTAACAGGAATCTGATCAAGGACACTGGCATGTTCCAGTTGTATCAGAACGCAATTATGAAGTCGAAAGAACATGGCTATGTATTACACGTGCTAAATTAAGTGCAGCAAGGAAAGATTCCGTCACAAGTCCTGAAGGTATTTTAACCTTCTTGGTTGGTAACACGAAATCACCATGCCTTTCAGCCTATTAATAACCATCTAAAGTGCATGTTTCCTTACAATTAAAATAAAAACATTCTTAAGTGTACTTTATGTTGCCATTTGAAACGAGTTCATGTGGGACATCCACAAGATCTGGAATGAGTGTAATTTACTTTGAGGAATCACTTTTACCCAATAGGATTTCAAGTATATTTCTGTTAGTAAATTGCTTTTTAAGTATATATCCATAGATAATTCACAAAGTTATATTATAGCATACTTCTATGTTTAGTAATATGTGCAAGTAATTGAGCACTATGTATAATACTTAGACCTAAACACCAGTGAACTGCAGGACGTTAATATGCGTTACAAGATGTGATTCATTTTTCTTTAATGGAAAATATAATTCAATGTTTGTTGGCCTTTTTAAGGGCCAAAAGATAGTGTTCCCTGGTAAATGGAGCGTGAATACAAACTTTATTTTATTTTAGTTTTAGAAGAAATTGTGCTTTTACTTTGCTTCGTTGGATTTTATTTTATTTTGTGCAATGGGTACAACCTTTTTCTAATTAGTATTTTATTTAATTTCCTAGAGTCAACGTTATTTTTACTATTTAATAATTGGACTTTCACTTAAGTTAATTAGGATAGGGGTTTAGTCCTAGTAGTCTATATATGTACACTAAACTCTACTTATAAAAAAATAAATACACTAAACTTCAGTGGAGACAACAATTTGCTTGAGTAATAAAATTTCCTATTGGAAATTTTCCAATGGCCCAATGATTATTCCTAGGATTTGTTTTCTCTTTCTTGTTTGGTGCTAATTCCAAGCAAGCCTAGCTAGGTATTGACTTGTAGTTTTATTTTTATTTTTGTATTCTTGTTGATTCTCAATCGCCATTGAGAATTTGTGTTGTATCACACCCTCATTATGAATGAAGTTGAGAACGATTAATTCCTTTTTAATTCAGGGGTTTTCTGCATTTCTTTTTTTGGTGTTTTGCTAGTTCCATTGTTGGAAACTAAAACATACAAAAGGTTGCATGCCTATTTAGAGTATTCTCATCAAGAGTGTTATAAATGCTAAAATGCTATTTTTAGCATTTATAACCATAAAAACCTACTCCATCAAAGATGCCATATACTAAAAAATTTGACATCTTGCTCCAGCGTGCTCTAAAAAATGAGAGCACACTGTAGCAAGATGTTATAATTTTTTAATGTTTTTAATTCTCTTTCTCCTCAGACTCAAACTCACTCTCGTTCTCTTTCTCACGCTCTCCCTCTCGTTCTCTGTCCTCTTTCTCACTCTCCCTCTCTCTTGTGGATTGATTGGTTCTTGGGTCACAGTGTGGTGGTTTGTTGGTCCGATTTGGGTGGTCGTGTAGTGGGTCGTGGGTCCGATGGGGTCGCGGGTCGATGATGGGGTTGTGCATCATGGGTCTGATGGGGTCATGGGTCCAATGGGGTTGTGGGTTGATGGTAGTGGGTCCGATACGGTTGTGGGTCTGATGGGGTTGTGGGTCGTGGGGGTGATGGATCTGGCTGTGGATGTGGATGAAGGTTTTTTTTTTTTTTTTTGGTGGTAGGTGGATGTAGCTGGTGGTTGAAGACGGAGGGTTTTTTTTTTTTTCCCTGTGGGAGAGAGAGATAGAGGGAGTGAGAGAGAGAGAGGAAGAATAAAAAATAATAAAGAAAGAATATTTAAATAAAATAGTAAAAAAAATAGAAATTTTGATGTCAGGGGTATTGTAAAATGATATGTTAAATGCTATAAAGTTAAATTTTTAGATGCTAAATGCTACAATTTTTAAAACTCTTGACGAGAATGCTCTTATTATGTTAATTATAACACACAACATCCTTTTATATCCTATCCTTTTGTTTAATTCTTTTTTGGCCAGATATGGGTATGCTTTGAATTTTTACTTACAATCATCGTTTTACTGTTCATGCACATATTCGGACATGTTCATTGTTATCTATCAGTTGATTGCCTTTTCTGTTTTATGAGGCCAAATCAACTTCAACACTGACGGACTGTGTTCACCTGTACTATATAGAATCACAATCTCTTCAGTGTAAGAAGGAACACTCAAGGTCATCTGCTGAAACCAAAGTAAAGTCACAACCGAATCCTGCAAACCATGAAAATGCTAAAAGTCAATCTCAGGAAATCTACAAAAATCTCAGAGATATTCTGTCAGCATCTTTGTGCTCAAATCATCAAACAATACTACCACAGCTTGAGGCTGCAGAGATGTTTGGTAACTGTATAATTGATTTTCAAATATAAACATATGGCTGTCTTGTTGGGGACCTGAAATGATGCTGTGGAGAAACAAACCCCAAACGGAGATTTCCTTGAACTGTTATGCGGCTCATGCAGCTGGCTGTATTGTTTAAAGCACATAAAAGTGTGCAGTCCAGATTTTTTTTTTGGCTGCAGCTGATGTTAAATGTGCTTCATCATGTTTTTTTTGCCATCAAAAGGTTAATCTTTTTGGAGTAATACTTTTGTGAGTAGTCATTTCCTCTTCCTGGGGCTTCTTTCAGGTTGGCTGGGGACTTGGGGAGGTGGCAATTCGTGCAGGGTGTAATCTTGTACCTTCTTTCTGTATATTCATTTGATACATTTGCTCATATAAAATAGATTTTGCTAAGCATTAATAAATTACAGATGATTCCAAAAGTTTAAACAGTTAGGAAATGATAAATTTAATCCATTAATCATAATTCTAACACTCTTCCTCACATGTGAACATGTGAGAATTTTAATATTTTAAATGGGAGGTAGATCTCATGCTCTAATATCATAATAATTTATTGATTGTCCCAAAAACTTAAGTTTTTAGGAAATGATAAATTTAAACACTTATCCATAATTCTATCAAGCATTTATGTTAAAATGCTTTACTAGTAAGCAGTCATTTGTCTGGCACTTCTTCTCACGTGTGAACATGAGAGAATTTTAATATTTTAAATGGAAGGTAGATCTCATAATAAATTATCGATTGTCCCAAAAACTTAAGCTATTAGAAAATGATAAATTTAAACACTTATCCATAATTCTATCAAACATTTATGTTAAAATGCTTTGCCAGTAAGCAGTCATTTTTCTGAGCCACATGACCAAGATGTTTAGGTACTAGGATTGCTTGCTCTAAGGTTCTAAATATTTTTTCATCTGATATTGCATTTTAGTACTAAATTATCAATCATAACCAATCAGGTGGATTCCCGTGGCAACAGCAGCCATGTGCTTTGATTCAGAAATCATGATGCATGTCTCTTAGGCCAGTAAATTGTTCCTTTTTGCTTTGTTCATTACTTCACTGCAAATGATCTCAATTCTTAATATTTTGGTGCTGGTAAAAGAGCAGAAGAAGAAAAAGGAAAGGGAGAAGGATAGAAAGAAAAAACAGAGAGATAGGTAGGTAGTAGCTACCAAGACTTTTCAATAAATAAAATGCAAAATCTATTACTAATTTCACTATAAAAAAGTTTACACATTGACATTGCAATCAATGTGATTTATGACATCAAATATAATAAATAAATTTATACATATAATGTGTTAGAAGTTGACAAGACATATTTAATTGGATTTGGAAGATCAATAAATTTATTAATAACCTCTTCTTCTTCTTTTTTTTATTATTTTATTTTATTTTATTTATTTTCTTATTTTTATGGGTGTGTTTAGAAGCTGACATATTTGTTTGGATTTTGATAATAAAATTTGTAGTTTCCCTAGTATCATTTTTTGTGTACAAGTAAAGCCAATTTTTTAACAATAAATCTAATTACACACACACAAATATTAATGTGACATGTTGTGATTGATATATATATAAAAGTGATGTTAGAAATAATACAAATTTGATTACATATAAGCCTTACAAATTGATTTATCAAAGTAAAAAATAATAATAATAATAATAATAATAAAGCCACTATAAGTTATACTAATACCCCCCACAAAGCTTAAAAATTGATATGCCAATGAGTATTGTGGGAGTCAAAAATAGCCAACAAGTGAATAGTGATGAAAGTAATTGATTTACACAACTAATTTCTAAAAGTTGGGAAAAAAATCCATAATGGGAGGGTTAAGCAGTAAGTTAAAGCAGATATGAACTAAATCAAGCTTTCTTATATGAAGGAACAATGTTCCCGAGGTACATGAGAAGGATTCAAAGGATTGAAACTCAGGAAAACAATCTCTGTAGTTCTCTCTCTTGTTCTTGCACAGACTTTCTCTCTCTAATTTTCTGAACCCCTTCCTTTGTTGCCTCCTTTCTCTTTTTATAGCCACTTCTCCTCTTCTCCTTATCCTCCAGCTGTTTAGTTCCCAATTGGATTTTGGGGATACTTGTCCCATCATCCTCTTGCACTACCACTTAGTGATCATATAGAAGGACTTTTAGGGGTGCTTCCACTATTTAGGCTAGTCATTCAACATTGAATGTGGCTGACATTAGGTTAGGAGTTTCATTAATGCAGAGGTAACTGTTTCATTGGGCTTTGCATTTTCTCTATTTTGTCCCTCAGGGTATATTTGGAAAGTTGGAGATCCTGGCTAACTGAGATAAGCACTACTTGAGATTCCCTAGCTACCTCAGGGAGAAGGCTTTAGCTGTCACCTCAGTTATGAGTCCTGGGAGAGGTAACCAGCTTGGATCTCCATGGTTGCAGGTTTGGATGGTTTCCTTCCACTTGGGTTGTTTTATCTATAACCATACCTTGGGTCAAACCCATTCCTTTGGTTAACTTCTTGGGTTTTGGTCTACAGATCGACCTAAGTTCACCCTACCCCCCTACAATAGCCCTCCACAATCTCTTTTTCATTAATGATGAAGTGGAGATCTGGCTCGAGATAAGGGTGTAATCATTGACTGTTATTGATGGGAGGTGGCACAGTTTGGCAAAAAATCCTCTAGATGTGACCGGTTTCTTCGTTCTTCAATGCGTGACACGTGTGTTTTTGAATGGTGCGATTAAGATTTGGGGAATTAAGGAGGTGCGGGAAACCAAGAGCCACTTTCATTATTTCTCGCTCCTTTTTCCCCTATATAAAGGGGGAACCCAAACCAATTTCTAGGTTCCCATTTCTCTCATTCTACTTCGTTACTTCCTTGAGAAAGAGTGAGAAAGAGAGAGCACTTTTGGTCATTTTGAACTTCCCATGGTGCCTCGTTCCAATTTTTCCAATTAATAAGTCCTCTACTTGTTCTTCATTTTTTGTTTCCATTTCATTTTCTTGATCTTCCAATCTATTTGGGTAGGGAGATGGGTAAATTTAAGCCCATGGTAGATTCGCCTGAGAGATTAGCAAAGTTTAAGAGGGCTTATGGGATTCCCAATGACGTTGGGGTTAGTTATTGCCCTGAGTCAGAGGTAGACTTTGTAAAAGGGGAAGGGAGGGTGGTTATCCCTTTGGTTCATTTGTAGATGGGGGAGTTAGAATTCCCATGAGCAGCCTTTTAACAAATTTTTTGAGACACTTTAAAGTCTACCCGGATCAATGCACCCCTAAAACATTTAGAGTAGTTAGTAGCATAGCTGAGCTCAATAGGAGGCTCGATCTTAGTCTTACCGAGCATGACATCAACTATGTGTATGGTTTTCAAGATAGTAAAACCTCGGGAAAGTGAGACTCATTTTTTGACTCCTAGACTCGGATAAAGAAACGGAGGGAGATTATCTTTTGATCATGGGGAACTGGTATCCTGACAGATTCCCGTGCCCAATTTCTGCGAGTAGAGTAGATGGGTAGAAGCACTAGTCTCCTTCAATAAGTTTTCTTTTGTCTTTGATTCCTTTCTTCCCCAAACTCGTTTTTTCCTATTTGTTGCTTTTAGAGGATTACGCTTTCCAAAAGAGGAGGCAACTAATCAATTCCACCGATTTGAACAGGTTCCTGAGATCCCCGATCTACGCCTACTCGAACGGTCAGTTACAGGCGGCCCATTTTGTTCTTGATTATACCCCCATATATTGGAGTTTTTATAATGCTGGTAAAGCAATTAAGGCCAAAGATCCTTGGCTCCCTTATATCGATGTCTAGGTTAAAGGATTTGTGCTATTCCCCACAGAGATTGCACAGAGGATTGAGGGTAGAGTTCACAGCAACTCTCCTCTTCCATTTATGCCGAAAAGCCTTGGCGTCATGGTAGCCATCTCGACTGCCTAACATTAAAGAAGAAGAAAAAGAGTGGGGAACGCACTATGAGCGTGCTTCCTCCTTAGGAAAGGGGGAGTATGCCTTGGCTGAGTAGACTAGGGCAGAGAAAAGATTGGAGTTGCCACATAAATTAGGTCTAGGAATCATTTAATAGCACCCTTATGTGGAAGGGCTAAGTCTTACTACTAAAGTATGGGTTTGGAGTTTAGGTATGGTATTGGGAAGGTGTTAGGCACCCAAAATTGCCTGACCCATGGGTCGGCTTCCAGTCATTGTGTCTTATGCCTTAATTCTATTAAAGACATATTCCACATTGTCATTCTAACTCTCACACACACTAGCATACATCTAAGCATGCAACATGAGACCAATCATCCCAAAACCCTAACATGCATCTATCATGGCATCATATAATCATAAACCCTAGCATGTTCCTATCTCATTACATCCAAGGTAGCAAACAAGTCATGGCGAAAACCGAACGTGGCAGCAATCAAACATATTACCTTGGCATGTAACCTTGCATATGCATATCCATCAAAAGAAGATAAAGCTCCTATAACAAACAAATGCTTGTTCATGTGAATGCATGATGTAAGGTTGAATTTATTCAATCATGTGTTAGCTTTATTCCATGCCAAATTTGCTTATAATTCAGCATGTAGAAACCTTGTATTTAGGTGGAAATAATGTAAGGGTTGTGTGTGAGAGAGTGTGAAGAAGCTCAAGTTGTGTGCATTCAAGAGGAGTCTCACGATTGTATCTCGCGACTAACTCGCGACTGGCAAGTCGCCACACGTGTAAAGCATGCAGGGAGCTGAAGGGTCACGACAACTAAAGCACTATAGGACAAAAACTACAGTCTGGCCTGGAAGTTATTTCGTGACTCAAACTAGCGACTCATTCCAGTCGCGAGGCCAAGTCGCCAGAGTGCTCTGTTTGGATGAAAACTGACTTTTCACATTCCATCTCATACCCTACTATAAATACCCTTATTCCCATGAAATGTAGTGTGGCTATTTAGATAGAAAAACCCTAAGAGAGGTTTCTACAACACACCTACCCATTAGAGAAAGCTACCAATTCTTAGAGAAAGCTACCAATTCTTAGAGAGAAATCTTTGTAGTCTCTTCTCATTCCCTCTCCTATTGTTATACCAATTGTAAGGAGATTTCTACTCAAACACTACCCATACCCATTCAAAGTGTTGAGAGTGTTTTTGGAGCTTTGGGAAGTATTGGAAGATGCCAAGGATGGCAGATGCAACATGGTGTTTCTTGCGGGATCCGGTAAGCTAGAGAAGACAAGGTTCGGCGTAACCCTGTTGGAGCAAGAAGCTTGGAGGGCTTAGGTGCACTAGGTAGATTAGGTTTGAAGGATCTTCTGCTATTCATGTATCCCAACTTTATTCTCTAGTGGATTATTGACTGCTTTGAGGGCGGCGGAAAGGTTTTTTGCCAAGGATTTCAGTTTCATCTTCAATAACACATCGCTGTGTTGTCTTTGTGTTAGCATCTCTCTTCCCTTAATCTTTACCTTTTAATTACTACTGTGGTTGTGTTTAATTTCGGTTTAGATTGTTTTACCAATTCAGTTTTAGTTTATTTTCATATTCCGCACATACATTGTTTGATTATAAGCTTGTGTTGGTAATTTGTGAATTGGGGGTCTAAACGTTCATAGGTGTTTTACACACTATTTGAACTTTCACATGACTTACCTCACTTACCTTATTGCATCATAGAATCTATGCATCAATGAACGGACATATCATATGCATGTTCATGGTTTAAAAAAAGAAAAAGAAAAAAACACAAGTGAAAACCCTAATCTAATCATGTTAAGGACAAACAACAAATAAAAAGAGAAACAACAACTCAAGAACATAAAAACAAGGACAAAACATAGGCATATGATGTAAAAGAAACAAATAAACAGAAGCAGAAAAACTCGTATTAGAGTTCTGGGTTGAAGTATGCATGCACATACATAAGCCTGCATATGTGGGCTAGTTGTATACGCATACTTTGAGCCTGCATGCGCATACATAATTATGCATGCGCAGACATGCCCCAAGAACCCTAACCCAGAAATTTAAGACAAAAAATAGCGTAGAAACAAAAACTAAAGAAACTAACAACCTAACATGCTTTAAAACATAGAAGCTACTAAATCCTAGGCTTAACAAACATATTAAGATATAAACAAAGCAAGAAAACAGATTAAAATAGAATTAAAATGAAGAGAAAAAAAGAAAAGCTTAGAACTCAATACCTCGAAACAAAAGCTCCTAGGCTTGATTTTGATTGTTCCGCTCAGTCAAATTTATTTACAATCAAACAAGGAAGTAATTAGTAATCTTAAAACTCAAAGATCAAGGCCATAAAAGGCTCCAATAAAAAAATATTGACTTGAGGATGTTTTGTGTGAAAAACTCCTCCTTTGATTCACTATTTCTGGTAAATCTTGTGTTTTCCCTTAGGATTTTCTCTGTCCTTGAAATATACCATGTAAGGCTTTATATAGTTGAAAAATAGGGGTTTGGAATGGCTTGCAAATGATGTGGGATTCATTACAAGCAGAGTGTTTCCTTTGCTTTTATTTTCCAAAATAGATATATTTGCTCATAAAAAGTTATTTTTTCCATTTTAACATTTCTAAAGTCAATTTAGAATTTGATTGGTTCCTAAACCAACCTTGGGCCTTAGAATTTTACCATCATTGGGAACAAGGGCTCAAGTTATAAGGGGTAGTACAAAATGCGGTATCTATAGATGCCCTTTTTTTGATTTGTGAGCTTCGCTAATAGAATCAAAATAATAAGAGACAAAAAATTTTGTTTTGACGTATGGATCAGGCCTAACCCACGCATATGACACACAACATACATACATGGGGCAGGGTGCAACTCTGCAGAGTTGTGTGGGATTCAAATGTCTGAATTCCCACCTCTGTTGCACGGGAAACGAGCAATGACAGGTCACTATCCTAGAACCTGCTTTTCCAATTGCAAGCAAAAGGCGAGTGACTCATTATCCTAAAGTCACTTAAAAAGAAAAAAAAACATGGCCAATGGCCACAACCATCAACTAGATAAACAAGGTGCTCTTACGAGCTTAAAAGGATACATATCTATGGTGTCCTTATGGGGATCTTGCCTTAAACTTCTCCAGGTTGCTATCCTGAACTTTTCCAAAGACACAAAAAGAATGGCTCTATCCTAAGCCAAAAGAGAACTCATGACATCATCATACCATGTTATCATCACATCAATGTTGGAAAAACATATGGAAAATACAGTTTGTATCTCATACAAAAACATGCAGTGGAATATAAACGGATCTACTTCATTCATGTGAGATAGCATGCAACGTCTGAGTTTTAGAAACAAAGAACAAAAAGCGTACCTTGATTCAGCAAAATTCAAAACAAATGAAGATCGAACTTGAGAAGACTTTCAATCTTCACTCCAATTCCACAATGTGCCTAAGATGTGCGGTCTCTCAATTAGTTCTATATGTAATTGTTGAAGAGAATAACCAAGTGTCTCACTTGAGTAAAACTCTGAATCTTTTTCCTTTTTAATCATACATATATTTCTGCACTTAACAGTTACTTTATTTAATAAATCTTATTAAATAAATAATTGATATTGGGTTAGCCTTTTGGTCTAGCCCAATTGGGCTTTAGTGTGGGGCTTGGAGTGGGACCAAAAGGGACAAATAAAATTCTAGCTCTAATGGAGTTTGGACTTATCTGTCAACTCTTAACATGCCCAAAGTTACCATTAATTATATTTTGATAGGCCAAGAACGTATTGACCCCTTATGATGAATTAATTAGTTAATTAACCAAGTTTATTAATTAATCAAATTGACATGCAAATGCGTGGTAGCACAAACAAATCACCAATTAAACTAAGTATGCGGCAGAAAATAAATTGACACAGTGATTTGTTTACGAATGGGGAAAACCTACACGACAAAAACCCCATCGGGTGATTTTAAGGTCACCACTCTTGAGAATCCACTATTATCACAACAAGCGGTTTCAAGTAAAGAAATTCCAGTACCTTATACCAACCTATAGTTGAACCCTTACCCCAATACCCAATTGGACTTGTTCTGTAGTGACAATCTCTCTTTTTGATGCACGGCTCCTAGTACGTGACTAACCAATTGCATGGATCCTAGTACGCGCCTTCAATTACCAACTAGAGAAGGTTGTTGGCTACAAAGTTCTTCAGTTCATTACACGATGAAGATCCAGAAGATGCTTGGTCACAAAACCCTATGGTGTACAAACACAGCAACTTCTTCACAAGAAAGATGAACTAGGGTAAATTCTGTCTTCGGACACAATTTGCTTAAACAAAATTTACTCAACACTTGTGTAACTTGTTTCACCTTTGACGGCCCTTAAAATAATTCTTTTATATGTCTAGGGTTGTGAGAAAAGAAAGCCCAAACATACAATCATGGATTGGAGTCAAAACAGAATTGAAACTCTATTTTTCATAAACCTCGATAGATGACTAGCTGTCGAGCTTTAATGACAGGCACTTTTCAACTTGAATCTTGGACAGACTTGCATGACTTCAATACTTAATCTTGAAAAAGTTTCTTGAAGTACAAAACAGATCCTAGATCTACCCAAATACAAGTAAAATGCGTTTTGTCAAAGGATATGCCAATTACATAAAATAGTGACATATGTTCATAACAAGTGAATCACATATATCCTAACAATCTCCCCCTTTGGCAATCCATGGCAAAACCACAACAAACAAATGAGATATGAGAGAAGTCATAAATCATTCAACTCATATTCACTTGTTACATACAATAAAATCTATCCTAACATAAACTCTTGAAAAACTTTGCAAGAAGAGAGTTTATGGCAAGTAGACTTTGACAAACTGTATTTCTGAAACACTTTAAACAAAACTCATCAATGCATTTTTTTGTGAAACAGAAATAATAGATTGCATACAAGTAATAAGAAGCATGTGCATAAAGAGAGAAAAGAAACAACACATGTAAGGGTAGGTGAAAGAAACATACATCAATCATATAAAGAGAATAAGTACAATGTATGTCAATAATGGTCATAAGACCTATGTACAGGAAATAAATGTATCTAAAGTAGAGAAAAAAAAAAAAGGATACAAGTAATCCTCACTACATCCCTCAATGTGCACACTCCCCCTAACAAAAATCTCCTATACTAACCCTCTCCCTAACTATGACTACTCTCATAACCAAAACTACTTCCCCTTTTTGTCATGAATGACAAAGGGTCAGAGTGTTAAGTAGACATCTCGTTAGAGCTCCATCCTCACCATCATCATCGTCGTTGGAGTCATCGTCCTTGGCTGCCTCGGGATAAGGAGAGGGAGACTCCACAAAGCCACCAAGGCGAGCCTGCTATCTAGCAATACGGCTGACATGGGTGTTCACTTGACACAACTCAACAGTGAGAGTGTCAAGGTGAGAATCCATGCACTGAAGCTGCGCCATGATCTTGTCCAGAGTCACACCTCCCGCTGAAGTAGAGGGAGCGGAGGTGGATGGAGCTGAAGGAGTGGGATAAGCTGTCGAACCGGACCGCCTCGATCGAAACTACGCCTCGCTTCGTTTAATGGTAGTGTAGTCAATGGCACACATAACGGAGAAGTGGTTGGAAGAGGGAAAAGGAATAGAAAAATGGCATAAAATCCACGTGATAGCTGAAGGGAAGATGAGCTTATCACGGGTAGCCGTATCCCTATACACATCTATAATAGAAAGAATAAAATGTGAAGGAAAGTCTATAGTGAGATGCTCTAACAAAGAAAGAAAAAATCGAGCACGAAACTCTGTGATAGAGTTATAGTGAGAAAGAGGGTGCAAAACAAAAGTCATCACCATGTTAATGAATTAGGACCTTTAGCAAAGGTTGTACATGGTGTAAACTGACGATCACCCCAATCAGAAGGGTGCTCGCAAAAAGTAGAAATCATCTCGTCTTTGGACACAGTCCTTAGACGCTCACATCCGGGGTAGTCAGGATGCTCTACCCTCGAGACACGGAGCACATCGGATACCAACTCCGGTGTGACAGCAATGCGCATACCTCGAACGCGAGAATGAAAGAAAGGTACTGAAGAATCAAGTCCATGCATGTTGGAGTAAAACTCCTGGATTAGCATGGAAGGACATGTGACCGGGACGTCACATAGTGTCTCCCAACCCTGACTGTGAATGACAGTGGGTAGGTTAGTGTCGAAGAAGTCTGACAAAATGACTCAGCGTTCCGAATGAATGCCTCGTCTAGAGAAGTTCTCCGAGAAGTCCTTTTGGGCATCCTCATCATGAAACCGAACAGAAGAGGGGGTAGGATCAGAAGAAGATGATGCCCCAGAATGAAGAGGGTTCCAGGACGGAGTAGATTTACGTTTCGGTGCCATTGACGCACTAACGTAAACTATAGAGAGCGAGGGAAGAAAGAAACACTCAGAAAAGCTCCAAAACAGTTCAAATATACAGCAATATATTGAATGTAAGGAACGAATGCATGAAAATGCATGAGCATGTAACGTGCAAAGTAAAAAGCATCATGGGCTCAGCCCAATCCAAGCCTACCAGCACACAAACATTTTAACATATATAACACACATCTAAATGCATGAAAATATAGTTATAATGCACATGGAATGCAATGCATGAAGTTTTTAAGATCAAATCTTCAAAACCCATCCCAAAAATTACACCAAAAACTCTTAGATTTTGAAAAACCCCAAATTTTGTAAAAATCTCCAAACACTTAGGTTACAAAGCATGAAATGCATGAAAATGAGAGATTAGAAACTTACCAAGTGAAAAAAAACTTGAATAAGCTCGAAAATTGCTTGAGGAAGAGGTTAGGAGTGAGTGAGAGAGTGTTTGGGAGATGAACACGGACAGATCGAGGAAATGAAGTCCGGATCGCATAGAACCCTTTTATAGAAGTTCAATAATTCTCGACAGATGGAGGTATCGAGAGGTTTCGAGACAGGTGTCGAGCTTACAAAGCTTCAATAGATGAAGCTATCAAGAGGTGTCCAGACAGGTGTCCACAACAAAGTAGGCTCGATGGATCAATGAGCTATCGAGAAGACAGGAGATTTCCCGATCGATCCACCTAGCTATCGAGAGGTGTCGAGATTGTGATAAAAATCAACTGAAGAGCTCAATAGATAAGCCAGGTGTCGAGAGGTGTCGAGGAGGTGTTGAGATTGCTTAAAAACATTTTTTCAAGAAGGGAAAAACACATATATGAATGCAATCAAGCATGCAACACAACCAAGGATCCAAAAAACATTTTGAACACTCAAAAACATCTCTCAACCAAAAGATTAAGCACATAGATCCCAAAACACACACACACATACGCACACTAAACAAGTCTAACCAATTTTATATTTCAAAAATAAATCAAGATAGTTTAGTGGGCATACATAAACACATGTAAACCTTGTGATGGCCAAATCACATTGTACATACACATGTATCAAAAGTAGCAAAGAATATTGCGTGTTGTGTGTGAAAAACATTGCAAGATTGCATAAGTGTATACATGTTATGACGATTTGAGATATGAGAAAATCATTTTAACTTACACACAATCATAATTGTTTGATGGGGACTATCACCTTCGAGGTACATCCCATAACTCCCACATCTCCTAGAATACACGCTTGCAATCATATTTTAAAAGTATTTTGATCTTTTTGCTTTTTATTTTTCTTTGCATATTTTTCTTTTTAAGCAAATCATGCATGGGCATATTAGAGAAAGAAAAGAAATACCCAATGATGTTAAGCTTTTGACATTCCAATTTTGCTATGCCGAAGCACACAAATGTCATTGACATTGCACTTTTGCTATGCCGAAGCATACAAATGTCATTTCATGATTGGTGGGCAACAGTGGTGAGATGGTTATTTATGCCTTTCTCTTAGGATTTTCTAGTCCTTCCCGTCAAAAAGAGTGATATGAGTGTTAAGTACAAGAGATTACTTAATCTTACTCATCACAAACACGAGTCATAAAGCTCACTTGCTTAGTTGTGTATAGAGATGCTCATCTAAGCTACAAGAGATACGAAGTTTAGAAAACTTTGTTTCAATGGCCATCCAAGGTACACAAGCACCAATGTACACAAAACACACACTTTTTTGTATTGTTTTGATTTTTCAATTTTTTTAATATATTTTTTTTATCAAAAACAAAATAAACAAAACTGAAAACAAACAAAAACATGTTAAACAAAGCAAAGCATAACAACTAAATGCAAATGCATGAGGAGGAAAGAGGAGAGAAAGAGATCAATCCATGGAGATGACACCGATGTTTTGATGAAGGAATTCAAAATGTTTGCTGTCTAGAGGTTTGGTGAACAAATCAGCCTTCTGATCATCAGTGTGGATAAACTCAAGAGTGAGAGTACCATCTTCGACAAGCTCCCTAATGAAGTGATGTCGAATCTCTATGTATTTAGTTCGAGAATGTTGAACCGGATTCTTAGAGATGTTGATGGCATTGGTATTGTCACAATAGATAGTAAGATGCTCTTGACAAATACCATAATCATGGAGGAGCTTTTGCATCCATAGGAATTAGGTGCAACAGCTACCGATAGCAATGTACTTAGCTTCTGCAGTGGATAATGAGATGAAGTTCTACTTTTTTCTCATCCAGGAGATAAGGTTATTATCCATATAAAAACAACCCCCCGATGTACTCTTTCTATCATCAGCATTCCTAGCCCAATCAGCGTCAGAATATCCAGCTAAGACATCATTTGTGTCCTTGCTATACCACACACCAAAGTCGGCAGTGGTTTTGACTTACTTTATGATTCTTTTTAAAGCAATCATATGAGACTCTTTGGGATTAGCTTGATATCTAGCACACACTCTAACACTGTAACTAATGTCAGGTCTACTAGCAGTAAGATAAATAAGGCTACCTATCATGCTTCTATAAAGAGATGAATCAACCTAACAAGTCAACAGTGAGTTTAACATTTGGACTCATAGGGGTTCTAACATAACTGGCAGATTCTAAACCAAACTTTTTCACAAGATTTTTAGCATATTTAGATTGAGAGAGGAATATACCTGAATCTTGTTGAAGAATCTGCAATCCAAGGAAGTGAGTCAGCTCTCCAATCATGCTTATCTCGAACTCGGCTTGCATGAGTTTTGAGAAGCCATGAGCAAGTTCATTCTTAGTCGATCCAAAGATGATATCATTAACATAGACTTGAGCAACTATCAACTCGCCATCTTCCCTTTTGATGAAGAGAGTCTGATCACCTTTTCCTCTTATAAACCCATGTGACACCAAATATTGTGTGAGCCAATCATACCAAGCTTTAGGGGCTTGTTTTAAACCATAAAGTGCCTTCTTGAGGTACAGCACATGATCTGGAAAGTGTGGATCAATGAATCCTTTTGGTTGAGCCACATAGACATCTTCTTTAAGTAGCCCATTCAAGAAAGCAGTCTTTACATCCATCTGGTAAAGCTTGAACTTTAAGTGACATGCTAGGGCTAGGAGAATTTTGATGGACTCCATATGGGCAACTGGGGCAAATGTCTCATCATAGTCTACTCCTTCCATTTGTGAGTATCCTTGAGCTACAAGCCGAGCCTTGTTGCGGATCACATTGCCCTTCTCATCAGTCTTATTGCAGAATATCTATTTTGTGCTGATGATGTGCTCACCCTCCGGTCTAGGTACTAAAGTCCAGACATCATTAATCTGAACTGAAGTAGTTCATCATGCATTGCTTCGACCCAACTTTCATCCTGAAGAGCTTCCCCAACTTTAGTGGGTTCAACCTGTGACAAATAACAAGAATAAGACACAAAATTAGCAACACATTTATCAACTGTACGTTTCCTTAATGTGAGTTCATTCATGTTTCCCACAATAACTACTGGAGGATGATTTAATTTAATCCTAGAGGAAGGTCCTTTCTCTTCATGGGATTCAGAATCTGGTGAAGTGGGTATATCTGCAGAATCTTCCACAACACTGGGAGTACCAGGAGTACTTAGAGATGCAGGTTCTTGTTCAACAATTTCTTGAACTTCCTTAAGCTCAGGAAGAAGAATTTCTTTGGAGAATTCCTCAATACCTTTCTCAGAACTGGAATCTGAAGACTCATTAATAACAACATTCATTGTCTCCATTACCTTCACAGTTTTTTTGTTGTATACTCGATAAGCCTTGCTTGTAGAGGAGTAGCCCTAAAATATACCTTCATCGCTCCGGGAGTCAAACTTTCCCACATTATCTCTATCCTTAAGGATGAAACAAGTACTTCCAAAGATTCTGAAATACTCCACATTCGGCTTCCTTCCTTTCCATAATTCATATGGAGTCTTCTTGGTACCGAGTCTGAAGTACACCCTATTAACCATATGACAAGCAGTGTTAATGGCTTCTCCCTACAAGTTTCTAGCCACATCCTTGTTGTGCAATATGGCTCTAGCCATCTCTTGAATAACCTTGTTCTTTCTTTCTACTACACCATTCTGCTGAGGAGTGATAGGAGCAGAGAATTCTTGAGATATACCTGATCTTGTGCAAAAGGACTCCATATACGAGTTTTCGAATTCTTTACCATAGTCACTTCGAATTTGATCAATCTTCAGGCTCTTTTCATTCTACAGTCTTGTGCATAAAGCTTCAATGTGCTCAGGAGCATCAGACTTGGATCGTAGGAGAATGACTCAAGTGTACGTAGTGAAATCATCTACCACAACCATGATATATCTCTTACCACCAAGAGACTCGGTTCTAGTTAGACCCATAAGATCCAGATGCAGAAGCTCCAATGGCATAGATGTAGCTGATGTCTGAGTGCCCGGATACTTAGCTTTCATCTGTTTCACAAGTTGACATGGTCCATACACCACATTGCTCATTCTACTAAGCTTTGGTATCCCCAAGACTAATTCATGCTTAGATACAACAGAAAAATGTTTGTAACTAGCATGTCCCATCTGTTGATGCCATAGATCTTCATTTGGCAAACGAATGCTATTGCACACAATATCAGCATCAGGAACCAATCCATAACATTTGTCTAGAGTGCGAACACCACTTATGAGTTTCTTTGCAAATGCATCTATGACAAGACACTTTCCCTTTGAGAATAGCACCATGAAGTCTTGATCACATATCTGACTTATGCTCAACAGGTTCACTCTTAGACCTTCTACATATAGAACATTTGCAATGTCCGGCAGTCCACATAAAGAGATGATTCCCCTTCCTTTAATCTGTGATTTGCTGCCATCACCAAAAGGGACATTGCCACATTTCTTAGACTCCAAAACCTTGAAGAGAGATCGGTCTTCGGTCATGTGTCTTGAGCAACCGCTGTTAAGGTACCACAAACACGTGTCCATAACTTCAAATGCGGACTTCATCATAAAACACACTTTGTGTTTAGATAACAAATCAGTGGGAATGGTGCTTTCTCTCATCTGCCTTTTACAAGCTAAGTCTTTAATTTTTAATCTTCTCAGACGAACTCCTTTGCACATTTTCATTCTGAGACAGTCTAGTTTCTTCTTAGTCAAACTGAGATCTTTTTCAATAGTCATCATAAGATAATTCAAATAACTTTTACACTTGTATTTTCTAAGACACTCAAACAAATAGAGATTAGAAAAACAAGATGTATTTGAAAGCAAAGATCTCTTCAAGCCAGTCATAGCCATGATAACAGGGGTCAATAGATCACACAGTAAAGATTAAAATCTAATCAGAGTGTGCCTGCTCTGATACCACATGATAGGCCAAGAACGTATTAACCCCTTGTGATGAATTAATTAATTAATTATCCAATTTTATTAATTAATCAAATTAACATGCAAACGCGTGGTAGCACAAACAAATCACCAATTAAACTAAGTATGTAGCGGAAAATAAATTGACATGGTGATTTGTTTAAGAATGGGAAAAACCTACACGGTAAAAACCCCATCGGGTGATTTTAAGGTCACCACTCTTGAGAATCCACTATTATCACAACAAACGGTTACAAGTAAAGAAATCCCAGTACCTTATACCAACCTACAGTTGAACCCTTACCCCAATACCCAATTGGACTTGTTCTTTAGTGACAATCTCTCCTTTTGATGCACAGCTCCCAGTACATGACTAACCAATTGCACGGATCCCATTACGCGATTTCAATCACTAACTAGAGAAGGTTGTTGGCTGCAAAGTTCTTCAGTTCATCACACGATGAAGATCCAGAAGAAGCTTGGTCATAAAACTCTACGGTGTAAACACAGCAATTTCTTCACAAGAAAGATGAACTAGGGCAAATTCTGTCTCTAGTCACAATTTGCTTGAACAAAATTTGCTCAACACTTGTGCAACTTGTTTCACCTTTGACGGCCCTTAAATTAATCATTTTATATGTCTAGGGTTGTGAGAAGAGAAAACACAAACATACAATCACAAATTGGAGACAAAACAGAACTAAAACACTGTTTTTCATAAACCTCAACAGATGCCTATCTGTCAAGTTGCTGTCGAGCCACAGGGCTGGAATAGCTCTTCAAGCTCGATAGATGGCTAACTGTTGAGCTTTAATGACAGGAACTTTTCAGCTTGAATCTTGGACAGACTTGCATGGCTTCAACACTTGATCTTGAAACAAAGTTTCTTGAAGTATTAAACACATCCTAGATCTACCCAAATACAAGTAAAGTGCATTTTGTTAAAGGATATGCCAATTACATAAAATAGTGACATATGTTCCTAATAAGTGAATCACATATGTCCTAACATATTTTATACCACTATCTAATTATAATTGCACTCTAGGCCTTATTAATAAATTATATCCCAAGACTTTATTAAACATTTAACCCCTTCATGAAAATATTCGTAGTAATGCAAAGTCATAATGTGTAACTGTCACTTTGAAGATTACTACATCTTGTTCCTTGAGTGCATGGTTTAATCCTTTAAGTTATTCATATATATTTTATGAAATCTAATTTCATACAATATAATATTTAGTAACTCTTTACTAAAGTGGTTAGGCCTAACACTCTGAGTAACCAAACCCATTAAACTTATCTCAAGGGAATATTTTATATCTCTATAAAGAGACTATGAATTCCATCTTGAGAATATGTTTTCCTTCAACATTACGTGTGGTTGCCCAACATACTGAGATTTTGACCATTTTATGATTGGGTTCACTTTTCTCTCAGGATTGAGAGTTTATGTAAATGAGAAGTCATGAGATATATTATTCGTTTGATAGTTGTTAATAGAATAATTAATTTCACAACGGTCCAGTTCAATATGTTTTATACACTTAAAACATATTAACATATCAACTAGAAGTCTCTACTTCCATGATCAAGACAAATTATCTTAATTGACATGTTATAGTCCTCGCAAATGAAATGCCCAATTTCATCACCGATTACGAACTAAAATTTTGAGTTTACAAAGAACTTGTGATTTATATCTTCTGTGACTAAATCACATAAATCACATACTATGCATCTCAATGACTATATGATAATATCCAAACATTCATGCTACCATTATCTTAGATAATAATAAAACAAGTTTATTACATAGAACATAATGTCATACATGGCATACAATAGGATTTTAGGGCACTAATTTTAACAATCTCCCACTTGCCCTTAAAGACTATTGCACATTAATGTAACTCCCATTCCTTCCAGTTGTGACTCAAAAGTCTTATGGGGCAAAGCTTTGGTAAAGGGATCTGCTAAATTATTTGCACTATCAATCTTTGCTACTACCACATCTCCCCGAACCACAATGTCTTGAATAATATGATACTTTCTTTCTATGTGCTTTCCTTTCTTATGATTCCTTGGATCTTTGGATTGTGCAACTGCTCTACTATTGTCACTGAACAAAGTGATTGGAACTTGCTCCATTCTCATGATACCAATATCATAAAGGAATTTCTTGAGCCATACAGTTTCTTTTGCTGCTTCACAAGCTGCAACATATTCAGCTTCCATGGTGGAGTCGGTAATACAAGATTGCTTAACACTCCTCCAACTTATGGCTCAACTTCCCAAGGTTAACACACAACCTACAGTGGACTTTTTGAAATCAAGATCTAAATTAAAATCAGAATCTGTGTAACCAATAGGCATCAAATCCTCACATTAGTAAACAAGCATATAGTCTCTCATTCTCCTTAGACACTTGAGAATATGCTTTACAGCCTCCCAATGTTTTGGTCTTGGATTTGATTAATATCGGCTGACTATGCCAACTGAATAATAGATATCTGGCCTAATACATAGCATGGCATACATGAGACTTCCCACTGCTAAAGCATATTGAACTTGCCTCATTGTCTTTTCCTCTTCAAGAGTCTTAAGCCTTTGGTCATTAGATAGAGGAACTCCATGTCTGAAAGGAAGCAATCCTTTCTTGGAGTTTTGCAAGCTAAACCTTGCTAGAAACTTATCTATATATCCAACTTGTGTCAAGCCTAACATTCTATTCTTACGATCTCGCCAAAGCTTGATACCTAGAATATAGTTAGCTTCGGCCAAGTCCTTCATATCAAATTGGCTTGACAACCCAATCTTTACTGATGACATTACCCCTACATCATTTCCAATGAGTAGAATATCATCAACATAAAGCACTAGAAACATTACTACTTCATCTTGATGTCTCTTGTACACACATGGTTCATCAAGATTTTGTTCAAAACCAAATGACTTAATTGCTTGATCAAATTTGATGTTCCATGATCTAGATGCTTGCTTAAGTCCATAAATGGACTTTCCAACTTGCATACCATATACTCTTGGTTCTTTGCTATGAAACTTGCTAGTTGCATCATATCAAGATTGCCATTTAGAAAAGCAGTCTTGACATCCATTTGCCAAATCTCATAATCATAATGAGTAGCAATGGATAAGAGAATTTTGTTAGATTTAAGCATGGCTACTGGCAAAAAAGTTTCTTCATAATCAATACCTCCTTTTTGTGTACACCCTTTCGCCACCAGTCTTGCCTTAAAGGTTTCAACCTTTTCATCTATCCCTCTCTTCCTTTTGTAAACCCATTTGCAACCAACAAGTTTAATGCCATTAGGAACCTTTACAAGATCCCAAACTTGATTGGAATACATAGAATCCAATTTAAATTTCATAGCTTTGACCCAATGATGTTTATCTATATCTTTCATTGCCTCTTCTTAAGTGTAAGGATCAGATTCAACCTCTTCTGAGATAGCCTCATAAGTTTCTCCTAGACTTATAAATCTTATAGGTGGCCTAATAATCCTCCCACTACGACGAGGCTCTTGTGTACTAGTCATCTCATGAGTAATATCTTGTGTTGTATCTGATACAACCACATCATTCCTAGTTTCATCCATTGATTGTTCAATTACAAGTTCATTCATTTAAGCTAAAACAACTCTACTTTTAGGAGTATAATCATTCCTATAGTCATTTTCTAAAAATTTGGCATTTGTACTGACTTACACTTTATTATCTTTATGACTATAGAATAAACCTCCAACAGTTCCTTTTGGATACTCTACAAAGAAAACCACTTTTGTTTTAGATTGTAACTTGTCAGACTTTCCTTTCAACACATATGCTGGACAACCCCAAATATGGAGATGTCTCATACTAGGCTTACGCCTAATCCATAACTCTACAGGTGTTTCAAGAACAGACTTCAAAGGCACTAAATTCAAAAGATATATTGCAGTATTTAAGGCATATCCTCAAAAAGAAATTGGTAGAGTCGAATAACTCAACATGGATCTAACCATATCTAAAAGAATCCTATTCCTTCTTTCTGCTACACCATTTTGCTGTGGTGTTCTAGGTGCAATCAACTGGGATATAATCCCATTTTTAGTTAAGTAATCCTTAAAATCCCCAAGAAGGTATTCGCCACCATAATCAAATTGAATGTCCTTTATGCGTTTACCTAATTGATTCTCAACTTCAGTCCTAAACTCTTTCAACTTTTCAAAAGGTTCGGACTTTCATTTCATTAGGTACACATAACCAAATCTAGAGTAATCATCAATAAAAGTAATGAAATACTCATAGCCACCTCTTGCTTGGATAGACATTGGACCACATACATCTGAATGTACTAGTTCTAGCAAATCTTTGGCTCTATATCCTTTTGCATCAAAAGGTCTTTTCGTCATTTTACCTTCCAAGTAGGATTTGTAGACTGGGGATTCATTAAGTACGAATTTTTTAATTTTTTCGACCAATCAAGATACACATTCGATCGATCGAAAACTGTGAATTTTGAATTTTTCTAAGTGTTTTCACATGGATAAAGTGCAAGGCTATGTGTGATGAGATTACACGTGTTTTCTAACTAAAAACCTTTATTTAAAACATCTAATGGGAGAAAGAAACAAGGGTTGAATCTCACAGCCTCCATTATTGGTTCATAGTAGTGTGGGTTAGCACCTCGTCTTGGCGTATATGCCTCGCGATCCCAAAGGAGGGTGTTTACTTCATAGTACTACAAGATTGAACTACCTGTTTAAAGTAGTATGAACAAGCACCTCGTATTGGCATATATGCCTCGCGATCCCAAAGGAGGGTGTTTTGTTTCATGGTACTACAAGTTTAAACACTATAAGGGAGATGAAATGTGGCTACACATGATTCTAGATAATGGTGTACACTAGACTAAGTGTAATGTTAACCTCCCAAAGGAGCTATGTCATTATTACTTAGAGGCTAAAGGTAATACGACATATTATTAGTGTTTAATAAGAGTTATCATGATAGCACTAATAATGAGAATAGTTCTCAATTAATTATGGTGTTTATAATATACTTGCTACCAAGGAATTATAGACATGGATTGGGTTATCGTTGCATATATTATTTTATGGTTTTATTAAGGTTCCATATTATATGCTAATATGCTAAATTGATAATGTCCAGTTTACTTATTATATTCATGTTTATTATTTTCAGATTTAATCATGGCATCATTTAGCCCACTTGTTGCTATTCTTAATCAAAACAAATTGACTGGATCCAACTATGTTGACTGGAAAAGAAATTTGGACATTATTCTTACTGCTGAAGAGCACAAATATGTGCTTACTCAGCCATGTCCTAACTTTCCTTCATTAGATGCTCCTCCTGAGGAAAAACTGCGATATGATCGTTGGCAGAAATCTAATGAGATGGCCAAGTGCTATATCCTAGCATCTATCTCAAATGTTCTATAGCATCAAATGCTGGATGTAGAATTAGCTTCAGACATGATGCTAAGTTTGAAGGAGATATTTGGTGAGCAAGGCCATTCTTCAAGGCAAGAAACCACGAGGCAAATTTATAATACCAAAATGGCTGAAGGTACTTTAGTAAGGGAGCATTGTCCTAAGATGATCTCTAATCTGAATACACTGAAAGTTTTAGGTGTTGATATTGATGGAGAATCCCAAGTGGATATGATACTCCAATCACTACCAGAATCATTCAAGGAATTTAGGCTTAATTATAATATGAACAAAAAGATTTATTCATTGTCTGAATTAATGAATGAATTGGTAGCAGCAGAAGGCATTCTTGGTACATCTAGTGTTAAAGCTAATATGGCTGAAGCTTCTACTTCTCAACCTAAGTCGAAAGGCAAGGGTAAGAAGAAACAAATGCCTTAGGAGTTGCCAACAAGGGAAAGAAGAAGGACTATGCCAAAGGAAAGTGTTTCCATTGTGGCGAGAAAGGACATTGGAAGAGGAATTGTCCAAAATTCAGAGCTGCTGATAATAAAGATATGAAAAGTTCATTCCTTCTTGAAATATGTTTAGTAAAAAATCCCACATATTCTTGGTGTGTGGATTCAGATTGTACTAACCATATCTGTAATTCTTTGTAGGTGTTCTAGGAGACTAGAAAGCTGAGTGAAAGGGAATTGTTTCTTACTTTGGCTGATAGGAGCAGAATTCCAGTTGTAGCTGTTGGAGTGTTTAATTTATGCTTTGATTCTAAAGTTTTAATATTGGAAGACTGTGTATATGTACCTAATGTTCATAGGAATTTAATTTCTGCAACTTATTTAGGTAAGCATGGATATTGTGTTATCGTGAAAGACAATGTTGTAATAAAGAAGGGTAAAGTGTTTATCTGTTCTGGCAATTTTGTTGATGGTCTTTATATTTTAACTTTTGATAGGCATGAATTATACAATTCTGAATTAGATAATAACTCTTATGTAAAATCATTAAAGAGAAAGTTTCCTTCTACTAATGATGAATATCTTTGGCACTTGCGTTTGGGTCATATTAATTCAAACAGAATTCAAAGACTGATAAAAGATGGTCTCTTAGAGCTCATTGGACTTTGATGGATCTCCAGTTTGTGAATCTTGTTTGGAAGGCAAAATGACCAAACAACCTTTAAATGCAAAAGGTAGAAGAGCCTAAGAGTTGCAGGAATTAGTTCATACGGATGTATATGGTCCTATGTCTACCCAAGCTAAAGGAGGTTATTAGTACTTCATCACTTTTACTGATGATTACTCAAGATTATGTGTACCTAATGAGACGGAAGTCCGAATCCTTTGAAAAGTTCAAAGAATTTAGAGCTAAAGTTGAGAATCAATTGGGTAAACACATAAAGGCCATTCGATCTGATCGTGGTGGCGAATACCTTCTTGGGGATTTCAAGGATTACTTAACTCAAAATGGGATTGTATCCCAATTGACTAAACCTGGAACTCCCTAACAAAATGGTATAGCAGAGAGAAGGGATAGGACTCTTTTAGAAATGGTTAGGTCCATGATGAGTTATTCAACTTTACCAATTTCCTTTTGGGGATATGCACTAAAAACTCCAATGCATATTTTAAATTTAGTTCCATCAAAATCTATTCCTAACACACCTAAGGAATGGTGGAGTGGGCGCAAGCCTAGTTTTAAATATCACCACATTTGAGGATGTCTAGCACATGTGTTGAAAGGGAAGTTTGATAAGTTGTAAGCAAAAACAGAAGTATGCATGTTTTTAGGGCAAAGGAAACTAAGGATTATTTATTCTATAATCATAAAGATAACAAAGTGTTTGTTAGCACCAATGCAAAATTTTTTGGAAGATGATTATGCGTATAATTTTAATCCTAGAAGTAAAGTTGTTTTGGTTGAAATAGATGAACTTGTAGTTGTTTCAGCAATCTGAACAGTTATATCACTTGATAGCCCTTTTGAGCTAGAAAGAAAATGTTTTCAAAAATCACCCGAATTTATAATTTGGCACATGAGCTCCTAAGGCTAAGAAGTAAGCGTTCAAGATGACAGAGGAAGGCGTTCATTTCACTACCATCCTGCTTGCAGAAAAATATCCCTTGCTAGCCCAGTTGAACCTATTGAATTCTTTTCTTGTTTAACCCAGTCAAGGATTACCCCCCACACTAGGGTGAGTTAGATGGTTACAAGGACCTCATGCTAGGTGACTTCCAATATTTGAGTCCATCAAATGAGTCCCTAATTGAAAAAAATGAGAAAAGAGCCCAAATCGAATGACAAAAGTCATGGGCAATCAAATCAAATGAAGCCCCCCAGCAAAGAAAGGGCAAAAGAAAAAATTCAGCCCAAAACAATCAAGAAACATGGGCCAAAGAAAATCAAAATGAAAGCCCTAAAAAGGAAATGGGAAAAATTCAAGAAATGGACTCAAATTGAGGATATAGCCGAGCATGAGAGGCAACCAAAAGGATTCTTGATGAAATGTAATCCTTGACTTTAGGAAACCCTTCAAAGAATTTCACAGCCAAAATATCCTCCTGTAAGCCTAGGAAACCCATTTACATTACGGTCCTGAGAAAGTCCTTCCTGATTAAGAGTGACTACTTAGCCTATGGAGCTTATGCGAAATAATCACCACATGTGAAAATTTTGAGCCTAATATCCTTCATTTCAAGCACCCAATTAACCCTAAGGCCACGTTACAACCTAATGAAAGACCTCACTGATCATTGAGGATTGGTTGGTCGTGCCACATTGAAAATTTGGTCAATAATTGACGACGAAATCATTTGCTTATGCCAAGGCTTCATGCCTAAAAAAGGGTAGGGTTCTCTCCCAACCCACCTGATGAGTTCAAAAGGCTAAACACATCATTCATGTTTTCCCTACATAGCTTAAAAAGGGACACCCATGCATTTGGTAAACACAAGCACTTTGCTCAAGAAATCCTTACTCGAGAGCATGTCTCCTATTCAGGGTAACTGATAGCCATCGAGCACATACACTCATAAACCACATGGGAAACATGGCCTTAGCGAGCCCCTCATGTGGTACATGCATTTAAACAATTTTCATGATCATGAATGAATTTCCAAAATTTCTAAACCGGGTTTTCTAAACCAATTGAAACAGAAGGGAAAAATATGACCCTCAAAGATTTCAAATCCTCCAAACTTTTCAAGTCCAAAAACAAATCCTTAAGGGTTATTCATTTCTTCCCAAGGAATTTCTAGAAAAATGAGGCTTTAAGACATGACCCCCAATGCCCAAAGGTTGGCCTCAGTCTCAATCTTGATACTAAGGTAGTTTTATTTTTGATATTTTCAAACCATAAATGGTATTCCCTTTATCCAGTGCGACTTAAGATATCCACTAAGAGAAGGAGAGATCTCTCCCCGTGAGAGCCTGAATAGGCGCCTAACATGCACAATTCATCAAAACCACATAGAACTCAGCATCAAGGCAATTCTTGTCTAGCTATGACCAAAAGTGTCAACATTTCTAATAGGGGACCTTCCCCACAATTCGAATCTAGAATTTAGTAAATTAAGGAACCCATTGTGGTATAATAGTCCAGTACAAGCTCAAACTTATGACAAGTCGGTTCGCCGATCCAGAACCACACAAAATCCTATATTGGGGCAGTTTCTTTTATGTGGTTCAGCCCATTTTCTGCCTGTCAATCTCAAGAGCTGGTCCACCCCGCCAAGAACTTTTCCTCTTATGTCAAGAACCTTACAAAACCTACACTAGGGCAGTTTGTCTTTGTGCATCTCATCTAGGACCTTCAGATGTCTCAAACCTCATTTTCTAAAACTCGGTTCACCTGGTTTAGGGGTCAGTTCAGCCCTGATAATCAAAATTCACAACAGAAAGATGCTAAAGCCTGTTCTCAGCCATGCAGCAGCTTTTTAAGCTTATTTTGAGGATGGAGGGAGTCGTTTCCTATGAGGTCATCCTAAGGCACTCGTCATTGCATTATTAGCTCACTCGGGTAATAATAGGGGCAACCAGTGTGTGTCGCCTCATGGCGTTTCTAAGGAGATCTCGTTCAGTATGTCTATGTTCATTACCAGCATTTTGGTATGGTCTACAAAGTTGAGGCCACTTTCAACTAGTCTATAGGCTTGGAACCCCGCAAAACCCTAAACTGGGGCAGTTTATTTTGTGCGGTTCCTTCCCTTTGTCCAATATACAAGACCCCTTTGTCCAATATACAAGAATTGGTCTGTCCCACTGAAGATGTGTCTCTTATGTCAAGAATTGCATGAAACCCTAAATTGGGGTAGTTTATTTTACGCGATCTCTCCATTCTCTCTCCCCCCCAGCGAGATGATCATTATTCAAAAGCCATTGATGAACCTCTGAGGATACTTTGCGATGCTAGTGCTACCAGTATCACACATGTAAAGCCCTTTGAAAGGAGATATCTAGAATTATACATGTAAGTCCTACCTAGAGGCATTGTGTCACACATATAGTAGCAGCCCTTTGAAAGGCGACATCCAGAATTGTACATGTAAGTCCTACCCAAAGGCATTCTTTCTTGCACACATCAACAGCCCTTTGAAAGGCACCATTCAAAATTGTACATGTAAGTCCTACCTAAAGGCATTGTTCTTGCATACATCAGCAGTCCTTTCAAAGGCAATTTCCAGAATCATACCTTAGCCCTCTCAAAGGCATTTTTTCCATAGTCGTACATGTAAGTCCTAACCATTGGCATTGTTTCATGTACACGACAGCAGCCTGCTCAAAGGCGATTTTCCTATGGTTGTATATGTAAGTCCTAACCAGAGGCATTATTTTTCGTACACGTCAACAGCCCTCTCAAAGGCGATTTTTCTAGGGTGGTATGTGCAAGTCCTAATCAAAGACATTGTCTTTCATGCACATTAGCAGCCCTCTTAATGGAAGTTTCCAGAGCTACACATATAAGTCCTAATTAGAGGCATTGTTTTACACATACATTAGTAGCCCTCTCAAAGGCATTTTTGCAGAATCATACATGTAAGTCCTAATAAGAGGCATTGTTGCATGCATACATCGTGAAGTTACACACATGTCCAGGCCTATCAAGAGACAACCCATAATATACATACATAACTGACCCACCAGGAGGCAATTTCTACAAGATACATGAAGAATACATACATGCCCACGCGGGGGCTACATCATGCTACAACAATCAGTAGTCTATGCTAACCCTACTGGGAATCATCATCGCTAAAGGAGTCAATAGTCTCATCATTAGAAGAAGTGTTCTTATGGGTTGTAACAAACATGGGGGCCTTCCTCCGGTCTCCCCTAAAACAAGCTCTCCAAGACATGATTTATAAAACAACAAGAAATTCAAACACAAGTGGTAAGCTCAAAAGTTAAATGGCAACATGGATGAACTAACACTTTTTCCTAAACATGTTATGCAGGTCCTTGTCAAGCACATAATCTCACAAAAAGCAGATTCTTGCAAGCATTCTATAGTGAGTGAACCAGCGACAAGCGTCTCTGGACTCACGTTCTACAGTGAGTGAACCAGCTACAAGCATCTCTGGACTTGCATTCTACAGTGGGTAATAGCGGCTATGCCGTATGCTTGCATTTCTATAGTGGGTGATAGCGGCCGTGTTGTATGCTCACATTTCTATAGTGGGTGATAGTGGCCGTGTCGTATGCTCGCATGTGCCGTATACTCGTATGCTTGCAATCTACAATGGGTGATAGCGGCCGTGCCATATGCTCGCATTTCTATAGTGGGTGATAGCGGCCGTGTTGTATGCTCTCATTTCTACAGTGGGTGATAGTGGCCGTGTCGCATGCTTGCATTCTACAGTGGGTGATAGCGGCAGTGCTGTATGCTCGTATTTCTACAGTGGGTGATAGCGGCTGTGCTGTATGCTCTCAATCTATAGTGGGTGATAGCAATCGTGCCGTATGCTCGCATTGTACAATAGGTGATAGCGGCCGTGCCGTATGCTCACATCCCCTATTGAGGTTATAGAGACCGTGTTATACGCCTCGTGCCATCACAATTATCAAGTTCATAAAGAAGTTTCGAGTTCCTGGTTTCGAGTTCCTGATCCACAGTGGGTGATAGTGGTTGTGCTGTATGCTCACATCCCATTTTGAGGTTATAGCGACCGTGTCGTATGTCTCACGCTATCATAGTCATCAAGTTCCTAAAGAAGTTCCGAGTTCCTAATCAACAGTGGGTGATAACGGCCGTGCCATATGCTCACATCCTATCTTGAGGTTATAGCGATCGTGTTGTACATTTTGTGCCATCATAGTCATCAAGTTCCTAAAGAAGTCTTGAGTTCCTGATCTGCATGGGTAATAGCGGCCATGCCGTATGCTCACATCCCACCTTGAGGTAATAGCAAACGTGTTGTACACCTTGCACCATCATAGTTGTTAGGAGATATGTGATTCATGTTAGGAACATATGTCACTATTTTGTGTAATTTGCTAATCCTTTGACAAAACGTACTTTACTTGTAGTTGGATAGATCTAGGATATGTTTAATACTTCAAAGAACAAGAGTTCAAGTCTAGTATTAAAGCCATGCAAATCTATCCAAGAAACAAGTGAAGAAGTGCTGATTCATTAAAGCTCGACAGCTACCCAATAGATAGCTATCTATTGAGGTTTAATGAGGCTTGACAAATACTATCTATCAAGGTATCTATCGAGAATTATAAAAACCAATTTTTCAGATATGATTTTTGGCCCATGTTTATGTATTTGTGTAGGGTTTCTTTTCTCATAACCCTAGTCATATATAAGGCTTATTTTAGAGGCCGTCACATAAGAGAATACATGGAGAACACATGCAAAAGGTGATCGACGCCTTATTCTGTCTATAGGAAGCTACTGTGTCTTTGAGCCTTAGGGTTTTGTAACCAAGTGCTTCTTGATCTTTATTGTTGATGAAGTGAAGAACTTTGCAGCCAACATCTTCTTCAAGTTGGTATGTTAGTCACGTACTGGGAGCCGTGCATCATTGGTTAGTCACGTACTGGGATCCGTGCAAAAGGGTGGCATTATATTGAAGAGTTCAGAGGTTCTGAAGCGGTAGAAGGTTTCTGCTGTAAGTTCATCTATAGGGATTGTAGAGTCTAGGGACAAAGGTTTTGTATTAGATCTGAAACTTCTCTTTACTATAGTGAATTACTTTTCGGGAAGGTTTCCCCCCTGATTTTTTTTACTGTGAAACTAGTTTGTTTCATTGGTTTTCCTAGGTCATCATATCTTGTCTTATTTAATTTTTCGCTGTCCATGATACTGACATGATATTGATGTTAGTTTGTTTTAACAAGTTTTATTCATAATAAATCTAACAACTGGGATCTAAATTTCCCAACAACAGTTATCAAGTTCCTAAAGAGTTCTGAGTTCCTGATCTACAATGGGTGATAACGGCCGTGCCATATGCTTACATCCCATCTTGAGGTAATAGCGACTGTGTCATACGCCTCGCATCACACAGTTATCAAGTTCCTAATGAAGTTTTGAGTTCCTGATCCATAGTGGGTGATAGTGGCCATGTCGTGTGCTCACATCCCATCTCGAGGTTATAGCGACCATGTCATACGTCTTGCGCCATCACAATCATCAAGTTCCTAAAGAAGTCCTGAGTTCTTGATCTACAGTGAGTGATAGCGGTCGTGCCATATACTCACATCCCCTCTTGAGGTTATAGCGACCGTGTCGTATGCTTCGTGCCATCACAGTTATCAAGTTCCTAAAGAAGTTTCGAGTTCCTAATTTGCAGTGGGTAATAGTGGCTGTGTTGTATGCTCACATCCCATCTTGAGGTAATAGTGACCATCTCGTATGCCTTGCACCATCACAGTTATCAAGTTCCTAAAGAAGCTCTGAGTTCCCGATCCACAGTGGGTGATAGCGACCGTGCCGTGTGCTCATATCCCATCTTGAGGTTATAGCGATCATGTCTTACGTTTCGCGCCATCACAGCCATCAAGTTCCTAAAGAATCCTAAGTTCCCAATCACCAGGTAAGTCTCCTTACTTTGCCTAGCATTTATTTTCTGCATCCATAGCATCCAACATTTGCATGTTTTTCTACATAGCCTTAAAAAAATAAAAAATAAAAAAAATCTAGCATGCCTTTCTAGTTGCATTGCTACTAACATTTTGTAGAAAAAAGAAGAGAAGAAGAAAAATAGACATTGGCCTCAAGTCCATAAATTTTTTCAGAAGCAGCTATAGTAACTCGACCGCATTAGGTAAAAAACTGGTCTCGATCCATGAATAGCCTCTACACGCAATTTAGGGGCAACAAAATATGAAATCGCGTTCTTTATCCGACACCTCTTATTGCACTCAAGGTATCAGATAAAGAAAGGGCAGCTGTTGATACCGTACTTTGTCTACCCTCGGTTTACATGCCAGATCCTGAAAAATCCAAAAAAATTATTTTCTCCCCATGTGGTTGCGAGAACATCCAGAATGACGTGGTGGAACCCGTTCAAATACCATAGCACATAAAGTGCCTTTTTTTAGCTAAAATGACCAAAATGCCCCTAGTCAACCTAGGGTTGACCAAAGGTCAAACAAGGTCAAAATCTACACAAAATAACACCTTTCACAATTTTTCATCAAGCCCAGGCATCTCGGAGATTTTTAGCCACTTTAACCAAGTTTAACCTGAAGTTGACTCTAGGTGGGCCTAAAAACACTACTTTGGAATGGGTTGAAACTAATGTTATTGCAAATATTATCAAATTCTCATTCCAACGACTATTCATGGGTCAAAATCGGAGTTAGAACGGCCGAGATATCACGAAAATTGGGTTAACGCATCGATTGATGCATTGCCAGCTTCTGAGAGTCATAACTTTTGATCCGATTGTTGAATTTTCGAGTTCCATACCTTTTTAGAAACTGAAAATCAAGATCTTTCCAGGGTGTCAAGATCAACCTGATCAGAGTACTTTTGAGGCTGGCCGCCACCTCGAAAAGCGTGCCAGGGCTATAAATAGCCCCAGGCACCCCTCAGACAGGGGGAGACCACATTTTTTTTGAAATTTTCTTGCTGCCCAGCTTCTCTACATGCTTTTTTATCTCTTCCAAACACCAAAAAGAACACAAAAAAACCCCCAAAAAACACATCAAAGTTTCTTAATTCTTCTCTCTTCACCAAAAACATAAGGTATTGTTCTTATACTCAATCTTCCTTTCCTTGGTTCTACGCTTTGGATTTGGGGTTTAGGGGCATGGATGTGGCTTTTCTAGCTATCATCCACACCCCTAACCTCCTAAATATTTTTCTAGGATTTATTTTGTTTTTATGCCTTAATAACATGATTTATTGCTTTCTTAGCATGTTTCTTACTTTCTTTGTGTTTCTAGCTTAAATCTCCATGCTTTTTATGTCTTATGCCATAATGTTTCATGCTTAAATCTACATTTTTACATACTTGTATGTTTAGATCTACATGCTTAGGATTTTATGCCATGTTTTCCCTTGTTTTATGCTCTTTTTAGTTCTAGGTTGATGATTAGGGTTATATTCTCACATGCTTGTATGGCATTGTTGGTTATGCTTTGCTTGGATCTATGTGTTCGTGTGCTTTTCGCCATGTTTTATGTTTAGATCTGCATCCGTACATGCTTATATGCTTGGATTCATGTTCTTCCATATCTATGTGCAAAGCTTTCACATGTTCATACGCGTGTTGCCATAACTTTGCCTAGATCTATGTTTTCAAATACTTGTATGCTTAGATCTATATTTTCATGTGTTGGTGTGCTTAGGTCTATGTTTTCACATGCTTGTGTGCTTAGATCTATGTTTTCACGTGCTGGTGTGCTTGGATCTATGTTTTTACATGCTTGTGTCCTTGCTTATATGTTCCATGTGCTTTATGCTATCTTCCATGTGCTTGTGCGCTTCATGCCATGTTTGTGTGCTTAGACCTAGGCTATGTTCGTCATGCCATGTGCGACCTTTTGTTGCTTTATCTTTATTTCTTGTGTCTTGGCCTATTGGTTCGGATATGATCTAGACCCTATGGTCTTTGTCATTGTCCATACACCTTGGCCCATATCAAAGGGTTTGGATTACCCCATTTTGCATGTCTATACTTGCTTGCCTATGCTTTATGCTTGTGTTAGCCTCTCTTGTTCTTGGCTTTGCCATGTTTGACACCTTTAGCGGGTTTGTGGTTGTGTGGTTACATCTGACACCCATGAGGCCTTGTTTATGTGCAACTATTTGGGATGCATCGCCATGATGCCGGTTGCTTCGTGCATACCTTTCCCTTTTTTCGCTCCGTACGATGAGTTTGCTCACCATGCTTGTTTGTGCCACCCGTTGGCTTTCTATGCATCTTTACATGCTTGTTTACATGTTCATGCATGAGTCTTGCTTGCTAGTGTGTCGTCCATACTTCAACACAATGAAGCTATGGACACTTGATCCAAACCTACATTTGTCCCTTATGGACACCTCCTTTTGTTTGCTAACTTACTTGTTTGCCTTTTTGCTTGTTTGCTTGCTTTCTTGCTTGTTTGCCTTCTCACTTGTTTTCTCGCATCCTTGTTTCTATGCTTGCCATGTCTATCATACTTATCTGCTTTATGCCTCTTTCATACACTCTTTGCACCTTTTCCTTCCATTGCTTTTCTGCTGGTTTCTTGTCTTTGCCTTTGCATGTACACACATGGAGCGAGGACGCATAGAGCTAGGGCACGGTCTCCCAGGCCCAAGCAAAAAGGACGAGATTCAAGCATGTCGATAAAAGCTAAACGACAATGTCAATAGGTTTAGGGTTTAGCTTTTTCCCTTCGGTTATGTACTCTTTTAAATCCCTTTTCTCCCCTTCGCTTTCTCCCTTAGATGGTTTGTATTAGGAATATCATGCCATGTACCATTCGTCCTCATCTCTAGAGCATGGCAACCCCTGTTTAATTTCCTGCACGTATATTTTGGGCCAAGCTCTAGGGATGTAGGCATTTACTTTCCTGTTCTATGTGCTTGCATTGTGCATGATGTATGTATATATATACCTACTCGCCCCTTTTGGTATGATTGTCATAGTCCGTGTCACCTAAGGTAAGCGATACCTAATTTCCGCCGCAAAAGTAAGGTGACTCATCACCAAATTTTCTTCGTGAAAATCAGGCACTTTACTCGAACGCCTTAGGAAAGCATAGATTGGGACCACACCCATTCAAAAGCCAAACCTTAAACCCCCCCATGCATGCAAAGCCCTGATAGCCAATGCCAAGATCATGTTTTTACTGCCAATTTCTGAAAATTAAGGTTTACGAAAACAAAGGACTGTCCTTGGACAGACGTAGTGGGGTGCCTAACACCTTCCCCACACGTAACCAAACTTCCGGACCTAAGAATCAAGATTTTTTGCCATCCACACATTAGATTAGGAAAAATGACATTTTTCTTAACCTAGGATTGGTAATAAAATCAACTAGAAATAGGTGACCAATCACACCTTAGAAAAACCCAATGATTGGTGGCAACTCCGCTCACCTTTGGTAATCACCTAAAATTTGGCCCAGTTTCCTGCCATAAACGCCAAAGGTAGACCTACCTTCCTCCTTAGAGAGAGAGAGAGAGAGCACCCAAAACTCCACGCAAAATGCAGCATAGCGAACTTCGGTCCCAGCCCGCTTGTTGTCTCCTTTCGATAATCTAGCTTGATCCTTTCTTTTACACCTTGTGGAAAGTGGAGTGCATAAGCCCTTTTAGAGTTAGAGATAGGCTTTTACTGCTCTCAATCCTTGACCCCATAGATTGCTCATCAATCAAATTCTATTTGATTGGATTTTTTAAGTTACATAAAAACCATTTCAATGATCATGAGCCTTGTTGACCAAAAATGGATTCCATTCGAGTCTTATTGAGTTGACACAACTAAGATGTCTTTGGATGGGTGGCTCACGCCAATTCACATTTTAATAAGTGGCTTTCCAAGAATTCGACTCAAGTAGCCAAAGTTAGAAATAGTGCAATGTCAAAACTTATATATCAAAGGCTTGCTATCGCTCTATCTGTAGTGAGCCGCAAAACTCATTTAGGTGCAAAAGAAACCTTCAAACTCGCATTTGCATCTTGGTTGTTCTTAACTAAACATCGAGGTTTGAGAGGGTTTAAAATGGTCAGTAGATGGTTCTTCCTCTCACTTTCTTAATGGTACAATGGAGTGTTAACGAGTCACTAACCCGTAGTGCGTAAGAGTCACGTACCCTTTAGTAGGTAAAGCTTCCTAAACCTCACGATTTGACCGTTGGAGCTGAGTCAATCCATAATTCCTGGGCCTATTTCATATTATGAATAATGTAACGGCAGACACTTGCTCTTGTTGATTTCGCTTCCAATCCAACTGGTATTTTCCTTATGACTCCGACTGTGGGTTTACCTGAGATTAGACCGATTCTCCTCCTGCTGCTCAACCAGCTCGGTTTGACTTGACTTTGACCACTTCCTGATCGCTGGTCAATGAAAACCTCACTTCAAGTTCCAACGAGCTAAGCAGTTCAATTGCACTGATATAATAGTGCTCTGCCACTCCAAAGCTTCCACGGTAGAATCTGTTTCCCCCATCCATGTTGCTAATCTTCCGAGAAAGAGAAGGAGAAGACTTATGAATGATGAGCTCCTTTGCGTTAGACTTGCTTTGTTTGACTCTGCAATCATTTGATTTTGTTTCTTGCTCTCCCTTAGTAGCGGGAAAGGAGTCTATCTATCTGCCTAGCTTTGGTAGATTTCCTCCAACGCAATCCACAAAAATTCCACGAATCCCTTGGTGGATAAGTTCGACGACTCAGTAGCTGCCCACCATCCCCTTCTTCAATAAGAGAGGACTCAACCCCTGGCTTGTTACAATACGACTCGGTATAGCAAGGGACGAAGTAGTTGATGTGATGACAAGGCATCCCCAACATCAATCAACAAGCTTTGGTTCAACTTTCTCCACCTCCGCTACCTAAACTCAATCAAATACAATTGTGGGTGATACTTCAACCGGAATTGGGCCTTACGTGCCACACCAACAGACCATGAAAACTTGATCATGTGATATCTTTCAATCTGACAGTCCAATTTGAAAATCGGACATACCGTCGCGATCGTTAGAATCTCAAGATCATTTTTATGATATGAAATGAATGAATTAATGCATGTAATGCAACTCTAAATTTTCGGGTATATGAATGGTCACTCTAGTCATCTTCCAAGATTAAATTATGGGTGCAAAATCGAGTGTCTACACTATTGTTTAGAGAGAAAACCCTAGAGTAGTTTCTACAACACAACATACCCATCTTTTAGAGAGAGAGAGAGCTACTCATCCTTTAGTGAGAAATCATTATAGCCTCTTCTTCTTTCCTCTCCCATTTTCATACCTTGAGAGGAGATTTGTACCCAAAAACAACCTATACCTATTCAGAGTGTAGAGAGTGTTTTGGAGCTTGGGAAGCTTTGGGGATTTGCCAAAAGAAGCCAGTAAAGCTTGGCGGATGCAATCGAGCGGTATTGCGAGATCTAGAAAGCTAGTGAAGACAAGATTCCAAGAAGTCCGTTGATAGCAGGAGCTTGGAGGGCTCAAGTACATTGGGTAGACTAGGGTTAAAGGGTCTTTTGTTCTTCGCATACTGCAACTTTATTCTCTAGTGGATCGATTTCGACTTGGAGGGTCGCAGAGAGGTTTTTCATCGAGTTCTTCAGTTTCGTCTTTGATAACACGTCTTGGTGTTATCTTGAGCTTGCATCTATATTCCCTACTCTTTAAGCTTTCATTTTATTGTTGATTGTGGATGAATATGGCTTAGAGTAGTGTTATTAGTTCATTGCACATATTTACTCTTGTTTCGCACTTTTTTTAAGTTAGAGTAAAAGCAATCTAGTCGTAATTTTTAATTGGAGGTTTGAACAAGTTCTTGTGTTTTAGCACAAATTTGAGCTTTCAATGATTACTATTATTATTTTGTGATTGTTGATATATAAATTTATTTAAGTGTAAAAGGACATATCATTTAAAAAATTTGTTTCACTGGGCCATTTAATGAAGGGTGTGGGATGCCTAAATTGTAGTCTAAGAGAAAAATTGGAAAATAACACCAAGTCCCAAACAATTTTGTTAGTTAGCAATGTTTCTAAACTTTTTAGGAAATTAACATCTCGAGTCTAAGGGACTCGATTTTGCTCTTTGAACTCGAACCATAAAGCCTCGAGTTTTATGATTTTTCTGGTGGAACTCGAGTATGAAACACTCGAGTTCCTGCTCTGCACATTTTAGGAAAAAAGATAAAGGGAAATCAAACAAATGAGGAAGAAGAAAAGCTCTATAACAAATCCTTCACTTGGAGCCCTTGCCGCCGCCGCTACCTCTTGGAGCCTTCGTCGTTCAGTCTGAGCCTTCGCCATTCGTAGGCGGAGCTAGGGCGATTTGGGTTTGTGGGTAGTTAGGGAGATTTGGGTTCATTGATTCTGTTAGGGGTTTGGGTTTGTTGTTTTTGATCTACCTTCTTCTTTTTTAGTTAATCCCTGCCTTCTTTGTTGTGTTATTTCTTCTTTGAATTTCTTTGTTCTTTGGCTTCTTTGCTGCCTCTTGTTCTTCTTTGTCGTTTCAATATAGAACTAAACTATTTCCTACTCGAGTTCCACTGAAACTCGAGTCTTTGTGGCTCGTTTTCAAAGAGCAAAATCAACTCTCTTACGTTCAAGATGTTAGTTTCCTAAATAGTTTGAAAACGTTACTAACTAACAAAATTCTTTAGGACTTAGTGTTATTTTTCAATTTTCCCCCTAGTAAAAAAAAAAAAAAAATACATATATATATATATATATATATATATACATATAGAGTATTTTGGCTAAATATTGTTAAATTTGAAACTTATTTGCGTTATAGGCACTGTTACAACTTATTTAGGGAATTGAGGAGAGAGATTGAATTTCGGCAACAATGTTGCCGAAATTCCAACAAAAGTATGGAGAGAAAGAGAAAAAGCCTGGAGAGAGCAAATGTTGAATTAAGGCAATGGCATTGCCGTAATTCGTTCTGCTCAAATTTCCTGACCGAATGTGTGAGAAGTGCCCAAAAAGAAGTAATTGTGGCAATGGTATTGCCAAAAATGGGAGGGAAAAAAAAATGAATGCCAAAATCTGAGGAGGAATTAAAAAAAATACAATGTGCTACGTACACAATATTTTTACAATATTTTCACAATAAATCACAGGTAATTAGTTATTATTAGTTCAAATTTAAATTTAACATTGAGATTACTATTTTAATCCAACAATAACAATAAGTAACAACCTGATACTTAGAATTTGTTGTAAAAATATTGTAAAAATTGTGTGCACATACCATTTCTTAAAAAAAAAAAAAGAAAAAAAAGAAGAAGGTGGAATGGATTGTGGCAATGGCATTGCCGAAATAGGAGGGAAAAAAATAATTTTTTTCCCTCCTATTTCGGCAATGCCATTGCCACAATTCATTACAAATAATAACTAATAATAACTAGTTACCTATGATTTATTGTGAAAATGTTGTAAAAATATTGTGTACGTAGCACATTGTATTTTTTTTTAATTCCTCCCCAGATTTGGGCATTTTTTTTCCCCTCTCATTTTCGGCAATACCATTGCCACAATTACTTTCTTTTGGGCACTCACGCTCCGAGCACTTCTCACACATTCGATCAAAAAATTTGGGCAGAACAAATTACGGTAATGTCATTGCCGTAATTCAATATTTTCTTTCTCCAGCTTTTTCTCTCATATTTTTGTTGGAATTTCGGCAACAGTGTTGCCGAAATTCAATCTCTCTTCTCAATTCCCTAAATAAGTTGTAACAGTACCTATAACGTAAATAAGTTTCAGATTTAGCAATATTTAGCAAAAAGACTTTATATATATATATATATATATAAACTAAAATAAATAAATAATAATAATAAAACACACAAAGCAAGGAAAAGGCAAATCCTTGGTATTTGAGTGATGTTGTCAGGTGGTCTTTTAGAAAGGAACGAACACGAAATCACGGGGCTGAAGCTGTTTTTGTCATCTTCCTCCATCCTGTACATGTAGCAGCATCTAGAGCATTATCAGAATCTCTCTTTAATGGGGTTTTGTTGTTTTTTCCAAATACCATACCATAACCAGAACAATATATCACGAGCCTCCACTCACCTGTCTCTCTCTCAGTTTTAAAAAAACTCCAACCAACACATCCACTGGTTTTTTGAGAGAGAGATAAGCTGGATAGCTTGTATTTATATCCTTGAGGTCCACTCCCCTCTCTCTCTACATTTATGTTCAGCTGCATTTAGCTGAAATCAAGAGAGAATGCAGAACTCAAAGTCTTGTTCTTCCTTTCAAAGTCTAGATGATGAGTCTGAGGACATCACACGCTTTGAAAAGTCTCTCCAGGTGTACTTTCATCTTCATCTCCACGAGGCCATGTTACTCTTTCTTTTTGTGTGTATATTTTGTGCGTTTTGATTCTATATCATTAATAGTTTTGTGATTGCAGGAACTTAGAGAGTTACGTTCTCAGCTTCATTATGCTGCCGATTACAGTGAAACCACTTTCTTGAATACTAAAGAGAAGAAAGTGTTAGTGTTCTACTCTCTAATTCTCTATACTGTCCACCATTATACCATCTGTTTCTCATTTTAATGTGATAGTAAAGTGGGCTTCCTCTTTTTGGGGCTTAAAAAAACAAAACAAAAGTAGTGTTTGTTAACATACCATACCATACAAGCAACAGCCCTAGGATAGCTTTTATCTTTTTTATCTACAGTTTTTTATAACTTTTTTTTTTCACAAATATATTTAAGTTTTCTGCTGCGTTCACAATATTTTTATAATATTTTCATAACAAACCATAGTTGGTTAGTTGTTATTGATTTAAATTTGAATCTACTACTGAGATTGCTTTTTTACCCTAACAATAATAACTAGTAACAACCTACCACTTATGATTTATTGTAAAAATATTGTAAAAATATTGTGAATATAGTATTTCTCTTTTCATAAATATACTTTAATATTCTTTCGGTCAAAGTTTTCAGCAAAAAATTATCTGCTCCCAAACACACTACATACGTATTTTTTGAACTAAAATCAAAGAAACTATTTCAGTTTTGAGATTATGTTCAACTCACTATTTAAGTTTTTTTTTTTTTTTTTTAATAAAAAATGTGTGATAGTTTTTATCAAAATAATACTGTAATAATAGTAACAATCATGCTCAAGCTTAGTTTAGCTCCCAAACTGATGATATATATAATATAATTTTTTTTCATTAAAAAAAAGTCAATATCTGGGACCACCACTTGGTGGACCTAATTTGACGTGGTGTTCCTAGCTCAAAATGTGAGTGGACAGCACTCATACGGCCCAAACTCTAATTTTGAAGGTAATTTTTAGTTCCTGCGGATGGGTTTACATCTTTCAAGGCATACCTGTGATTTTACCCAATAAACAAAATAAATTCATAAAAATAAGCTCATCATAGATGCCGATAAATAAATATTCTTACTCCCTCTTATGGGTTTTTTCAATAGTTTAGTGTTGGAATTTAGTTACTAGTTCTAATTTGATAAAAATTTATAATTTTTGGGAAATAGTTAGTGTGTTATATAATTGCGAATACTTGTCAATAAGCATTGTGGTTTCAAATCTCAACATCTTTAAATTTTACATTTTTCTAGATACAACTTTTAAAACAATTTTATTTTCAAAAAGTTGAAAAATAAACTGTATCAAACAGTTACGAGAATTAAAAGATGGCTAACGACTAATGACTAGTTTAACACACAGATAACTCCGACTCAACTCAAATTCAATGTGGTAAGACAAGGCCATCAATATGGGCTTAATATCTCTTCACACAAGCCCATTAAATGGTTTAATGTCAGCAAGAAACCAATAAAGACAACAGAGATCTCTCAAGAATTCATACTTGTATAATGGAGGGAACTGGCTCACTATAGCGGCCCATTAAACAAGTGAGTGAGTGACCCACAAATTTGCTTTGCTCTTTGTAAAGGACCCTACGGCTTGTCGTTTATACTTTATACTATGGTTTTTTTTTTTTTTTTTTGGAAGGCATTTGATAAGATAGCTAAAGGCGGTCAGTGGTTTAGCAGTAGGTCGTTGTATCATTTTATAACGGTCAGCCATTTTGTGGTATTTGAAAACGGTTGGTCGTTTATTAATATGTGGCCCCTTAATTCCTTAACATATTTTTGCAGTGTGATGGAAAACACAAAAGAGTACATATGCAGGGCTGTAGTTACTGTTGTTGACCACCTTGGAAGTGCCTCTGCCAACCTTGATTGTCGCATTTCTCAGACTAATGCATTTTCCGAGGCTGAGTTTCGAATCAATTGCCTAAAGCAAGTTAGTAGTATTATTTTGCTCAGTCACATAATGTCATTCAGATATCATTGGAAAATTATTAAGTACTAATCCTTTTAACTTTTTTGGTGCTTGCTTGGTAGAGACTTCTCTTATGTGAACAATATGCTCAAAAGCTTGCTCTAACTAAACTACGGTGGAGTGAGAATTTGACAAGATATTCTCGATGTTATTTATCAATGCGTAACTGTCTCATATCACCCTTTGGTTCTTTTCAATAAAATTTTAAAAGTTTCTTCTTGCATCTTTGATTGTTCTTTTTGAATTGTCTCATATCAATGCATATTTATCTCTTCTGAATTTATGATGCTTCTTTTTTTCTTTTCTTTTTTTCCCTCATTGATCAGAAAATGAAAATGTTGAGAAATCAAATGAAGGTTCAAGGTACAAATTTTCTCTCTAATACATGACACTGAAATTAAGGATGTTTACCTGCATGGCTTCACATTGTCAAATGACTAAAAAGCTTCAAACAAGAGAACCTATTTAATCAATTATGTGGAGCATGCATGCGATACTTCCTTAAGTAAGACTAACAAAATAGCAACAAAGAAAAGGATACAACCTGGATTGCAATGTGGATTTTATACATATATTGCACACGTATAAGCATTGCATGGTAGCCTTACTGTGCAAAATTAACCTTTTATGTCATCACTTAATCTGGGATAGAACTTGAGTTTCCGTCTTTTTGATCAATTTGTTATAAATGCAGGGATATCGTTGATCAAACTAACAGCAAAATGATAGATAAACATGAACTTAACAGAGAAGAGGACGTGCCACTTTTCTTGTACACAAACACACAGAGGCCATCTCTTGAGAAAGAGACTACCAACTCATCATTAGGTTAAAATTTCCTCTCATATGTAACGGATGTGTTTTTAATTGGGATTTACATTGCTTATCTACTAATATTTTTGTTCTATTGCATGGCTTGTTTAGTATTGCCTGTTCACGATGGTTTGTCAGTATCGTCAAAAGGTTCAAATCCTACATTTCATTTCCAGGTAGGCGAAGTTATATTTAAGATCCTTGTTATACCACTGCATCACTTGTTTATTTCCATCATTTTGCATTCTTTTGTTGCAGGGTACTCAAACAATTGGACGTCATAGAAAGTCAGCGCAGGGTGGTGACATCTTGTCCCTCATACGGAGAATTAAACGAACAGCATGAATCATAAGGGTCTGCATGTTTTTCTTTTGCCTTCCGGTAATGGCATTTTAGTCTCCAATGCCTTATTTAGCAGACTGCAAATGTATGAAGTCACTCTGTTGGGAGTTCATCACAGAATTAGGACCATGAGAACACAAATGCCATAGAATTTGAACCAAATTAGGAATTTCTATTTGTTATGACTGCTCCTAAAGCTAAGGATATGTTCCTTTCTGAGAATTTTTACTGCTGAAAGTTGTTGATTATGAGTGTAGAATAATGGTTTTGAAGACTCTACAGTGTGATTAAAATTTATATTCTTCATGTATCTTAAATAATAAAATTCAGAAAAATAAATTTCAATTTATCAAAGTTCATTTTACACCTTAAGGCTTGAAGCTATAGGAAACCAAATTTGTTTGCAACATCAAACTCAATCAAAACTCAGCTGAAGTGAAATGTCACAATGAAATTTTTTACTGTCAGCAATGAATATCCTGTTCTATCTCCTGCACTGCATAGTAAATAGATATTTGCTAAATGCCTCATGAATTTGTGGTTTGTCAAATTCACAGGAATTTTCAATTAGAAATTCTTTTTTTCTTTTTTTCCTTTCTTTCTTTCTAGGGCAGTCCTATATGCAGACAGTTTCCTGGCCATATGTCATCAAGACCAAATGTTGAGAGAGTAAAGATGAAATCAAACCAAGAGTACATAAATAAAAGAGTACGTGGGCTACAAGTCAAGAAAGCTAGAGCACATTCCAAATGCATCAAACCCATTAATCAAATGCTGACTTCCCTTTCCCCATTTACATAAGGAAGGAAGCACAATACAAGAATTACAAACACAACAGAATCCTACATGGGTCTGACTATTTACATTGACAGGATACATAGCCCTCTTACTATCTTTCTCTACCTTTTCCTCCTTTTCTCTTTCATCTTGTTTCTTCTAATGCTACTGGCACTAATGGCGAGCTGTTGGACTTCTTAGACCACTTAGGTTCTCAAGCTTTTCTAAATAGGATATTTTCTTTGTGGTCACAATGTTTGCTATCTTGCTCTTGAGGGTATCATTTTCTTCTCTTACTGGGCTCTCCATATAACCTGTTGAGTCATTCTTCTTCATATCAGTAGCTCCCTGATCGAGATTCCAACCCATGAAATCTGAGAGTGTCTTCGAATTTGGTGTCTCAGCAGCACACCACTTCTCTGCCTCTTCACCAGTCAACGTTGAAGAATCCCTTGAACGGTTCCTGTTGGATTCTGCTAGTAATGGGTTTTGAGTGAGAGAATCAGCATAAAGGACATCCTCAATTTTAGACATGACATTGAATGCCAAGCTTTCTATTATCCTTGAATAGCTCTCTAAAATAGCCTGCCCTATATCCTGCACATATTTAGCAGAAAATAGGTTTCTGAGTCTTAAGTAGTTTGAGAAACATTTAGAAATTAAAAAAAGAGAAGGGGGGGGGGGGGGGGGGGGGGTGTGTGGGGTGTGGGGAGTGGGGGGTTAGTTTCAATATTGTTATTACCCTATTATATTGGATCTTAGATATGTCTAGTGCAGATTGTGGAATTCCTGGAAACCGCTGCTTTAGTAGGAGCAAGATGGTTTCAGCTCTCTCCTCAAAGAGTTCTCTCTTCTCCAAGCTCACACCTGAACCCCAGGAAGACTTGCCATCCTTGTTGGTCATCTTTCTCTTCCAAATCACAATTGAAGCCTCGATCCTATTCTTAAGGTCAAGTACTTTATGCTCTGTTGACAAGTCCATGGTTGAGAGAAATTGCTCTGGATCAAAATACTCTACTGTAATGCTCTTATATATTGAATCACCAAGGCTTGCTCTACCATTCTGTAGAAACATAACAAAGACAATCAAAATCAAAGTAACAGAACCAATATTGTAAAGCTAATCAATAATGAATCTTTCCTCTTATTAATTACTTTTGGTAGGGATTCAATGTAGCTTTCAGGGATCTCCATTTCTGATAGTACTTGAGCATTTATAGCCATAGCTGCTTTTAGTACTTGGTTCACAGAATCCTTCTGAAAGAGCAGCCACTTTCGAGATATATCTGATAGCCCATTTGGTGGAACTTTGACAGTTGGTAACCACCATTTGTCTTCATTTCTTGGGACATTACCATTTTCAGATTCATCGGCATCTTTAGACACGTACCAGAACTCATTTTGGTTTCCAAAGTTATCCAAGTAGTCCTGTTCATCATAGTTTCATCAGCAAAAGGTAGAAATCTAGGCTATATGATGGAAGAATAAACCTCTATATATTGAAACGAGGAGCAGTACTTATTACTTACAATGAGCATAGCATCAAGCTTTCGGAGGGCAGGGATGTTCATTAGAAGATCACTTCTTTGTAGAGTTACCATTATCTATCAAATCATGATAGAAAAATATTTGAGAGGCAATCAACATGGTCAAAATTACACGGGTTATGAGATAAAGAGAGATTTATCACCTCCATACTTTTTCCATCTTTGGATTTTTGCTGTGATGGAACAAATTCAACAATGTGATCAGTTACAGATAAAAGCCATTCAATTTCTTTTCTCCACCTTGCTTTCCTCTCTGGAGACATAGGCTCTAGCCTCGATTTTTCACCAAATATAGATGCTGCTTTGTTGTAAAACAACAAGAGAAAATAGCATATATATTAGCATCCCCATCCTTTAGGTGTACTCTTCCCTATCAATCTTAAGAAATAGGACAAACTATTAATTTGTTTCCTAAATTATGTATTATAATTCAGTTTTGTCTACAAAGTATAGATTGTTAAAATGGTTCAATATTACCCTTCCGGGACTTGCCATCAAAGTAAATTATTGAAATCTTATAAATCATGTCTCTTTCAAGCTCTTTGGTCTCACATTATTACAAATCAACGTTAATAACATGATGAATCACTCAATTTATAAAGTAATTTCAAGGATTTTAACAGAAAATTGGAGGTAAGGATGACATTTTGTTTTCAAAATTTTATGGACTAAATTAACACAAACGATAATTTAGGAACAAAATTAAACTCTAGCACATAATTTAAAGACCAAAGTCATTGTTTGCCCTAAAACCTTGATAGCATCATGAAATAGAGAAGAACCCCTGCATGAAGTGTATATGTTATACATTTTTTTTAGGGCAATGTTTGAATTTAAGATATACATAATTTAGAAAGGAAAAAAAAATCCTGTTTCTTCAAAAAAAAAAAAAAAAAACCATTTCCAGTTGTCATAATATAGCTTTTGTGAACAAATATTATATAAGAAAAAGAAAGTACCAGCAAGGTTTGTGATGGCATTTGACAAAGCCAAAGCCGAAGAAACACCCTTTCCACCACCCGACATATCTTCACCAAGAAGAAGCTTAGCAAACCTTTCCTTCATCATTTCTATATCTGAATAGAACCGCATATAAATTTTATTAAACAACTCATTAGGCTAAAGAAATGAAATTTCCTAGACCACACCATAAATAGCACCAGCATGATGATTACCCAAGAACATTATCTTATTTTTCACTTACTGGGTAATGAGAACTTTTTTAATACATTTTAAGCAGGGGAAAGGAGATTCCAACCTCAAATATATCCGTTAAAAACAACAGAAAATGTCATTGTACTGGGATAATGAGATTGAGATATTACTGATGCAATTTAAAGTGCATGCATGTAATAGGAATAAGATGATTTTACCTGAATTTGGCTTGGTATGTGGACTTCCAACCTTGGCTGGAACTCCAATTTCCAAGCGTGAAACTGGACCCATGTCATGATTAAGCGACCAGCCTATGTGTTGGGGTTCCAATGGACTAGCTACACGCTTGACATCAAAACTTTTGGCAATAATTTTCTCTTCTACAACACCTCCATCATGTCCATTCTCAAATATCAAACTTTGAATCTGTCTTCCCGGAATCTCAAACATCCTTTTTAGATTGAAAGATCTTGACTTCTGTATGGTATTTTGGCGTCCAAAGGCTCGGACCATTGTATAACAAAATAAATATAAGTCAGGAAACAAACAAACCTGACTATGTTTACTAGAAAACCTTAATCAAGTTACAAAACCGTTAATGGTTGTTGTTGTTGTGTTGTATGAGAGAAAGAGAAAGAAAGAGAAGATTCCTCTCCAAAAACGAGAGAGGTTAGACGTGGAAAAAATGGAACGGTTTTTACTATTTTGCAAAGTTGACGATAGAGAGGGGAGAGAGTTTTTAGTGGTTTGATTTCAAGTTTTTCTGTTTTTTTTTTTTTTGGCAAACGTGGGGTGCATGTTCGAGCAACAAAAAAGTTGGGGTCGCTGTAAGCAGCAAGTATAAAAAAAAATACAAAAACAAAACGCGGATTGTAATTACTATTTTGTTTTTTGTTTTTTAAGAGATTGTGCTTTTGTTTAGGGAATGAGTGGTTGCGAGGTCAATGCTGGGCTTAAAGCCCGGGTAAGACATACAAATTTAACTGACAGTTGCTTCCTCTATTCTTATCACATTACAAAAATGCCATAAATAACCAAACCAGGGCTCAAAGTTACTATTTTTAAATAATTAATATGGTCCATAATTAGGATTAAAAAAAAAAATTTGTCTAAAGTCTCAACAAATATCGCTTTCTAAACTTATAACCTACATGCTTCGTTCATATCCATAAACTCTTAATTTGGCATCTATATTAAACCTCTAAAACTCTCTTTGGAATAATGTAGATCGTCTAAAGGTTATTATAATTTATGTTTTCTATTTGACTTGTATAAATATAATAAAAAGTCAAATGCTTTTTTAAGGTTTTGGCTTTCAAGCGTTTATCTAAAATAGTTTTATATATATGTGTGTGTGACAGTGTGTGTGTAGGGTTTTAGAATTTCTCCATATAGCTTATTTATAACAAGAATTATTTAATTAGATTAATTGTTAATGGTATTGCAAATTTTGAAAACTTGAATACTACAAACTATTTACCTTAATTAAAAAAATATTAGCGTGTATTTAATTCAAATGTACACTTTTCTTCTCAAAAAGAAAAAGAAAAAAAGTACACTTTACATACACTACGTTACTCATTGCACGTTCTAATTAAAACGCTTCAACCCTTGATGTATTCTTGTCTATTGCTTGGTTTTTTAGGGCATCAAAGTACAAGGATTTGCTAATAGAGAAAAGGTTAACACAAAATAGGCAGGCAAGAACCAAGACTTTAAACAAAAAGTAAGGGGACAATCTTTCGTGGGTTTCCTGAGCCGTGTCTGACCTCCATTTTTGAGAATTTCTTTGACATTGAGGCTACTTGAAGCAAATGCCTGGAGAACTCCATATTCCTTTGTGTAGTAGCACCTGTGGAAGCAAATAATCCGAGGACACTTTAAGGCCCATGAGCCCCAACCAAGGATGGCCAAAGGCCCACGCATATGTTAACCCAAGTCTGACATGTGGGCTAAAACCGAGGAGGGAAGGTGTCAAGACCACGCAAAACCTAGCTAAGACTTAGAGTAAGAGGTCCAAGGAAAGGAGGCTAAATGGCCCGTCGTCCGAGGAGCCGAGGAGTAAATGCACCTCGAGAGTGCCTTATGCGGCTCCCTACACCAAAAAGTAAAGTACTGTGGAAGACATCAGAGTCGTGCAAGCAATAGAAAGGGGAAATATTTGGGAAGGTGGCTATCACCTCCACATTTAATGTTCTGCACCAACTGAACTTGCCGCATTTATGAGGAAAAGACACCTTAACAGTGACTCAATAGCTCACAAACCTCTCAACCACCTCCAGAAGAGTCCTGATGGGACAAGCATCCGAATTATTCCCCTTAAGACATACAAATTGAGGGTTGAGATGCAATGGGGAGGGCTATATAAAGAATGGAACTCCACTGGAAATGAGATGAACATTCTAGAGAGAAAGAGAAAAATGAAAAAACTTAAACTTGTTGTAATAAGACTAGCCTTGACTTTTAATGAACAACCCATCATCGGACTTGCCCGAGGAAATACTTACCTTGAATTTGTGTCTCTTTCACTCAAGTTATTTACGTTAGTCTTGTTATCCACAAGTTTGTAATTACTTAGCATTGTAGTTGATCCAAAGAACCCACTCTCTTACAAATTTATTGTGTTGGGCTTGCTTTATTGGGTCCCACTGTTCTAAGTGGGCTTAGGCCATATTTCGAGTCCTTACAATTAGCGCTGTTTGTGGGCAGGGCATTTGCAACCTTGGTTATTCAGGCTTTCTTTCTTATATTTAAAAAAAAAAAAAAATGGCGAATTCCAGGAAAAATAGAGAGGACTCTGTTGGTTCATAGCGTGTTGACCATTTTGTTAGCCTGGAGTGAAGGAGAAATCATGAGGCTAATCGAACTCCTAGTGTCCGAGTTGAAATGGATTACACAGACCATACTAGTAGGAGTCAGTCAAGGCTTGGAAGTCATATTTCCCATGAGCAGGAGATGCAAAAGCTCAGGTTCGAAATTCACCATTTGCGCAAGAAGCTGTGTTGCAGGGTACATGTCAGGCAAAACAGAACACCCTTATCAAGCTCAAAATCTGATTCCAAAGAAGACCGCAACTACAAGAAGAGGTCAAGGACTCCTCCTAGTGAGTCCTTCACTGTGTCTTCACATTTAGATAAGGAGGAAAGACACACTAGGAGAAGAAGCAAGAGCTCACCTCCTAGGAATATGGGGAATGACACGATGAGTAAAGCTCTGCGTCAAATTTCTAGGTCACCTTTCACGCAAAGAATTGATAGGGCCAAGCTCCCACACCGTTTTACCTAATCGAACTTTACCATTTATAATGGAAGGACTGATCCTGTAGAGCACGCGAGCCATTTCAACTAGAGAATGACCATTCACTCTAGAAATGAGGCCCTTATGTACAAAGTATTTCCCTTCAGCCTCAAACCTATTGCCATGAGATGGTTCGATATACTGGAAAAAGATTCAATAAGATCTTATGAGGAGTTGACTAGAGCTTTTAGGGCCAAATTTGTGACATGCAGCATAGTTCCCAAGCCTTTGGATTCCTTATTGTCCATGGCGATGAGAGAAAGAAAGACCTTGAAAACCTACTCTGATAGATATTGGGAAACTTTTAACGAGATAGATGGAGATTTTGAGGATGTGGCCATAAGAACCTTCAAGGTGGGGCTTCCTATGAACCATGACCTGAGAAAATCACTAACCATGAAGCCCACTTGGAGTATGCGCTAGCTCATGAATTGTATTGATGAATATAAGCAAGTTGAGGAGGATCAGGTGCAAGGGAAGGGAAAGACCAAAATCTTCCCTCCTAAAAAGAGAGATCCTCTGCCTAACGGGTACAGCATAATCGACCTAGGAGAGACTTCACCAATCAGCCCTTGCGAGCTAACGCCCAGGTAGTCAGCTCGGTATTCAAGGAGCTGATGTATTGAATCCTTGAGAAGATAAACAATGAGCCTTATTTCACATGGCCCAATAAAATGGGAGGGGACCTATCCAAGTACAATCAAAGTCTCTATTGCCAATACCATTAAGACTGGGGACATACTATTGAGGATTGCAGACCCCTACGTGACCATTTGGAGTAGTTGGTCAAGGCAGGGAAGTTGAAGTAGTTCATGCACCAACCTTTCGGGCAGGGAAGTTAGTCTAGATAAGGATACCAGAGAGAAGCTGTTTCTCGGCCATCATTGGGGACTATTAACGTCATCTTTGCCACCCCGAGTCGGGATGTAGGTCCCTCTTCTAGAATCATGTCCATAGCATCAAGATCGGACCTCAAGGAGCAAGTCTAAGAACCCAAGAGGGGCAAAACAGAAATACGGCCAACCTTGGGTTTCTCAGATGAAGATAAGATTGGAACTTTCCAGCCCCATGATGATGCCCTGGTAGTGACCCTCCGCATTAGAGGATATGATGTGAAAAGGGTATTGGTGGATCAAGGAAGTAGGGCTGAAATTATGTACCCGGATTTGTACCAAGGGCTAAATCTGAAGCCTGAGGACCTAAGCAAGTATGACTCCCCCTGGTGGGATTTGATGGAAGAACGGTCATTCCCAAGGGAATGATTAAACTACCCATGCAAACGGGGTACGAGGTGGAATTCATTGTGGTTGATGCTTACTCTCCCTACACGGCCATTCTAGCAAGGCCATGGCTCTATGCTATAGGAGCAGTATCCTCAACTATGCATATAAAGGTGAAGTTTCCCACTGAAGAAGGAGTCAAGGAATTAGTGGAAAGTCATACAATGTTTAGTGGCTACTATCGAGCACCAATCAATAGATGGAGTCCCTCGTGGCCAAGAGGAGTTCCCATAGCAATTAATAAAGTACGAAGATCTGCGCAAGACCAAAGAAAGAAGTTTGTTATACAAAGAGTTGAAGAAAGTAATCATTGGGTCAAACAAGGCTAAATATTTTCAAGTTGGTACCCAGTTACCCCTTGTCGAAAAGGAAGAGTTGTTAAGGTTCTCAAGGGAAAATATAGATGTCTTTGCGTGAAGTGTGTATGAGGCGCTCGAAGTGTATCCAAATTTTATATGCCATCACCTGAATGTAAATCCGACAGCTGTACCAAAGAGGCAACCACCTCAGCGCTCTTCTAAGGAGCATGTTGAGGCAGTAAATAAGAGGTGAACAAGCTCAAGCAAGCTAGAGCAATCAAAGAAACATTTTATCCCGAATGGCTGGCCAACACAGTAGTGGTGAAGAAGAAATCAGGAAAATGGAGGGTTTGTGTGGACTTCACTGATTTGAATAAAGTTTGCCTTAAAGACCCTTTCCTAGACCCTTGAATCGACCAGTTGGTAGATGCAATGGTTGGTCATTCTCAGATATGCTTTTTAGATGCCTTTCAAGGATACCATCAAATGCCAGTAGCCCTGGCTGACCAAGAACAGACAACTTTCTTGACCCCCATCGGAAATTACCATTACCGAGTAATAACTTTCAGCCTAAAGAATGCTAGATCAACCTATCAAAGAATGGTGATGAGGATGTTTGAATCTCAATTAGGGCAAAATGTTGAAGCATATATTGATGACATGATCATGAAAAGTAAGCGAGTCTCGGAACACTTAAATGACCTAGAAAGTGTGTTCTCAGTGCTTAGGAAATACAAGCTATGCCTAATGGGTCCAAATGTTCATTTGGTGTCAGTTCTGGCAAGTTTTTAGGGTATATGATTACTCATCGGGGAATAGAAGTTAACCTTGATCAAATTAGAGCCATAAATGACCTATACCCATCTCGGAACCCCAAAGAAGTACAAAAGTTAATAGGAATGGCTGCCGCCTTAAACAGATTTATTTCTCGGTCGGCTGATCGATGTTGGCCCTTCTTCCAACTCCTTCATAAATGGAGAAATTTCGAATGGACTCAGGAATGCAGCATTGCTTTTGAAGAATTGATACAGTATTTGTCGCACCCTCCTATTCTCTCTAGGTCTGAGAAGGAAGAGGTCCTGTATGCTTATATAACGATTACTAATCATGCAGTAAGCCTAATCCTGGTCAGAACAGGTGTTAAGGTGTAGAAGCTAGTTTATTATGTTAGTAAATCTCTTCATGAGGCAGAAACCCGCTATTTACCCCTCGAGAAGGAAATCTTGGCTATCATACATGCCATAAGGAAGCTTTTCCATTACTTCCAGGCACATACCATCGTGGTCCTCACTCAGCTTCCCCTGCAAGCACTGCTACGAAGATCAGACTATACGGGGAGAATAGCTAAATTGGGGACAATATTGGGAGCATTTTATATTAAATACCTACCTTGTACAACTGTAAAGGGGCAAGTACTGGCAAATTTGGTTGCAGAAATCACCGAGGGCACCAAGGAGACTAAAACCAAGAAGAGAGAAGTGTCAAGCCCAAATGTTTTGTTAATCCCCACTCCCTACTCCCCATTATGGGAGATTTATGCTGACGAGGTAGCTAATCAAAAAGGATCTGGTGTCGAGATCGTTCTAGTATCTCCTGAAATAATAACCATGGAAAAGACTTTAAGGTTAGGCTTTCTAGTCATGAATAATGAGGTGAAGTATGAAGCCTTGTTGATTGGAATAACAATGGTAAAGAGACTAGGAGGTAAGGTTGTGGAGGTCTTCTCAGATTCGAGACTAGTAATAGGGCAGATCAATGGTGAATGTTCAAATAGTGTGTAAAACACCTTAAACGTTTAGACCCCTAAATTACAAATTACCAATTCAAGCTTATTATCAAACAATGTATGTACGGAATATGAAAATAAGCTAAAACAGAATTGATAAAACAATCTATACCTAATAAAATCACAACCACAGTAGAAATTAAATGGCAAAGATTAAGGGAAGAGAGATGCAAACACAAAGACAACATAGCAATGTGTTATCGAAAAGGAAACTGAAGTCCTCGGCGTAAAACCTCTCTGCTGCCCTCTAAGTGGTCAATAATCCACTAGAGAATGAAGTTGGGATACATGAATAGCAGAAGACCCTCCAAGCCTAATCTACCCAGTGTACCTAAGCCCTCCAAACTTCTTGCTCCAACGAGGTTACGCCGAACCTTTGTCTTCTCTAGCTTACCGGATTTCGTTATAGCCCATAACATTAACCAATATCAATTGGTCCCTTCCTAACTGCTTCCCAATCACCAAATAACCTTCTCATAGATATCAGTATAGTGAGAAAATGATTTGGCTAATGTACCTCTTAATGATGTAACAATGGAGAGGGTGAGAGTAGAGGAATTTGGAGAAACATGGATGAAGATTGTGGATAAGTCAATCTTGTTTTTCTCTAGAGTTTCTCTCTCAAAATTCTCTCTAGAAGCTTTCTACAATATGTGGGTATAAGGGGTATTTATACTGGTGTGTGTTTGGAATATGAAAGGTCAGTTTTTCCCAAACAGAGTGGTCTAGCAACTTGACCTCGCAACTTGACTGAGTCTGAGTCATGAGCTAACTGCTTGGCCAGACTAGAAGTTTTATCCTGTAGTGCTCCAGCTGGCGTGACTCTTCATGTCCTCTGCATGCTTCACATGTGTGCCTCCTTTGGCGACTTGCCAGCCGCGAGCCAATCGCGAGGCCCTGCTAAGTGTACACTCTTGAGCTTTTCTAAACACTTTCTCACACACTACCCTTACATGATTCCCACCTAAATATAGGGTTTCTAAATGCTGAATTACAAGCAAATTTGGCACGGAATCAAGCCAACAGAATTGTTGATTAAATTCAACCTTGCAATATTCCCCTTTGGCTATTCCATGACAAAACCCTAAAACAAACTCTAGACTTAACATGGGAGTAAGGAACAGTTGAACAAAACTCACTCACACCTAACTCTAGAATCTATGTAGCTCTTGAACCATAAGAACAAGTATCTCCTAAAAAACAACAACATAGTATGATCATTGTATGTAAAAAACTTGTAATGCATATGGAGCAAACACAATGCTATCAAGCAATATAGATTAAAGCAATAAAGTATGGCATGACCAAAAATGAACAATCACTATAAATAGTGACCATAATGCTCATTCACACAAGGAATGAACATCCGGACATGCAAGCTAATAAGCTCAATGCAAAGTATCATTTGCATGTCCAACACTCAACCAATACAACAACACAAGGTAATTGTATTAAGGATATAAAATCCAACGCAGGGCACAAGAGTGATATACTTAAAGAAAATACATAACATTTAACAACAAGTATTAGGCTACAAAGCATGGGTACAAATACAACATACTGAATATAAACTTAAACATATAAACCAAAGTACCAACAGCTTTAAACAGTAGCACAAAGTAAAAACCAAGAGTTATAAAAACTATAAACAAATAAACTAAAATAAAAAGAAACCAAAAGTATGTGTGTATGAAACAGTATTTCCCTTTTGAGCTCACACAACTCCCCCTTTCAATATGCACACTTCCCATTCTTGTGTTGCTCTCCTCCTTGCTGTATGCTATCATCCAAACTATACAATGAGTTTTTGCTCTCCCCCTTTTTGGCACGAATAGCTAAAGGTTGTCCTCTAACTTTTGTTGAATAGCATCCAACTGTGTCTCAATGGCTATTAGGCGCATTTGAACTTGGTTGTTGGTGGAGTAGAGAATCCTTTCAAATAAGAAAATACGCCGGTACAGACCCTCAAACAAAGTGCTCAACCTATCAGATTGAGTGCTAGGTTATGTAGGCTGAGTGCTAGTCATCTGTAACTCAGGAGTGTGAGGAGATGTAGACTTGGTATGCACAAGCATAGTGTGAGTGGCTGAGCCATGACCGAAAGAGGTAGCATGATGGAAAGATTCACTCTTAGGTGCTTTAGAGGAGTGACTCTTACTTGCTTGAAGAGATATCATGGATATTGGTCGATGACTTGGTAGTATTTTTCCATCTGTTAGTGGACGAACACCTTTAAGGACCATGATCTTCATGAGAAGACTATAAAAAGGAAGACATGTTCGTGCTGCTATTCTCCCTATTAACTGGAAGATGTGAGCAGAGATGTCAATTTGAACTCCAGTGATGAGATCACATAGAAATTGCACTCTTCCAAGATTCATGAATGCAGTGTTCGAGAGTGGATACATGTTGAAGAACATGATCAATTTGAGAGTCGTCAGATCAGGTGCAAACTTTGCTGTTCCAATGGACGTGCCTTTGGATGAAATCTCATGATCTGGTCCAAGAATTTGTAGAATATCTTGAACCTTAGGAAGTCTGTCATCATATGGAGTGAGGTCTACATTTGCCGGTCTATTGATTCGAAGAACCTTCGAAATGTAGTCTGGATTGATGCTGAACTCCTTTCCTCGTACCCAAAACTGCAACTCAACTCCGGTGTATCTAGCATTTGAATAGAACTCCTTAATCAATTCCTCAATCAGGTCCTCGAAGTTCCCGAACAAGTCAGCCCAATCTTTTGCTTCAAAAATTCTAGGAATAAATGTTGTTCTCAAGGTATCAAACTTTACAACCCTTTCTACCACAGTAAGAGCATCTACAAAAATGCTTGAGTAAGTTTGTGAATCAAGCGGAGTCTTGAATCTCTCACTGTTGGAAGCTTGAGATGAACGTTGAGTCCGTTTTGAAATAGGGGATGATGGAACATCAGTTACAGGCTCTTTTCCTCGAGAGGAATGACGAGACATCTGCTAGATAACATACAAACAGCAGAGAACCAAGTACAAAACCACAAGACACAAACATAAACTTGATTAGATCCAAGTTAGTCCATGAAATAAACAATCATTGTCATTTAGAAATACATATCACTCAATCATGGTAAATGAACCAAGTATGCAGTATTTAATCATGTATTTAAGCATGAGCAACACTGGTGCATGTGGTGTGCAAATGTGATGAGTGTGCAGGCACAGCAAAGCACAATGTAATCTATGAAATCCTCAATAACACAAGTAACTGTTTTTTGAGACAATTTTACTATAAGCATGATCTGTGTACCACAGTACAATCATGACAAACTACTAAAAAACGATACACAAACATGAAAACATGTATAACAAGCATCATATTATCAATGTCAATAATATCCATTCAACAAACTCAATCAAAAATGTCCAAACTATATTCGAAACTCAAGTTTTTCAAAAACTCATCAAAAACTCAAAATCCAAGAATTTAAGGGTTATAAACATGAAATACTTAGAGAAAATAAGAAAACCATACCTTTTCTTAAGGATTGAAGTTGAGAAGATGATGAAAATGGTGGATTTTTGAGTGAAACACGGTAATTATGTGAGAGAGTTGAACGAACAAGACAATGAACAGTAAAAAATGTTCGAGGGAAAACTAAAAAGTTTTAAAAACTGTCCTTAAAGCGCAAACAAGCATTTTTCGTGATTGAACCAAGTCGTGAACAAGTCGCCAGGACAAGTCGCCAAACACCTTAGAGACAAAATTTTTGAAAAATTTGTCTAGGTGTTTTTCGCAATTGGAAGGTCCACCCGCGAGTAAGTCGCAACGGGAGCCGCGAAAATCTCTGTATAACCTAACGACTGGAGCTTCCACTCGCGAACAAGTCGCCAAACTGAGTCGGGAGAACTATAAAACCCAGAATTTTGAAAAATTTTCGAAGTCTTTTTTGCGACTGGGACATTGACCCGCCAGTGAGTCATAAAAACCTTTTGTGTAAGCTCGTGACTGGGGGCATGTGACTAGAATGACCCGCGACCAAGTTGCTCGTACAGGGCAACATAGTTTTTGAAATTTTTGATATTTTTGCAAAAGAAAAGACTTTCCAAAAACAATTAGAACACTCAAAAATCTTTTTGTGTTTGATCAACAAAAATTGAGTATGTGAAACACATTTAATCAAGTACAATCACACAAATGAATATGGCATTCATTGAACATAGACATGTGTGATGTGTGTGAGTACCAAAGATGAGATAGTCCTTAGTCCAATGTGAAACTTTAATGATCAATTCAACCAAGGCATACACAATTAGCACTAGGAAAAGTGACCTATCTCAATTATAGAAATATGCATATATGACCTCCCACAAAACTTGATAACATAACATTGAAGCTTTTCATTTGGCTCTATATACATCATATCATTTGATCTTTTTGAATCATTACATCTCATTTTGAGATCGATGCTTGACATTTCAATTTAAGGAGTAAGCCATTGGCTTTTTGGGCATCATACATTTTTCACAAAAGTCGATTTCCCTTTTTCCTAGTCAAATACTAGTATGTGTGAAGGCTTTTGTAGCTTATTATCTTTTTTCATTTTGAGATTTACATTTGTTAAGCTCTTTAAAAAAAATAAAAGAGTGGGAAGATATATAGGCACAAGTCTATGCAAGTTTCAAGATCAACAAAACTATTGACTAATCATTCATGACAAGTTTGAAGATCTATTTACAACAATCACATAGATGTCAAGATTTTTCCCAGAATGATATGAGTGCAGGAAGAACAAGCTACGCTCATAAATACACAAAGCCATTAGTACAAAGGTACAAGGCAAAACATGCTTGTGACAATACACAATAATGTTAATCAAACCTTTTCGATTTTCTACTTTTTATGTATTTTTGGATTTTTGACATAAAAGAAGAAAAGATTGATAAAAAAAATGTAAAAAACATTTAAAACAATTGCAAACAAACAAACACAAATTTTCAAGTCAAGCTAGCATCACAACAAAAAGCACACAACCAAGCAAAGTCATAAAACATAGGAAGTATTAATGCATGGACATGTTGTAATGCTTATGCATGAGTACCCTTCTTCACCCACACGTCATGTGCGTTTGGGGTGATATCCCTATAGGATTGGGTATGAGTGTTGTGGCTTTCAAACCTTTTGTTGAAGCCTGCCAAATAGGTGGTGAATGCATCAATCATTTTCATCACATCCATCACTCCAGAATCACCATCTCGACCTCTTGATTGCTCAGCAGTCCAATTCCCTTTGCCATGTCTTGGTTCTCTCAACCTTTGTGCACTTGAATTCTTCAATGCTTGAAGCTTATGACAATTGGGTCTGGTGTGTCTTGGAATTCCACAATAGTGGTAGAAGTGTTGAGTTCTAGGACCTCTTTGTGACATTGGGAGTGAGTTCCCTTTACCCTTAGGTTTGACCACTAATTGGTTAGGAGGTTTAGTCATAAATCGTTGGTTAGTCACATTTCTCTTCTTCTTCGGCTTCACTTTCTCAGCATTTGTGGTAGCTACCATCGGTTCTTTGGCTTTCACAAACTTCATTTCCTTGGACATATTAGCAGCCAAACTGCTCTCTCCGGTGTATCCCAACCCGCTTCTGCCGGAGAATGGTTTTTGATGAGCAAGCATTTCATCTAGCTTTTTGGAGGAGACTCGCTCTACTTTAGCATTAGCTTGAACCACCTCAAGCTCAAGAAATTTTATCTTTGAGTAGCCTTTGGTAAACTCTCCATTCAGCATCTCCATTTCACATTTGGTTTCCTTGTATCGCACTAGAAGACTTCTATAATCTTCCTCTGCCCTCTTCATCTTTTTAATGGCTGTGTTAGCCACTTTTGCATATTCATCGGTCTTCTCAAGGAGGGAATTGTAGGTCTCCTACAGTCCCACTGTTCCTTCATCTTCCTCATCATTAGATTCTTCAACTATCCCAATCGAATCCAATTTAGAATGCTCACCAAACTCTTCCACTAGCACGCCCAAATCATCCAAAGATTTTACTAGAGCAATGGTCATAAATGCAGAGAAGTTTCCCTCTCCATCATAGCTTTTATCTGAATCTGAATCAAAGGAGTCGGAATCACTAAATGTGGTGGCATACACCTTGCCTTTCACTTTCAAATAATTGGGACACTCTTTCATGAAATGTCTATGTCTGTTGCATTCGAAGCACGTGATTCCTTGAAAGGATTGAGACTCCTTCCCATCTTTCCTCTTGAAGTCCTTTTTCTCCTTTTCGAAACTTTGGAATTTTCCCTTCTCAACAAATTTTCCGTTCTTCTTGAACTTCAAGAACTTTCGGAAATTCTTCACAAGTTATGCCACATCTTTATCGACCTCATCCTCATCCGATGAGTTGTGAGCATCCACCCTTTCATTAATTGTCTTAAGAGTAAGGGATTTGCTCTTTCTTTGTGCTGGCAATGACAGCTCATATGTTTGAAGTGAGCCGATTAGTTCTTGAACTTTGATATCATCTAAGTCCTTGCTCTCTTCAATTGCAGTAACTTTTGTACAGAAGCTCTCCGGCAATGATCGAAGGATTTTCCTCACTATCTTTGAGTCCTCCGTCTTCTTACCCAAGTTGAACTTGCCAATAACCACCTCATTCAGCTTGCTATAGAATGAGTCGAACGACTCGTCTTCACTCATTTTCAGCTCTTCAAATCGAGTGGTTAGCATCTGTAACTTAGTGTCTTTCACCTTATTTGTTCCTTCATACATGGTCTCCAATATTTGCCACGCCTCCTTGGCAATAGTGATGTGAGAAATCTTGTGGAACTCATCTAGAGACACACCACAAAAAATAGCATTTAGTGCTTTGCTATTTGCATTAGCCGCCGCAAGGGCTGCCTTATCCCATGTGGATTTGGCAGCCTCTGGCCTAGTCCATCCAACATCAACTGCATCCCACACACTTTCATCAATTGAACACAAAAATGCCCTCATCCAAACTTTCCAAAAGGCATAGTTGCTACCATCAAAATATGGTGGAGCATTTAGAGATTGAGATCGATCCATCTCAATGGGGTTAAGGATCACACTTAGGTAATTAAACCACAGCTAGTGTACCCGCTCTGATACCAAATGAATGTTCAAATAGTGTGTAAAACACCTTGAACGATTAGACCCTCAAATTACAAATTACCAATTCAAGCTTATTATCAAACAATGTATGTGCGGAATATGAAAAGAAGATAAAACAGAATTGATAAAACAATCTAAACCAAATTAAATCACAACCACAGCAGAAATTAAATGGCAAAGATTAAGGGAAGAGAGATGCAAACACAAAGACAACACAGCAATGTGTTATCGAAGAGGAAACCGAAGTCCTCGGCGTAAAACCTCTTTGCCGCCCTCCAAGCGGCCAATAATCCACTAGAGAATGAAGTTGGGATACATGAATAGCAGAAGACCATCTAAGCCTAATCTACCCAATGTACTTAAGCCCTCTAAGCTTCTTGCTCCAACGAGGTTACTCCGAACCTTTGTCTTTTGTAGCTTACCGGATTCCGCTATAGCCCATAGCATCAACCAATATCAATTGGTCCCTTCCTAACTGTTTCCTAAGCACCAAATAACATTCTCACAAATATGGGTATGGTGAGAAAAGGATTTGGCTAATGTATCTCTCAAGGATGTAACAATGGAGAGGGTGAGAGTAGAGGAATTTGGAGAAACAAGGATGAAGATTGTGGATAAGTCAATATTTTTTTTCTCTGGGGTTTCTCTCTAGAAGCTCTCTACAATATGTGGGTATAAGGGGTATTTATACTGGTGTGTGTTTGGAATGCGAAAGGTCAGTTTTCCCAAACAGAGTGGTTTGGCGACTTGACCTCACAACTTGATTGAGTCGCGAGTCTGAGTCACGAGCTAATTACCTGGCCAGACTGAAACTTTTGTCCTGTAGTGCTCCAGCTAGAGTGACTCTTCAGCTCCTCTACATGCTTCACATGTGTGCCTCCTTTGGCGACTTGCCAGCCAAGAGCTAGTCGCGAGATCCAGTTGCGAGGCCCTACTGAGTGCACACTCTTGAGCTTTTCTTCACACTCTCTCACACACTACCCTTACATGATTCTCACCTAAATACAGGGTTTCTAAATGCTGAATTACAAGCAAATTTGGCACGAAATCAAGCCAATAGAATGGTTGATTAAATTCAACCTTACAAATGGTGATTTCGAGGCAAAAGACCAATGGATGCAAGGGTATCTTAGCAAGGTTAGGCAATTGCAGTCCAACTTTGAAGCCTTCTCCATAAAGCAAGTTCCTAGAAGTAAGAATTCTCAGGCCGACTCGTTGGCCACTTTGGCCACCTCTTTGAGGCAAGGCCTTCCACGAGTCATAATTGTCAAGGATTTAGTGACTCCTAGTTGCCATGATCAAGCCATATTTAGGATACACAGCATACAAGTTGGTTCGAATTGGATGGACCCATTAGTCTTGTTCTTAAGTGATAGAGCATTGTTCGGGGACAAAAGTGAGGCTAAGAAGATCCGAAGAAAGGCACCACAATATTGGCTCTCCGAGGAATAGAAATTGTACAAACGCTCATTTTCCAGGCCGTACCTACTCTGTGTCCATCCCGAGACAGTGGAACCATTGCTAGAAGAGGGAATTTGTGGTAGTTATACTGGAGGAAGGTCCCTATCACACAGAGCCCTCACCCAAGGGTATTGGTGGCCTAGTATGCAAAAAGCTGCCTAAGATTCGTCAGAAAGTTTAACCAATGTCAGAGGTATGCTTCGAACATTCGTCAACTAGGAGGAACCTTGAATCCCATTCTAGCCCTTGGCCATTTGCGTAGTGGGGCTTAGACATAGTTAGGCCATTCGCAAGGGCAATGGGAAATTGAAGATGGTTCCTCATCGAAATTGATTACATTACGAAGTGGGTTGAAGATAAACCCCTCTCCAACATTAGGGACCTAGATGCAAAGAGGTTCATATGGAAGAATACCGTCACTAGGTTTGGAGTCCATCATACACTAATCTCAGACAATGGACTCCAATTTGACAGTAAAGCATTCTAGAGGTATTGCAATGAGTTGGGCATTAGGATTAGATACCCCACTTCAACCTATCCATAAGGGAATGGGTAGGGTAAAGCCATCAACAAAGTCATAGTTAATGGGCTGAAGAAGAGGCTGGATGAGGCAAAGGGAAAATGGGTAGATGAGCTGCCACACGTGTTATGGACGTATCGCACCATACCCAGAAGATCAACGGGAGAAACTCCTTCTCAATGACATATGGTTCCGAGGTAGTCATCCCTCTTAAGTCTGGATTCCCGACCTGAAGAACAAGCCAATTCAATGTTAATGAAAATGACTGACTACTCTCGGCGAGCCTAGACTTGGCTGTGGAAAGAAGAGAGGTGGCCATGGTCCAGTTGGCCCATTATCAGTAAAAACTCAAGCAACGGTATGACAACGGAATCAGAATAAGACCGCTCACACCTGGAGACCTGGTCTTGAGGAAAGTGGTAGGCACTGCCAAAAACCTATCATGGGGAAAATTAAGGCCAAGTTGGGAAAGACCTTATCGTGTCACGTCGTGGCTAGAATATGGGCTTATTATTTGGAGGATTTAGATGAAAATGTTGTACAACGCCCATGGAATGTAAATAATCTTCGAAGATATTACTATTAATGAAAGGCTTAAAAGTCATACTTTTATCTCTTTGTGACTTGTAGTTTCTTTCCCTAGCTAGTGCCCATGTAAATTAATGCATTTTATGTGGTGTTAAGTGTTAAATAGAATCTCGGCCATGTTCGATTCCTTGGATCACATGCCTTGAGTAAATTAATGTTTTTTATAAGATTAAGTGTTAAATAGAACCTCGACCATGTTCAATTCCTCAGATCACATGCCTTGGGTAAATTAATGCTTTTTATATGGTTAAGCGTTAAATAGAACCTCGGCCATGTTTGATTCCTTAGATCATATTCCTTGGGTAAATTAATGTTTTTTATGTGGTTAAGTGTTAAACAGAACCTCGGCCATGTTGGACTCCTCGGATCACATGCCTTGGGTAAATTAGTGCTTCTTATTTGGTTAAGTGTTAAACAAAACCTCAGCCATGTTTGATTCCTCGGATCACATGCCTTGGGTAAATTAATTCTTTTTATGTGGTTAAGTGTTAAACAAAACTTCGGCCATGTTCGATTCCTCGGATCACATGCATTGGGTAAATTAATATTTTTTATGTGGTTAAGTGTTAAACAGAACCTTGTCCATTTTCGATTCCTCAGATCACATGCATTAGGTAAATTAACACTTCTTATTTGTTTAAGTGTCAAACAAAACCTAGGTTATGTTCGATTCCTCAGATCACATGCCTTGGGTAATCTAGCGCTTCTTAATTGGCTAGATGCTAACCAAACCTCGGCTATGTTTGATTTTTTACTCTAAGTGTTCGATGTGCCCTTGGCCTTTGGAGGCTTTGTAGGCCCAAAGGTAAACTTAAAATAACACTTGTTGGAATAGGGTAAACATCTAAAAGTGATTGCGTTATGAAAAAAGAAAAAGAAAAAAGAAAAAAAAGAACGTAATTGTGCAAACAAGCAGGCTAAAGTTGAACTCTCTTTAATTGATATCAGAAAATTACAAAGTACAAGTGTAAAAAAAAAAAAAAAAACAACCTAGTCTAATCTACTTTTGTTCAAAGGAGGATAACCAAAAAAAAAAAAAAAAAAAGGGGGGAAATGAAGGGAAAAGAACCTCCTCTCTAAGAAGTGTTCTTTGGGTTGATATCTCCTTGTCCCTTTTCACCTCCTTCAGTAGGCTGCGGAGCCGAAATGGCTGGCTTAAAAGCAGCCTGGAAGGCTGGAACAGCTGGCTTGGCAGCAGCCTAGGAAGATGGAGCAGATGGCTTGGCAGTAACCTGGGAAGTAGGGACAATTGGCTTATCAACTGTCAAAGGAACCACAGCAGCTAACTTCTCAGTAGGTTGGGGAGTTGAGGTAGCAGCACTTGTTACCTCAGTAGTGGTTGGAGCAACTTCCCTCAAAGTTGAGGGGGGTAAATGACCTTCTCGGGCATCCTCAACTCAGATGCAGCATCCATTTCGGCTGAATCTAAGGCCTCCTACCAGACCTGAAGGCAATAGCCATAGCAAACTTTAGTGACTTGAGCCCTCAGAATCTCTTCTGTCTCTTTCACGCCCATGTAATACCCAGCCTGCTTGGCCTTTGTAGCTTCCTCTGCCTTACCATCCAGTTCCTTTTGCTAGGCCTCAATTTTCTCGCGGGTAATGGTCAATTTCTCCTCGTCCTTTCGAAGATGCTGGCGCTGCTCCTCGGCCTGTTTCTCAGCCCCCGCCAAAGCAGCCTTAGCACTTTTCCTTTCCCTCTCAGCTTTAGTAAGCTTTGATAGGCCACAAACTGAATGACCCCTTGTGATAAAATCAATTAATTAATTAGCCAAGTTATTAATTAATCAATTTAACATGCAAATACGTGGAAGCACAAATAAATCACCAAACAACTAAAAATGCAGCGGAAAAATAAATGACACGGTGATTTGTTTACGAATGGGGAAAACCCTAACGGCAAAAACCCCACCGGGTGATTTTCAAGTCACCACTCCCGAAACTCCACTATTATCAAATCAAGCAGTTACAAGTAAAGGAATCCCAAGTACCTTACCAACCTACAGTTGAACCCTTACCCCAATACCCAATTGGACTTAATCTGTAGTGACAATTTCCACCTTTCATGCACGGCTCCCAAGTACGTGACTAACCAATGCGCGGATCCCAGTACGCGACTTCAAACACCAACTAAGAAGGAGGGGTTGGCTGCAAAGTTCTTCAGTTCATCATACACAATGAAGATCAGGAAGATACTTGGTTACAAAACCCTATGGTGCAAATACACAGCAACTTCTTGAGAGAAGATGAACTAGGTTAAGAACTTCGTCTTTTGATCACAATTTGCTTGAACAGAGTTTGCTCAATGCTTTTGCAACTTGTGTACAATTTGACGGCTCTTAAAACAATCCTTTTATATGTTTAGGGTTAGAAGAAAAGAAGACCCAAAAGCATATTCACGGATCCCAAGAAAATCAAATCAGAAAAACTGATTTTGTAAATCTCGACAGATAGCAGGTATCGAGGTAGCTATCGAGCAGGTGTCGAGCTTTAATGAAATTGCACTTCAGCTTGCTTTTTCTTGGACATACTTGATGACTTCAACACTTGATCTTGAAACCTTGTTTCTTGAAGTATTAAAAACACCTAGAACTACCCAATTACAAGTAGAGTGCGTTTTGTCAAAAGGATTAGCCAATTTACATAAACAAGTGACATATGTTCTTAACAAGTGAACACACATATGTCCTAACAATCTCCCCCTTTGGCAATCCGTGACAAAACCACAACAAACAAATGACCATATGAGAGAAGTCATAAATCACTCAACTCATATTCACTTGTTGAATACAGTAAAATCTATCCTAACACAAACTCTTGAAAAACTTTGCAAGAAGAGAGTTTATGGCAAGTAGACTTTGACAACCTGTATTTCTGAAACACTTTAAACAAAACTCATCAAGGCATCTTGTGTGAAACAGAAATAAATAGATTGCATACAAGTATAAAGAACATGTGTATAAAGATAGAGAAGAAACAACACATGAAGAGAGAGGTGAAAGAAACATACATCCACATATATAGAAAATAAGTACAATGTATGTAAAACTGGTCAAAAGACCTCATATACAAGATCAATGTATCTATAAAGAATAGAAAAGAAAAGATACATCAAAACCTCACTACATCCCTCAAAAATATTAACATTCCCCCTATCAAAATGTCATATACTAACTCTCCCCCTAAGATGACTACTCTCATAACCCAAAACTACTCCCCCTTTTTGTCACGAATGACAAAGGGTAGAGTGTCATGTAGACATCTCATCAGTAGAGCTAGCATTCCCATCATCATCATCATCCTCAAAATCTGAAGCTGCTGGAGCAGGTGGTGAAGGAGTAGCCTCTGGAGCAAAACCACCCATGGTCGCCTGCCGACGTGCAATACGACCAACACGAACATTCACCTGATATAGCTCAGCGGAGACTGTATCAAGGCGAGTGTCCATGCGCTGCAGCGGGAGGGAGGAGTGGCATCCGTCTGTCGCGACCTAAACTGAGCCTCACTACGTTTTACTGTAGCGACATCTATGGCACAGATGTGAGTGAAGTGGTCGGACACAGGAAAAGGGATAGAAAAATGGCGTAAGATCCTTGTGATAGCGAAAGTAAAGATGAGCTTATCACGGGACGCCGAATCTAGATGGACATTTATAATAGAAAGGATGAAATGAGAAGGAAAATCTATAGTAAGATGCTCTAGAAGTGATAGCAAAAATCGAGCACGAGGCTCTGTGATAGAGTTGTAGTGAGAGAGTGGATGGAGTACAAAGGTCATCACCACGTTAAGAAATCTAGGACCTTTAGCAAAAGACCTACATGATGTGTACTGATGCTCACCCCAATCAGCAGGACGCTGACAGAAGGCAGAGATGAGCTCATCTTTGGACACAGTCCTCAGACGCTCACAGGAAGGGTAATCAGGAAAATCTATCCTAGGTACCCTAAGTACATTTGCAACTAGCTGCGGTGTAACAGGAATGCACGTACCTCGAACGCGAGTGAAAAAGAGAGGTACTGAACGATCTATCCCGTGCATGTTGGAGTAAAACTCCTGAATCAGCACGATAGGGCAAGTGACCGGGACGTCACACAGTGACCCCCATCCCCTACTGTGAATGACAGAAGGAAGGTCAGTGTCGGCAAAGTCCGCCAGAATGACTTGGCGTTCCGAATGAACACCTCGTCTAGAAAAGTTCTCAAAAAATGCCTTGTGGGCATCTCCATCACAGAACCGAAGGTTAAGAGGAGCAGAGTCAGAAGAAGAGGAAGCTCCAGAACGCAGAGGGTTTCGAGCAGGAGTGGATTTACGTTTGAGTGCCATAGACACTACTAACGTAAAAGAATGAGAAAGAGATAGAGAGGGAGACAATCAGAAAAGTCCCAAAACAGTTCAAATAGATCAAATATATTGAACAACAAGTACGTATGCATGAGAATGCGTGAACATGTGACATGCAAAGGAAAAACATCATGGGCTCAGCCCAATCCAATCCTAGCAGCACAAAAACATAGAGCACACATCTAAATGCATGTAAATATCATTATAATGCACATGAAATGCAATGTATGACATTTTGAAAACATTTAAGTGCAAACCCAACCCAAAATTTGAAGAAAAACTCATCAATTTTGAAAAACCCCAAAAATTTTCAAAAATCCCAAAACCTAGGTTTCAAAACATGAAATGCATGAAAAAGGAAGGGAAAAGTGATCTTACCAAGTGATTGAAGCAAGGAATGGTCAAGATCCAAGTGGGTTGGAAGATTTGAGTGAGAAAAAGTGTTTGGGAGATGAAAAGTCGTCGGACAGATTGAGAGAGATCGAGGAATTGAGATCAGAATCGCGACAGGTCCTTAAATAGGCACCTCAGTAATTCTCGACAGCTGAGATGTCGAGAGGTATCGAGGAAGCTGTCGAGGAATTTGCCTTCGATAGATGCAGGTATCGAGAGGTATCGAGGTGCAAGACCAAATTCAGATATAAGAAGCTCGATCGATCGACAAGATGTCGAGAAGCTATCGAGAAGACAGAAACTTTCTCGATCGATCCATCAGGTGTCGAGACAGGTGTCGAGATTGCGATTAGAAAAGGCATGAGAAGCTCGACAGATGAACAGGTATCGAGGAGGTGTCGAGGAGGTGTCGAGCCATCAGTGAAAAGCAGTTTTTCGAGAAGTGAAAAACACAGACATGAATGCAATCCAACATACACCTCAACCAAAGATCCACTCAACATAAAAAGCTCTCAAAATCATCTCTCAACAGAATTTTAAGCACATGGATCTTCAAAAACACACACATACACACTAAACAAGTCTAACCAATTTTATATTTCAAAAATGAGTCAAGACAGTTTAGTGAGCATACATTAGCATATGTAAACACTTGTGATGGCCAAATCACATTGTACCTGCACATGTATCAAGAGTAGCAAAGAATATTGCGTGTTGTGTGTGAAAAACATCGCAAGATTGCATATGTGTATACATGTTATGATTATCTGAGATATGAGAAAATAACTTTAACTCACACACAATCATAACTGTTTGATGGGGACTATCACCTTTAAGGTACATCCTATGACTCCCACATCTCCTAGAAAACACGCTTGCAATCATGTTTAAAGAATTTTAATCTTTTAGCTTTATATTTTCTTTGCATATTTTCTTTTAAGCATATCATGCATGGGCATAAAAAGAGAGAAAAGAAATACCCAATAGGTTAAGCATAGACATTGCACTTTTGCTATGCCGAAGCATACGGATGTCTTTGACACTGCACTTTTGCTATGCCGAAGCATACAGGTGTCTATGACACTGCACTTTTGCTATGCTGAAGCATACATGTGTCATACTATGATTGGTGGGCAACAGTGGTGAGATGGTCATTTATGCCTTTCTTTTAGGATTTTCTAGTCCTACCCGTCAAAAAGAGTGATATGAGTGTTAAGTTTAAGAGATAACTTAATCTTACTCATCACAAACAAGAGTCACAAAGCTCACTTGCTGAGTTGTGCATAGAGATGCTCATCTAAGTTACAAGTGATACAAAGTTTAGAAAATTTTGTTTCATTGGCCATCCAAGGTACACAAATACCAAAGTACACATAACACACACTGTTTTTGTATTTTTCAATTTTTCAATTTTTTTTTATTTTTATATCAAAAACAAAATAAACAAAACTGAAAATAAACAAACAAAAACATGTTATCAAAGCAAAGCAAAAACTAGACTGACTTAGCAGAAAAAAAAAACACACAAGCAATGCAACAAACAAGAAAAACAAGAGGGGAAAAGAAAGTGATGAAATCACTTAGAGTCCTTTTTCTTCCACACCTTGGAAGAACCTTTCCTTTGATTGAATCCTTGAACAGGCGGTGAGGGGGAAGAATTTAAACCGTTCAAGTTCGAAAGGAACATGAGGCCTTTCAGAAGATCTCCAAGAGGAGCAAGAGAGGATTGAAGCTGATTTTGGCTTCCAGATGCTATCAAGCCATTGCTCTGTTGAGTGGCTAACCACTTATAGCAATTTGGTCGAGTGTGACCAGTAGCCCCACAATAATGACAGAGATGCTGCTTCTTTTGTTTAGGCTTTTGAGAGTTAGCCTTTTTAGCCCTAGGGTTTTTAGCAGTATTCTTATCTTGCTTAGGGGGTGCTCCTACGATAAATTTACCTTTGTCTAAGTTCTCACAAGCTAATTCAGTTTTAACATCAATGTTCTCAATTTCAGTGTTATTAGCAGGAGGAACAAAAACAGTATTGCTAGTAGAAGCAGTATTAGAGAAAGAAATACCATACCCCAAACCAGTTCGATCCGAAGCAGATTTCTGAATGCTAAGCATCTCATCAAGCTTTGCACTTGAAGTCCTCTCCAGTTGAGCTCTGACTTGAAATAGCTCCGCTTCAAGCTTCTTGGTATTCTCGGCCAAAAAGTTGTTCTCAAATCTCAGTGCTCCAATAGTTTGATTCACCTCATCAAACTTCGTGGACAACTTTTCACGATCAAGTTCCACATCACTGAGCTTCTTGGTGGCCAGCCTATATAATTTCTCATGCTTCTCAGAGAGCTTGTAAAGTTTCTTATAGGCTGAATGGATATCATCTTGATCATCCATCTTCTCAAATTTGGACTCCACCAGTTCTTCTTCTTCATCCACTTCTTCAACAATCCCTTCAGTAGGATTGACTGTAGCAGTGAAGGCATTTAAGATTTTGTCATCCTCATTGTCGGAATCATCTTCAGGCTCAGTGTCACTTAGGGTTATAGCAAGTGCCTTACTTTTCCTAATGCTCTTGAGATATGTAGGACACTCATGTTTCATGTGTCCGAACCCATGACACCCAAAGCACTTTGGTCCTACGGGAACAGTATACTGACCGTCCTCCTTAGCATCCTTCTTCCCTTTGTCTTGGCTTTTAAATTGAGAAGAACTAAACTGCCTGCGGTCCCTGTTGAAGCTCCTTCCATTGGCATTCTTCATAAACTTCTTGAACTGCTGGGTAATGTAGGACTTCATCTTGGAATCTTCATCATCAGAAGACTCATCTGTGTCACTGCTCTTTGCCTTCAAGGCCATGCTTTTGCCTTTACTTGACTTGCCAATCCTAGATAACCCTATCTCATAGCTCTGCAAGTTTCCAACCAGCTCAGTCAAAGGAATCTTGTCTATATCCTTTGATTCCTCAATTGCCGTAATCTTGGCATGAAATCTCTTAGGTAGAGATCTGAGCACCTTCCTTACAATCTTGGGTTCAGGGATGGTTTCCCCAAGATTGAAGGCTGAGTTCACTATGTCCTTGAGCTTGGCATAGAACTCATCAAACGACTCATCCTCCTCCATCTTAATTTCTTCAAAGCTTGTAGTGAGCCTCTGAAGCTTTGAATCTTTGACAGCCTTTGTTCCTTCATAGGTTGTTTGGAGAATGGTCCAAGCCTCCATAGCAGTTTCAGTTGAGGATATCTTCTTGAACTCCTCATTGGTGACTGCGCTAAATAGGGAATTTAACGCTCTGCTGTTAAAGTTAGCCACCTTGATCTTTGCATTATCCCAATCGGCCGGTTCTTCTTTTGGCTTAGTCCAGCCAATCTCTACAGCTTGCCACACCTTCTCATCTAAAGACTGCAAGAAAGCTCTCATGCGTACTTTCCAGTATGCATAGTTAGTGCCATCAAATAAAGGAGGTATGATTAAAGATTGTCCTCTATCCATGACAAACAGGGGTCAATGGATCAACACAGCAAAGATTAAACCTAATCAGAGTGTACCCGCTCTGATACCACTTGATAGGCCACAAACTGAATGACCTCTTGTGATAAAATCAATTAATTAATTAGCCAAGTTATTAATTAATCAATTTAACATGCAAATACGTGGAAGCACAAAAAAATCACCAAACAACTAAAAATGCAGCGGAAAAATAAATGACACGGTGATTTGTTTACGAATGGGGAAAACCCTAACGGCAAAAACCCCACCGGGTGATTTTCAGGTCACCACTCTCGAAACTCCACTATTATCAAATCAAGCGGTTACAAGTAAAGGAATCCCAAGTACCTTACCAACTTACAGTTGAACCCTTACCCCAATACCCAATTGGACTTAATCTGTGTGACAATTTTCACCTTTGATGCACGGCTCCCAAGTACGTGACTAACCAATGCGCGGATCCCAGTACGCGACTTCAAACACCAACTAAGAAGGAGGGGTTAGCTGCAAAGTTCTTCAGTTCATCATAGACAATGAAGATCAGAAAGATGCTTGGTTACAAAACCCTATGGTGCAAATACACAGCAACTTCTTGAGAGAAGATGAACTAGGGTAAGAACTTCGTCTTTTGATCACAATTTGCTTGAACAGAGATTGCTCAATGCTTTTGCAACTTGTGTACAATTTGACGGCTCTTAAAACAATCCTTTTATATGTTTAGGGTTAGAAGAAAAGAAGGCCCAAAAGCATATTCACGGATCCCAAGAAAATCAAATCAGAAAAACTGATTTTGTAAATCTCGACAGATAGCAAGTGTCGAGGTAGCTATCGAGCAGGTGTCGAGCTTTAATGAAATTGCACTTCAGCTTGCTTTTTCTTGGACAGACTTGATGACTTCAACACTTGATCTTGAAACCTTGTTTCTTGAAGTATTAAAAACACCTAGAACTACCCAATTACAAGTAGAGTGCGTTTTGTCAAAAGGATTAGCCAATTTACATAAACAAGTGACATATGTTCTTAACAAGTGAACACACATATGTCCTAACAAGCTTAAGAGTAAGGTCTTTGCTTTTCTTTTTGGCAATCGCTAGGGTCTTCACCGCCAATGCCCTATGTCACTCTTCATCCTTCAGCTTAAAGTGAGCATGATTAACCCACTCCTCAGCAATATGAGCTACTTGGACCGTTTGGGCGAACAAAACAAATAAGGAGTAAAGTTAATTATAAAAGGGGGGGGGGGTGTTACGAAAATTATACACCTACCATGGCAAGATCCCTCTTCAGGGTCAAGAAGACCTCATGCTTCTTCAAACTTCTTAAATTCGCCATGTCTTGAGGAAGTAGTAGAGCTTACTCCAGCAAGTTGGCCACATACCCAACTTTCCCTTATTGGAAATCCCAAATGGAGGAGTCAACAGGCAATGGGGCTCCATCCAGCTCCAGGGTTGGGTTCCATATTGGCACCTTAGTGAGGTGGTCTAGTGCGACCCTAGTACGGGAACCCACTGTAGAGCTCCTTCTTTACTGCCTTTTGGCAACCTTAGCTCCTTTTGGAGGCTCTTAATCCTTAGAAGGTTGAACCTCACCCTCTTTGGACATCTCCCTCCCAGCCTTCTAGTCCCTTTTCCTTTTCTTTTTTAAGGGCTTGGCAGGGGAAGCCAGTGATAGAACAGGAGTAGGGGGATAAGGATTGACCGCCACCTCGAGTGTAGCACCCTTTACGTGAGACTCCAGCAGAGCCAGTAAGTTAAGGGTCATCTTGTTCAATACCATTACTTCAAGAACGTTGGCAAATTCTTGATTACTACTTACGTGAATAGTAGATTGATGCCTTAAATTGGTACCCGAGGATTCAGCAAACTCAGGCCGATCAAACACACAAAAATCCTCCTCTAAGTCTACAATTTTAGGCTCTAGAGCAGGTTCTTCTTGCGCTTTTTTAGATGGAATAACTTCCTCCTTGGTTTGTAGAATCTCGGCTATCTGTTGATCAATTAGAGCAATGTTATGAGTTCCTTCCGCAGGGGACCAGTGAGAAACCCAAGAACAGCAACGTTGATTTGAAGCAATTGAGGATCCTTGGCCTTGATTATGTGCTTAAGAGCCTGGAAACTAGAAGAAATGGGGGGTGTACCTGAGGATAACGTGGGCGGCTGTAGACACTCGATTTTGCACCCATGATTTAATCAAGGAAGATGATTGGAGTGACCATCCATGTACCCAAAAAAAAATTCATTCTTGCATCACATGCATCATTTTATTCTTGCATCATATGCTTCATTTTGCCTTTGCATTACATGCATTAATTCATTCATTTCATATCATAAAAATGATCTTGATATTCTAATGGTCACAACGGTGTTTCTAGTTTGCAAATCGAACCATTGGATAGAAAGATATCGTATGATTAAGTTTGCATGGTCAGCATACATTGTGTTTAGGTAGAATCGACCACACATGATCAATTTAAATTAATTCTGATTGGTTAAACAATTAAAAGTAATAAAATAATTTTATGATTGGTTAATAATTAGTGTTTAAAATAGGGATGCATGCATTATCTAGAAATGGTGGATAATAATAAAATTGTGGATAATTTGAACTTTATCAAGAATTATTTTAAGGTATTTATCTTCAAGATAATTACTCTTAAAAAACCTTGAATTATCCAGGAAAGAGACAAAAAATGATAAACGGAGGTTGAAAACACCTCTAGATACAAGGATTGGCCAAAAAACCCTAGAATGAGAGACCAAATGGCACCCGAACACGAAAGCGCGTTTAGCCTCCAAGAGCCAATTTGGCACTTTTGGAGTGCCGAACAACACTTTAAAAGTGCCGAATTGCCATCATGTGGCCTTTGGCCCAACGGCCTTCGGGTGACGATAAGGCACACCCTTTTCAACTTCTTTGCAAAAAAATGCATTTGGATTCAAACCCTAATCGTCCGTACCTATTTTTTAGAGTCCTCTGAGCTCTATAAATAGAGACTGAACCTCATAATTCAGGACCTTTTTTCCACGCTCTGAGAGGCATACATTTTTTACTCTCAAACCACACATATTTTCTAATCCTCTCTCTGAGTGTTGCTACAAAATTAGGGTTTTTAGGTTTCAAAGAGAATTGAACAAATTTCTTTGAACCCTAAAACATCCTCCCAAGAACAAAGTGTACTCATGCAAGAGGTTGTTTCCTTCACCCTTCTCTTGTGATGAGATGATGCATATTATATATCTTCCTTTTTCAAATATCTATGAATTGTTAATTGTCCTTTTGTTTAAGGCATGATATTATCTATACGATTGTTATAATTTTTTTCTTGAATGTCAATAAATTTGCATGTGAACAATTATTTTCTTAAAACAAAATAGATCTGCATCTTTATAAGATGTAGATTTGAATTTTTCTTAAAACAAAACAGATCTGCATCTTTATAAGATGGAGATCTGAATTTTTCTTATAACAAAATAGATCTACATCTTTCTTAAGATGTAGATCTGAATCTTTCTAAAAACAAAATAGATTTGCATCTTTATAAGATGAAGATCTGAATTTTTCTTAAAACAAAACAGATCTGCATCTTTATAAGATGTAGATCTGAATTTTTTCTCAATACAAAAACTGATTTGCATCTTTCTTAAGATGTAAATCTGAGTTTTTCTCAAACAAAAAGAGATCTACATCTATATGAGATGCAGATCTAAATTTTTCTCAAATCTGATTTTCTTAATATATGCAAATTGTTGAAATAAAGAAAGAGATTATAATCTCTCCTAAAATAAACACAAACTTGCTCTTCAGTATTCCCTTTAGTATATTAAAATAAACACATACACAGCAATGCATAATTATGTATTGCTGTGTTTGTGTTTATTTTAATTCATGATTGCAAAAATTTAGATTATGAGTGAAGTTTTCTTCTTAGAAAATCTTTTTTTTAAATATATAATAAAACAGATCTGAATTTTTGTTATCAAAAATCACTTTTTTTTTTTTAATATATATATATAACAAAACAAATCTGAATTTTTGTCATCACAAAACCTTTTTTTTATATCCCATAAAGCAGATCTGATATTTTGACAAATCAAAATAATTTTTTTAACAATAAAAACAGATCTAATTTTTTCAACGAAAGAAGAGATTTCATCCATACATAAATTTGTGTGATTTAATTTTTCATTCACATGTTCAACATATTGTGCATGACATGCATAGCATAGTACATTGGTCACAAGAGTCTAGAAGACCAGACTTTGTCTAGGCGGAATGGGTGCTTAATACCTTCTCATTCCATAACCTAGCCTCCGGATTTAGGTTTTTGGTTTAGTAGATCTAGCCTTGTCTTCATTTGTTTTGGGTAGAATGTAACTAGGACAATAAGCCATGTAAATATTTGGTAACTTGTAACTAGGACCTAAAGTTATGTAACTTTTCAATTTTCCAGATACATAATTTTTATTCAATCAATGAATGGAACTATTCAATCATGTATTTTGTAATTAGTATTTTTTTTTTTGGTATAAAGAAAAATAAGTGGCAACTCCACACCACTCACCCAAAAAGGGAGGTGCCCCAAAAGGTACCCGAATCTCTTTCTTGAGGGACACGTCTCTCACAGTGGCGACTCCACTGGGGATGTCGAGGGCTAAGCTTCGTATTAGACTTAAGTGACCAAATATGTACTTTTTTTTTACATGGTCTTGCATGATATAGTTGTTTGTTTGTTTATTTATGTTTGACGGGATGTTGTATTTTGGTGTATGATATTTTGTTGTTTGTTTTGGTTGTTAAAATCTTTCCTTAACTGTCATAGTGTGTGCCATCCAAACAACAATGTATGCACCCCTTTCAACAATTTTGTGCTAGTAGTAATCACGGATCACTGGTCTTCACTAGATTTGGGTACCCAGTAGTGAACTCACCAACTCATAGCCCAAAGTCACTGGATCTTTTCCTGTTGACTATAATGGACAAACCATGCCGCTTAGACCAACACAATTTTCATTACATTGCAAGTTGGGAGGTGTAACGTCCTAGCTATGGGAAACAATGAAACAACAAACCCACCTTACAACATAATGGCTTAGAACCTATCCTTAGGTCAGTCTCAATTAAAATGCATTGCATGTTGTGTGTGTTTGTTTTGATTGACTGATGGATGTGGATGGGGTCTTAGCTTTGATTAACTTGACCAAGCCTATCATTAGGGGAGAATCTGGTTAAGATCTGAAGGAAGGCTACAAAGAGAACTAAAGCCCGACACTCAAGCTAGTAGCTCCAGCTCCAAGCCTGTCACTCCTATCACAATACTAAAGCCTTCAAGCATAGAAGAGACTTCACTGTTGCAACATCACAACCCCATCTTTGACCTCCAAGACAGTTCAAACCACAAGAAGTTTGAAGCCCCTGGAAATATGGTAGAAGAGGGAGAACACCCAAACACAGAGGAACCTATGAACACCTAAGAGCTACTTAACACTATGGTAGCTAGTCAGATTCAGTTGAGGGAAGATATGAACAGTATGATGCAACCGTTTTAGAATTTAAAAAACAATCGAGAGGGGGACAATACTGATCATGATCCACTAGCCCTAAAGAGTGAGAATAAGATTAATGAAATGATGAATAAAATGGAGGAGATGATTAGAAGATCCCGCAAGATGGAGGAACTTATGGATTACGATTCTCTTTCCCTATTCCCTAATGCAAGGCTACCACCCAAGTTCAAGATGCCAAATCTAGACAAGTTTGATGGGAGCGGCTGCCCAAAGTCTCATCTGAAGATGTATATGAGAGCTATGCAGCCCTTAGGTGTGATTGAGGAAGTACTTGCTCAGAAGTTCCAAAACACATTGACCGGAGCCACTCTTAGATGGTTCCTCAACCTGGATGACACAAGAGCAAGAAGTTGGAAGGACATCTGCCGAGAGTTTCACAAGCAATACAAGTACAATATAGAAGTGAACATCACAAGAATAGACCTTGAGACTACCAAGCAAGAGCCGAAAGAATCCTTCTCTACTTTCATCACCAAATGGAGAGCCAAGGCTGCATAGATGATAAGTAGGTCGAGTGAAGAAGAACAGTTAGTCGTGGTTGTAAAGAACTTATTGCCTGTATACCATAAATATTTGTTTGCACAGTATTTCCCCAATTTTAAAGCTTTAATTGCTGCCGAAACTCAAACTAAAGATGCTATAAACAATGTTACTATAAAGACTAATGACCTTCCAAGGTTTAGAAAGAATCTAGGATATAATTCTAAGACTGCAAAGGTTTCCAATATTCATAAAAATTATCCTTATCAATTGATTGCACCCATTGCACCTGTACAAATACCCCAATGGCCTAGACCCAAGAGAAAATTTCATGAGTTGTACATGCCCATGAGCCAAGTGTTTGATAAGCTAAAGGCAAAAAAGTTACTAAAACCCTAGGACCCAAGACCAATTCCAAACCCCTTGCCTTCAGGATTGGATATGAATAAAATATGTGCCTACCACCAAGTACCTGGTCGTGACATTGATCGTTGTTTCGCCCTTCGTCATGCAATTCAAGACCTAATAGACAATAAAGTGATTGTGCCACCTACAAGGCCTAGCATCGCTAACAACCCCTTGCACAATCACAATTTTGGGAAAGGACCAAGGATTAATTGTTTGATGACTGAAGAAGATAATAAGGAAGACCCATCTGATTTGATCTATGACCTACCAGAGTGTTTCATGATGACGTGGGAAGAATTAATGAATAGAACCTTTGCTACTGTCACAGGATATGACATATGGAATGAAGTACTAGAACAGGAAAACAACCAAATGTCCACAAATGGGGGGAGACACTTCAAGCCCCAAGAGAACAACCAAACACCCACAAACAAGGAGAGACACTTCAAACCCCAAGAGAATAGCCAAACATCCATAAACGGGGGGAGACACTTCAAACCCCAAGAAAACAACCAAACATCCACAAATAAGGGGAGACACTTTAAACCCCAAGACACTTATCCCCATGATTTAACCAAAATTGCCCACATCACAAAGGGGGGGAGACACTTTGAACCCCCACATTTAGAGACTAACAACCCGGTTGAAGCTTTGAATAGATCCATTCAACAAACACCTGCCGAAAAAGATGAAGTCCTCAAGCAACTGCAAAGGACACAAGCCAACATATCCTTATGGGGTTTACTCATGGCCTCATACAAACATCGACAAAACCTAGTAGACTTGCTTAACCAAATCCAAGTCCCATCAACCACAACCTCCTAAGATCTGAATGCTATGATTGGGTCCATAAATAGGGAACTCACTATTTCCTATTTTGACAAGGATCTGACCAAGAAGGGGAAGCATCACAACGATTAGTTGCATATCACTATGGATTCCATGGGGAAAAGGATACCAATGGTTTTAATAGATGATGGAAGTGCCTTGAATGTCTATCCTTTGAAGACTGCAAGCTGCCTTGGCTTAAGCATTGAAAACTTTGTGCCTACTGATCAACATGTAAGGGCATACGACAACAGTAGAAGAGAAGTCTTGGGAACCATAACATTAGAGCTTACCATCGGACCGATGGTCAAGAAGGTGGATTTTCAGGTCCTTAATATAGCCTCATGCTTCAATATGCTCCTTGGGCAACCATGGATCCACGACACAGAAGCTGTACCTTCTTCCTTGTATCAAAAGGTTCGGTTTCCACATGAAGGGGCTATTGTGACCATCTATGGAGATACTTTCATTGTGCCTAAACCTATTTATGGTATTGATTCTGAGAAGGAGCCATTGACCTTGGATGGCTTTGAGATTGAGAAGCCCGCCTTTGAAAAGAGAGAAGAAGAAGTTGAAAAGATCCCAATGGACTTTGCTCCTTATGGTAACAACAATGTGGTAGCAATGATGAGAAGGATGAACTACCTTCCTGGGATGAATTTAGGGAAAGCTGTGAAGAAACCAACCGTTCAAGACCTGGTAATTCCTACTACCATACCACCTTTTAGGCTAGGCTATAATCCCACTAAAGATGATTTGTTAGAGATGGAAGTGAGAAAGATGGCCCGAGCCAAAGCCAAAGCAAAAGGACTCCCTTATCCTGGAACCTTTGAAGCCCTACACTCTTACACTGAATGGGAAGTTTGTAAAAGCTAGAGAAAGTCAACGTTATTAGGGATTCCTAGAACTGAGATTCAATCCTATAACAAAGACAATGGTGCCCAGTTTTGAGATACTACTCGATTGTCACAATAACGCGCCAAAATTGAAGAAGGAAGATACAACCTGGGTCCCTACTAATTGGGCTGATCACATGGATCTTGACGCCATGACTACACTTCTTGGAGATAATTTCTACAACATAGAAGAAGAATAATATTAGGAGGCCTGCTAGCATACATTGAAGAGCCTGTTCGGACTAAGAGCTAATGATGAAGATGAGGAAGGGGGAGCCCTTAATGATGATGAAGATAAAGGTGATGACAAGAGTGATAATAGTAGTGATAGCAGCAGCAGTGATGGTGGACATGGTGATGATGATAGCAGCACCAACAGTGATGATAACAGTAACAGAATTTATGATAGCCTATACAGCGGAGATGATTGGGGTGAACCCCCTAGTGATAGAGAAGATGAAGACACAAACCTATTCTATGAGGAATATGACAGTGATGTGGACTACTATAATCAAGATATTGAAGATGATATTGAAACTAACAGGTGAAGTGACATTGATAGTGATCAATACAAGCTAATAAATGTGTTGGAGGATGCAAGAGAGGAAAATGCATAAGCCAACCAGATGTATAATGAAGAATATCCTATAGGCATCTTTCAGATTGGAGTGATATCACCAATGTCAACTTAAGGTCTGGCCTTAGGTATGACAAGCATGGAAGAGAGGTTTCGGAATTGGGGTCGTATTATGAGTCAGAACCAAGTATAACAACCCTAAATATTGTAGAGGATGATGACATAGATGCCAGGTTAGCCACTCTAGACCAAAAACTGATGGTCCATAGTCTCAGAATCATGACACTTGAGAATGCTGAACGTAATGAGGAGAGAATGGAAGGAAGTGAGCCAGAGCATCTCCCTCAACCTAGTGATTTGGGCAATAGAGGCAAGTATGTGCTATTTGATGAATGGATGGATGGCATAGAGCGCCTGGATGCTCTTATGATCGACAAGTCCACAGATATGGAGGTTGAAGAAGAAGCTATAGATTATATGGATGTAGATCCCACGATACTGATGCTGAAGGAAGAAGAAGCTTACTGGGAGCCACCTGCCATTATGGAAGCCAAGACCGAGTTGAAGAACTGGGCATAGGAGGGAGCCGCCCACCCTATGGAGGACTCTGTGAGGAAAATCAAGACCGCTAAGTCAGTGACTTTCGCCAAGAAGATCAAGACCGCCGAGCCAGTCTCTCCTACCAAAAACATTGTTTCCATTCCTATTGAGTCTATTTCTGTTAGTGTTTCTATTCTTGTTAAGTCTGTTTCTATATGTTCCATCAAGATTCATCACATCATACTGCCATGCCGAAAAATGAGGAGAAGTCTTTGTGAAAGAACTAAAAGAACCACCAGCATGGTGAGGAGAGGGAATCTCTTCCTCTTTCTCTTCCTCTCCTTCAGAAGATGGAGGCTAAAAATCCAACATGCAAATATTGTTACCAAGCAGAAATATGGAAAAGGAATTTGCAGAGAAAAAGTTTGATCTTAGAAGAGAAGGAAAATACTGTTCTGCCAACCAGGCAACCTTGCAATGATCCCGGATAAATTCAGAATAATCTCCTTCTGCTCCTACAACAATGTAACCATCACGGGCCCAAGCAATCTCTTTATAAGCCAGAAAGTCAGCCAACCGAACAATGCAACAAGGATGAGCCGAAATTGTGGCAGGAGGATACACATGTTCAACTTGGGGCAACACACGATCACCAAGAAACCAATACATTCCATGCCCACATTCAAACAATACTTGGCGGCTATTCAGTTCTAGAACCCGCTCACACTCAGCATACCCTTCACATCTAGCCCAAGGATTTAATTTCATTTAAAAAGTCATAAAGAAATTCAGAAAGAAAAGAGACTATATCATAACCAAATTCCAAAGATTTAAAAAGGGGAAAGAAAGAACTCACATCATCAATGGTTAGATTGTCAATCACCAAGCGCCAAATCTCCAAAGAACGCCTAGAGGGTGGAGACAAGCGATGTTTGGGCAACCAACAAAGAAATCTAGGAAAAATGCCAAAAACTTCCTCCCAGATTTTAGGACCAATAACAAAATACTCATACATCCAAACTTGAAAAATTCACAACACCATTACCACATAGCCAAAATAAATACCAAACCTCACCTGCCAAACAAATGGAGCCCCACCCAAGCTTGAAAGACACTGTCTGGAGAGTTGGGTCATGAAATGCATCAGAGTAGCCTAGGCCATGCCGCCCCAATCATAATTCTGGAGATGTTCAATTTTTCTTAAGCTCCCCAAGTAGCGCAAATTCACAGTATTGCCTAACTCTAGACACAAGAAAATCCCAATAAACAAAAGCATGAATATACGAGCACCCTTTGCCACAGTCTCACATTGGGGAATACTCTCACATAACCAAGATAAAGGAACATTGTTACTCCTCATTCTAGAAGGCATTACACCTAGAAGTTTCTTGAGCTCAGAAGTAAGGGAATCATTGACAAGAATTCTTTTACGACCTAACCTCAGACCAGTGATAATAGAAAAGTCATAAAGTGTCAACATTACCTACCCAATGTTCGGAAAATGGAAGGTATAGATAGCATCCCAAAGCACTCTGCTAAGGCAAGAAGTAACTGAAGATCCTTGTACTCATGTGTCTCATGCTTTGACAAAGCTTCGAAGAAGGTGCCAAAGCTCGCTTCATTGATGACATTTTTTATGCTAGGAGACAGTGCTGCCCATGCACTTTTCAATATTTGGAGACTCCCTTGACTCTTGAGGCTCTGCAACATAAAAATTCAGCTCATCAATTTCCATAACCCAAAATATATAACCAAAATAATTTTCATACCCAAAAAATATTTCCGCTATTAATACCCCATCACGAAATCAAATCAATACCCCACCAAAATGTCATCATGACCAAAATGTCACCACGACCAAATTTATCACATATCCATCCAACCACCAAATTTTGCCATAGCCATGCAAAAAGAAAATTTCTACATGTCCAAGAAAAAATTCCCACAACTTCATGCACAAATAAATTCTCACATACCCAACAAATTTTTTCCACAATACCCAAAAAATTTGTCAATACCCATAAATATATCCATGCACATACCCACAAAATTTTGCCATGTTCATAAAACAAAGTTTACACATGCCAACAAGTTGTCCCACATATATCATGAACACATTCCTATAAGTCAAGCACAAAGTTTTCACGATGCCAATACTCCCAAAGTCCAAACCGAAATTCATCCAACAACATCACAAATTACCCACATTGTCAAAATTCCAAAAACCACCACCATTGCCCAAATTGCACCAAGATCAAAGAAAAAACAAACTTCAAGAATGCTCTAAAGCCAAAATTCCAAAAGTGATAATATCTCACCATGAAACATTCAATGAAACATGCAACAACATTTTGCCAAGCAAAGAAACCAAAGAAAAAACTCACCTTGGTGTCTACATGACAATATGGAGCATGGGTCCTAGGGTCTTGAAGAAGTCCATCATTATCATGCCACTCAAATGTTGGATCATACTTCTTACCATGAAAAGTTAGAAAGAAAGATCCCTTGGAGGAAGAAGCCATTTTGATGCAAAGAAAATGGGTTTTGGAAAATGAGTTTCACCAAAAATGGGCATGTGATGAAATGCTCAAGAACACAAGGATCTAAAGAGATATTGATGGAGATGGATGAGGGAAGCTTAAGAAGCTTAGAAAAGTATTTTCTGTGAGAAGAAATGGTGAGATGAAGAGGAAAATCCAAGGGGAAGAAGAGCGTGAATAGTGACAATGGAGGAAGAGAGGTGGAGAAAGATGAAACAAAAAATAAAAATAAAGGAAAAGAGAGAGACAAAGGAAAGTGGGGGGCCAAAATTCGGCCCCCACACTTAAACTCAACCTAAGGCTGAGTCAACTTAGTCAACCCAAAAAAAAAAAATTCTTTTTTAAAGTTTTCAAATTTTTAACTCAAAATTTTTGTTCCCAAATTTTCAAATTCATATTCTCAATGCCCAAATTTTGAATTCAACTCTTCAGTTTTCAATAAAAACTCAAACTCCAAATTTCAAGATCAAGATTCTGAGCCTTGATTTTAAAAATTCTAAAGGCTCAAAATTTCAGAATTTAAACTCTAGATTTCAAGAAGAATTTTTTTCAAAAGTCACAAAAGTCGAAATCAAAATTTTAAAACTTCAGAATTTCAAAAATCAAATGTTTTTCAAAAGAAAAATCTTTTGTCAATTAAACTTTTATTGATAAAATTCAAATAAAGAAAGGGATCACATCTCAAAAAGCAGTGGGAACGCAAAGCCCTTATCAGTTAGAAACTGATTCCAAATTTTTGATTTTTGTAGGCAATAACTTGGTTTCAAGGATGAGAAGCCCTAGACACCCTTTCGTCAAGATCAAGCTAGTTGGTCGCAAACGTTTTTTTAGTGAAGACCAAGCCAGTTGGTCGCAAACATTCCTTTAGTCAAGATTAAGCCAATTGGTCGTAGACGCTCCTTTTTGTCAAGATCAAGCCAGTTGATTGCAGACATTCCTTTAGTCAAGACCAAGCTAGTTGGTCGCAAATGATCCTTTGTGTCAAGATCAAGCCAGTTGATCGCAGACACTCTTTTTGTCAAGATCAAGTTAGTTGATTGCAGACACTCCTCTTTGTTAAGACCAAGCCAGTTGGTCACAAAAGCTCCTTTTTTTGTCAAGATCAAGCCAGTTGATCGCAAACGTTCCTTTAGTCAAGACCAAGCCAGTTGGTCACAAATGCTCCCTTTTGTCAAAATCAAGCCAGTTGATCGCAGACACCCTTTCTTCAAGATCAAGCCAATTCATCGCAGACACTCTGTGTCAAGATCAAGCTAGTTGATTACAGACGCTCCTTTTTGTCAAGATCAAGCCAGTTGATCGTAGACGCTCCTTTTTGTCAAGACCAAGCCAGTTGGTCGCAGACGCTCCTCTTTGTCAAGATCAAGCCAGTTGGTCACAGACGCTCCTTTTTGTCAAGATCAAGCCAGTTGATTGCAAATGCCTCATTTTGTCAAAGACCATGCTTGTTGGTCGCAGACGCCCCTTTTCGTCAAGATCAAGCCAGTTGATCCCAGACTCCTCCATTATTAAGATTAGAATGAAAAAGTCTCAGCCATATCAATTATTAAGAGTCATTTCAGAGTTCAACAATTACCAACTAAGTCAAGTATTTTCATTGTTTTGTCAAAAGATAAGGCACTAGTTCTATGTTCCAAAGTTTTAGGTTCGAGGGCTAGGTAATCTTTGAAAATTCAACATCAATTAAATCATGGTCGCTAAAATCAGTTTCTTTGTTTTACATTAACATTTGATTTCCAAGCTCTGTCAATGAAGGGCATTCTGTAGACACTTGATTTTGCACCCATGATTTAATCAAGGAAGATGACTGGAGTGACCATCCATGTACCCAAAAACAAAAGTCATTCTTGCATCACATGCATCATTTTTCCTTTACATTACATGCATTAATTCATTCATTGCATATCATAAAAATGATATTGAGATTCTAACGGTCACAACAGTGTTTCCAGTTTCCGAATCGGGCCATCAGATTGAAAGATATCGCATGATCAAATTTTCACGGTCAACATGCATTATGTCTAGGTAGAATCGACCACACATGATCAATTTAAATTAATTTTGATTGGTTAAACAATTAAAAGTAATTGAATAATTTTGTGATTGGTTGATAATTAGTGTTTAAAATAGGGATGCATGCATGGGAATAAAAGAGACGATTGGATAACAATAAAACTGTGGATAATCTGAACTTTATCAAGATTTATTTTAAGGTATTTATCTTCAAGATAATTACTCTTAAAAAAGCCTGAATTATCCAGAAAAGAGACAAAAAAAAATAATAAACGGAGGTTGAAAACACGTCTAGGTACAAGGACCGGCCAAAAAAACCCTAGAAGGAGAGACCAAATGGCACCCGAACACGAAAGCGTGTTTGGCCTCCAAGAGCCAATTTGGCACTTTTGGAGTGCTGAACGGCACTCTAAAAGTGCCGAATTGCCATCATGTGGGCTTTGGCCCAATGGTCTTTGGGTGATGATAAGCCACAACATTTTCGACTTTTTCGCAAAAGGATGCATCCGGATTCAAACCTTAATCGTACATACCTATTTTTTAGAGTCCTTTGAGCTCTATAAATAGAGACTGAACCTTATAATTTAGACATTTTTTCCACGCTCTGAAAGGCATACATTTTTTACTCTCAAACCACACATATTTTATGATCCTCGCTCTGAGTGTTGCTACAAAATTAGGGTTTTTAGGTTTCAAAGAGAATTGAAAAAATTTCTTTGAACCCTAAAACATCCTCTCAAGAACAAAGTGTGCTCATGCAAGAGGTTGTTTCCTTCACCCTTCTCTTGTGATGAGATAATGCTTATTATATATCTTTCTTTTTCAAATATCTATGAATTGTTAATTGTCCTTTTGTTTAAGGCATGATATTTTCTATATGATTGTTATAATCTTTTTCTTGAATGTCAATAAATTTTCATGTGAACAATTATTTTCTTAAAACAAAATAGATCTACATCTTTATAAGATATAGATCTGAATTTTTCTTAAAACAAAACAGATCTGCATCTTTATAAGATGTAGATCTGAATTTTTCTTATAATTGAAAGCTCGGAAATGTGTCGAAAACACACGAGCAGTTTAGACCCCCAAATTAAAGTTACGGCTTGGTTGATTTTACACTAACTTAATACTAAATGCGGAATAGTGTAAACACAAGCATATAAGCAAAACAACTACTCTAATCCATATTTAAAGCAACACAGCAGTAAAAATAAAATGAACAAGAGTAGGGAAGAGAGATGCGAACATAGATAACACCGAGACGTGTTATCGAAGAGGAAACTGAAGAACTCGGTGAAAAACCTCTCTGCCGCCCTCCAAGTGGAAATCGATCCACTAGACAAGCAGTTAGGATACATGGGTTAGTAAGAGACCCTCCAAGCCTAATCTCCCCGATGTACCTAAGCCCTCCAAGCTCCTACTCCAACAAGGCTTCTCGGAATCGTGTCTTGTCATAGTTCTCCGGATCCCGCAACAAGCTCCATGTTGCATCTGCCATCTTTGGCTTCTTCCAATGCTTTCCAGCAGCACCAAAACGTCACTTGACACTCTCAAAGGGTGTGATAAGTGTTTGGGCTATCAACCTTTCAATAGTATGGAAATGGAGAGGTAGGAGATGAGGAAATTCCCAAAACAAATGTGTAGAGGATTAAGGGTATAACAATCTCTAACTCTCAAGGTGTTTGGCTAGGGTTTTCTCTCAGAAGCTCTCCTTCACATTTGTGGGTAATGTGGGTATAAATAATGTAGGCACAGAAAGTGTGTATCAGACTGGACAGGCTGGCAGACCAGAATGCCTCGCGGGTGTCTCGCAGGAAGGCCTTACCCGCGAGATACTCGTGAGACATAGCTGTCTCCATCTAGCCTGACTCTTCGCATTCCAGCACGTGCAGGGCACATGATTCACTTCAAGGGAAGCTAAGTCACGAGATACCTGCGAGAAATCTTCAGTCTTCAAATGCTTAAGTCTTCACACTCTCTCTCTTTCTAACACACAACCCTTACAATGAAATCCCACAATAAATACAGGGTACAACAGATTGAATATAATTACAATCAAATTTGGTACGGAATATAAGCCAACAAAACATATAGTTGTAAATAATAACTTTACAATCTCCCCATTTGGCTATTCCATGACAAAACCCCTAAAACAGACTCTAGACTTAAACGTGATTTTGGGAACATTCGCAAAACTCACTCACACCTAATCTAGAAACTGTGAAGTTCTTGAACCATAATGACAAGCATCTCCTGAAACACAACAACACAATAAGTTCATTGTTATGCAGAAAACTTGTAATGAAAAGCAGAACAAGCATAATGCAATCAAGCAAAATGGAATAAAGCAATAGACCATGGCTTAACCAACCACGCAATCACTATATAATAGTGATCACAATGCTCATTCACACAAGGAATGAACATCCAGACATGCAAGCTAATAAGCTTAATTGCAAACTTTCATTTGCATGTCCAACACTTAACCAATGCATAAAAACATATATGCATCTAGGAACAATCCTACAAGGGCACAAGAGTGAGGTACTTAAGACATAATAGCAATATTTTAAAAGTACAAAAAAAAAAAAAATGCTACAAAAGCATTGAGAGAATCACATGGTAGACTGAAATAAAACTGAGATTAAAACATAGTATTAAAGCTTTAAACAAAAGCAATAGCAGTAAAGACTGTAAACAATATAAAATTATAAAAACTAAAACATAAACAATAAATCGCCTGTGAACCAATAACAATGTTTATAAGTCTAAAACTATGATCCCCCTCAAAATTTTCTCCCCCTTTTTTACCGGAATGGCCAAAGGGCTAGAACTGATCTGACTCTGAGTATGATCCATGCTCCGTGGACAAGTCCCGGATCTGTGATGACAACGCGGTGATCTGGCCCTGAATGTATGCAAACTGGGTCGCTGTGTGCTGCACATGGGAGTCTAACATGAGGAACATTTGGTCCACTCTATCTAGGAGACGATCTAGTCTGTCTGGTCCGCAAGCTGGTGCAAACGATGATGGTTGTGCTGAATTCTCTAGAGTAGAAGTGAATCTATCGATCTCCTTCTTTGTATCTCCACCTTCATCCTGCTCGACACGAGGTTGTGGTATGGTATGCACACCATTCTTGCAACCTCTGATGTGAGCTGTGCTCCTAGTTAATGTATTAGCACCAATAGGGTAGTCCCTCTGAACCACAGTAAGACCACTTGAGAATTTCAGCTTCGTCTTAGCAATTAGACCCATGATAAGTGAGGGAAAAGGCATTATTGTCCTAGAATTTTGCTTTTCAATGCTTTTCTTCAGAATGTGGAAGATGTGACTGCATATATCAATTTCCTTGTGGGTAAAAAGGTCGTAGAGAAACCTCGTCCTTGGAGCTGATAATGTAGTGAGGTTGGTGACCGGATACAAGTTATGGATCATCACATAACTCAATGTTCTCATCTCTGGTGAAAATTGGATTGTATCCATTGATGATTTCTTTGGTTATCCTCCGAGAGTCGTTATCATTTCCTCAATAGAACCCAATCTTTCGTCATATTGAACTGACATTGGCTAAGAGGAAGGATGAATCTCCAAAATGTCTTGAATACTGTCCCTTGTGATCATGAATTCCTTGTGCCTCACCCAGCAAATTATTTTGTCATCTTCCACAGCTGCATTTGAGAAGAATTCTTGAATGATCTCTGAGTACACAGTCCCAACCGGGTTTAACAGCTTGGTCCAAGTTCTCTCTTTGAACACATCAGGAATGAAAGTGTGCTCAAGAGCCTCTAACTGGACTACCCTTTCCATGATAATGGTTGCTCGCTTGTAGCAATCATTGTATTTCATGTCAGCTTCAGCAGACTTGAAATGATCTGAATCTGTATGTGCACGCTTTGAGGATGATTTCTTGGATGCTGCATGCTCAGTGGGAGACATCTGCACAATTTCACAAAGCGGACAGAAAACAAGTGCACAAACACAAACAAGAACACAAAACTTGATTAGATTCAAGTTAGTTCCAAAACAAATGAAATAAAGCTTAAAACAGAGCATAATTAACTCTAAACAACATGCTAAACACATAAAAACAAGAAAACATAAAGACAATGCATGAAAACAAGTAATTGTGCATGTGTGTGCATTTGTGTGCATGTGCTGATGCATGTGTGTGCATGTGTTGATGCATGAGGTGTGCCTAGAAGGTGCCTAGGTGTGTGCCTAGTGTGTGCATGGAATGGCATTGAGGCAAAGTGTGTAAAACACATAGCCATTGACTAAAACATGATAAACATGGCAAAAGAGACCTAGACCAATGATTGGAACTAAGTTTAGTCCAATTCAACACATAAATGTCACTCAAACATTTTGTCAAACACCTAACATGCAACAAAGCACATACCACATGAAAAATGCATGAACATGGTGAAAACTAGCCTTAATACATGTTAAAATGCCTCATAGGGCCAACACAGATGCACAATAGATGGGACTCAGCCCAATCATAGAATTTGAAAATTTTTTACTTGAAAAGGAAACCCAACCCAATTTTTCGAAAATCCCCAATTTTCAAACCCTAAGCATAAAAACTACATAATTCGAAAATAAAACATGAGAAAAGTGTAATAGGTACATACCTTGAAAGGATTGTGCAGAAATTTTGCTTGAAAATGATGGGGTTTGAATGAAATAGTGATTTGGGTTGAAATGGTTCGAGAGAGGCTTAGAGAGGGAAATGAGAGATTTTGAAAAACTGTCACATCTGCTACATATAAACTGAAAACATGCATTTTTTGCGGGTTAGAGAGTAGTGAGACAGTCGCAAGACAATCGCGAGAAGTACATCTGATGCACAAAAACTTTCACGGGAAGCTTTAAGTCGCGAAATAGTAGCCAAACAGTCGCGATATCTTCTGTCTAATTTTGGAAAAAAATCCAATTTTGGCCAAACAGCATTTCGCGAGAAGTAGTTGGTCGCGAGGTAGTCGCGATACAGTCGCGAGAGTTTCTGTTTGACATGATGAAAAATTTATTTCCCTCAAACCCTTTTCGCGGGAAGCTCTAAGTTGCGAGCTTCTCGCGAGAAAACCTCTAAACCAGTTTTTTTTTTTTTTTTAAAGAAAAACACAAAAGTGCATTTTGAACAAAAACAAAGAACACGAAAGTATAAAATCACTTTCAAAAACAAATAAAACACTCAAAAATCTTTTTGGGTTTGATCATCAAGTATTTGAACATGCACATCACATTTGAACATGTACAATCACACAAATGAGATAGGCATTCATTGAATCAAAGTCTTGTGTGTTGTGGGTGAGTATCAAGTGTGAAATAGTCCTTAGACCAAAGTGAAGCTTCAATAATCAATTCAATTGAGTCATACACAACTGATACGAAATCACGTGGACTATCTCAATTATAGAAATGAGTATATATGACCTCCCACAAATTGATTACATAGCTTAGAAGCTTTTCATTTGGCTTCTGCATAAATCATAAACTGATTACATTTAATCCATTTTGGATGATACATATCCTTTTTGAGATCGGTGTTTGATATTTTTGATATATCAACATTTAGGATTAGCCTTTGGCTTTTTGAGCACCATACATTTCAAAACACAAGTCGCTTTCCTTTTTCCTAGTCAAATACTAGTATGTGCAGCAAGTTTTTGTAGCTCGATATCTCTTTTCATTTGGAGATTTACATTTAGTGAGCTCTTTTGCAAAAACAAAAAAATAAAGTGGGAAGAGATATAGACACAAGTCTATGCATGTATCAAGATCATCAAGACTATTGACCAATCATTCATGACAAGCTTGAAGATCTATTTACAGCAATCACACATAATTTTCAAGATTTCTTCCACAAAGATAAATGTGCATACATAACAAGCTAAGCACGTAAATGCACTACGCCATTAGTACGAAGGTACTAGGCCAAACTCACATGAGATATGCACAAAACAAGCGATCAAACTTTTTGAAGATTTTTCAATTTTTATGGATTTTTGAATTTTTTGAACACAATAAAAAACAAATCGAAATAAAGTAAGATCAACAAAACAAAACAGGCACAAGCCAAACAGGTAAAAGAAACATGCTATAAGATGAAGGCAATGCATGATAAGATGCAGCAGCAAATGTCCCTAAGCATTGGAAGAATTAGTGCATGGACATGTTATAATACTTATGCATGAGTACCCCTCTTCACCCACACGTCACGTGCGTTTGGGGTGATATCCTTGACAGATTAGGTACGAGAGTTGGGACTTTCAAACCTTCGTGTGAAGCTTTCCAAACAATTGGTGAAGGCACCGATCATCTTCATCACGTCCATCATCCCTGGATCATGGTTTTGACTTCTTGGTTTCTCACCACCCCAAAACCTCTCGTCATTTCTCCTTTCTCGTGACCGAGGAGCGCTTGCATTGTTCAATGCTCTCAGCTTATGACAGTTGGGCCTTGTATGTCCTTGTAATCCACAAAAGTGGCACAAATGATTCGTTCTAGGACCTCGTTATGGTCTTGGGAGTGATCTTCCTCTAGCTTCAAATCTGGCTTCTGATTGATTACTGGACTTATTTAACACCCGTTGATCAGCCACATTCTTCTTCTTTTCAGCCTTAACTTTCTCAAGAGTAGGCTCTTCTACAACCGTATCTTTGGCCTTCACGAACTTCACTTCTTTGGTGACATTGGCTGATGAGCTGCTCCCTCCGATATATCCTAATCTGGACTTGTCTGAGGCATGTTTCTGAGATGAAATAACATCATCTAGCTTATTGGAGGAGACCCTTTCTATCTTGGCATGTGCTTGCACTACCTCTTGCTCAAGAAATCTCACTTTTGTGTAAGCTTCTGATAGCTCACCATTTAATGTTTCAATCTCACACTTCGCCTCTTTATATCGCACCAGAAGACTTTTGTAATCTTCCTCAGCGCTCTTCATCTTTTTAATGGCTGCGTTAGCCACCTTTGCATATCCACCGGTCTTCTTAAGGAGGGAATTATAAGTCTCTTGCAGACCCACTTCTTCTCCATCTACCTCATCTTCAGATTCCTCAACTATTCCAATTGATTCCAAATCAGAGCGCTCACCAAGCTCCTTCACAAGTGCACGCAAATCATCTGAGGAATCCACATGAGCAATGGTCATAAATGCGAAGTAGTTTCCTTCTTCGTCACAGCTCTCTTCAGAATCAGAATTTGAAGAATCCGAATCACTCAGCGTTGTGGCATACGCCTTACCCTTTCCTCTTAGATAATTTGGACATTCCTTCTTGAGATGTCCATGGCCATTGCATTCATAACACACAATGTCTGAAGGAAATTAAGAATCCTTCCCCTTTTCCTCTTAAACTCTTTCTTATCACCTCTTGAAGATGAAAACTTCCCTCTGTTGAATGTTTTCCCACTATTCTTCATTTTCAGAAATTTGCAGAAGTTTTTTGCAAGAAATGCTACTTCCTTCTCCACTCCATCTTCTTCGGAGGAATCATCTATTCTTTCGATGATGGTTTTGAGAGCAAGCGATTTACTCGTCTTATGGGAAGGCAGTCCAAGCTCATACGTTTGAAGAGACCTAATGAGCTCTTGGATCTTAATTTCATCCAAATCTTTGCTTTCCTCTATGGCTGTGACTTTTGCTCGAAAGCTCTCCGGTAGGGACCTCAAAATTTTTCTCACCACCTTAGTATCTTCAATCTTCTCACCAAGATTGAGCTTTGCAATCACAATTTCATTAAGCTTCCTATAAAACGAATCAAAGGACTCATCATCTCCCATCTTAAGCTCTTCGAACTTGGTGGTAAGCATCTGAAACTTTGTGTCCTTAACTTTCTTTGCACCTTCATAGGTAGTCTCCAAAATCTCCCAAGCTTCCTTGGCAACTGTCATGTGAGAGATCCTGTGGAATTCATCTGGAGACACACCACAGAAAATAGCATTCAAGGCTTTACTATTAGCATTAACCGCCGCGAGAGCTGCCTTATCCCAAGTGGATTTTGCAGCCTCCGGCCTAGTCCAACCTACTTCAACAGCATCCCAAATGGTATCATTAATAGAGCATAAAAATGCCCTCATTCTGACTTTCCAAAAAGCATAATTGTTACCATCAAAGAATGGTGGAACAGTTAGGGATTGAGACCTATCCATCTCAAAAGGGTCAAGGATTACACTCAGGTATTTAAACCACAGCGAGTGTACCCGCTCTGATACCAATTGAAAGCTCGAAAATGTGTCGAAAACACATGAGCAGTTTAGACCCCCAAATTAAAGTTAAGGCTTGGTTGATTTTACACTAACTTAATCCTAAGTGCGGAATAGTGTAAATACAAGCGTATAAGCAAAACGACTACTCTAATCCATATTTAAAGTAACACAGCAGTAAAAATGAAATGAACAAGAGTAGGGAAGAGATGCAAACACAGATAACACCGAGACGTGTTACTGAAGAGGAAACTGAAGAACTCGGCGAAAAACCTCCCCGCCACCCTCTAAGCAGAAATCGATCCACTAGACAATCAGTTGGGATACATGAGTTAGCAAGAGACCCTCCAAGCCTAATCTACCCGATGTACCTAAGCCCTCCAAGCTCCTACTCCAACAAGGCTTCTCGGAACCGTGTCTTGTCTTAGTTCTCCATATCTCACAACAAGCTCCATGTTGCATTTGCCATCTTTGGCTTCTTCCAATGCTTCCCAGCAGCACCAAAACGTCACTTGACACTCTCAAAGGGTGTGATAAGTGTTTGGGCTATCAATCTCTCAATAGTATGGAAATGGAGAGATAGGAGATGAGGAAATTCTTAAAACAAATGTGTAGAGGATTGTGGGTATAACAATCTCTAACTCTCAAGGTGTTTGACTAGGGTTTTCTCTCAGAAGCTCTCCTTCACATTTGTGGGTAATGTGGGTATAAATAGTGTAGGCACAGAAAGTGTGTATCAGACTGGACAGGCTGGCAGACCAGAATGCCTCGTGGGTGTCTCGCGGGAAGGCTTTACCCGCGAGATACTCGCGAGACACAGCTATCTCCATCTGGCCTGACTCTTCGCATTCCAGCACGTGCAGGGCACATGATTCACTTAGCAGGAAGCTAAGTCGCGAGATACCCGCGAGAAATCTTCAGTTTTCAAATGCTTGAGTCTTCACACTCTCTCTTTTTCTAACACACAACCCTTACAATGAAATCCCACAATAAATACATGGTACAACAGATTGAATATAATTACAATCAAATTTGGCGCAGAATATAAGCCTGTAAAACATATAGTTGTAAATAATAAACAATAACAAAACAGATCTACATCTTTCTTAAGATGTAGATCTGAATCTTTCTAAAAACAAAACAGATTTGCATCTTAATAAGATGAAGATCTAAATTTTTCTTAAAACAAAACAGATCTATATCTTTATAAGATGTAAATCTGAATTTTTTCTCAATACAAAAACTGATTTGCATCTTTCTTAAGATGTAGATCTGAGTTTTCTCAAACAAAAAGAGATTTGCATCTATATGAGATGCAAATCTAAATTTTTCTCAAATATGATTTTCTTAATACATGCAAATTGTTGAAATAAAGAAAGAGATTATGTATTGCTGTGTTTGTGTTTATTTTAATTCATGATTGCATAAATTTAGATTATGAGTGATGTTTTCTTCTTAGAAAATATTTTTTTTTTTAAATATATAATAAAATAGATCTGAATTTTTGTCATCAAAAATCACTTTCTTTTATATATATATATATATATATATATAACAAAACAGATCTGAATTTTTGTCATCACAAAACCCTTTTTTTTACATCCCACAAAGCAGATCTGATATTTTGCCAAATCGAAATCATTTCTTTTTAACAATAAAAACAATTCTGATTTTTCAACAAAAGAAGAGATTTCATCCATACATAAATTTGTGTGATTTAATTTTTCATTCACATATTCAACATATCATGCATGACATGCATAGCATAGTACATTGGTCACAAGAGTCTAGAAGACCAGACTTTGTCTGGGCAGAATGGGTGCCTAACACCTTCCCATTCCGTAACCTAGCCTCCAGATTTAGGTTTTTGGTTTAGTAGATCTAGCCTTGTCTTCATTTGTTTTGGGTAAAATGTAACTAGGACACAAAGCTATGTAACTTTTCAATTTTCCAGATACGTAATTTTTATTCAACCAATGAATGGAACTATTCAGTCATGTATTTTGTAATTAGTATTTTTTATTATTCTTTTGTATAAAGAAAAGGAAGTGGCGACTTCACACCACTTACCCAAAAAGAGAGGTGCCCCAAAAGGTACCCGAATCTCTTTTTTGAGGGACACATCTCTCACAGCGGCACGTAGTTTGTCTGTCCTTATGGAGGAAGATCTCAGATTGCAGTATCCTATTGAGATCCTCGCGATTCACCAAGTTAAAATTGGGAGCAATAAATTGTTTATCTGCAACCAAAAAAAAAAAAAAAAAGTAAAAGATCTAAAGCCAACAGGTGATAAAAGAGATGCATGTTCTTACAAAAGAGGAAAGAAAAACGTGTATGCGAAAAAAGAGGAGAAGATAAAAAAAAAAAAAAAAAAAAATAGAATTAAGAAAAAGGTGGGTGAGATAGAGAGCTCTACTATCTAGGGGGGAAAGCCAATTTACTTAAGCATATGAACACCCCATCTTATGGTTTAACGCATCTACACTACCTATTATCCTAAATAAGTTGGGTGAACACTGGGTCAGGCAAAGTCTATAGGAAATCAAAAAGTCCCACGTCACTCTACCCATGGGAATTTGCATCCCGCCTTCTATAAAGGCAATCATGGGTATGACCACAGCCCCTTCTATCCTCGTGGTATGCCACTCCCTTAAGGGACAGTGCTCTATTGTTACCCCAGCTGGAATATTATATTTGGCCTTAAAAGCCTCCCTACCCTTGGGTGTATCAACTAAGCTAGCAAACCTACCCATTTCTACAGAAAATGAAAATGGAAGTAAAAATCATGAGATGAGGAAGGGAAGGACCCTAAAAACTATATGTAAACTAAAAGGTACTTACGAAAATAGGGAGTAGGGAACCTTGGACTGCTTCTTTGAAGGTTTAGAAAGATAGGAAAAATGGGAAAGATGGTCCCCCTATACCCCTTATATAGGGAGAAAAGATGAGCGGGAAAACTCCCACGTGAAACCCCATAAGAAATCGCAGTTGTTAGATATTCATCACGCCGTAGAACGTGGGGGACACAGTGCCGTACTGGGCATTAAATGGAGTGTTACGAATGCTGAATTGTCAAGGATGTGAGCAAAGCAAGCGAAAAGACACCACCATCTGAGAACACTCCCAAAACGTGTGAAACTTGCAAAGCATTATTAAAATGCCATTTCCCTGAAATGGAAAGGAATGGAGTTTTGAGGGGCTATTGTGGAAGCAAATAATCCGAGGACACTTTAAGGCCCACGAGCCCCAACCGAGGATGACCAAAGGCCTACACATATGTTAACCCAAGTCTGACATGTGGGCTAAGACCGAGGAGGGAAGGCGTCAAGACCACGCGGAACCTAGCTAAGACTTAGAGTAAGAGGTCTAAGGAAAGGAGGCTAAATGGCCCATCGTCCAAGGGGCTCGAGGAGCAAATGTACCTCGGAAGTGCCTTATGCAGCTCCCTACACCAAAAAGTAAAGCATTATGGAAGACATTAGAGTTGTGCAAGCAACGGAAAGGGGAAATATCTAGGAAGGTGGCTATCACCTCCACATTTAGTGCTTTGCACCAATTGAACTGTCTGCATTTATGAGAAAAAGACACCTAAATAGTGACTCAACAGCTCACAAACCTCTCAACCACCTCCAGAAGGGTTTCTATGGGACAAGCATCCCAATTGTCCCCCTAAGACGTACAGATGGAGGGCCAAGATGCAATGGGGAGGGCTATATAGAGAAAGTAACTCCACTGGAAATGGGATGAACATTCTAGAGAGAAAGAGAAAAAGGAAAAAACTGAAACTTGTTGTAATAAGATCAACCTTGACTTTTAATGAACATTTCATCCTCGAACTTGCCCGAGGAAGAACTTACCTTGAATTTGTGTCTCTTTCGCTCAAGTTATTTACGTTAGTCCTGTTATTCACAAGCTTGTAATTACTTAGCATTGTAGTTGATCTAGAGAACCCACTCTCTTACAAATTTATTGTGTTGGGCTTGCTGTACTGGGTTCCACTATTCTAAGAGGGCTTGAGCCATATTTCAAGTCCTTACAGAACCTATAAAGGTTTAATTCATTTTAGGGTAAATGGCATTTTTCATCCTTCGAATTTGGGACATGCATGGTATTTACTTATTCACTCAAATTTCCAAATTTTTCATTTTGATCTTTCAAATTAATTTCTGAAGTGTATCGATTTGTTGAACATCATAATTTGTTGATGTGGCTAATAGTTAGCTGATTCGGATATAACTTTGTTGATATGGGCGAGCAGAGGTCTAACGTGAAGGTCCCAAATAAAAAGTGGACCAAGGTGTGGCATGTCTGAAGATAAACCACATATGTCTAACAAAAACAGTCCTAATTGTTGATTTGAGCCTCCAAATCAATAAACACTCATTCCATTCATTGATTGAACCCCCAATAGTCGATTTCAACGTAGAAAAAGAAAAGTTAATAGGATGAAATAACCCATAACCTCTACAATTGGACTAAGTACAGAATGATCATGTAGGTGTTTTGTTATATATAAAAAATAGAGTTTGATTTACCTCCAGTACTTTTTTAACTGGAATCTCTTTTTATTTTAATGAGAAACTGTCATATCACCTACTAACTAAATAAAATGTAGAGATTAAAACTCATTACCACTTGTCATTGTGTATTTAAAACAAAATGAAATATTCAATTAAAAAAGTATTAGAAGTAAGCCAAATTCAAAAATATATGAACATAAAGTGTCAATTACCAATAAGTAGTTTAAGAGGTAGACAAGTAACCTAGGGAGTAGTGATGATCAGTAGAAATAGACCTGACACTGGATTGCCAACAGCATTTGAGAGGCTTTATGTGTAACGTATTTGGATGTAAGAATCGATCCTTAGCATCTTTACAGGCCATTCATTAGACTTAAATCTTAATGGTTGTCAATTAAGGAGTGAGACACAGCTCAAAAAATTCATGTGTTAAAATACTTAGTATTCTCACCCAAAAAAAAAAAAAAAAAAAACCCTTGGTCAAATACTAATAGCATTTGGAAAGAATATTAATAAATGGAATCTTCACAATTGCATTTGCTATAGTGGAGGCTGAAACTAAGGATTGTTGGACTTGATTCCTTACAAGGTTGCTTAATGATATTGTATTGGAAGTGAGCGAGAAAATGGAATTTTCAACCAACAAATAGTATATGTGATCTTGACAAACCACTTTACTTGAAATTCTACCTGTTGATATTCATGTTGTTTTCTAGCAATTGATGAGAATATGAGTTTTATCATCTATTAAATTGAAATCAATCAAAAAAAAAAAGAAAAAAAGGATACCATATAAGCATACCTACGGACTTCAATCAACATGATTGAGGTTATGGGTTTTCTTTTTCTATGTTGGAATCTATTAAATTCTTTTGACTTTTGTTACTCGTTTTTGTATAGTCATAGACTCATGATAGTGCTTACCATTAGTTTTCAGTCAATTTCTTTCCTTCAACTATAATCTTGAATATTGTTAGGGAATAATCATCCATACAAATGCTAGAAATTCGATTTCACTAGTTTTGTACCTATTGGCTATTAGGGCCAGCTTCCAGAACCTCAAATACCCTACTACCTATCATATCAAGGACACCATGTCAAAGCAGGACTGGCTCATCGTAGCAATGGAGCACAACTCTGTCTGAGAAGTAAGAACTTATTCATATATTTATTCCTTTTATGGAAGAAAACCATTGACTTACTAATTTAATAAGAAAGCAAAATATCTGTGACTTTTTAAACCGGTCGCTTTTAGCGAGAAAACTTTTTCCCTCTCGCTCTTTTTTTTTTTGGAATTTTTTTAGAGAAAGTTCTAACTTATGACGTCTGCTCCTGAGTCCTGATGATAGCTCTTTATAATCAGACTAAGATACTAATTAGTTTTTGGGTGTTTGATTACTTGTCCCAGCTAGTTACTTCAATTTTTCCCCCTACTTATTTTTCATTAAAATATATTTTATGTGAAGTCTCTTTCTTTAAACTGAGGAACCAAGAGGGAGTGGAAGGGAGGGAAGAATCAAAGAAGGATTTTGGATGCGAATCTCTATAGTTCAAACATTTCCCTAGTTGAAGTGTGTAAGTGCAAGTTAGACTTTAAGACAACTCAAATGTATATGACCTAAATCCAAACGGTACATTTGGGTGTCAAGCTTGGTGAGTATCAAAAATGTCATTTTTAACACTAAAGCATAAAAAGGAAAAGAATGGCAGAACAGAAAAGTAAAGAATGACATAGGATATACGTGAAAAACCCTATGAAAGGGGTGAAAAACCCTGTGAAATGGATGAAAAACCACAGTGGGTGAAGGATAGAATATCATTCTCCCTTAAAAGCTATGTAATATGTAGAACGTTTAAGGTTTACACAATATTGTTCTTCCTAAAACCCTACACTTTTTCTGCCTTTCTTCCCTACCTAGATCTCTTCTTCTGTCTCTTTTTTCTTTGCTCGGCAACATTCTCTTTTTGTAGTACGAGGAATGTTGCTGGTTGTACAAGAACAAGTGTCTCATTCTCATTCTCTCTTACAAGGTAGTGGGCTAAAGGGCAGCTCTATGCCATCGTGAAGGACAAGTAAAAAGGAGGAGAGGGTAAGCGTGAGGCCTAAGGGCATTGCACATGTCCTTGGCAGTGGTCCAACCTAGTACTAACTAATGAAGGGTGTCCTGTAACCTCTGACCAATAAGGGCCGAATTCTCTCTCATGGTAGTGTTCGGTGTCCATGCAAGACTATGCATCTCTCTTCCCCCAATGGTTATCACATTGTTGGCACAAGCCAAAGGCGTGGCTCCCCTCAACAAAGTCCTTGCTTTTGTATCTCAAGTTTGTCCATGTGGAGGGCCAAGATGCAGCCAAGTCGGTATACTCACTTGCACCAGCTTGTGTACTGTACAAAGTGTCAATAGTTCACTAAAAAAATTCAACCCTACGTGAAACCAATCAAACCATACGACCTCACTTAAATCGACCAAAACCATTTGCAAAATAGAGTAATCATACGAACATGCACTTTTGATCCCAACTTTTTTGACGCACCTACTTTAGTCCCTGGAAATTGAAAAACATTTCCATTTTGGTCCCTATCATCATCTTAATAACGGAAATATCCTACGTGTCAGACAGAGGGCTTTGTTGACATTTTAGATACTGGCATGGCCATTAAAATAATATAAAAAAATTTCTTTGTCATTTAGATAATTCTATGTCAATATTTAAATTAATAAAAAAATACAGATCAGAAAATTCAAAAAAAATTAAAAAATAAACCTTAAATCTAATTAAATTAAATAATTAAATTAATTTTTTTGGGTTACTTTTCATTATTTTTCACGCAAGAACATTCATGTTCTTCTTTTCCTAGGAACTTTATGTTCTTTCCCAACAAAAATACTGATTTCCAATGAACCCATAACCCAAAAATTTTCTTGGGAAACAAACATACAAAAAACCCAATTTCAGCTATAAAAAAATAAAAATAAAAATCATAAATCCCAAAGCCTCCATTTTCTCAAACCCTAGCAAAATCATCAAATCCCAAAGCAACAAAGTACCAAATCAATCCAAAAATACAACCAACCCAAACAAAAAATATCAAACACTCAAACCTAATACACAAACCTAGAAAAACCTAGCCACCACCACCACTAATCAAACAATAAAACCCACCACCACCACCACCATCCTATCAAACAACCAAACTCACCACCACCACCACTACCAATCAAACAATCGAGAGAGAGAGAGAGAGAGAGAGAGAGAGAACTTAGGGTTTGTGTGGGTTTGGTCTCTTGCTATCTATCTTTAATCTGGTAAGGCTGTAGGCGGCTAGGTTGGTGATTCAAGAAGTGTGGGTCTATTATGTTGGCTGTAAACTTGGTTGATTTCATTTGTGATTCAAGATTGTGAAGGGATAAACAATAGATGTGTGGGTGCTTAATTAAGTGTTTGTTTCTTAAGAAAAACAAAAGGAAAATGATTTTTTTTTTTGTAAGAAATGATTTTCATTTTTTTATAAAACTAATTATTTTTTATGGCTTTTAAAAAAAATTAAAATGCTGATGTGGCATTATTTAAATGCTAAATGATTTTTTTTTTTTTTTAATTATTAGCCACACCAATTTCTAAAACGCCTACAATACACTCCGTCTATCACATAGGATATTTCCATTAATAAGATGACGATAGGGACCAAAATGGAAATAATTTTTGATTTCTAGGAACTAAAGTAGCGTAAAAAATGTAGGGACCAAAATGGGAATCAGCCCAAAATGTAATGAGCAAAAGTGTATTTTCGTCTTATATAAACTAGGTGTTGATCACTTCATCCTTTAAATATAAAATATGAGGTCTTTCACACCTAAAACTTGTTGGGCTACTCTGAATCACCCCAAAACAAAGAAAAACTAGAACAACATTTTAAAAATTAGCACAAAACAAAGTCCAAAACCAGCTTTGGACTAGGTCAAACCAGCCCAAAACTGACCATACCACATTGTGATACATGGAACATAACTGCACTGCATCGCACATGTGACAGCCAAACTAAGGTGTGGTGCTGTGCAATGATGGTTTTGGCCAAACTGCACAAGTTAGGTGATAAAAAGGGACCCAAACCGCATTGTGGACACCCTTACCTTCAACGGTCGTCATAATATGCATTTGCAATTTTACTTCATTTGTTTCACTGTAAAATGTTTCAAATGTAAAATGTTTTTATTTTATATTTGAAAATATTTTTAGTAAAATATTTTCAAGTGTTTGGTTTGACAGGTAAAAATTTTTAAGCACAAACATCGAACCGGCAACGTAGCCACCAAAATTTTACCGAGGGGGGGGGGGCGGTGGGGGGGGAGGAAGCTACTATGTGTTTTTTATTAAAAAAAAAATTACCAAGTTTTGAAAAGGATTTTACAGTTGACAAAAAACATTTTCAAGTTTGACTAAATTTTACAATGAAACAAATACAATAAATTGCTAAAAATGTTTTCTATAAAACAAATGGAGCGGCTTCACTACCTAACCATACGACACATCATGATAGTGTAAAACATAAATTAATAAGTAGGTAGTCGTTTAGAGTATACAATATTTTCTTGATAACTCAAGAGTTGGGAGAGGGAGGATTTGAATCCATTGAAAATATTAGGAAATGTCAGTTAAGTTACAAGATTCTAGAGGAGTAATATGATTTTATTCAAACAATCATTGCCTTTTTCACTATATTCAAAAACTACAGGTGACAACAGTGTCTAGTTAATAGCAATGTAGTTTATGACGATTGTTCCAATATAGGAGGACTCGTCAAGATATTTGTAGTCATTTAAGTTACAACTTTTTTTTTTTTTTTTTTTTGAGTAGAAACAATAGTAGACTTTATTAATGAGAAATCATGTTGTACAATGGGGAAGAGGAATGAGGGGCATTCTTCTTACCAAACAACAACCTCCTCCTTTTTTGCAGCACTAGCCAAAGCTAATGCAGCACGATTACCTCGTAAAGGTATACTATGAAAAGAAATAAAAGCAAAACTATCCTTAATAAGATTGATGTCTTTGAGTATCCAAGCGACATCAAGAGAACAAATTCTATCCGAAATCAGCAGGTCCATCAATTCAGCAAAATTGCATTCAACATACAACTTGAAGAAACTTATACTTTGACAAAACAACAGAGCCACTCTCATCATTGAAGCAGTTGTGCAGAGAGGATTCAAGTTCTTTTGTTCTCGATGACATGTTGCCGCTAAGACTTCTCCCTTGCAATTTTGAATAAGCAATCCAACCCCAATAGATGAGCTGTTCCTTGATTGTGAAATGGCCAGACTCAATTTATGAATTGAATCTGAGGGAGGTAGCTTCCATTTTGGTAAAAGACGAGTTGGAGCCTTGGTGTTTCTCTATTGAACTTCTACATATTCCCGCCTATATAATTCAGGCCGTGACCACGGATCCTTGAAGGATGGAATTTGTTTTCTCGAAAATCAACTTGTTTCTACAATTCCATATCATTCAACATGCTGTGCAGAGGGTGTCAAAATCTGGACAAGATAATTTCTTGAGAGCAACCTCTAAAGCATCAATGAAGCTAATGTGTTATGGTAGCCTGAGATCATTCCAGAATAGTGTTTGCCACGAAACAACCTGTGCAAATGAACACCCCCAAAACAAATGGCTACACGTCTCAGCTTCATCGACACACAATGCACAAGAGAAGGAATATGAAATCTTCTTGTCAAAAAGCTTAGTTTGTGTGGGTTCAACTATAGATTGGTATTAGGTATTGGGATTCCTTTTACTTGTAACCGCTTGTTTTGATAATAGTGGATTCTTAGGAGTGGTGACCTTAAATTCACCCGGTGGGGTTTGCCTCAGTGGTTTTCACCCAGTGGGGTTAAATGCATTGTGTGACTAGAGACAGAATTTGCCATAGTTCATCATATTCTCTATAGAAGCTACTGCGTCTTTATGCCAAGGGTTTTATGACCAAGGAGCTTCTTGATCTTCATCGTTGATGAACTGAAGAACTTTGCAGCCAACAATCCTTCTCAAGTTAGTGTGTTAGTCACATATTGGGATCCGTGCATCATTGGTTAGTCATTTACTAGGAGTCGTGCATTGAACGGAGAGATTGCTACTACAAGACAAGTCCAATTGGGTATTGAGGTAAGGGTTCAACTGTAGATTGGTATTAGGTACTAGGATTCCTTTTACTTGTAACCGCTTGTTTTGATAATAGTAGATTCTCAGGAGTGGTGACCTTAAATTCACCCCTAGTTCATCATATTCTCTATAGAAGCTACTGCGTCCTTATGCCAAGGGTTTTGTGACAAAGGAGCTTGGATCTTCATCGCTAATGAACTAAAGAACTTTGTAGCCAACAATCCTTCTCGAGTTAGTGTGTTAGTCACAGTTGTGCATTGAACGGAGAGATTGCCACTACAAGACAAGTCCAATTGGGTATTGAGGTAAGAGTTCAACTGTAGATTGGTATTGGGATTCTTTTTACTTGTAACCGCTTGTTTTGATAATAGTGGATTCTTAGGAGTGGTGACCTTAAATTCACCCGGTGGGGTTTTGCCTCGGTGGTTTTTCCCATTCGTATACAAATCACCTGTGTCAAATTTATTTTTCGTTGCATTTAACTTAGTTGGTGATTTGTTTATGCTGCCATGCTTATTGCATGTAATTGAATTTAATTAATTCACTTGGATAATTAATTGATTAATTTACCAAATGGGTCAATACATTTTTGGCCTATCATGTGGTATCAGAGCGGGCACACTTTGATTAGGTTTAATCTTTGCTGTGTGATCCATTGACACCTGTTGCCATGGCTACAAGCGGCATGAAAATGTCTTTTGTTTCAAATACATCTTGTTTTTCTAATCTCTATTTGGTTGAGTGTTTCAGAAAATGTAAGTCTAAAAGTTATTTGAAAGCTATCTTGATGGTTGTTGAAAAATGTGCAAAGGAGTTCGTCTGAGAAGGGTGAAAATTAAAGATTTTTTGTACATAAGTGGCAGATGAGAGAGAAAACCATTCCTAGTGATTTGTCAAGCAAGCATGAAGTGTGCTTTATAATGAAGTCTGCATTTAAGGTAATGGACACATATTTGTGGTACCTTGACAGTGGGTGCTCAAGACACATGACTGGAGACCGTTCTCTCTTCAAGGTTTTCAAGTCTAAGAAATGTGGAAATGTCACTTTCGATGATAGGAGCAAATTACAAATAAAAGGGAAAGGAACCATCTCTCTACCTGGACTGCCAGATATTACGAATGTATGTAGAAGGTCTGAGAGTGAACTTGTTGAGCATAAGTCAGATATGTGATCAAGACTTCATGGTGCTGTTCTCAAAAGGGAAATGCCTTGTGTTGAATGAGTCTGGGAAGAAACTCATAAGCGGAGTCTGCACTCTGGATAACTGCTATGGATTAGTACCTGATGCTGATATTTGTGTGCAATAGTATTCGTTTGCCAAATAAAGACCTATTGCACTAAAGGATAGGACATGCTAGTTACAAACATCTGTTAATTATATCTAAGCATGAATCAGTGTTGGGAATACCAAAGCACAGCAAGGTTAGCAATGTTGCGTGTAGACCATGTTAGCTTGGGAAACAAATGAAAGCAAAACATCCAGGCACTCAGACATCAGCTACATCTAGACCTTTAGAGCTACTACATCTGGATCTCATGGGTCCAACTAGAGTCGAATCTCTTGGTTGTAGTAGATGATTTCACCAGGTATACTTGGGTCATTCTTCTAAGATCCAAGTCAGATGCTCTTGAGCACATTAAAGCTTTGTGTACAAGACTACAAAATGAGAAGAACATGAAGATTGTTTGAATTCGCAATGATCATGGTAAAGAATTTGAGAACTCATACATGGAATCTTTTTGTACTAGATCTAGTATATCTCAAGAATTCTCTGCTCCCATTACTCCTTAGCAAAATGGTGTAGTAGAAAGAAATAACTGAGTCATCCAAGAGATGGCTAGAGCCATGTTATATAATAAAAATGTGGTCAGAAATTTATAGGGAGAAGCAGTCAACACCGCATGTCATACGATTAACAAGGTATATTTCAGACCCTGTACAAAGAAGACTCCCTATGAATTGTGGCCAAATGTGAAGTATTTAAAAATCTTTGAAAGAACTTGTTTCATCCTCAAGGATAGAGAGAATGTGGGAAAGTTTGACTCCCGAAGCGATGAAGGAATATTTTTAGGATACTCCTCCACAAGCAAACCTTATCGGGTGTAAAACAAAAGAACCAAGAAAATGATGGAAACTGTCAATATTGTTATTGTTGAAGCTTCAGATTCTGGTTCTGAGAAAATTAGTGAGGAAATACCTAAGGCAATTCTTCCTTTAGAGCTTAAGGTTGTTCAAGAAGAAGTTGATCAAGAGACCGTTTCTCCAAGTACTCTAAGTGTTGTAGAAGTCTCAGCAGATATTCCTACATCACTAGAGTCTAAATCTCATGAAGAGAAAGGACCTTCCTCAAGGATCAAGCTGAATTGTGGGAAATATGAATGAACTTATACTAAGAAAGCGTACAGTTGATAAATGTGTCACTAACTTTGTGTCTTACTCTTGCTATTTGTCGCAGGTTAAGCCCACCAAGGTAGAGGATGCTCTCTAGGATGAAAGCTGGGTTGAGGCCATGCATGATGAACTGCTCCAGTTTCAAAGGAATGATGTCTGGACCCTAGTACCTAGACTGAAAGGAGAGCACATTATTGGCACAAAGTGGATATTCTGCAATAAAACTGATGAAGAGGGAAATGTGATTCGCAACAAGGCTCGTTTGGTGGCCCAAGGATACTCTCAAGTGAAAGGAGTAGATTTTGATGAAACATTTGCTCCTGTAGCTCTCATAGAGTCCATTAGGGTTCTTCTAGCGGGCTTGTCACTTGAAGTTCAAGCTTTATCAAATGGATGTGAAGACTGCATTCTTGAACGGGTTTCTTAAAGAAGATAGAATGTTACTCAACCTAAAGGATTCATTAATCCACACTTTCCAAATCATGTGTTGTACCTTAGGAAGGCTCTTTATGGACTTGCAAGCACCTAGAGCTTGGTATGACCGGTTTACACAATACCTGGTCTCACATGGTTTCACAAGAGGACAAGCTGATCAAACTCTTTTTATCAAAAGGGAGAATGGCGAGTTGATAGTTGCTCAAGTCTATGTTGATGATATCATCTTCGGGTCTACAAAGGATGAGCTTGCTCATGACTTTTCGAAGCTTATGCAGGCCGAGTTTGAGATGAGCATGATTAAAGAGTTGAATCACTTCCTTGGATTGCAAATTCGTCAACAAAAGTCAGGTATATTCATATCTCAATCTAAATAAGCTAAAAATCTTGTGAAAAAGTTTGCTAGTCCTGTTAGAACTCCCACTGGTTTCCTTATCAGATGCTAGTTATTACCTATAAGTTAGAGTTGGACCCAAAGAAGGATTCTCTGTAATTAAATGAGTCCTAGTTAGAATACAATCCCCATAAGCATGATCCTGTTTAACCAAGGAAACATATTTTAAAGGATTAGCAAATAAAGAAGAATCTGGAACTTTGGCAGGGGTTGTTTAGATGCTGTTAATATCCCGCCCCAAATTTAAATTTTGAATAGGACTCAAAAAGTTCAAAAAATTCAGCCCTATCAATTGTTTTGGGTTTTCTAGTTGTTCTTGAATAGTTTCCATGTTAGCTCTAGCGGTCATTAGAATAGTTGAAGGTTGATGGTGAATGATAAGTTGTCTAGCAACCTCGTTGTCTTCATCAGACCCTTGAGCATCCTCCTTATCATCCTCACTAAGTTTGGATTGGCCAGGGCTTCCTTTTCTTTGTGTAGTTTTTGGAGCAACTGCACGCATCCAAGGACCGAATTAAAGTTCACCCTCATTCGTTGAAAGACAGCCTTTATGTACCACATCTATAAGGTGGGAAGCCTTTCATACTTAAAGAAAACCCAACATTCTTTCGCTCCTTCAACATGAATCATTTTTCCTCTCATAAGAGGTTTGGTGACATCAATATCCACCCTAATCCTAAGGAAAGGATCCCAAGCTAAACCACTTTTCAGAGCATCAATCAAAATTGGCACACCAATCTCATTGGCAATCCTAGTACCAATGACGGAATTCATACTTTTGATGGGGATATTGAAAACCCATATCCAAAAAGGGGAGTATTGGAAGGAAACATTACCTGGACTGACATCAATCTCTTGTCAAAGGACCAAGGACTTCTATCTAAGACCTCCGTCATGTCTTCTTCACTTGTAAAAATAGCCAAAAAGAGATTATTGCCAACCTCTTTAGTGGTAACACCATGTGACCCCTGCCAAAGTTTCTGGATTGTAGATTTAAACACCTCCCCCTATTAAATTCCTTATTGATTTGTAACTTGAATAAGATACTGAATTTTGCTTGATGTTTAGAGCAAAATACATCCTGGGAGCTCACGGCCAAAACACCTTTTTCCTCTTCCAATAGCTTAAACTTTTTCCACATCTCCTCCATTGCCGTATCCATTGGGAAAGAAATTGTAGTAACAGAGTGAAAGAAAGGATTAAAAGAAAGGAATTACAAGACCAGAAAGGATAAGAAGAGAAGAAAGTAAGACCGGAGGGGTTTAGATCTTGCGTTAGGGAACGCAAGTTTGTTCCTTTTACTTTCCAAGACTACAGAGAGCCAAGGAGAGAAGTTTACAATTGATAACGTTTAAGTTACAACTTAAAGCACCAATATGAGAGAGAGAGCTTAACACCTTTTTTGTATTTTTGGCAAAATAATTTATTACAAGGAGAAAAGGACACGAGGAAGCCCCATATCCATCTTAAAAAAAGTATTTTTAAAAAGGTTGTCCTCTAATTTACGATCCAAGATTAAAAAGCATAATTTTGTCCAATATATCAGAATTATTATAAAGCAGAGAGCAATATCTACAGATGAATTGGACATATACTTGTCACCCCCCAAGTTCAAACAAGAACAATGGGACAACTCTAAAATGTATTGAACAAACTATACAATCACTCTGCATAAAGCCTTGCCACTTCCGATGAAAATACAAAAAAACTGCACACATGTACATAATATATATCATACTCACAGTAGTACTAAAACACACTACCTGCAATTCCTCATCAGATGGGATTTGGGGCTTGAAAAGCTTTTAGCACTTGTGTTCTCAGGAAATTTCTTGTTGTCTGTACCCTCCCCAGGCGTCCCACATCCACTGAAATCGAGAACACGTTGCTCCGTCTGTGTGTTTACAAAACAAATATATATATATATAAAATAAATGTAAGGAATTGGAAATAGTAGATTCATTAAGAAACAACATGAAAAGGAAGGGCAGGCACGGCAGTTTATACTTTATACTAAAACCTGCTCTATTAACTGATCCAAGGCACTCAATTTAGAAGGGGGTGTCTGCAAATATGGTTCAAATAACATCCTGTAATAATTGTGAGGAATGTCCATTTTATTTTGACCAGAATTAGTCCAGCACACATTAGTAGAAATGCCAATGGAAAAGACTTGTACACAACAAGGTATAAAAGCTACAAAAGAAGTGCTGATGGTAAATAAAGGAGCCCACACACACACACACACGCACACGCACACTGCATTCCTTAGAAATGTTCCTTACCAAGAAACCAGGAGGCATATTCTCCTGGTTGTTATGAAGAAAACAATTGTACGGGTCAGATAAATTCTTGTCGCTGGAGCAAAATGTCTTTGAGGGCATTTCAGGATCATCATTTGTCAAAACATCCAAGGCATTGTTATATGTAGCAGCAGTATCCTCACTTAGGTGTCTCATCAACCCAATGGCATCATAGCACCTCATCCCAGGGCTCAAGAAGTATCCCAAATCCTGCTGAGGTAATTTAATATGCCATACAGTTTACAGTCATAGAAAATACAACACAAACAAGCATGACAAAAACAAAAGCAAAAAAAAAAAAAAAAAAAAAACAACGAAAACAAAAAAAAAAAACCCATAAATTTACATTTTTGCTGTCTGGTCAATTATCATATGTTACATTCTCTTTAATCAGGTGGTCAGAATTCTCAACAATGAGATCCATAGTTCTGACCACTTTAATATTTTTTTTTCCCTTTTTTTTTTCTCTTTTGGTAAAGTATGCTATTCAGAACTCATATAGAATATGCATATGCCATGTGATATTCAGATCATGTGCCGTGCTAAGAATATACTCATCAAACTGCATGAGCAAGAGATTCATGAGTAAAACAGATTTGTTTTTTTAAAATTGTTTCCTGGCCTGAAGTAAGCTGTTCCAAAACCAAGAAATTAGACTGGTAGATTTAGTGATTTAAGCGATTTTTGAACTTTTTTTTTCCAATAAAATTTACAGAAGCGTTCCCATCCCAGTCAAGTTTTAGTCCAAATGATAACAGTATACTTTGCATTAGAGGTGCCTGATCATATAAATCTACATTAATTTTTTTCAAGATTTCATTCTCTGATTTCTTTGGTTTTAGTTGCAAGGATTCCAATTTCAAGATTTTGGCCATATATGTTGTGCTCCAAATTTTATGAGAAGCTAGGATTTATGGCTACAAGTTTGCTTAGTTCTCAGTGTACAGCTTGATGATTCCACAGGGCTTAAAACAATTGTGCATTATAGGTTCTCAGATGTTATTTAACATCTTCTCAAAAAAAAAAAAAAAAGTTATTTAACAAGTTACCAAAATTCAGAAAACAAAAAGGAAATGAGGGAGGGGAGGGGAGTGTATGAGCAACTATTGGGCTTTAAATTACCTCAAGTGTCATGTCTGCATCAACTCTTGGTTGGAGAAAAGTACTTAAAAACCAAGGAGACTTCCATGCTGATGGAGATTCAATTCCTCTTTTTCTATCTGGAGTCTCATCAAATCTAAAAATTGAGGAATAGAAAATAGCAAAGAACAAAGAAATCTGATCAAAATCTCAGAATGTAACAAAGAAGAAATTTGTGCTGACAGAACTACAGGTTTACTTAAAAAGAGATAATAGAGCACATTGACTAATTTCAAGACTTTAAACCAATGAGACTGAAAAATCCATAGTCACAGAATGTTATAAGGGTTCTCTATTGTTCAACACTAGTGCAATGATTTTATAAAAGTATAAAAAATATAAAATAAAAGGGTGCAATAAATTGAGATTACATGCATACATATAAGCAAACATACATACGGGCTTAAAGATATACCCAATATTAAATAAACTACATGGAACAAGTTAAGATGGCAAGTCCTGCTCCATGCTTGACGTCAAAGTTCAGGAAAATGTAATTCATGTAGATTTTCATGACCATACATGTGCAAGCACTTTTCTTCGTACGAAAGTGGACGGCGATATAATGGCTCCAAAACTGTTTCACTAATATGTGCTTTGTATGGTTCATCAAAAAAATATGTGCTTTGTATGTTACAACAGCTAGAAAAGAAGCTAACCGAATTGCTTAATTTTACTCCTTATGTGTATATCCAAGAAACCTATAAAAATGTGCTCTGCTCAATTAAGAAAATTTCAGAAAGTACAAGTTTCTGAATTCTGCAACAATGATTTATCATTGCCTTGTATCTAATAATGGATCAAAGAATAAATGATATATAAAATATCGGTCCTATGAAAAGCCATAAGCATGTAACTTACATGCTAAAGCTTTTATCAGCATCGTTCCCATAATTTCCACTGGTTTCTAGAGGCCTTAATGATGGTGCACATTCTGAAGATGTAGCTGGAATTATACACTTCTCATTTTTCAGAGAGGATGACTCTATATTGTCACCCTGGTATGACTTGGTGTCCAACCTTATAACATATTGGCCTTTGGGACTCAAAATTGCCATACTCAAGGCTCTAGTTGTTTGATGTTCATCTGTATCCGGAGAAAAGACCAGCTGATCATCTGAATTACGCTCAACAAGCAGTCCTGTAGGCTGTAGAAGCATTAAAAGGATCCATATAAACCAGGAAGTTAGTAAACAAAACAAACATGGATGAACAACTAAGAGATGTCGCAGACCAGAAGCTAACCATTTGGTGATTTGAAACCTACATGTTTCTATAATACAAGTGAAAATTTAATTTGCATGGTATTTTATTTCCAACTCAAAAGTTATAGGATCAATTGATAATTAATAGTACCATATGATGCACAAAAGAGTTTCTCCGCTTAAGTTATACAAGAGAATGTATAAAATTGTAAAAAAAAATTTAATATCTTACATAACGTGGGCCAAGAAAAATTAAATAATCGAGCTGATTACAAGACGAGAGGAACAGGATAAAGTGGAAACTGTGCCAAACGCCAAAGGTTTCACAGTTCAAGGCTAAACACCAAATAGTATAAACACCACTAGGATCAAGCTCTTCCAAAAACATTTAACTATTCTTGGAATTGCATCTAACTAAAAATCAAATTTGTAGTAAGAAAAAAAAGACCCTAATGCAATGAAAAAAAAATGATAAAACCACTCATGATTAAATTATCCAAAACAAAAACTCATGATTATGAAAGTTGTGTCAGCACCTACCTTGGCCTTAGGATCAATATTCAAGGTACTCTTCTTAATCTTCTCTAGAGAATTAGTGATTCCAACATCTTTCTCTAATATTCTACTTTCCTTTGCAATGTTCTCTTTATTCTCCTCAAAATCATGGTCTGTATTAGCATTATCATGCATTGATTCTGCAATGTTCACTTTCTGGTCAACTACACAATCAAGCATCTCCTCAATAGAAGATATGGACATTGCCAAAGCCCCATTCTCATCTAAAATAGATTCCAGGGAAGAAAAAGGACTTGTCAAGCTAAATTTCTTCATGTTTTTGTCCTTTCCCAGTTTTTTGTCTCCCTTTGTTTCTTCAACTGGTGACAAAAAATCACGCAGTCTCTTTTTCATGATGGTTGGCGTACATGTAAAGCTCTTACTGGCATTCTTTAATATAGCTTCTGGAGTACTTTTGTGACTTGGTGAATCCCATAAGCTGCATGGTGAGGACAAGTTCATTGGACGCATGAGTAGTTGACGAATCCCAAGAGGGCTATATGCTTGCTGTATATCACCACCAGATGCTATGGGATCAAAGTTGAGAGAAGGAATATCTAAGCTTGGAAAACAAGGAGGCTCATAACACAGAGATCCTGAACCCCTTCTGTCTTTATATGCAGTAGCACCATTCTCATCCATTGAGGGAAGGAGTTCCATAGAATCTGAGTTCACTGAACCAAACAAATCTGCAGGAGCCATCTTTGAAGTAACCATTGATTCATCTGACTTTGAAATTTGTTTTGCATTCTCATCATTGGAGGAAAATTTTCGCATAGAATCTGAGACTACTGCACTAAAAATATCAACAGGAACGAGTTTTGGATTATTCTTTGCCTCATCTATTTTCATAGGGTCATCTTTTTCATCTACATCAATATCAGGAGAATCAACATAGATGAAGTCATCTCTTGAACTTGTAATGGCCTCAAATTCTGAAGTTCCTCCTTGTACACCCTTTAGAGGGTCACATGACTCCATAGCAAAAATTCTGGTGTTTGCAGAGTTCTGAGAATCAGATTGGCAAATCACTGAATTTTTTCCCGCATCCAGGTTATTTGATCGTTCTGTCACATTGCCATCAAAAAAGAATCCAGGAATTCTTGTATCTGAGAATGTATTCTCAAAAAAATCACTCTCAGATATCAATAGGTTCATGTTTTCCATTGTAGCAGAAGTGTTGAATCCCACAGAACTCCGTGATAGAATAGAATGTTTTTCACGGATTTCATTTACACAATTGCTATGTTCAGATGTTCCAAAACCCGATGATTCCTGCGAGTCATCCACAAAGATGTTGGGCAGATTATGGGAACTAAAGTGATAAACCTCAAGTCCAGGAGTTTCAGCTTCCAGTAATGAATATTTCTCCAAATTATGCCCCTTTCTACAACCTGTTTCTGCAGTCATAAGATTCCGTGCTGCATTTTCTGTTCCAGAATCAAATTGAGAGCAAATGACAGCTATTGATCCTTGACTACAATCTGAATTTTCATCTTCAACCATATCTACTTGACACTGCTGCACACCCACAGAGGATGAACTTGGATTTCCTACATAAGGCAGACCTTGAAACTGTTCAAGTAATCCTGATGCCAAATAAGATTGCAGTTTCTTTTTCACAGAGCTGTTCCAGTGATTTTTTATTGCATTGTCCGTCCTGATGCAAACAAGCACAATGATGTTTCAGAACCATTCTCATTTTTGTCAACATATATTTCTGAATTCATCGTAATATATATGCAATCTAAATTTACCTTCAATTGTGATAAAGTAGCAACACATTTCCACATAGATACAATGAAAATGTATTAAGCATTATGATTATCTAAAGAGATGCCTACCTTCCAGGCAAGAATTTTGATAACTCAGCCCACTTGTTCCCATAAATTTGATGAGCACGAATTAGAGCCAGCTCCTCTTCCTCTGTCCACGGTTCCTTGCTTATGTTAGGATTAAGATGGTTATGCCACCTGAAAAAAAAAAGAAAAAAGGATTATATAAAACTAACCTACAATGCAGCACTGATAAGGCCTATGCTTCAGTTGTTCTCCTAAACTAGTAGCTTCTTCTGTTATGATAATGGATTAGTTTGAAGTATTCAACTTTTATGCTTCTGTAAGCTGGGTGTAAATAAGCCTTCATGAAAGAGTTCCAGTATACATAGTTCACTTATATTAAGATTATGTCATGAAAAAGACATATAAAAAGGAAGAAACCTAGTATAATTTAATTCTTGCAAACAAGAAGATAAAAATGTGCTAATGAAGGTCCTTACCTTAAAGATTTTGAAGAGAATGAGTAAAATGAATGAGCAAATTAATGATCATACCTTTCTCGACACTGCTTTCCAATACGTCCAGGCAATGCTTCTGCAATGGTTGACCACTTCTTTGACCCATATCTATTCACTAACTCGATTATTTTTTCATCCTCCTGTTTATGATGCAATGAAATCAGCCACTTATACAGTGTCACTATCTACAAACAAGCACTTTGAAGGTGGAACTGTAAAGCATTCTGACAATGTCGAAAGCAACTCACCTCTTTAGACCATGGACCTTTGAAGAGTTCAGGATTCAAGACCTTCTGCCACCTGTGCAGGCACTGCACATCTGTCCGATCTTTAAAACATTCCGCTGCATATTACACAATATCTCGCATGAAAAAAATTATCTTTGCAATGAAACTAAAATTCAATGGCTATGAAAGCTCCACTTCGTTTATCAGGGAAAGAAAATAACATATATTTGAATTTTATTTCAAGCTTCTTTGAGTTGATTATTTAAATTTATCAGAAGCAGTGGCAAAAGAGAGATAATTAATGGATGTGAAAGCATAAAAGTGATGAAGTAAGAATGTTGTCATGTTTCATATTACCTATTCTTTTCCAACTTTTTCCTTTATAATGTTCAACTGCCCTCCGCAATAGCTCGTCCTGTATATGAAGATACAAACCGTTGTGACAAGTTGCTTATAAACGAAAGGGCACATGTAAACCAAAATTTTCATCCCAAAAGTACCTCTTCGGCAGTCCATTTTCCCATTGTTGAGCGTCTTGTGGGGCCACTAGTCCTCCTAAAATACAGACGTTTTTAGTACTCCATAAGAACCAATTTCTAAAACAAATGAAGCATAATCTGACTGATGATAGAACAATTCATTTCCTAGAGAGAAAGAGGGACATACAAGCACTAGAAAGACGAGTATATGTTCAATACCTAAACCCTCCGAATTAAAAAGTAATAAGAAAATGTAAATTTAATCATTTAATCCATAGTTTAACACTCACTTCACATGTGGGTCCATACTCCCAATTAAAAAGTTCTCAAGTCAAAATCACTTACTTTGATACCATAATAAACTACCACTAACACCAAAAAACACTTAAGCTGATAAAAAGGAGTGAATTTAATTTAATCATTTAACCATTATACTTACAATTATAACATGGGTTACAAAACTACAAACTACAAAATTGATTAGGGAACAGTTTAAATTACCCAATAATAGGCCTCATTTTCTGAGAAGCATCAGTTTCTCGACCAGGGGCAGTAGTAACAGGAGGTCGAACTCGCTTACAACTTGTAGTGCTAAACCTTGACATTGTTCTTTCCCAATAAAAGAGTGAAACCAATCCCCAAGAGCATTATAATCCTTTGTAGAAGGTTCTTGTTGAGCAAACACCGTGACCAAATCACAGGCTGAAATGGGCAATGAAAAAGCAATTAACTTGGTTAATCAAAACAACCAAAAGTAATTCTTTGTTGAAATTAAGAACCCTAAGTAATTTGACTTGGTTAGTAAAGTGTAAACAGAAAATCCAAATTCTCAAACGATATAGAAGAATTTTCAAAGGAAATGACTTTAATTTTTTTATTTTTTTTAAAGTAACGGAAATGAAATGCAACTTCCAAAATTCAAATTCCCAAAAAGAATTGGTGACGGTATATACTCACCAAACAGTGTTTCAGAATACACAGAGAGACAGAGAGTAATTGTGTCTTTGAGTGCAATTTGCAGATCCTATCGACGAAACGGTGAAGAAGGACCTGCAAATGCACTACGAGTTCTTCACTGAGAGAGAGAGAGAGAAGAATTTGAAAAATGGAAGTGTATGATGATGAAGAAGGAGAACTTAATATGTGGGTTAAATGTCGAGCAAGTTGCGCAGCATCGAACGGTGGAAAATCGAGGGTGAAGTCTGGAGTCAAAGATGACTCCTACCCTTATATTTTAAATCCTAACGGCTCCTTCACCGGCCTTAGCCGGTAATGTATGTTTTCTATTTTCTTTTCTTATTTTATTATTAATTTTTTTTTTTTGGGGGTTTAACCTCTCACTTAAATCCCTTCCATAGTAATTGAGATTCAATTTTTTTTTTAGTATCTTTTCACTTATATTCTTACTAAAGTAAGTGAGATTCGATGACGACAAAAACACTTTACTGATTAACATAATCAATTACTACAATTTTTTTGTTTGGTATAAAATTGGGTCTAATTTACATGTACACTATTTCATCAAGCCAAAAAGTATCATAATTGACCCCAAGAAGTTGGCTTAGTGATTCCTAATACCTTATGATATCCATAAGATTCTGGGATTGAAATTTCTTGCTAGCATCTTGGGGCTCCCATGGGATTCATTCTTCTCTGTAATAATCTGGTGTGATGGGGGGACTGCATACATTTAAGGGAATAGTCAAATATTCGAAAAGGTCTAGACACTCTCGTTTGTCAAAAAAAATATATCATAATTATTTCAATTCTTTTCTATCTTAAAGCTTGGACAAAGAAAAGTTTAAATCCAGTGATCCTTTAAGGACAGAAAAATTTGCACCTACTAATAGTTTGTCTTTATGTTGTAGTAATTCCTCTCTTCCTCTTTCATTTGGGAGGTTTGATTCAAAAATGTATCCTTTGTTTCTTATTAATGAAAATTTTCATTTAGCCAAAAAAAGAATAAAAAAGAAATCCTGTCGAGGACTTTGCAAATAATTTCTTCATGAACATGTTGTCTACAATTCAGTTTTGCCAAATTAGAACAAGTAGCTATAATAGGGGTTAATTTTAAGCAATTTGGACAAAAAGCTTTGGACTCTAGCTTCCAGTATATTTGCACGGGTTAGCGACTAGTATACTATAAAACTAAAGCGTTTGACCAATATTTAACTTTTTTTAGAGTTGCCACATTTTTACACATCAACATTATTTAAAAAAAGAAAAAAACTATTTCTAACTAAATTGTGAAAATCAAACCCAATGCCAAAAGCAAATCATCAAACCCAATGCCCAAAAACTCAGTAATTTCCACATAAAACCTCTGATGGTGAGTTGATTTAAGTCAGATTCATCCATGTCAGCCATCCCTAACTAGACCACGTCCAAAATAATCCACAAGGGGGGACCAATGAAGAGAATCTTAAAAATGAATAAGGTTCAACTACAAATATTATGATCGTCCATGATAACCAGATCGTCCATGTCATACAAGACTACAAACGACTGAGTAACACTTAGTAAATTTTTGGGTGTTTTTCTACAAGTTCTATGTAACTAAACCATGATATGTTGTTCCAGAACATGGGAAAAGTTCCTCGTAATCCACTCAATTTTCTCCATTAACTTCACACATCTCCCACGATGATAGTGGATCCAAACAAGTAGACCCACTCAAAACTCTTTATAAAAGGATCAAGTCTCATTCTACCGAGGTAAGTTCTACTATTCACAATTCACCATCCTTGTGTTCTAGAGAGAAAACTAACTTAACCGTCGGAGGGTCCTTGGCCGGTTCACACCAGTCGCCCTTGACATTCTTTTTGTCTTAAGGTACTTAAACCATCACCGTAGTCCAGAGTATTCAGCCTATTGATATTCGTGCATCATCAACATCAATATTTATTTTTTAGAAAAAAACTAAATTTTTTTTTTCTTATTTCTTTGCTTGATTTCTGTCCGACTATTCGCGTAAAGCTTCTCAATCTCTCGATTATTGTCGTCTGTTTGGGGAGAGAAAAACAAAACCCATACTTCTCAGGTTCACTTTCCCTCATTGTAGTCTAAACTATATCCCTCATGATCCCAGTTTTTGGCCAATATCTTTGGGTTGAAAGATGACAACTTGGGACCAATGCCCAATTTTGATCTTTTCTTGGAGATTATGAGAATAAAGAGATAGATTTTACAAATAAGATAACCAAAAATTATCCCACAATAATGTTTAATACAAGGAATTTCCTGTTCCGACAAATGCCAGCCCGATCTGGTGTTTTGGGCGAGATTTCAGTGTTCTGGACAAAATTGATGTTCCAGACCGAAATTCCCTTTCGTCTTTGTTTGAAGCTAAGAAAAAAAAAATGATGGATTTGAACCCTTCTTTGTTCTATGTTCTAATTGTTTCTCTTATGCGAACATAGGAGGAGAGAAAATAAGATAATGAACAAGATGAAGAAAACATTGAAGCATAGAGAAGTGAGGAAGGAGAAGGAAGAAAAAGTGTCCGTTTGGCAAAAATTATTTTTGGCAACATATTTTAATATTCAGATTATTTTTGCTACTATTCATAGATCCTACTGCACTTTTTGGTACTATTCATAGGTCTCATCGTATTATTTCAGTTAACTTTTACTTTTATCTACAATACTTTCAGCAAAATATTTTTAGTTTCAGCAAAATAAGCAGATCTGAAATAGACCATTGGAAAAGGCAAGAAGGCAATCACGTGAGAATATAAAAAGTGGGCCAGTAGGAAACTTCCAAGAAGGTTCATGGTTTTCATTTAGCCAACATGTTTTGCTTATTTTACCAAAGGACCATACGGGACTTTTTACTTTTTTTTTTTTTTTTGTCAAAAACTATTTTCATTTTGCATTTCCTGTTTTTAACTTTATTTAATGTAGGACTCTTATATACAAAGTAAATATAATACTTGGTATAATCTTATAAGTTTTTTTTTTTTTTTTTTTTTGAGAAATATAAAGTAATTTGTAGTTCTTAGTTATGTATATTATGTCAAATTTATTATTTTCTCTAATAATTTACTAATTCTTTAACATACATCATTATTGTAAGTGATTTTTCACCTTATTAATGATTTTGTTAACTAAACATTTATTGAAAATTTTAGGATAATTTGCGTTGAAAATTATGTTATATGTTTCTTTAGTATAGACAAAGTGATGCATTGTATGGTATACAAATTACATTATATTGATGCAGAATTGTCTTTTTATAGATGAAACCATAATTTATATGATTATTTAATATATAAATTTACTATCAATGTATTTTTTTTTTTTTTCAATAGTGTCTATAAGGTGTTTGATAATAGGTCTCAGTGAGGATTTTGGGTATGGAGTGAAACTATGGAGGATTGTTTGGTGAATATAATGGGACATTAATTAAGAAACAATACTTTTTGAGTGAAGATTATTGAAGAAAATTAAAAAAAGTTACTACCCAAGCACACAAGCTATTATATACAAGTACATGTTTTCCATCCTTCTATATTTCCTGTGCAATTCTCTTTTTCATTTGGCTTCTCCAAAATCATCTTATTGAAAGCATTAAAAATTAGAATTTATAATAAAGCAACCCAACACTAAATAAATTCATATTAAACTAGAGTTGAATTCTTGAAAATATATTCTTATTAAATTAGGTAAGTTATTTTTCTTTTACAAATTTTCTAATTTCATATTTTATTAATTAATTTATACTTATTATTAATCCTGAATCATCTATAAATAAATATTGAATTAGCCTGTACATTGTACGAGTTAGCGACTAGTAGTATTTATTCATGAATGTGGCCATGCATATATAAAGAGTTATCCACTAGTTTCCCATTATATACAATACAAGGATAAGTAAAGTTTGGTTTTCTCGCTTAACTGGCAACGAATGCGCGCGCGCGTGTGTGTGTATCCAAACAACATTTGAAGGACTTTGTTGACTATTGATGATAAACAAAAATCGTCAGTGAGTTGATCGTCCAAATGCGCGTCAATCAGGTACTTGAAGAACAAAAGGGTGAAGAACCTACAGAGAGCATCGATGGGCCAAATAAGACCCTCCAAAGGTTAAGTCAGTGATGGAAGAATCCCTAATAACTCAAGGACATAAGAGCTAAGAGAATTTCAGCATGCCTTAGGTATGAGGAAGCTTGATGCTTATATAGTGGCAGAGGGCTGACCAAGATCCCATGAATATAGGATTTTTCCTTGTATGGAGGATATGGAGTTAATGCTCCGAGATCTCACGGTCCTACTTCCCATATTGGGAAGACACAAACGTGGAATAGGGTCTTTGGGCGTGGTGTGCAAGTTATTTCCATGCAGGGATTTATGAGTGGAGAACGCGCAAAGGTTTGTAGGGCCCAACATATCCAGTCATTGGGTTCACCCTAACCCATCTGTTGGTCTAGGCATCATTCCCCCATCGTGTTGTACGTCGTACCTATCCGTCAGCTTTTACGCGCTTACCACCCGTTAAGTCCAACTACTAGGTAACCAACGAATCTCTATGAAGCTGACGGATCTCCATAAGGCTGACGGATGTTGTGGTGGTGGAATAGGACCTCTGTCTTGACAAACCGTCAGGTGAAGTGTTTTCATCCTAACGGGTCGAAGGTCCTAAAAAATACTTATGTTGAAAATATCCTTATCAGCTACCCCCTACTCCATTGTTCATTGGGATGGCCAACAGATCATAGAGTACATCGGGATCTTTAGGGTCATTAACTATCTTGTCTTCTGGGTCATTAATAGGGGCATTAACTATCTTGTCTCGAGGATTGGGTCATTAATGGGGGCATTAATGCCTTTGACCTATGCTAGGTGACACGTGGAGCTTTTGTATTGGTTGTTTTGAACAGTCGCGTCACTTCGTTTCTCATGCCTCTTCGCCCTATAAATAGCCCAATTCCTTCATTAGCCTTTCTGTTTATTTGTTTCACTTGTTCATGTGCTCTAGGCTTCTTCATCCATTCATTAGTTTCCATCTGATTGTCCATCGCTTTCAGGGATCATTCGTTGAGATTGGCCTTCAATCGTCAGTTTTCAAAGTAAGTCTCTTGTATCCGATTTCTTTATTTTTCATTCATACCTCTTTTTCTTTTTTGTTTCTTTTACGCAACCCCAATGGCTGTCAGTCTAGTGTTCAATCCTCGCATGAGTAGATACTTAGCATTCATTCGTCGCTTATTGCTGAGAGGATGTCAGGTGATAGAAAAGCGACAAGTGAAAATTCATCGTTAGTTTGTTTGGTTGCGGGTGTAGACGCAACAGATAGAGTCGCCACCTAGTTTTTGCAATGGTCTAGGAAACATATATAGCGTCCTCTCGAGGAATGACCTTTTGATCTTACTACCAGAGATATGGGTTCGAAGTTAAGGTACGGTCTTGGGAAGGTGTTAGGAACCCAAAACCGCCCAACCTTAAGGTTGGCTTCCCTTCATTGTGTCTTATGTCTTAACCCTATTGAAGGCACACTTAACATTGCATCTATACTCAAACACACAACATAGCATCAATCGTCCCTAACCATACATCTATCATGCAAATCAAACAGCCTAACATTCATCTAATCATGGCATATCATCATATCACAAACCCTAGCATACATCTAATCATGGCATATCCTAACATTCATCTAGCATACATGTCACATCATCTTAGCATTCATCTAGCATGGCATAACATAAACCATAACACGCTACTATCATCATGTCATCCTATCCTATCCAAGGCAACAGCATAGGTATGGCAAGCAAACATAGATCATCACATATGTCCCATACTTTTAAACATGAAATCAAACATCAAACAAACACATTACATCATTAAAATGCATGTTCATACCAATGCATAACTTACCTCACTTACCTTGCAGCAACTCAACACTTATGGCATTATGCATGAGCATATGAATGCATGTTCATGGTATCAAACAAGGAAAACACAAGATGAACTCTAATTCTAACATGTGAAGAGCAAACAAGCAAACAATCATGTGAAATAGAGACATAAAACCATGAAAACATGAAAAAGTATTTAAAACATAAGTATACATATGAAAGCAGAAGCAAAAATAGAGGAAATAAAATTAGGGTTTTTGGGTTGGTTCATGCGTACACCTGAACAACCTTGCATATGCATAATCAAGCTTGCGTATGTAGCCTTGATCATGTGCATGTGGGTTTCTACCTAGAAATCTTAGAAACATAGCAAACAATGCAAGGTTTCAAAACATGATTTCTAGCAACCTAACATGCTTTTAAGATATGCAAACACATAAACCTAAACTAAACAAACATACTAAAATATAAAACTAGTAAAGAAACAAAACAAAACAAAATTAAAATCAGAAAGATAAAAGAAAAAGTTTAAAAGAGTACCTTAAAGAAAAAAGCTCCTAGGCTTGATTTTTGACCATTCCCATCAGTCAAAGATCAAGGCCAAAAAAGACCTTAATCAAATAAAATTGACTTGATGATTTTTTTTGTGAAAAACTCCCTCTTTGATTCACTATTTTTAGTGAACCTTAGTGTTTTCCCGTGGGATTTCTATGTGTTTTTGAAATGTACCATATATGACTATTTATATTGTGAAAATGGGGGTTTGAATCGGCTCTCAGACGATGTGAGATTCATTCCAAACCTCAATCTTTAATGCAAAAAACTTGCCTTTTTGGTGCTCTTGAAACCTTACCTATATGCACATGCTCTTGCCTGCGTACGCAGGCTCTCAAGCTGCGTACACAGGTTCATGCCTACATACGCAAGCATAAGGTTTCTTTTGGCCTTTATTTTCCAAAAATGGATTTTTATCTCATTAAAAAGTTATATTTTTCATTTTAACTCATTTTAACATCTCTCAAGTCAATTTGTAATTTGATTGGGCCCTGAACCAATCTTGGGTTTTAGAATTTCAGGATCATTGGAGAACGGGGGCCCGAGTCGTTAGGGGTACAAAATGCGGTGTTTACAGTGGGTGATGACGACGTTTATCCATCAGGATACGAATCCATGGTGAAGGATCCAACTGGCTCTCAAGAAAGGGAATCGTCAACCTATTCTCTCGAGGAAGAGGAAGGAGAAGAAGGAGAAGAGAAAGATAAAGAGGAAGAAGAGGAAAAGAAACCCTCTAGCTCGTCAGGCGAGGATTTCATGTCGTTCATCCTTCTGCCTATCTGGTCAGTGAATCTTATTCCTAAAATGATGAAGGATGTCTTTAATAGGCTCTGTCCCTACTTCCAAATTCCTAACGACGTTCCTATACAAATGGCGAGCAAAAAAAATGAGAAATGCTACGCTGAAAGAACCGCGGATGTCGACTTCTATAAAGCCTTATTTATTGCTAGGCTGAGGTTGCCCCTCACTGAGCTACACCGCCAGCTCGCCGACTACCTAGATGTGTTCATTTGTCAAATTGCCCCAAATGCATTGAGGATTTTTCTAGGGGTTGAAGTGTTATAGGGCCAAATGAGTGGGGGTTGTCGTTGCCTTACCTTCGACGAATTCTTTTATTGCTACAAGCCCCAGCAGATAGCGCGTCCAAGGGTTTCTTCAACTTTGCATGTTCCAAACCGTCACTTAGGCTAGTGTCTAATATGCTTGATTCTAACTCTAATTGGAAAGGCAGGTACTGCTTCTTACAAGGTTCAAATAGGGTGTGCAAGCTTGACGAATGGGATAGTTTGCCTGATGGGTTTGACAACACTAGGGTGTTTTAGATAAGTCTAGTGAGTCATTGGTCCCTGCGTTGTGTCTCATCTGTCAGCCTTTACTTTTATCTAACCCTAACTCATGCCATTCTTTGTTTTTCTTTAGTTCAGGAGCGCTCGACGATCAGTGAGGAGCAGGAGGACTTTCTTCAATGTATTCTTTCAATACCACTTGAGGAGAGAAGTTGGAAAAAGCTAGACATACTCAATAGTCTCCATGCTTTTTATGGTGGGCCCGTACTGACGAACAAGGCCCGATAGTTAGACAGTCAATCTCACTTACATAAGTTTCTTCCTTTGTTTCCTTCCCTTGCTTTTCTACGTATACCCGTTTCCTCAGTTTTGTAATATGTATCTCGATTTAGAGATGGATCTCGGGAAGAGAAGGTCCCTGGAGGTGAAGAAGGCCATTGCCGCCCATGCAAAAGTAAGAGGATCGTTGACCTTTTCAGTCAAGGTTGGCCAAAAAAGGAAAGGTCGGGACGACAGTGAACACCCGTATAAGAAAGCGTCTAACCCTCCTGTCCATTTAGACCAGGTAAAGCCTTCTTAAAAGACTTTTGAGCCCCCATGTCATGGTATGGGTAAAGGTCTCATGACCTCCTAGGGTCCTGTCACCCTTGTGCTTGTTGCCCTCCTCATGAGAGATAAACGATATGCTATGGAGACGGCTTTATCCATCATAAAGGATGTAGACCTCGACTAATGTTTCGAGCATGAGACAGAGTCCTTGGGGGATTCTGGTCTTTTCGACCTGATGAGGGTAAGTTTTTATCTTGGTTGCTTATCCTTTCTGTGGATCCAAATTCTAAACATTCGTCACCCCCTCCCCTTTTCAAGCCGTTATGAAGATGTGAGCCCTCCAGGTCAGATGCGATGCTCAGGAGGCAGCGGTCAGGCATCTTCAGTCTTGTATATCCTCTAACAGTGAGGAGACGAAGAAGTTCAAGGAGGCCCTTCATCTTCTTAATGGAGATGTCAAGGATCAGAAGGCCTAGCTTGAAGGAAGAGCCCATCAGGTAGAGGAGTTGACCAAAGCCAACACTAACTTGATGACTAAACTGGCTGCCCTTCGTGAGCAGGTTGGTAAGGCCAAAGCCAATGCTGTGGAGGAGTACAAAGATTCTCAACCCTACTTTGACAAGTTGGTATGGCGAAGGCTTTGAGGATTTTTGCAAGAAATTCGTCGCCTTCTTACCTAATCTGGACTTCTCTCATATCCAAATTAACACCACGGTCCCAATGACCCCTGGTAGGCCTAACCGTGCCTAACGCTTCTTCAGCTTAACTAAGTTTTTGTATATATTAAAGATAATCTGTAAACAATTTGGGTGCCTTACTTTTGTCATAAGTGACATTTTATGGCTTCGTCAGTTTTGACAACGTCCTATTTATATATTTGTACTTTCTCTACCTTATTTTTGCATGTGTTTCATTCATCGCTTTTACTTGGCTCATTTATTTTTGTACGAACGTCTATTTGAACTTTATTCGTCGCGTCTTTCAAACGATTGACGGATCCGTAAGCTTTATAAGTTTTTCTAAACCGTGCATCATATCCGTCGATTTGTAAATCATGCGCCAAACCATACATTGCTTTGGTTACCAACTTATGGGAGTGACTTGGAATTTTTTACTAGTGACCGGGCACCCGTTGGTGTCTTTAGTTGTTGTTTCATCCGAAGGTAGAACTTAGCACCCGTCGGTCTGTCCTGTAGGAAGGACTTATTATTTCTGTATGACTAGGCACCCGGCGGTGTCCCTACTCGTCGGTCCACCCCATAGGTAGGACTTATTATTTTTCTGAATAGGCACTTGTAGGTGTCCTTTGTCGTTGGTCTACCTTGTAGGTAGGACTAACTATTTTTCTAAATGACTAGGCACCCATCGGTGTCCTTAGCTGTTGGTCCACCCCATAAGTAGGACTTGTTATTTTTCTAAATGACTAGGCACCCTTCAATGTCCTTAGTCTTCGGTTGTTGTTTCATCCGTAGGTAGAACTTAGCACCCGTCGGTCCGTCTCGTAGGAAGGACTTATTATTTCTGTATGACTAGGCACCCGACGGTGTCCCTAGTCGTCGGTCCACCCCATAGGTAGGACTTATTATTTTTCTGAATGACTAGGCACCTATTGGTGTCCTTTGTTGTCGATCCACCCTGTAGGTAGGACTAACTATTTTCCTGAATGACTAGGCACCTGTCGGTGTCCTTAGCTGTTGGTCCACCACGTAAGTAAGACTTGTTATTTTTCTAAATAACTAGGCACCCTTTAGTGTCCTTAGTCATCGGTCCACCTCGTAGGTAGGACTTATGGTTTCTATGAATGACTAGGCACCCATCAGTGTCCTTAGTCGTTCGTCCACCTCATAGTTAGGACTCACAATTTTTATCAAACTCTTACTGTAGACACACAATTTCTCGAAAATAGTTTCTTTATTAAGAAAAATAACCTGAATAAAACAATGCAGATAATCTTGCCCGATGGGGCTTTGGAATCTTAAAAACAAAAATAAACTGAAAAAACTAAAAACTCAATGGTCTTTTATGGAAAAGAAAAGAAATAACATAGTTTGTAGTTGTTGTACTTCTGGTAATATCTCCTCAGGTGTTCGGTGTTCCAGGGGTGGTGTAGCCTTTGCCCGTTAAGTGTCTCTAGGTGGTAAATGCCCCTTCTGTAGCAATCAACAATCTTGTAGGGTCTTTTCCAATTGAGGCCTAACTTGCCTTGTGTGAGATCTTTAGTGGCCATCATCACCTTCCTCAAGACTTGGTCTCCAATGCTGAAGCATCGGGGGTTAACCTTTGTATTGTAGCACTTGGCCATTAGGTCCTGGTAGTGATCCATCTGCTATTCAACTATCTCCCTAACTTCATCCAGCATGTCTAAATGTAGACGTATTCCTTCTTCATTCCTTTCTTCATTGTAATGAGCTATCCTACAACTTGCTAGTCCCACTTCCGCTAGAATGATGGCCTCACTCCCGAACGTAAGGCGGAAGGTGTCTTACCTGTTAGCATCCGTGCTGTTGTTCTATATGCCTATAAGACACTTGGTAGTTCATCAACCATATCCCTTTTGCCCTCTTAAGCCGAGTCTTGATTATCTTGAGCAAGGATCAGCTTATAACTTCAACCTATCCATTAGGCGAAGAATAGTGGTTCTTAATCCCCAATTGCTAGCAGAAGTCTTTGAACGCACCGTTATTGAATTGTTTCCTATTGTCAGAGACAAATATTCTAGGGATTTCGAACTGGCAAACGATGCTTCTCCAAACGAAGCTTTTAACATTCTTCTCTATAATGATGGCTAGTGCATCTGCTTTTACCCACTTGGTAAAGTAGGTTATTCCAACGATAAGGAACATAAGCTGTTGCATTGCCGTAAGGTAAGGTCCTATGATATCAAGTCCCCATTAGACGAAAGGCTTGGAGTGAGCTATTCCGATGGCTGTCTTGTAATGTTGTTGAAATGTTGGCATTTGTCACACGCTTTTACATAGGACTGGGCATCCTTCTGCATCGTAGCCCAATAGTATTCTGCTCATACGAGTTTGTGAACTAATAATTGTGCCCCCATGTGGTTCTTGCACACCCCCTCTTGGACTTCTCTCATGACATAGTCTGCTTCTTCGGGAACTAAACACCTCAGGTACAGGTGTGAGAAACCTCTTTTGTAAAGTACATCTCCTATCAGCACAAACCACAATGCTCGAACCTTCAACCTTTGAGAAGCGTTGTGGTCTTCCAGTAGAATTCTGTTTCTGAGGTAGGAGACAATCAAAGCCATCAAGTTAACTCCTATTGGTATTACCTGCACTTCTATTTCTTCAATGTCAGGGGAGTGTAACACCTGACTGTTGATGGTCATGTGTTCTGCAATTGCTGCTTTGGCCAAACAGTCCAACTGGTCATTCTCTTCCCTCGAGATCTACCCAAATTTTGCTATGAAATTCTGATCCATCTGTCTTTTGATAAGACTAAGGTACTTTTTCATCTATTCCCCTTTGGCCTCGTAATCCCCGTTAACATGTCCGACGATGACTTGTGAATCACTTTGGATGACTATCGACGAGGCCCCTGCTGCTTTAGCCAAGTCAAAGCCTGTTAGCAGAGCTTCGTACTTGACATTGTTATTGGTTGTCGGGAATTGGAGGCAGACCACACACTCTATCACGTCCCCCTTTAGAGATTGTAGGACTTCACCGACCCCACCATAATGTCGATTGGACGCTCTATCCATCCGAACCACCTATGGGACTACCTCCTAGCCTTTGTTCTCCTTTGTTGTGAACTTAACGACGAAGTCAGCCAATGCCTGGGCTTTGATCGCAATCCTAGGGCAGTACTGTACTTCAAACTCACTTGACTCAATCACCCACAAAACTAATCGTCCAACTGCCTCTGGGTTGTTCATTGTTTTCCTTAGTGGTATGTTTGTCTGGACCACTATGGTGTGTGCTTGAAAGTATGGAGGATATCTCTCTTCTACTCTCCTAAGTGCTTGGCTAGTGTAATACACAGGCAGCTAGACCTGATTTTCTTCTTGGATGAAAGTTGAGCTGACAGCTGTTTAGGACACTGCCAGGTAGAGGGAGAGCTCTGCATTAGGCTTGGATAGGCTGAGTAGTGGTGGAGACGTGAGGTAAACCTATTTGTTCGTTGCTCTAAAAACAAATTTGTTGAGGACCGCGATCCTTCTGTTCAGACTTTGTACCTCTTTGACGGTTCTTGGAAGTATCATTTCTAGGATAGCCTGGATTTTGTTAGGGTTGGCCTCAACGCCCCGTTGGGATACCATGAAGCCAAGGAACTTCCTACACGATACCCCGAACATGCATTTGGCAGGATTGAGCTTCATGTTGTAGAGATGAAAGGTCTCAAACGTTTCTTGAAGGTCACGTAGGTGGCATCCTTCCTCCTTACTTTTTACCAGCATGTCGTCTACATATACTTCAATGTTTCATTCAATTTGCTGGACGAACATCCTATTCTTAAGTCTTTGATATGTCGCCCTAGCGTTCTTCATTCCAAACGACATCACCTTATAGCGAAAAAGCCCTTGGCTTATGACAAACGACATTTTCTCTTAGTCAGATTCGTCAAACTTAATATGGTTATAACCAGAGAAGGCATCCATGAAGCTTAGTAGCTGGTGTCCAGCCGTCAAGTCTACAAGAAGGTCGATCCACAGGAGCGGGTAATTGTCCTTTCAGCAGACCCTGTTTAGGCCAGTGAAGTCCACTCACATCCTCCACTTGCCATTTGCTTTTTTTTAACCATCAAGAAAGCTCGAAAACGTGTTGAAAAACACAAGAGCTGTTTAGACCCCCGATTAAAATAACGGCTCCATAGATTTTACACAACTTTTATATAAAGTGCGGAATAGTGTAAAAGCGAGCGGATGAACAATATAGCTACTCTAATCCATAAACTAAACAACACAGCAGTGTAATGGAATATAAAAGAGTAGGGAAGAAGGATGCAAACACAGAAAACACCGAGACGTGTTCTCGAAGAGGAAACCGAAGAACTCGGCGAAAAACCTCTCCGCCACCCTCCAAGCGGAAATCGATCCACTAGACAATCAGTTGGGATACATGAGTAAGCAAGAGACCCTCCAAGCCTAATCTACCCGATGTACCTAAGCCCTCCAAGCTCCTACTCCAACAAGGCTTCTCGGAACCATGTCTTGTCTTAGTTATCCGGATCCCGTAACAAGCTCCATGTTGCATCTGCCATTCCAGGCTTCTTCCAATGCTTCCCAGCAGCACCAAAGCGTCACACAACACTCTCAAAAGGTGTGGTATGTGTTTGGGCTATCAACCTCTCAATGGTGTGGAAATGGAGAGGGAAGGGTTGAGGAGATACTCCAAGCAAGTGTATAGAGAAAGGTGAGGAAGACAATCTCTAATTACAAATGTGTTTGGCTAGGGTTTTCTCTCTGAAGCATTCCTCAACATTTGTGGGTAATGGGGGTTTATATAGGATAGGTGCAAAATGTGTGATTCAGTCAGTACAGGCTGGTAGAACAGCATGTCTCGCGGGTGTCTCGCGGGAAGGCCTTACCCGCGAGATACTCGCGAGAGACAGCTGTCTCCATCTGTCATGACTCTTCGCATTCCAGCATGTGCAGGGCACATGCTTCACTTCGCGGGAAGCTTAGTCGCGAGATACCCGCGAGATTCCATCAGCTTCCAAATTGCTTGAGTCTTCACACACTCTCTATCACACACCCCTTACAACAATTCCCACAACAAATACAGGGTATAAACAATTGATAGTAATTACAATCAAATTTGGCACGGAATAAAAGCCAACAAAACACATAGTTGTAAATCACAACTTTACAATCTCCCCCTTTGGCTATTCCGTGACAAAACCCTAAAACAGACTCTAGACTTAAACGTGAGTTTGGGAACACAGGCAAAACTCACTCACACCTAATTCTAGATTCTGATAAGCTCTTGAAACATATGAACAAGTAACTCCTGAAACACAACAACAAAAGATTATCATTGTATGCAGAAAACTTGAAAAGCATATGGAGCAATAAGCACATGATCAAGCAGAATGAAATAGAAACACTAAATCATGGCAAGATCAAACGAGTAATAACTATACACAAGCAATTACTATGCTCATTCACACAAGGAATGAACTTCTGGTTATGCAAGATGATAAGCTCATATGAAGAGTACCATTTGCACATCCAACACTCAACCAATGCAAAATACTTGAAGAATTTGCATCTAGGAACAATCCTACTAGGGCACAAGAGTGTTCATCACTCAACCAATGCATAGAACGTATATGCATCTAGGAACAATCCTACACGGGCACAAGAGTGTTCATCACTCAACCAATGCATAGAACGTATATGCATCTAGGAACAATCCTACACGGGCACAATAGTGATGCAGTGAAGTAAATGTATGACATTAAACTTCAATAGCACAAGCATAAAGGCTGCATACGCAAAGCATTGCAAATACATGGCACAAACCATAAAAGCCTACAAATACATGCAATGAAACAAAACAACCCTTAAAGCTTACACAAGCAACATGGGTACAAGTAAAGTACACTACAAAGCATAGAGAATAACACAAAATAAACATCTGAAAATAAATACTTAAATAAAGCATAGTATCAAAGCTTTAAACCAAAAGCCGTAAAACATTTGTAAAAACTAAAAAATACTGAATAAAAACCGTCTGAAAACCAATAACCAATGTTACTAAGATGCTAGACTATGCTCCCCCTAACACTGTGCAAGCTCTTCTCTAGCTCCCCCTCAGAATTTTCTCCCCCTTTTTGACCGGAATGGCCAAAGGGTCAGAACTGATCTGACTCTGAATCTGAGCCGTGCTCCATAGATAAGTCTTGTACTTGAGAAGAGAGCGCGGTGATCTGTCCTTGAAGGTATGCAAACTGGTCCGCCGTGTACTGCACATGGGAGTCAAGCACTGTAGACATCTGATCCATCTTAGCAAGCAACTGATCCAGTTTGCTTAACCCTTGTGGAGGAACCGAAGATGATGGCTGTGTAGAGGGCTCAGGAGCCGAGGTGAACCTGTCAATCTCTTCCTCTGTATCTTCGCCTTCATCCTGTTGAACCTGTCGTGGTGGTGGAATGGTATGCACACCGGTCTTCGATCCCTTGATGTGTGCAGTGCTTCTAGTCAGTGTATGACCACCAATAGGATAGTCCCTCTGAACAACCGTGAGGCCACTAGGTAGCTTGAGCTTTGCCTTGGCAATCAATCCCATGATCAAAGAGGGGAACGGCATCACAGTCCGTGAATTCTGCTTTGTGATGCTGTTCTTCAGGACATGCATGATATGGCCACAAATGTCAATCTCCTTATGCATGATATGGCCAGAAATCTGGTTCTTGGAGCAGAGAGAGTGGTGAGATTGGTGACCGGATAAAGATTGTGAATCATCACATAGCTTTGGGTCCTCATTTCTGGAGAGAACTTGATGGTGTTCATGGATGATTTCTTTGGTTCACCACCAAGGAGTTTAATCATCTCATCAGTGGAACCCATTCTGTCCTCATAAGCAACAGTGATTGGCTGAGATGGTGGACGAGTTTCCAGAAAATCTTGAATGCTCTTTCTTGTAATCACAAACTCCTTGTGTCTTACCCAGCACTCAATACAGTCTTCGTTGACAGTGGCATTGGAGAAGAACTCTTTAATGATCTCTGAATAGACCACTCCAGTTGGGTTCAGCAACTTGGTCCAAGTTCTATCTTTGAACACTTCAGGGATGAAAGTGTCCTCAAGAGTGTCTAACTGGACTACCCTTTCCATGATGATTGTCTTGTCCTTGTAGCAGTCATTGTACTTCATATCAGCTTCTATAGACCGAAAATGATCAGAATCAGTTCGGGCTCGTTTTGAAGACGATTTCTTCTTAGCAGCATGCTTGGTGGGAGACATCTGCACAAGCAAATAAAAGAAGATGCACAAGTACAAACCAGAAGACAAACTTCATTAGATTCAAGTTAGTTCCAAATCAGACTTAAACTAACTAAAAACAGAGCATGGTAGACACTAAACATCGTGCTAAAATACTCCAACTTATAAAGCATAACTACATTGCACCAATTTAAAAAATGCAAGTGAGGGTGTCTGTGTGCATGTGTTAATGAGTGTGTGCGGCATGAGATGCATGAGGGTGCCTAAGTGTGCCTAGTTGTGTGCCAAGAGTGTGCAACACGAACAAAATGAGTGAAACACATAATCAATGACCAAACCTAAGTAAAATAAGGTCTAACAAGTGAAAAACTATGGATCGAACTCACTTGATTCCATTTTATCACAAAAATGTCACTTGAACATTTTGACAAACACTTAGCGTGCACAAATGCATAAATTGTATGAATAATGCATGAACATGTGAAAATCTACCCTCAATACATGATGAAATGCCACAAGGGGCCAACACAAATGCAGAAACAACAAATGGGACACAGCCCAATAAAAAGAAATGAGAAAAATTCACTCAATTTTGAACACCAACCCAAAGTTTCGAAAATCCCCAATTTTGAAAAACCCTAACAAAAATTCTGCATAATCTAAGTAAAAACTTAAAAAGAAATGGTTAATAAACATACCTTGAAGTGGAAAATGCAGAAAAATGCTTGGATTAAAGGGAAATGAATGGAATAGTGATTTTGGGTTGAGAAAGTTTGAGAGAGGTTGAGCGAGGGAAGTTTGATAGTTTGAAAAACTGTCACATCAGCTATATAAAAACTGAAAACACGCGTTTTTCGCGGGTTAGAGAGGGGCGAGACACCCGCGAGACAGTCGCGAGAAGTGCCACTGAAGCACAAAATATTTCGCGAGAAGCATTAAGTCGCGAAACAGTCGCGAGACAGTCGCGGTAGCTTCTGTCTGAAATTGGAAAAATCCAATTTTTAGCCAAACAGCATTTCGTGAGAAGCTGTTGGTCGCGAGACAGTCGCGAGACAGTCGCGAAAGTTTCTGTGTGACATGATAAAATAAAAATTTCCCTCAACTCCTTTTCGCGGGAAGCTCTAAGTCGCGAGCTTCTCGCGAAACTACCCCTGAACCAGTTTTTTGAAGAAACACAAAAACATGCATTTTAATCAAAAACAAAAGACAAGAGAGTATAAAAACACTTTCAAAAACAAATAAAACACTCAAAAATCTTTTTGGGTTTGATCAACAAAGATTGAGCATGTGAAAAACACATTTAAACAAGTACAATCACACAAATGAATAAGGCATTCATTGAACATAGACTTGTGTGTTGTGTGTGGATATCAAAAATGAGATAGTCCTTAGTCCAATGTGAAGCTTCAATGATCAATTCAATCAAGGCATACACAACTAGCACTAGATTATGTGACCTATCTCAATTATAGAAACATGCATATATGACCTCCCACACGTACTTGATAACAATTCGTTGAAGCTTTTCATTTGGCTCCATATTTAACATATCATTTGTAACTTTTGAGCAAAGAGAGTCTCATTTAGAGAAAGATGCCTGAAATTTTTGATATTTCAATTTATGAGTTTGCCTTTGGCTTTTTGGGCATCATACATTTTATATTGGTCGCTTTCCCTTTTTCCTAGTCGAATACTAGTTTGTGCGACAGGCTTTTGCAGCTCTATATCTCTTTTCTTTTGGAGATTTACAATTAGAGAGCTCTTTTAAAGCAGAAAATAAAAGTGGGAAGATATATAGGCATGAGTCTATGCATGTCTCAAGATCAACAAAAACATTCACTAATCATTCATGACAAGGTTGAAGATCTATTTACAACAGTCACATAGATTTCAGAATTTCTTCCACAATGATATGAGTGCATGAGAGACAAGCTAAGCTCGTTAAATGCACCAAGCCATAAGTACAAAGGTACAAGGCAAAACATGCTTTGAGACAAAACTCAACAAAGTGATCAAACTTTTTGGATTTTCTATTTTTTTATGAGTTTTTGAATTTTTTGGAACACACCCAAAAACAGAACAAGAGAATAAAGATAAACAAAAACAAACGGTACAAAACACCAACAGTAAAAATAGAGCAATGCATGAAACGATGCAACATCAAAAGTCCCTAAACATTGAAAGCATTTATGCGTGGACATGTTATAATGCTTATGCATGAGTACCCCTCTTCACCCACACGTCACGTGCGTTTGGGGTGATATCCTTAACGGATTGGGTACGAGAATTTGGACTGTCAAACCTTCTGGTGAAACTCTCCAAGCAAGTGGTGAACGCACCAATCATTTTCATCACGTCCATCATGCCAAGGTCACGATCCTGACTTCTCGGTTGTTTACCACCCCAAGACCTCATGTCATTTCTCCTTCCTCGTGACCGAGGTGCGCTTGAGTTGTTGTCTGATCTCAGCTTCTGACAGTTAGGCCTGGTATGTCCTTGCATTCCGCAGTAGTGACACACATAGTCCGTTCTGGGACCCCGTTGAAATCTTGGGAGAGATCTTCCTCTGGTTTCATGTCTACCTATGGAATGATTTCGGGGCTTATTCACCATCCGTTGCTCACTCACATTCTTCTTCTCAGCCTTAACATTCTCAAGAGTGGGCTCTTCTACAATAGGCTCTATGGCCTTTACAAATTTCACTTCTTTTGTGGCTTTGGCTGATGAGCTGCTTCCTCCGGTGTATCCTAACCCGGACTTGTCTGAAGAAGGTTTTTGAGATGAGATAACATCATCTAACTTCTGGGAGGAGACTCTTTCTATCTTGGCATGAGCTTGCACTACCTCTTGCTCAAGAAACCTCACCTTTGTATAGGCTTCAGACAACTCGCCATTTAGTGTCTCAATCTCACACTTAGCCTCTTTATATCTTATCAAGAGACTTCTATAATCTTCCTCAGCTTTCTTCATTTTCCTTACAACCGCCTTGGCTACTCTGGTATACTCTCCTGACTTCTCAAGTAGTAAGGAGTAATTTTCTTGAAGATTAGCTGTATTCTCTTCTTCTTCTTCAACATCTGATTCTTCCACATTCCCAATAGACTCTGAATCAGAATGCTCACCAAGCTCCTTCACAAGTGCACCCAAATCATCCGATGACTCCACATGAGCAATGGTCATGAATGCGGAGTAGTTTCCCTCTCCGTCACAACTCTCTTCCGAGTCAGAATCAGAGGAGTCTGAATCACTGAGTGTCGTGGCATAAGCTTTGCCTTTTCCCCTCAGAAAATTTGGACACTCCTTCTTTAGATGTCCATGGCCATTGCACTCATAGCATATAATTTCTGGAGAAGGTTGAAACTCCCTCCCTTCTTTCTTCGTAAACTCTTTCCTATCACCTCTTGAAGATGAAAATTTTCCTCTGTTGAATGGTTTCCCACTGTTCTTCATCTTCAGAAATTTGCGGAAGTTTTTCGCAAGAAATGCTACCTCCTTCTCCACCCCATCTTCTTCGGAGGTATCACCCATCCTTTCGGTGATGGTTTTAAGAGCAAGTGATTTACTCATCTTATGGGAAGGCAGTCCCATCTGATATGTTTGGAGAGACCCAACTAATTCTTGAATCTTAATCTCATCCAAATCCTTGCTTTCCTCTATGGCTGTAACTTTTGCTCTAAAACTTTCAGGCAAGGACCTCAATACTTTTCTCACCACCTTAGCATCTTCAATCTTCTCCCCAAGATTGAGTTTAGCAATTACAATTTCATTGAGCTTTCCATAGAATGAATCAAATGGTTCATCATCACCCATCTTGAGCTCTTCAAATTTGGTGGTAAGCATCTAAAGCTTCGTGTCCTTAACTTTCTTTGTACCCTCATAAGTGGTCTCCAAAATCTCCCAAGCTTCCTTAGCAACTGTCATATGAGAGATCCTGTGGAATTCATCAGGTGACACAGCACAAAATATAGCGTTTAAAGCTTTACTATTTGCATGCTGCGAGAGCTGCCTTATCCCAATTTGCCTTAGGAGCTTCCGGCTTAGTCCAGCCGAGCTCTACCGCATCCCAAATGGTATCTTCTATAGAGCATAAAAATGCTCTCATTCTGACTTTCCAGAATGCGTAATTGTTCCCATCAAAAAATGGTGGAACATTGAGTGATTGAGACCGGTCCATCTCAAATAGGGTCAAGGATCACACTAAGGTATTTAAACCAAGCAAGTGTACCCGCTCTGATACCAATTGAAAGCTCAAAAATGTGTTGAAAAACACAAGAGCTGTTTAGACCCCCGATTAAAATAACGGCTCCATAGATTTTACACAACTTTTATATAAAGTGCGGAATAGTGTAAAAGCGAGCGGATGAACAATATAGCTACTCTAATCCATAAACTAAATAACACAGCAGTGTAATGGAATATAAAAGAGTAGGGAAGAAGGATGCAAACACAGAAAACACCGAGACGTGTTCTCGAAGAGGAAACCGAAGAACTCGGCGAAAAACCTCTCCGCCGCCCTCCAAGCGGAAATCGATCCACTAGACAATCAGTTGGGATACATGAGTAAGCAAGAGACCCTCCAAGCCTAATCTACCCGATGTACCTAAGCCCTCCAAGCTCCTACTCCAACAAGGCTTCTCGGAACCGTGTCTTGTCTTAGTTATCCGGATCTCGCAACAAGCTCCATGTTGCATCTGCCATTCCAGGCTTCTTCCAATGCTTCCCAGCAGCACCAAAGCGTCACACAACACTCTCAAAAGGTGTGGTAAGTGTTTGGGCTATCAACCTCTCAATGGTGTGGAAATGGAGAGGGAAAGGTTGAGGAGATACTCCAAGCAAGTGTATAGAGAAAGGTGGGGAAGACAATCTCTAATTACAAATGTGTTTGGCTAGGGTTTTCTCTCTGAAGCATTCCTCAACATTTGTGGGTAATGGGGGTTTATATAGGATAGGTGCAAAATGTGTGATTCAGTCAGTACAGGCTGGCAGAACAGCATGTCTCGCGGGTGTCTCGTGGGAAGGCCTTACCCGCGAGATACTCGCGAGAGACAGCTGTCTCCATCTGTCATGACTCTTCGCATTCCAGCATGTGCAGGGCACATGCTTCACTTCGCGGGAAGCTTAGTCGCGAGATACCCGCGAGATTCCATCAGCTTCCAAATTGCTTGAGTCTTCACACACTCTCTATCACACACCCCTTACAACAATTCCCACAACAAATACAGGGTATAAACAATTGATAGTAATTACAATCAAATTTGGCACGGAATAAAAGCCAACAAAACACATAGTTGTAAATCACAACTTTACACATCACTATGTTGGCCAACCACTCAAGGTAATAGACTTCTCTAATGAAGCCTGCATCCAATAGCTTATGAGCTTCTTCAACTATGGTCTTGTCTTTTCCTTGCGTGAAGACTCTCTTCATCTACCGCACGGGAAGGAAGGATGGAGAGACGTTGAGCTGATGAACCATAGTACTTGGATCAATCCCTGGCATGTCCTTATGGCTTCAAGTGAAGACGTCTAGATTATTCCTCAAGAAGAGGTTGAGCTCCTTGCGGACCAAAGGGCTGGCTTATGTGCCAATGTAAGTGATCCAGTTTGGACGGTTGTCATCTAGGGGGATTTCTTCCAAGGCCTCTATCGACTCTATTGTGACCCGTTACTCTTCAATGTTTAACGCCTCCAAGTGATCATCCATCTCCAACATAGCTATGTAGCATTTGCGAGTCGCCATCTAGTTTCTGCACACTTCTCCTACCCCGTATTCCATTGGGAACTTCACTAGCAAGTGGTAGGTAGAGGTGGTTGCTCTCCATGCATTGAGTGTAGGTCACCCGATGATGGCATTATTGGCAGAAGAGCAGTCGATAAGGGTGCCAATTCGGGTTAGCGTGTCTGGTCAAGGTAGGGGTATTCTACTAAATAGCTCAACCCTAACTCGACCATTTAATAATCGTGTTATGATCCTTCAACCATAACCCGACTTGTTAATAAGGCTGGTTGACCTGACCCAACCCATTTGACACGCTTAATAAACGAGTCATGTTGGGTTGACACGAATGTAACACAACCATTTCAACCTACATAATATTAAATATAGCATCCATCTAGAAATAATTTTTTTTTACATCCCAAAAGAAATGCATACACTTCAAGTCTTTAACCCATACTAAAAATAATATAGTTCAACAAAAATATAACATTTATCTAAAAATAAGTTCTTTACACTCCAAAAGAAGTGCATATACTTCAACCCAAATTCAAAATAATATAGTTTAACAAAAATAAAATAAGATTGTTCAACAAAAATATAATATCCTTGGAACTTGCCAAATGCTAAGTATCAATTTTGAAAGAATTGGAGCAAATAGTAGACTAAAGTTTATAGAACAAAAATATTATGTAGAAAAAATTACTGCAGAATTTTGAAACACCAAGAAAACGATTTTCTTTAATTCTAAAACTCACTAAACATATTAGAGAGAGAGAGCAATAACCGATTTAAGACTTTGAGTTTGAGAATTGAGCGTGAGACTATAAGATAGTAGAGTGAGTAGTACGGCTAAAATAAAAAATAAAAATAAAAATAGATATTTATAAGAAGGTTTAGAGATTTAGGGTTTGTAGGATTTAGAGATTTAGGGTTTGTAAAGTTTCAATTTTCAATTATATCCCTTATAAGTTTTTGTAATTACTCACTTTTCTTTTTAAATTTAAAATATATGTTGGATATAAAAGGTATTTGACAAATCTAAAATAAAATGAATATTTATTTGTTATACGAGCTAAACGGGTTGTGTTAAGCGGGTCATTTCGGGTTGACACAAATAAATTGGTATGTTAAATGTGTCTATTACGGGTTACGCGGGTTGACCCGCTTATGACACGTTTCTTATTGTGTTGCTTTCGGGTTATGACCCAAACCCATTAAGGCCCAACCCTAACCCGCAAAAACTCTTGTTGTGTTCGCGGGTTGGGTTGAACATTGACACCCCTAGCAGTCGATGACCAAGAAGGTGATTTCCTTGGTGAGTTGCCAAGGATAAGTGCCAATAGTTACTAGTAGGGTAATGGTTCCGATAGGGAAGACTTTAGTACCACCGAATCCCAGGAGTGGTGTGTCTGACGATAAAATTTATTCCTTATCAATCCTCATCTACTGGAAGGCAAGGTAGTAGAGGATGTCAGCCAAGCTCCCATTGTCTACAAGGACTCGTCGAGTATTAAAGTAAGCTATCGATAAACTGATGACTAGGGCATTGTCATGAGGGTGGTAGAGTCGTCAGGCATTGTCTTCTATGAAGTTGATGTTTGGGTTGTCAACCCTCGTTAGTTTAGGCAGACGACCAGTGATCTGCACACTTTACACCATCCACAAGTCGGTTTTTCTTGCTTTCTTGGATGAGCCAGGCATTGTACTTCCTCCTACAATTACGCATATCTCTCCTAGGGGACTCTTGGTCGCTTTTTGGCCTGTCGGTTGGATTCCAGATCCCTTAGCAGGTTTTCTCTATCTCTTTCTCTCCCAACGAATTGTTGTAATTTCCTTTACTCAATGAGGGCCTCTATCTGTTGTTTTAAGTCATAGCATTCGAAAGTATCGTGCCCATGGTCCCAATGAAAATGGTAGTACTTATTCCTTGGCCTTTTGTTTGGGTCACCTTTCAGCTTATCCGGCCACGTTAGTGCTAGGTCGTTCTTTATCTTCATAAAGACTTGGTTAAGCGTTGTATTTAGTGGGGTGAAATCAATCATTCTGCTAGGTGGGGGCCTTGATCTTCTCTCGTCCCTTCATTCATTCATCTGAGCTGACTTTCTTCCCCTGTCTTAACAGGAGTCATCTTGTCTCTCCCTTTTTTTTTGGTCTACCCCCTTGGGCTATTATGGCGTCCACAGTGTTCATATACTTAGTGGCCTTGTATAACATGTTAGCCATTGTCTTCAGGTCATTCTTGTAGATGGGAAAAATAAATTCTCCGAATTGGAGCCCGTTGGTAAAAGCTGTAATCAAAACCTTATCATCAGCCTCGTCAATCAGTAGGGCCTCTTTGTTGAACCGAGTTACATAAGATCTCAAGTTTTCGTCCTCACATTGCTTGATGTTCAGTAGGCTTGCCAAAAAGCTCTTGTACCTCTACCCTCCAATGAAATGGGTGATGAAATGTCTGCTCAGTTCCTTGAAAGTAGAGACAATGTTAGGGGTTAACTTACTGAACCACACTTTTACGGGTCCCTTGAGTGTGGTGGGGAACGCTTTGCACATGATTTTGTCCAGAACCCCTTGCAAGTGCATTAGGGTTTTGAGCATTTCCAGATGGTTGAAGGGATCCTTTGATCCGTCGTACGCTTCTACTTACGGCATCTGAAACTTAGCTGGAAGGGGGAAGGAGGACTGGTGTTGTGAAGGGTAAGTTGGTCAACTAGACTAGCTCATCCAGGTTGGTAGACATTCACCCTCTCATGGCATTCATCATCATGTCCATCCTCTCTTTCATCATCTACATGTCATGCGCCATGCGTATTGCACCCTTCTCCATGTCCGATGGACGGTCTATGTCCTCCTATTGATCCTGCCTACTGGTAGCATTGCTTTCTTCCTAGTCGATCCCCCGTCAAAGGGTGGCTATCATTTCGTTAGTCATTATCCTGCTCGTCATTGGATGTCGTTTGTTACTCTGGTTCAATTGCTACTCTAACTCTTAATTGCATTGGGTGAGTCACTCGACTGTAGCGGCAAGAGTTTGTACTTGGCTTTCCAGGGGATTGGATGGGTTTTCAGTTTCCTAGTTGATTGTGGCCATTGACCGCATTTGGACCATGCAACCTTTTGTCTTAGAAGCGATGATATGGCAAATTAGTCGTCCTCACAGACGGTGCCAATTGATGATGCATAAAAATCGTCAATAAGTTGATCTTCCAAACGCATGTCAATCGGGTACCTAAAGAATAAAAGGGTGAAGAATCTACAAAGAGCACCGGTGGGGTGCTGGCCAAAAACCCTTCGAAAATTAAGTCAATGATGGAAGAATCTCTAATAACTCAAGGACACAAGAGCTAAGAGAATTTCAATGTACCTTAGGTATATGGAGGCTTGGTGCTTATATAGTGGTAGAAGGCTGACCAAGATCCCATGAACGTAGGATTTTTTCTTGTATGAAGGATACAGAGTTAATGCTCCAAGAACTCAAGGCCTTACTTCCCATATTGGGAAGACACAAACGTGGATTAGGGTCTTTAGGCATGGTGTGCAAGTTATTTCTATGCAGAGGTTTATGAGTGGAGAACTCGCAAAGGTTTATGGGGCCTAACATATCTAGCTATCAGGTTCACGCAAACCCATCCGTCGGTCTAAGCATCATTCCCCTATCGTGCTGTACGACGTACCTATCCGTCAGCTTTTGTGCGCTTACCACTCATCAGGACCAACTGCTAGGTAACCGACGGATCTCCATGAGGCTAACGGATCTTGCAGAGGTGGAATAGGAAATCTATCCTGATGAACCGTTAGGTGAGGTGTTTTCGTCTTGACAAGTCGAAGTTCCTAAAAAATACTTATGTCGAAAATATCCTTATCAACTACCTCCTCCTTTCTTATTATTATGTCTCAAAGGAAAACAACAATTCTCAACTTTCCTATTATTTCTCGTTACTTTTATATATAAAAAGAGCCAATGCTCTAAAGAAATAGTAAAATGCTAACAGTAGCTTTGCTATGAATTTTTCAATTTTTCATTGTACAGTATAATAAAATATATTAACACAACAAATTAGCACAATATTTCCACAATTGTTGAGGTGTCCTTATAGGTCAAAATAAAATAATAAAATATTATTCTAGAACTAACCATAACTAAAAATAAAGGTATTGTGAAAAAAGAAGTGTTATATCCATAACATTTTTCACAACACTTTCGTAACAAAACATAGATGGTAATTGTTATTGGTTCTAATTTAAACTTACCAATAAAATTATTTTTTTGTCCACCAATAACAACCTGTAACAACCTATTACTTATAATTTGTTGTGAAAATGTCATGGACATAGCATTTTTTTTGTGAAAATGTTAAGATATCTTGTTGCCGTCACAATATTTTCAAAACTGCTGAGCTGTCAATTCTTTACAAGTCAAAATAAAATTTAACAAATTTATAAATGTATTATAAAAATATTGTGCTATTCTGTTTTGTTTATATATATATATATATATATATATAGATATTGTTTAGTCAACTTTGTTGAGCCAAAATTCACTATTTCACATACAGTTTTCTTGGGTTAACTTTTTGTATTTTTTTTTTCTTCTTTACACACCATTTTAAGTAAAACCACATAGTTTTACGCACAAAAACAAAAACTTAGGATAAAAATACTTTTCATCATTATGTTTGGGGTTGTTTACAATTTCTCCTTAAACTTTAAATTGAAGCAATTTTTCCATTAATATTTCGAAAAGAGCATATATGTCATATGTTATTCTCTCAGTTAAACCCTAATGAAAACTTATGTTTCTTAAAATATTTTATTGTGTAATGTCTAAAATACTCTCACTAAATTTTAACATCCCAAAAATTTTCTTCACATATTTTGAGTTTAAGATGGTAGTAATGCTTGGAAAGTTGGAATGATGATATAAGGTGTTTTATTTGTTTCTAAAGAACATTGATTTTATTGATTTAAATTTTCGAAACTTATAATTTATCTAATGGAAAATTCGATGACACATACATTTTGTTATCTTTTTCTTTTGTTTTCTTTTCTTAGTAAAACTCAATTGTTTATTGTTGGAAAATGATAATATTCGTTATCATTCTTAGAAGTTTTTAGTGAGTGGATATTTTGCCTTTACCAAATAGGTACTAAAAAACTATTATATTAAAATAGATATTTATATGTTAAATAGTTATCTTAACTTTGTGTGTGATCAAAATTCTTATACGAATGAGATTAACTTTTTATGATATAATTATCGAAATTCTTAAAATTAATGTCTCTTTTGATAAATGTAAATCTCTATGTACTTTAAAAATCAAATAATTTATATATTTGTTTTGTGATATAAATAAAATTTAGAATTGGCCTTAATCACTACTCTTGTTCCACGACAAGCATGTGCCTTGCACGTGCTGCCCTAACTAGTCTAAACAAAATGCATGTTTATTAACTTAGCTTTCAAGTAGAAGTTATAGTTCAACTTTTAAATTTCAAACAAGTACTAGGACGATATGTTTTTTATTTATTTTTTTTTTTTTTGCTGAATATTGACCATGAATGGTGTTCACCACTGCAAATTAAAGCTGCAGCTATGCTCTGGGCAATCCAGCTAGTTCTAAGTGAAAACTGGTAGCATATCATCATCGAAGGAGATGCTAAGTCCTGTTTTGAACTCCTAACCACATCTAAATTGCAGCCTAATTGGTCCATTGCTACTCTTATTGATAATATACTTGTTCTTTGTAAATTCTTTCTGAATTGTAATTTTAGTTGGGTTAGAAGATGTTGCAATATTGCTGCCCATGACGCTGCAAAGTATGCAATCAGATTTTGTAGAGCAATTTGTTTCAATAAGTGTAGTCTTCTTGTAGTAATTGTAGATGCTTGTAAGGCTGTCAGCCATCGTTTTTGCTGTTGATTGATAATGTTGTTGTTTAGCAAAAAAAAAAAAAAAAAAAAGACCCATATGTTATTTATGTTAACAACGAAAAGAGTAAACATAAAAGTGGTGAGAATTCTAATGGCATTTATGACAAGCACCAAAAGTTAAAAAATAATAATAATAATAATAATTAATTTAAAAAAAAAAAAGGAGCATTGCAATGCTAGCTGCAAGAGTCCTGTGACTGCATTTAAAAATGACATTTGGGTAGCTTGGCAATCATAAGCTAGCCAGTACTGTACCCCACTGACTAATGTACGTAGTAAACTTCGTGAATGGTTAATCTCGTATTAATAGTTGATGAGCAAAACTTTCCTCTACTACTCCGGGACATTATATAAGATACGAGATTTTAGAACATGTGTATATATATATATATATATATTGTATCCATACTGTGTTTAGTATACAAAAGCACTAAATAAAATATAATTCTAAACCCAAAATTATTATATATTTTTAGAAATAAGAAAATTTTGATAATTTTGGACAGAACCTGCTAGATGCTTTCATATTCATTCGCAAAGAATATATGTTTGATTCTTGAAATTTGATCAAAGTTTTATTTTATAATCACTAAACTGTAAAAGATTAATTTTTTTTCTTGCCTTAAAATGTTCAAATGCACCAAGTTATTAGCCATTATATTCCCCTCCATCAATCCCCCCTTCCCAACATGCTACGTATATATAAATTTTTTCCTTTCAAAAGAATAAAATCCATACAGGTATCTGTTATGGTTTGAATTCGAGGCTTTTGCAAAGAACTACTTTCTTGTACATATATGTTAGGATTAATGTCCTCAAATCCTATTGTATGATGTTATGTATGATATTATCATATAGTCCATGAGATGAATAGTATGTGATTTATGTGAAAAGTCATAGAAGATATAAATCACAAGTTCTTTGTAAACTCAAAATTTTAGTTCGTAGTCGGTGATGAAATTGAGCATTTCATCTGCAAAGATTATAACATATCAACTAAGATTATTTGTCTTAATCATGGAAGTGGAGACTTCTAGTTGATATGTTGATATGTTTTAAAAGTTAAGACATATTGAACTGGATCGCTGTGAGATTTATTATTCTTCTAACGACTGTCAATTGAATAATAAATCTCACGACTTCTAAAGTAATGGTCAAAACCTCAGTATGTTGGGCAACCATATTTAGTGTTGATGGAACATATATTCTCAAGATGGAATTCATAGTCTCTTAACGAAGATACAAAATATTCTCTTGAGATACGTTTAATGGGTTTGTTATTCAGAATGTTAGGCCTAACTACTTTAGTAAATAGTTACTAAAGTATATATTTATGAAATTGGATTTCATAAATATATGATGAATAATTTAAAGGATTAAACCGGATACTTAAGGATTAAGATGTAGTAATTTACAAAGTGGCAGTCTACATTTATGACTTTGTATTACTACGAATATTTTATGAAAGGGTTGCATGTACAATAAAGTCTTGGGATATAATTTATTAATAAAGCTTAGAGTGCAATTATATTTATGTAGTGGTATTAAATATAATTAATGGTAACTTTGGACTTGTCAAGAGTTGACAGAAAAGCCTAAGGCCCATTGAAGCTAATGTTTTATTTGTTCTCTTTTGATCCCACTCCAAGCCATATACTAAAACCCAATTGAAAATGCCAAAAACGCTAGCCCAATTAGATAATCAATTATTAGGAGAGAAACATACGGAATTTTGTAACAACAACAAGATACATGAATTGGTATGTATGTGAGTGTTTGACACTTTTTCATTCTCTCTAGAACATACACATTTAAATGATTGAGAGACCACACTTCTTGGGCATTAAGTGGAATTGGAGTGAAGATCAAAAGTGTTCCCAAGTGCTTCTAATATTTGGTTTTAAATTTCACCGCATCAAGGTACACTCTCTTGTTCTTATATTCTGAAACTTACATGGCACATGTTATCAATTGCAAATTAAGTAGATCCGTTAATTTTTCACTACATACATTCATATTTCCATCAATATATACATTATGATTCTGACAAACTGACATAGATAATCAGTTATTAAGAGAGAAACATACGAAATTTTGTAACAACAACAAGATACATGAATTGGTATGTATGTGAGTATTGGACACTCTTTCATTCTCTCTAGAACATATACATATAACTGATTGAAAGACCACGCTTCTTGGGCGTCAAGTGAAATTGGAGTGAAGATTAAAAATGTTCCCAAGTGCTTCTAATCTTTGGTTTTGAATTTCACCGCATCAAAGTACACTCTCTTGTTCTTATATTCTGAAACTTACATGGTACATGTTATCAATTGTAAATGAAGTAGATCCGTTAATTTTTCACTGCGTACATTCATATTTTCAGCAATATATGCATTATGATTCTGACAGACTGACATAGAATTGCATTTAATTCCCATAAGTTCTATACATTATGGCATGCAAGTGTGGATTGACTCCACAAGTAAATGTTGGTAACCAATAAGTGAAAACTCGAAAAGGATAGGACAGATAATGTCTGGCTAGCTAGTAAAGATGTACTTGAAGTAGGGTATTTATGGATGGAGGTTTATTAATGTTGCGTTCAATTCCTTTTAAGATTTAAAATGTATACCACTGCACATCCTTAATGCGATGATTATTCTGCTTGTAGGATGTAAGGGACAAGGGTTGAGATTTAAGTCTTCAGAAGGGAGCTTTCACACACACACATATTTAGATTAGGTTATAGTAGAATTTCTATCTTAAAAAAAAAATCAAAATGTATAGCCTATAATGAAAAACAAATTGCTAGTTCCATTTTGTTCTTTGAAAACAATCCAACTTTTAGGTATGTTATCTTTTTGTTTAGTTGAAAAGAGACAGGGTTCATAAAAATAAAAATGAAGGAGCCAGGAGACAGCACTTAATATATTTCTTTTCGTTTGGCCGGATAAACAGTTTAATTGAAAATGATACGAATGCAGTGGAAAAAAAAAAAAAAGAAATTTATATGCAAATTACAAAATGAGGATCGTAACAACTGCCGCTTCGGCAAGTCACATGGCTTCGGATTGAGTAACTCCTACCTAACTTCACCATAAACCTATTTCAAATGATATACAAAATATATATATTTGAAGTTTGATGATTTCATTCCAAAACTCACGCCATAATCTCTCTCACGTTTTTTAACTTTATAAGGCGCAAGCGTGATCTAAGTCAATAGCTTACTGATTAAAATCTAATGTATATATTCATTTAAAAAAAAAAAAAAAATCTAATCTATATAGATTATTCCTGTTTACAATGTCTCATTTCTTGTTGAAACCTCAATTTATATTTTCTTAATTGGTTTACCAAAAATTGGACCCATTTGTGTGCTAAAAAATTTAAAGCAAATATAGCATATAGCATAAACGCACACATATATAATATAGGACAAAATCTAGGTACAGTACCTTAGGTGTTGTTCCTTAGGCTCCCTTATTAAAATTCTATCATGTGGCTACTTAATTAAAAACTACACTTCTATCTCATGAGAAAAAATCTACATGATAGAATCTTAAGATGGAGAACTTAAGGAACAACACCTAAGTACTGTACCTAAGTCTTGCTCTATAATATACATATACTATATACTAGGTTTTTTTTTTTTTTTAATTATATAAAAATTAGTTCATATGTGCATACATCTATTGGTAACAATCCTTCTTATGTTTGGAGAAGTATAATGACAGCTCAAAATGTGGTAAAATAGGAGATGAAATGATAGGTGGGAAATGGTTTTGATATCCATGTGTGGGAGGATAAGAGGCTGTTTGGTTAACTTATTTTCATCACTCAATTCTCACTTTTCATAGCTCAATTCCCAAATTTCGTGGGCCCCACCCCAAGGCGGCTTGTTTGGTTTAGTTTTTATTTTCAATTCTCATCACTCAAAAATCTGAGTTAGAGTGATGGAAACTAAAAACAAATTTTATGAGTTTTCAAGTTCTGAGAAATGAGTTACAGTAGCAATATTGTAAAAATAGCCAAATTTGTGGGACCCGTTTCATGACCTATCACCATCAAGTTATACCACAGTTACTCCACACACACAACGACTCTTTTCTCCTTCCTTTCTTTTTTTGTTTTTGTTTTTGCTGAATCTCCTTCCTTTCGTTGAGCTCCATTAATATCACTCTCACAATAGCAGTAGAAAACCCCAACAGCTCTTTAATTTTATTTTATTGAACATTTTCTTGGCATCCAAATAAATATCAATTACAAGATATGAACATTGTTTTCTTCGAATTGATAACCCAAAAAATACCCTTTCACCAACCCAAGAAAAATCCCTTTTACAAACCCAAAAATCCCTTCTTAACTCATAGAAAACCAATCATAAATAAGCCAACAACAATTTTGATAAAGTCTTTCAAATTTATCAAAAACCCAAAACAAATACAGCAAACCCATCTTAGATTCAATCCCGAGAGAGAGAGAGAGAGAGAGAGAGAGAGAGAGAGATGAGAAGTAAGGAAGTAGAGGAAAACATGGGCCTTAAGATTTACTTGAACCTAGTGGGGTGTTGTGGTTGTGACTAGAGCTAATGACGTTAGTTACAGTAGGTGGAGGTCACGGGGTGGGATGGGTCAGTGGTCGAGGGTGTGGGGTGGATTAGTGGATCCATTCTCTTCTCAGCTTCTCATCTTCAACCAAAGGTCCCAAACACCAGCCAAGCCTTCATGGCTAGATCTGTCATAGCCACCATCAGAGGTGGTTTGACCACTATCTCTATTTCTTTTCTTTTTTCCCTTGTTTTTTCTTTACCTTTGGCCAAAAATCCCTTTCTCTATTATTGGTTATTTGTGGGTTTAGGGATTTGGAAAATGGAATTTTGATTTGGGTATTTATGGGTTTATGTATGTATGTTTATGAGATTTGTATCTATGAGTTTTGATTTGGGCATTTGTGGGTTGTTTGTATATTTGTCTCCTTCATTTGTATGTTTGTTTCCTTCATTTGTATTTGTCCCCTTTATTTGTGTTTCCTTATGAAGATAGATTGATTTTCTACTTTTTGGTGTTCTTGAATAGTTTTTGTTGATGTGTGAACATGAGAAATCTCTATGATTATTGATAGGCCAAAAACGTATTGACCCCTTGTGATTAATTAATAGATTAATTAGCCAAGTTTATTAATTAGTCAAATTAACATGCAAAGCACGTGGTAGCACAAACAAATCACCAATTAGAGAAGGTTGTTGGCTGCAAAGTTCTTCAATTCATCCAAACGATGAAGATCAAGAAGATGTTTGGTCACAAAACCCTACGGTGCACAAACACAGCAACTTCTTCACAAGAAAGATGAACTAGGGAAAATTCTGTCTCCGGTCATTTGCTTGAACAAACTTTGCTCAACACTTGTGCAACTTGTGTCTTCTTTGATGGCCCTTAAAATAATCCTTTTATATGTCTAGGGTTGTGAGAAAAGAAAGCCCAAACATACAATCACGGATTAGAGTCAAAACAGAACTGAAATTATGTTTTTCATAAATCTTGACAAATAGTCATTTGTCGAGCAGCTGTCGAGCCACGAGGGTGGAACAACTCTTCAAGCTTGATAGATACTAGCTGTCGAACTTTAATGAACTTGCACTTTTCAGCTTGAATCTTGGACAGACTTGGATGGCTTCAATACTTGATCTTGAAACAAAGTTTCTTGAAGTATTAAACACATCCTAGATCTACCCAAATACAAGTAAAGTGTGTTTTGTCAAAGGATTAGTCAATTACATAAAATAGTGACATATGTTCCTAGCAAGTGAATCACATATGTCCTAACATTTATGAGATGGGTACTTAGGTTTGGTTTAGCCTCTTTCTTCTAATGCATGGGGGAGAGAGAAATGAAAAAGGAAGATGACATTTTCTAAGAAAAATGAAAGAGGAGTGAGGACTGGGGAGAGAGGCCCTCACGGGTTGTGGTTGTTACTGTTCTGAATAAACAGTGATGTGGGCTCCACAACTTTTCAGTTGAAGTTGAGTTTTAAGCCAAAAACAAAACCCAAATATTTGAGCCAAACAATCTTGAGTGAGTTAAGGTAAAAAAAAAAAAGGTAGAGAGTAAAATATGATATAGGAGAATCAGTTTTGGGATATGAGAAGTGAGATATGAGTGATGTGAGAACCAAACAGGCTATAAGTGGCTACCAAATTCTTCTACTTATAAGGTGGTTTCTCCTAGAAATAATGCATCTCCAAATCTTCGAGTTTCTGAGTTGATTGATTCAACTAATGTTTGCTAGAATTCAGTGCTACTTGATTAGGTCTTTTCGCCTTTTGAGGTTGATACTATCAAGAACATTTCCTTGAGCTTACAACTGCTAGCTAATAAATTGATATGGGTAGAGTCTCCAAATGGTCTATTTAATGTCAAAAGTGCATATAAGGTAGCTTTAGAGTTATCAACAACCTCCTCTTCAGGCTCTAGTTTAGATGATAGCAATTTGCGAAGATTTTGGAAGCATATATTGAAAATATGGGTGCCTCATAAAGTTCATCATTTTGTGTGGAAGGCATGCTGAGATATCCTCCCTACTAAACAAAATTTGAAGCATAGATAGGTGTTATCTGAAGACTTGTGAGCATAATGTAATTTGGATTCAGAAACAATAGGACATTTATTTTGGTCTTGTTCGAGAGCTTAAAGAGTTTAGACCTGTTCTAGAATTTTTCAATCTAGCTTTGTTGGTTTATTCCATGCATTCCTAGACTTGCTTTGGAGATTGATGATGATTGATGATTGTGAGCAAGATAGTACTGCTTTCATGGTCACTATCGCATGGAGCATTTGGGGTAATCATAATGAAGTCCAAAATGGGGGAAAAAGAAAAGTGAAATGAAGTTGGAACATGGGGCGAGAGTTTTTATACAGGAATATACTATTGCAAATTTGGTTTCTGCTAAGCCAGGCCAAAATCTAATAGAGTGTTGGTCCCCGCTATCGATCCCCGGGTCTTGAATAGCTGGAACATTGTCGTTGGGCCTTCATTCAACCACCCACCGTGGCGACGCTCCCGCATGCATGGGGCTCGTTGGAGGCCCCTCTTGATAATTGGTGTGGTTCGCACGGAGCTTCGGGTGCTCTCTCTCTCTCTCTCTCTCTCTCTCTCTCTCTCTCTCTCTCTCTCTCTCTCTCTCTCTCTCTCTCTCTCAGTGGAGAAAGGTATTTGTCTACCTTTGGAGGTACGGTAGGAATCTTGGCCAAATTTTAAGGGAATTACTAAAGGTAAGTAAAGTTGCCACCAATCATTGAGTTTTTCTAAGGTGAGATTGGTCACTTGTTTCTAGTTGATTTTATTACCAATCCTAGGCTAAGAAAAAAGGGCATTTTTCCTAATCTAATGTGGATGGCAAAAATTCTTGATTCTTGAGTCCGGAAGTTTGGTTACGTGTGGGGAAGGTGTTAGGCACCCCATAACGCCTGTCCAATGACATCCTTTGTTTTGATAAAACCTTAATTTTAGGAGATTGGCAGTAAAAAACATGATTTTTGCATTGGCTTTCGGGGCTTTGCATGCATGGCGCTGGGGGGGAGGGGGGGGGGGGGGAGGCTTTGAGGTTTGGCTTTTGAATGGGTGTGGTCCCAATCTATGCTTTCCTTAGGCATTCAGGCAAAGTACCAGATTTCCACGGTGAAAATCAGATGACGTGTCACCTTACTCATGGACTGTGACAATCACATCAGAAGGGGCGAGCAGGTATATATATGCATATATCATGCACAATGCAAGCACACAGAGCAGGAAAGTAAATGCCTACATCCCTAGAGCATGGCCCAAAATATAGGTGCAGGAAAGTAAACAGGGGTTGCCATACTCTAAAGATAAGGACGAATGGTACATTGCATGATATACCTAATACAACCTTTCTAAGAGAGAAAATGGAAGGGGGGGGGGGGGAGGAAGAAAGGGGGCTTAAAAGAGTACATAACCAAATGGGAGAGGCTAGACCCCTAAATATACTAAACATAGCTGCTTGGCTCATATCTACATGCTTGCATCTGCGCCCTTTTTGCTTGCGCTTGGGAGACCATGCCCTAGCTCCATGCGTCCTCGCTCCATGTGTGTATATATGCAAAGGCAAAGACAAAAAACTAGCAGACAAGCAATGGAAAGAAAGAGATGCGTAGATAATGCGCAATGGGCATAAAGCAAACAAGCACACAAAAGAAGCAAGCATAGCATGTGGCAGGAGACATGACAAGTAACAAGAGAAGCAAGCGAACCAACAGGCAAACAAACAAGGAAGCAAGCAAACAAGAAAGAAGGCAAACAAAAGATAGTGTCTGCAGGGAGACAAATGTAGGTTTGGATCGGATGTCCATGACTTCATTGTGATGAAGTATGGACAACACACTAGCAAGCAAGACTTATGCATGAACATGTAAGCAAGCATGTAAAGATGCATAAAGAGCCAATAGGTGGCACAAACAAGCATGGTAAGCATAGCGTCGCGTGGAGTAGAAAAGGAAAAGGTACGCATAGAGCAACCCAACATCCGGAGATGCCTCCCCAAATGGTTACATTCGATCAAGGCCCCATAGGCGTTGGATGTAACCATACAAGGTCAAGCTTATGGAGGGCGCCAGACATGGCAAAGGCTAGAACAAGAGAGGCTAGCACAAGCATAAAGCATAGAAGCAAGCAAGCATAAACATGCAAATAGGGGTGATCCAAACCCTTTGATGTGGGCCTTGGTGTATGGACGATGACAAAGACCATAGGGTCTAGATCGGGTCCTAACCATTAGGCCAAAACACAAGAAAATGCAATAAAAGGAACAAAAGGGCTACAATAGCACATGGCATGACAAACAAGGTCTAGGCCTAAGCATATAAACATGGCATGAAGCACGCAAGCACATAGATGATGGCATAAAGCATGTAGAGAACACCGATCTAAGCATGTAAACACACCAATCTACACATATAAGCATGGAAATGCGCATGTAGGCATATGGATATACATCTAAGCATGTAGATATAAACATAAAGGCATGGAAGAATGCAAACCCAAGCATACAAGCATGTGAAGGCATAGATATAGGCATAGGAGCTTAGAACATGCATACAAACATATAGATCTAAGCAAGGGATAGCCGGAGTAATATTAAGCATGTGAACATATAGACCCAAACATCAACACATAGAAAAGAAATTATCTAACATGGAAAACATGGCACAAAGCATAAAACATGTAAGAAAAGGGTAACTAACATGTAAAAAAACATGGAAGCACATGAAAAAAAAAAAACCAAGAACACGCTAGAAGCAAGGTAAAACAAGAAACATACTAGACAAAGCAATAAATCATGTTATTAAGGCAATAGAAAGCAAGATAAATGTTAGGGAAAGATGTAGAGAGCTAGGGGTGTGGATAGTAGCTAAAAAGCTACATCCACACGTCTAAACCCCAAATCCAAAGTGTAGAACCAAGGAGAAGAAGATTGGGTATAAGAACTATACCTTGTATTTTTGGTGAAGAAGGAAACATTAAGAGGCTTGGATGTGTTTTTTGTGTGTTTTTTATGTGTAAAGATGTGTTTGGGAGAGAGGAAAATTGTGTAGAAAACGTCCAGGCAAAGAATAAAACCCAAAAAAGTTCCTTTTCTTTCTAGTCTAGAGGTGTTTAGGGCCTTTTATAGCCCCGGCATGGATTACGAGGGGCGATCCTTCAAGGGCCTCCACCTTCAAAAGGTCTTAGATCAGGTTGATCTTGACACCCTTGGACATATCTTGACTTCTTGTTTCTAAAAGGTATAGAACTTGAAAATCCAATGATCAGATCAAAAGTTATGGCTCTTGGAAGTTAGTGGTGCATTAATCAGTGCGTTAACTTAGTTTTCATGATATCTCGGCCATTCTAACTTTGATTTCAACCCATGAATAGTCATTAGAATGAGAATTTGATTATCTTTACAATGGCGTTAGTCTCAACCTGTTTTGATGATCGAATCAAGATTAGGGTTTCCGGGCCCCATAGAGAGTGAACTCCGGGTCAAACTTGGTCAAAGTTGCTAAAAATATCCGAATAGCTCGGGTTTGATATAAAACCATGAAAACTTTTGTGAGGATTTTGACCTTGTTTGGCCTTCGGTCAACCCAGGGTTGACTAGGGGCATTTTGGTCATTTTGGCTGAAAAATGCACTTTAAGCACTCCGGTGTCCGAACGGGTTGCACCATGCCATTATATATGTTCTCGTGACCCTATGGAGAGAAAATGATATTTTTGGTTTTTTTAGAGTCCAGCACACAAATCGAGGGCAGACAAAATACGGTATCAACATCCGCCTCCAAGAAATTTGTATAAGGTTAATGTTGATGGGGTAGTTTTTTGGCACAAAAGGAATCAGAGATTGGAATTCTTATCAGGAATAAAGCTTGTTTGGTTATGGCTACGATGAGTAAGAAGGTAAAAGTGCTACTTGGTCCTTTGGAAATTGAGGTAAAAGCTTTTAAAGCTGGTCTGCAATTTGCAAAGGATGTGGGATTACAAGAATTTATTTAAAAGGGTGACTCTCTAAATGTCTATCGTGCTCTTGCTGGATTCTTTCCTCCCTCTGCTATGGTGGCTCCTGTTGTTTATGGAATTATTGACTCTTGCTAGGAGATTCGTTGTGTAAGGTTCGCTCATGTGCATAGAGAAGGAAATAAACTAACTCATCTTTTTTAGCTAAACATGTTGTTGGCATTGTTGATTATTTTAGTGTAGATGGAAGAGAATCCCCTTATTTTTTGGAACAAGCTCTTCATCATGATGTATTGTCCTTTGTTAATTAATGTATAAATAAATAAAGTCCATATAAAGAAGGTATTGCCCTCCTAAAAAGTTGTATGTTTCATAAGGTGTAAAGGATGCACATTAAAGACCTAAATATAGTTCCAATCCTAGACTCATTTGTTTGAAATTTAATTATTAAACTATATAAATAGTCATATTTATCCTAGATAATTTTAAATAAAACAAATAAATATTTTTACAAAATAATTAGCTACAAATTATTTAATTTCAAAACTATATTCTTTCTATTATTAATAATTACAAGAGACTAGCTAGACCAATTAATATAATTAATTTTTTTGGCCGGGGGGGGGGGGGGGGTGGGAATACATATGTCAGTCAGTACCCCATTTTTGGTTGCATTACTACCCCTAAAAAAAATAAAAAATTAAAATTAAAACTTCAAGCTGTAAATATTAATGAAGAAACGATCCAAACACTCCTTTACCAATAATAATAATAACTAGTCGCTAACCCGTGCGATGCACGGGAAAATTCTTAGAAATACTAAAATTTTCCAATTAAGTAGTGATCAATTCAGTAAAGTTCTTAGAAATACTAAAATTTTCCAATTAAGGAGTGGTCTATCCAGTGAGAAAATGAATGTCACTATTAATATTTTTGGAGGGTTGAGAGAAATTTAGTTAAGATGAATGGACCCTTTCGCTACGGATTTTAAGGAATAAGTCACTCAAATGGTTAATTACAACACTAACATTCAAAGGAATACACATAATTCATTAGAATGTAAAGGATTTGATTTGGTGAGCCAAGTTGTGTGTGTGTGTGTGTGTGTGTGTATATATATATATAGTGATCTTGTCTCATATTTCTTAGTCTACCGACAAAATTCTGAAAATAATATGATGTTTAAACATTGGTTATTGCCTGCATAACAAAAAGGGTAAAATTTCAAATCAAAATATTACATATCACATCTAAAAGAAACAATAACAAAAAGTAAAAATATACGACATGCACTAATAACAAAAATTTATAATATTTGAAGAGTTTTGCAAATCAACTCAACAAAATCTTATTAAATTGGTCAGGGGCAGCTTCACTAACTATATTTTCTCAATATAAATAACCATCTTCATAAGACTTTTGCTTAAATTATCATACTAAATATGAGAAAACAGGTGCAAGCATATTGTTGTTGACTCTACACTACATCCCAAAGAGTTTCTCTTGGATTGCTTCGTTCTTCTCTCTAGCTTTACAGCTAAAGCTCCTCCATCATAACGTTCCTGCCTTGTAAAACTTTGCAAACAAAGGCAGAATCACTCCACCTTTGTTTATCTCTCAATAATTAAGATGGATAGCTAACTTACACATTTCCAGAATTTTCATTTTCTACTTTTGCAGCCCCCAAAAAATGTTGTCTTGATTTTATCAAAAGCTTGCCTGCCATTAGTATTAAAATTCTTAGTATATACACCATTAGCATAGATACAAATCAATTCAAGAGTAGCCTTGTTTTAAAAAGGCCATAAAGCTCAAATATCACTAGCAACCAAATAAATGAAATCATTGCTCAGTACTAACAGTAAAATTCTCATTGATCTAGTGCAATATAGAACAAATGTAGATTTTATAAAAATATCCTATAGTACATATACAATATATCTTACTCCCATATTCATGTGCTAAATGGTTTTGCTTTAATATATAACATAATAAGGATTTGTGTCAATACTAATATGCTCAAAACCTAATGTAGATTTTGCTCTCATATATTTTGTGCCTTAGTGACAAAATTCACAAAAGTCCCATCTAGTAGTTTAGGCTATTATTTCCATGTTTTGAAAAACAGAACCTAATATTTATTGAAAAAGGAATGAAATAAAAAAATAATTAAAAATCACAAAATGAAGAACCAAAAATCAAGAACATAGAGGGAGATTGTTGGAAGCAGAATTAACAAACCTAGCATGAATTGTGAAGAGTCAATTGGTAAGATTTTAGACTCGATTAGAAAGGAAGCAACTCTAAAAGTTGAAGCTCGCCAAGCTCTCTTGCATTGTTTTTGTACCTCCTGAGGTACGGATACCAAGGTTTTTAATGGATGGGCAGCTAATAGACCAAACAAATCGGCCCGTATTTCAACCATAAATAACACACCCAAAATGACAAAAATCTAAATAGCTTAAAATGGAAGATGGCAAAAGAACTTAACAATTTATTTATAACTGCTAAAAATGTTATAGGAATTCCAAAATATCTATTCATTTCTTTGTTGTTACTATTATTATTCCAGAAAGTATGGTTCAAACATGGATGGAACTCTTTCTCACAAGAATTCGATATATTTTGAAGAAAAATAGCATTTTACCTTCCACAGCCTTAGGGTGTTATCTTTAGAAGCAGTAGCCACAATGATACCTTCAACACCTGTATAGAGAGAACAATTTTTAACATTAATAGTGTAAAGAAGTAGAGTCACTGAAACATTTACCATTTGAAAGAAATAGATATCGGTGAACAAAGAATAGATGAAAAAAATATCTTCAGAAACTAAGTAGGATTAAAAAATGAAAATTATTACTAAATTGCTTTAGACATACAAAGTTCTTAAACAATTCAAGCCATATAAGTCCCAAGTTCAAGTGAAACTGTTATTTTTGGCATTTTTGGGAAGTAACAATGGGGAAAGAAATACCCTTTCTTTATCTCAGATTTAGGCTTCTTATAAACTTCCTTTTCCTCTTTTTCTAACAAAGACAGCACCACCTTAACAAAAAACAGTTCCCATGAATCAAAATTCTTAAGCAAATCTAAATATCCCCATAAGCAAAGCACTCAACAATAGGAGTGTAGGACTGCTATATTAATAGGAAATATTTTCCTCAAAGTGAAAGCTTATCTGAAAAAATTCAGTGAACCCTTCACATTGAAGTTAAGATTCAAAATAACTTTCAGTAAGGATGGAAAGTTTTCTATTAGATTTTTTTCCTTGTACTTCCTAAGTGATGGAAAGTTTTGTTTAGGCATTTTTACAAACGCTTTGGGGAGCAAATAACATAGTCACCAATCAAAATCTTCAACTTGTAGTACAACTTTAAACAAAATACAAATGTATAAATAGTTACTAAGTATTTAACATCTAACCACTGTAATTTATCACACACACAATGAAGTATACAAAAAATTTCCAATACCAAGAGCAATATAAACAAAGAGAAAGTAAGAAAAACATAGAAAGGACACTCACAATGTGGTTCATGTGGGCGTGAGAGATGCAAAGGAAGTCTTGCTGTATTGCCTGCTAGGGACAATGACCAATATTGAAAGCCAAATTAGGAGTATGCAAACTTATGCAGGTTTTGTGGCCTGCAATTGACAGATCCTTCACCAGTAACTTTGTTTTGGCTGACCAAACCACCACAAATTTCCACATCTTCTCTTCCTGCCCTTATAGATGAAAAGTAGCTATTCGTAATTATGAGGTTGTATCACAGGAACAACATCCTCTCCAATGATAAGTAAATGGTGTTATTCAATTTTCTCTCTAGAAAGACTTTAGGTTTGAATTCCTATAATCCATTTATTGTAAACCCCAAAAAAAGGAAAGAACGGTTTAGGCATCTAAGATTGGTTCAAACATTGCGCGAATGTGTGCCTAGCATGAGCAAAGGTCTTCTTCAATAACTAATAATATAAAAGTAATAAACCTTCCCTAGAAAACGATTTAAGAAGATGCTAAAATCATTAAATCAACAAATTTGGTCAACCAACAGAGTTAGCAGCTTCAACAAAACTTGAACAAATCAAACCTAAAAAATAAGAGAGACATATTGATACAACACTGAGGCCAATATTCATTCTTATTTCATTTACTAACCCAAAACAAAAAACAAAAAACAAAAAAAAAAAAAGAAATTAAGAAAATTAAGATTAATAAAGACAGATTCAGGGGTTAACCCACCATGACACCAACAAAGTCAGAATCGCCTTTGAAAAGGCTCGCACGACAGAATCTTCTTAACTTTCCCATCATTTTCTTGTGTTTCACTCCCATATAGTCTAAGCCAAGCTTCAATAATTCCTATTTAATTTAAAAAAAAAAATATTTAACACCAATAACCAAGAGGTCAGAGGTCAGTTCGTGTTTTGTGTTTTTCAGGGAAAAGATGGAGGCTGGGAGAGAGTTGAAGAAGAAGCAGATATCTTCGATTTTGCACGGGTTCAACCTTAATCAAAACCAATTATCCAAATACCTAAATTAAAGAAAATCAAACCAAATCCAAATACCTAAATCTAAGATAACAAAAATTAAATCATATACAACACCAATTTTCTTGTTTAAAAATACTTGCACTGGTAGTGGCTTTGGCGATATATGACGGTGGGGGGAGGCTGGCACTTTTTGCCACTGAAGGAGTGAGAGAGTGCCCATGGGCTATGGTTTAGGGATTTTGAGAATTGAGAGAGGCAAAGAGAACGGCAAAGAAGAAAGGGCATTTGGTCTCTCTGGAGTGGGCATAAAACCTAAAATAAAAGAAAAATAAAATAGTGGTAAAACGCAGAGCATCAGGTTGGGTTTTAAAAAAGTTTTATCATGTTTTTTTTTTTTTAATATTGAGATGGCGTGAAAAATTGTAAAAACTTGAAAAAGCTTCGATTTTATATATATATATATATATATATATATAAAAAGTGATAAACATAACTACCACGACTAAGAGGTAGTTTTCTGATCCAAGTAGACAGACACAGTACAACTTTGTTTTACCTTCCCTCCTCCTCATGGGTTTTGAACAGTTTTTGCTTCTTTGGCACTCTGAATTCTGAAACAGACGCGTACGGCCAAAACCAAAATGCTCCCATTAATCACGCATGAAGAATCTCTCAACGATTTCCTTGTCCCATAAAACCCAATAATCAAACATAGATATAGAGCAACAAATTAAATTTGATACATCAAAGTTGGTACAGTTGCACTTGCACCCAAAGTCAATGCACCGACTGTGGATCTAAAGTCTATCCAACCTCACTTCCAGGTAAGCTTCCTTTGAAACTTTTTCTGGGTCTTGACCAGCTTTGCTTTTTTTAACTGTTACTTATGAGTTATGATAACATTTCTCATCTGGGTTTTGTATTTGCTCTTGTTATTTTTCTGTTTATTTGGTTGGTCACAAATATTCTAAGAAAAAAGGAGCTCTGAAGTCAGGAAGATATGCATGTATTCTTTTCTTTAGGTAACTAATTATGATATGAAATTCGGTTCTGCTTTGTACTTTGTTTTAATGCATTTTCTCATCTGTGTTTGTATTTTCTCTTTTTCTGTCTTGCATTTTGGGTTCTTGGATAGATGCTAAAGCAGAAGACTTTGGGTTAATCAATGTTTGGGGAAAAACAGTCTAAGAATTCAGGTAAGTACGCATAAAGATTAAATGGGTTCATCACAACTATGCTTCCAATTTGAGAAGTCCTTGTATATCTTCAATTGTCTTTATGTTATAATTCAGGTTTTTATGCGTCAATTCTCATAGAGAGATATTCATGGTTTCAATTTGTTATCTTCTTTATGGTCTGATAATTTTCGTTTAATTTTTTTATCAACTGGTTCAAGGATCAATTTGGTTGGGGAATAGTGAAAAAAATAGATGGAAGATCATACCTTCGACTTCATGATTGAAAATTTCAGGAGAATGATTAATTAATTCTTTATTGACATTGATTGTCGTTTATTTTGGTAACAAATCATTATTTGTTTCTCTGTTTTGTCCATGACAGACAACCTTGCAAATGATTGGTTAGAATACATCAGATGAAGTAATTATTCTATAAGAATTTTTATTTGGATTGATGGATTTGGTTCTTAAAGTATTAGCAGTCTGACTTTGTCAATGTAATGTTCTGCTCCAGAATATGCCTCAAGATGTTCTAAGATCAGTTGTTTATAGATCATTTGTCACATGTGACGATCCAAACGGAGTTGTGAATTGTAAGACAATAAAAAAATCAAGGACTGGTTCCCAGCAAATGGACCACAAGAACGAAAGCCAAAGGACACGAAAGAACTCAAATATGGCTATGGCATACTACACGGAGAGAGAGGACATGGTCTCAAAAGGGTTTACAGAAGAAGTTCATAGTCAATCTTCTTTTCGAGTCATGGAAGTCTCTAGAGGAGCCCAGAAGCTGAACCAGATGATTGACTCATGGTCTAAAGGAGTGATATTTGATGGGCAGTCTAAAGATATTGCACAAGATTTGTTGAAAGGTGCTCTTGATCTCCAAGAATCTCTAGTCATGCTAGGAAAGTCACAAGAAGCTTCATTGTATATGTCTCAGGTAAGAAAGAAGCTGCATGAGAAGTCAGAAAGCAGAAGAATTGATGAAATGGAGATTAGGAGAACAAATTCTAGTCCAATTGGGGATCGAAATTGCTTAATGGGATTTCAAAAGCCTAGAATTTCTACTGATGGCTCTTCAAGGAATCACATTGAAGAGCTTAAGAAAGTGATCAGAGACAGCCTTGCTAAGCAGAATCTATTGCCAAACCTAACCACTCAAGAAACAGGTTATCTTCATCAAAGAGATTTGAGCTCAGCTTCAGAAATTCCTTCCACAAGCACAAACCAGTCCTTGAATGTTGATGCATATGATTTTGATTCTCCTGACTCCTCTCTTTCATCAAAAGCTCCACAGAAGAAGAAAAAAGGCCCAAATTTGATTGCCAAGCTAATGGGTCTAGAAGACCTCCCTTCAAAAATATCACAGAACACTCTACAGAAACATTTAGAGAGGGAGAGAATTTCAAACCAGAGAAGACCTGTCTTTGACATTGATATGCCAAAGGGAAGGAAGCCCCAATCTATAGCACAGAGGGTGAATCCAGAGCGGAAGACATTGAAGGAAATACTTGATACCCTGCAATTCAAAGGACTTCTGAGAAGCAACTCTATTGAAGAGCTTAAGCCTCAGTCCAATCATTCTGACAATTCCCATTCCAAACAAAGGGTGACTGATGAGACACCACCCATTGTTCTTATTAAACCTTTTCGTGCCCCGCACCTGGTGGACCAGCTTCACACAGCAGTGCTTCGGGAAGAGAAATCTTTCAACACAAAAAAGATGCTGAGAAAATTGACAGTAAAAAGAGAGCTTTCTTTCAACACTCACAAAGAAGGGGCTTTGAGTTCCAAGAAAATGCATAGCAAAATGGAAATAGAAGAAGAAGAGACTCCTATTAAAACACTTAGCATAGAAGAAGTTACTAGGGAACATAAAGAAGTAGTTAGGAAACCAGAAGGAAAAGAAGTCAAGCCTAGAGAAAAGCTTTCACATAAGCTAAAAGCTCCTGTTCCTGTAGATCACAGACTGCAGACAAAAGAGGCAATTGTCAAGAAACTGAAAGCAGATCGATTTCAAAATAATGCTTCTGCTAGCAGGAAACTGCTGATGATGGAGAACAAGAAAGGTAAAATTGTCTCGAGATGTAAAGATCAAGCTACAGTGACCTCTACAAAGCCAAGAAAGTCTGGAAATGGATCAAGCAGTTGTTTAGTAAACAACCAGATTTCCCGACAAACAAGTACTACCCAAAACACCAGCTCAAAACATGCAACAAAAACTATAAGTTCCTCTGATCAGAAAAGGAATCAGATGAAGAAGAAGAAGCCAGTCAGGGAGCTTACAGCAATCAAATCAGTTATGAATCTTCCATTAACTAGTCTATATGATTCAGTTCTAATGACTTTCTGAAGCTACTATATGTTCTGTAAAATCTAAAGTTCAGCTGCTATTTTTCTAAAAATCATTGGAGTGGATTTAAAATTATGAAAACTATAGCCTAGTAACTGAACTTCTGCACATGAATTGACTTATTAATGAATAAGAATTTTTGGTTTGTGAAAATTAATGCCATCTTCTTCTATGCAGATTGAAAACTTTGGATCCAAAGAAGATGACATGAGCATCAATTTTAAAAGTGAAATTTGCTCTCCACTGATAAGAATTGACACTACTCTTGCGGATCAATTCCCTGTAGATGAGGAAAAGGATGCCTCTGAATCTAATATTGGAGGTAACATGTTATAGCTTGATTATGCTATGGATGATTCTGATACCTAACTATGATGAATCAATGATTCTGCTGATAAGTTTAATTAAATGGAAACTATGTAAGCTGTTTACAAGTACATGCATATTGCATTATATGTGCTTGTTTTTATGCACCTCATTAGTCTTGATAGTAGACGTGGATGCAAACATTGTTAAGAAAACTGTTGCTTCTTTTTGTAGTATTGGCATCTCCTGCATCCAATCATAACTGGATAAAGCAAAATGCTTGAAGTACAATATCATGAAACTTTTATGTTGCATTGAAAAACTCCAAATTTACTTTTAAACCTTTGCATCTTTTCATTATAGCTACTCTTGTGTTATGCAATGGAGGTATCATATGATTCTAATATCAAAGTAAAAAGTCATAACTACTGACAGCAGAAGCAGTCAACACTTAATAGAGCCAATATCTGCATTTTCTACCTCAATAAGTTGACAAAAAAAATTATAAATACTTTCTTTTTCTGGGTAAAATAAAATTTATATATTTTCATGTGCCCAACTGAGATGTTTATGTAACTTTATTTTCTTTTTAACTGTAGAGCATTGCGGTAATAGCCAGAGTTCTCTTTCTGATGTCACACTAGTGAGTCCCAAGCATGAAATGGACGATAAAACTGTGGAAGAAGCTTACAATTACATCCTTCATAGTAGAACAGATATCAAAAGCTTTAAATCTGGAAATAATCTTAAAGATTTTCTCTTGAGCAGTCCATCATTCCTTACTCATGCAGAGGAGCTTTTTGATCTTGATGTGTGTACTCCTACAATTTTACTAACATCTTGCACCAGTGATTTCATAGAAGCCAATGTGAGGCTCTCTTTAGAATGTGCAAATGAACTAATTGAACGTAAAAGCCTTCGAGGTTCACAAACAGTCCATCCTTTGTTACCAACACAAGTGGGCAATTTGAGAGTATGCACCTCAGTGGACAAGTTATTGGAGGAAGTTTGTAGTGTTGTTGAAAGTCTTAGAAGATATGGCAAGTTTGGTGGTGAGCTTCTTCCTCAAGATAGTCTTTATTCAATGTTAGAGAGAGATATAAGCTGCAATGGAATTGAAAATGGAATCTGGGATTTTAGTTGGAGGTATGAATTTTCTGCAGATGATGCTGAGCAAGTGGTGACTGAGATAGAGAAGCTAGTTTTCTGTGAGTTGATTGAGGAGGTCCTCACATAAAGGCTTCAGCATATTATCCATGTTTGTCTGGATACATTAGTTTGAGAGGTTAGTATAGCACTATTACTTTCTTGTGTATGTATAATGGCGCTATGGAGGAGGGTTGAAAATGTTAGCTAGTGTCAGAACTCACAAGGTTATGATCATTTTCCAATATCATGTTTTTAAGCAGTCATGTGAATATCTGCTAACAACTTTAACCTTGACGACTAATACTAATTTGGAGCCTGGAATGTGTAGTGGAAATGATGAGAAAAAAGAACTACTTGAGTATATTTAAGATCATTTTGCAAACTTCTATATATTCAACTCAAGGCGATTATTTCTCTTGAATTTTCTTGAATTCTGCAGATCAATTTATTCATTCTGTTCTTGGTAAGTTCAAATAATTTGGATTCAGACTTTCTTCAAGTCCAAGGAATAATGGTTTCTGAAACTAATATTTCGAAAATATAAGTGAGCCACTTTGTCCATCTTTATTTGAGGCATGCATACCTCAAAAGAAATTTTCTGGCTAAAGTCAAGATTTGATATGGATCATTATGCTATTCAAAAAAAAAAAAAAGATATGGATCATTATGCTTTTATGTGGAGAACACTTTTCTCAGTTTCTGAATGAGACAGGTCTTTACTTTTGTTTAGAAAAATTATTCAGTTATCCTTGCCAATTCTGATGGTTATTTAGAAAAACAACCCTAATCTTTTTTTATAGTAATGAAATAACTAGCCCTAAAGTCCTCTCAGTCAGCCATTACATTACACTTCCATATGTCATTCTAAGATTATGTTTTGAAAGGACACAGAGGCCCATTGTGCCTTGTTCCTTAGCTTTGAGTCTTTGACCCGTTGCAATGACTTCTGGGTAATGATAGGCCAGCTATTGAAATTTTAAAACAACATATTATATATATTGAAAATTCTGACCTATATATATATATATAGGTCAGAATTTTCAAGAAAAAGATAGTGAAAGTTACGAGCACAGAAGATTCAATAGATTCCCTCAGCACATGGTGCCGCTGATCATAGTCATGAATTTGAACTTTGACTATAGAAAAGTAATAGTTGCCGTACATTTAGAAAACAAAAAAAAGTGGAGAAATAATTAAGAGGAAAAAAACATACTAATTAATGGAAATTAAAACATATAACAAATGATCTAAGGGTCATCAAATAGCCCATGGCTCACAGCCCGACCTAGAAACCCGACGGCCCACAGCCCGACCCAGAAACCCGACGGCCCACGGGACGAATGGGCGGTCCAGCCCGTTGTTATTGAAGCCCATGGGTAGCCCACTAGCCCAGTAGGTCAGGCCGTGGGCTTGTTTTTATGCCCATGGGTACCCGGTGGGCTAGCCCAGTAGCCCAACCTGTTGCCCAGCCCATTGGCCTAACCCATTGGCCCAGTCTAATAACTCATAATTCATAACAAAAATATATAGGAAGTGTATGAATGATTGATCTTTGAGATATTATAGAAAAATTTCTTAAGAGAACTCCCTCAACCAGTAAGATACCTAAAGTAATTGTGCTAAACTTAGTTTACTAAATATATATTTTTCTAGTAGTCTATCAAATTTGAATTAACCATTTGACATTTTTTTTATTAAAGATAAAAATTAAAAAAAAAAACTATTTAAAGCCTCAATAAATAAAGAATTAAATAGGTTTCCATCAATAAAACAAAAAATTAAATAGATTTGACTGTAAAAAAATTTGTAATTAAATATTAAATTCTTTAATCATTTCCTTTTAAAAAATAGATTGATTATTCCCTTATAAAAAATTGATTCTTTCCTTATAAAAATAATAAAATAATATGCTAACACAAGCCCATGGGTAACCCATTAGGCCCAACCCGATAGCCCAGCTCGCTAAAAACAAAATGGGCATTGCCCATGGGCAAGGTCATGGGCTAAGGTTTCCTCTTTCGGCCCAGCCTGACCCGGCCTATTAACTAGTTAATAGCTCATTATGCCCAGCCCATTGTGCCCATGGGCCAAGTAAAAATGGGTCGGGCCGGCCCGACCTGGCCCATTGACGACCCTTAAAATGATCTTTAGTCCTAATGTGATTTTCATAAACTACAAAGAGGCATATTTGAAGTACAGAGAAGCTTCAACTACTAGTCTACAATTTATACACCACCCCTAACTCCATCATACAAAATTTGATCACATAAAAGAATAATCCATTAATCCTACACCACACAATATGATGTGGGTGCCCCTAGGAAGCTAGGACTCTCTCTCTCTCTCTCTCTCTCTCTCTCTCTCTCTATATATATATATATATAGTGCAGCAAATTTAAGAAGTGGCTCCCTTGAAGATAAGGAAATTGAGGGTTTCCAGTGCAAAATAGATGAAAGTCCCCAGTGTATGAGTGAAGAAACAACCAAAATTTGAACCCACCACACATTGCCATCCATTCCCATACATCTTATCAAACTCCTGAAAAAATAACACCCAAATTTTTTTTTTTTAATTAAACTACAAAATGCATATAGAATTTGCATATTTTAGCTTGTTCAAATTAAAATGGGAAGCACATAATTATTCTTAAAAAAATTTAAGAAGAGAAAAGAACTCAAAAAACAAGAATAACCTTCTTGATATGGGCAGCAATAGATATGCAATCAAAAACATCAAAGAGATCAAGGGCCTGAGAAGCACAAGCCATGGCTTGTGTCTGCATCTTCTCTGGGATGTCAGTTTCCTCAATCCTAGCTTTTCCTTCTGACATCTTTTGGCTCCAGTTTTGGAATCCCAGAAACGGTTCTCTCAATATAGTGATATATGTGCAGTGTAATAAAGGAGGAATCTATGGTTGTGATTCTGGAACACAGCCTCTGCCAACGAGAAACTTCCTATCTGTCCCTCAAAAATAATTTAAAAACAAAAAAAAACAAAAAACAAAAAAAACCCTTCCCTATCTCATCCTATACGAGCATAATCCAAAGGGACTTATATGACTTAGGACAAAGTTTAGCTACAAAATTAATTGCGGGCTAAACCTATAACCTTACTCAATATCTTTTTATTGAAGATGAATTTTGATAAATTCACCATTGGATTACATGTTCTTCTTATATCCTCCATGCTTGCAAAATTTCTAGAAAATTAAAGATCAATAGCTATGTCATCAATAAATTGTTTAAATTACAAGTTTTTGTAGTTTAAAATTATGCATAAAATATAATCTTATAAATCATATAGTAAATAATATCTAATTGATACAAAATTTGACATGTTTATTAAGAGCAAAAAGAACATGCAATTCAACGATTAGATTTACAAAATATGCAATAATGTTTATTTTATTGAATAAGATTGTAATCTTAGGCTACAACTAATTTTATAACTAAATTTTGTCTTTAGAGCACTAGCATTGGAGTGTAAAAACCCCTCAATTGCTATTTTAGCCACCAAACCCATAAAATCATGCTCCATCCGGGTTGCTATTTCTAAAAAAATTTGAAACTCAGCTATAGTAAGATTGTAAATTTACAACCTCATTGTAGTTGGGTTGCAAACTTGTTTAATATTTTTTATTTCTCACCTAGGCCCACATCTCACTTTATTCTCTGAAGTCTGATATCTCAGCCTCACCTTCTCTCTCTCTCCCTTTATTTTTTCTCTCATCTCTTCCTCTCTCCCCACTCTCTATTTTTTTCTCTCCTATCTCTGTCTTGGTCCATCTCTCTCAGATTAGCATGAAGGGTGTGGGTTTGTGGGGATCAGCGTCTGTGGTGGACATCGGCATTTGTGGTCGAGGTTGAGGTGTGGGTCACGGTGGTTGTTAGGTTGTGGAATCGATGAATTGGTGGTTGAGTTATGGAAATCGGTGACTTGGTTGTGGGAATCGGTAGCTGGGTTGTGGAGTCGGTGACTGGGTTGTGGAATCGATGACTGGGTTGTTGATATCGGTGACTGGGTTATGGAATTGATGACTGGGTTGTGGGAAATAGTGAGTGGGTTGTGAGTTGTGTGGGTTTGGGTTTTGGTGGGTCATTAGGTGGTGGAGTCCGGTCTGTTTGGTGGTGAAGTTCGGTCTGTTTAGGCTTGTGGGTATGGATTTGGCGATGGTGGTGTTGTTGGATTTTAGGTGGTGGTGGCGGTTGCTGTGATGTGGGTGAGTTTTTTTTTTTTTTTTTAGATTGATTTTTGGACTGATTGTGGTGGCAGTGGAGGTGGTTTTGGTTGTGGTGAAGGGTGGGTGTGGTGGTTGGCTATGGTTGGGGTGTGGTGTTTGTAGTTGTGGGTGAAGAGAAAAAGAGACCAGAGGAAAGAGAGAGAGGATTACTTTTATTTTATTTTAATAAGTAGTTTATATTATTTTATTGGGTTATATCTAAAAATAAAAATTGGAATGTAGGGTTAGTTGAAAATGAGTTAGTAAAATAGATAAAGTGATGTTTGAAGCTACAAAATAGACACTTTTTTGCATCCCCGGATGCTAATGCTGCTTATAATAAGAGAACTTTGAGATTGTCATGTAGCACGACTTTTTATGGTTTTGGTCACTTTTTTTTTTTTTGGGCATAAATGCTCTTTTCGTCCCTACATTTTGGGGTCATTTCTATTTTGGTCCTTACATTTCTATTTTACCACTTTTAGTCCCTAATCCAATTAATGCTTGTTATTTTAATCTTTTCCATCAACCACCAGATGGAAATAGCTGATGTGGCTAACAAACTGATTAAAATATTAATAAAAATACACCGTGGCTTTCGTCACCCATGCCACATGGGTTTTCCACCCCTTATTCACACGTGACCCTCACTACAACCAGAAATCAGTACCAGAAACTCAAAATCCCCCTAAATCAGTACCAGAAACCCTAAACTCCCAAAATTCGAGCTTCGACCTCCACCTACACAGCTAATCCTCATCTCCCCAAACCACAATCGAAACGAACAATCTTCGAAGCCCAATGGAAGCAAGTTGTTCAACAAGTTCCAGTGTGAGAAGGAGAGCACCAATGATGTGCTACTGTAATCAAAAACCTGTCCTAGTTGTGGCATGGACTGAAGACAACCCTGGCAGAAGGTTCTATGGTTGTCCAAACTACTGGGTATGTTAATTTTAGTAAATTGTTTGAGTGGGTTTTAGTTAATTTCATTTTTCGTTTTTCGGAGCATTATATGCGTTTCAGGTGGGGCGAAAGTGTAGGTTCTTGCAATGGCGTGATGATGAGATATGTGAATGTGGTAAAGTGCTTATCCCACAACAAAGGCAAAGGATCATCAAACTTGAGGTTGTGCTTGCAAGCTGCAAGAAGAGAGAGAAGTTTTTAGTTGTAGTTATGGCATTGTTAGTGGTGATATTTGTAGTTCTATGTTTGCTTAGGTAGGGGTGGAAATAACTTTTGTGGGTTGCTATGCTTGGTAGGGCATGTAGGGTTGCAGTGTTTATGTATGGAGGGTTGGCAGTGTGCTCTATTTTGGAAGGATTAGTGATTAGCAATGACACACCTGCTGCTTATTTTGTACTCTTTCTATTGAGAAATAAATGAATACCTTTCTCATTCAATGTGTGGATGTGTGGATTGGAAATGTCCCTGTTGAATCAAGTAGCAGATTTCCAAGTGCATGCAACAAATGAAACTGGTATTAACAAATAACATATTCCAAGAAAGCACTATACTACACATATAAAACAAGATAGAAGGAAACAACAAACTCAATCTTGAAATCCAAACATCTTAATTAACATACTGCCAAACTTAACCCAAACATCTTCATAGTTATCATAAAAAAAAAAAAAGCAAAAGTATGTTTAAATAACAAAAGGGCATTGTTCAACTGTCAATCTTAACCCAAATAGCAGGGCATTTTTTAACTAATACCAATTATACAAAATAAGGGCTTGATGACTGACTCCTAGCAAACTTGATAGCCCCCATGTATCTAGATGCATTCTTGGAAGCATTCAGGGTCTCTGATGTGACCATCCTTTTCCTCCTCAGTCTTGGAATTGGACAGTTGGGTGGTGCAATTGGATTGGAGTTGGACTGAACTGGATTGGATGATCCTGTAGGGGTCTGGTGTGAACTTGGACTGGAGCTGTGCATGCTGGACTGGGGTGGTGGAAAAGGTGTGGCAGTGCTGTGCATGCTGTAGTGGTATGGTGCACTTGGACTGGATGAGAAATGCATGCTAGTTTGGTATGGTGCACTTGGGCTGGATGAGAAGTGCATGTTGGTTTGGTATGTTGCACATGGACTGAAGGTATGCATGCTGGACTGGAATGATGGCAATGGACTGGGAGAGCTTGTCCATAGCTGAGTTGGTGCACCAGGAGTGATGGTGTGCATGGTTGATTGAGATGATATAGATGGCTGAGGTGGTGCAAATGGGGTGGCTGAGCTTGGTTGAACTTGAGCTTGAGTTTGTCCTGTTGGCTGATTGATGTTGGAATAGTTTCTGCATCTACTGGTCTACAAACAAGAAATCCACATTTATTGACATGTAATATGTAAAAACTCTCACACATTTACTTGACAGAATCCTGTAGAATGTTACCTTATTGGCTGCACTGGTTCTGTTTGTGGTGCCTTGTAGGGAAGAGTTTCCTCCAATCTCACCCTTGCAACTTCGTTTATTGTGTCCTATTTTACCACAAGTCCTACACTGTTTGGAGATACCAGCTCTCCTACCTACTGTCTCACTAGCCTCCCTTACTCTTTTCTTATTGGGCCTGCCAGGTGGTCTTCTTTTGATAGGAGGCTGAACAGGTTGGACACCACTGGGCCTTCACATATTCTAGCCATTGATAGGTGCAATTACTGGCTCATAACAGGCCTTATATGTGGAGACATGAAAACACCTATGCACATACTGCTCAGCATCTTGCCTATTGAAGAATATGCAGGAAACTGTATGGGCACATGGTATGCCAGTTGTATCCCATCTCCTGCAACTACAATGTCTTTTTTTAAAGTCCACAGTGAAGTTTTGCAGTCCATTTTTAACCTCAAACTGTGTATGACCTACCCAACAAGCAAGCCACTTGCTGCTTGCGGTCTTTTCCCTATGCAACCTCTTAAGCACTTTAGGGCATATCTCTGATTCCACTTTCATGATCTTTTGTCTGTTCTCTTGAAACCTAGTCATAAGATATAACCTGATGGACTCCAGCTGCAATCACACATAAGATGTTAATCAAACAATGTATCTGACTAACTGTTACTCAAAGACTTAGATTCATACCAAAGTAATTATAGGATTATATCTAAACTTCAGAATCCTACTGTTAAAACTCTCACACATGTTGTTCAGTACTGTATCACTCAACCTATCCTCACTGAACATGTGGCTAGCCTATATGGTGGTTGAATGATCTTGCAACCAACTGTGAGCATCCTTATCAATTCCCTTCAGTTCATCCATCAGCCTATCAAACTCAGCTTTATAAGTAGCTTTGGCTGCTTTCCAAAACAACTCCCTGATCAAAACACTAGGATGGTTCTTCCTGAGATTATTGTAGAAGTGTCTGCGGCAGATCCTATGCTCATATTGTGGCCAATTATCAATGAAGGTCTGCACCAACCCCTGTGAGTACAACAACAACAATTGTGGTGTTAGTAACTCTATACATCCAATATGGTAATGCATATAGATATGCTAATAAACATACATACCTTCTGCTAGTCTGATATAAATGTCCATCTTGTGTTTTAACCTATGTTTGCAAGTAGCAAATTTATGAACCATGTCCAGGAGTCTTTAGTTACAACCTCCACTACAGCATACGCAAGTGGGAAGTACTCTTCATTAGGGTCTCTAGCAACTGCTATGATTAATTGCCCACCTAACTTAGTCTTCAAGTGGCAGGCATCCAAACCAATTATTGGACTACATCTAGCCATAAACCATTTCTTGCAACCCTCCAGACATATGTACAACCTCTCAAAATAAGGAACCCCACATACCAAGTCCATCTCAGTAGCCAAATCACCTTCATTAAAGGTGTGTACCTTCATAAGTATAGTACTGCCAGGGCTAGCCCTCCTCAACTCTTCACAATACTCCCAAAGTTGATTGTACTACTGTGTGTGAGCTCCATCAACATATTCTCCTGCCTTCTCCCTAGCCCTGCTAGCTTTTCCTGGAGTTATGTTTAGTGTAAACTTCTCATGTACAGCATCTTGGATAGCTTTTAGTTTCATGTTAGGTTGTCTTCTCACCCTCTTCATCAACTTCTTCCCAATGTATGAAGAAGTGCACATTGGATTCTTATAACTCCTAGTGCATGTGTGTTACAGGTTCAGTGTTCTTATTTGGTAGCTCTTCCCTCTTGGCAATTTTGTTAGATATGCCATAAACTTGCAGTTTTCCTGGCAAACTGCTCTTACCCTCTGCAAATCATTTTTTTACAAATCTAATCCCCCAGCCACCATGAACTGTATCATCAGTTATAGTTTCTTTGAATTGCTGAAGTGTTGTGAACAACATATCTTTCTCAAATCTGATATGTTCAGCCTTAGTAACTGGCTTAAACACTAGGAAGGTCTTCCTTTGTCCCCTTCCCTTTCTCACAGGTGTTTTCAGTTCATCCTCAGAGCAATCATCAGTGTCATCCCCAATATTATCATCAGATGATGATTCCTCAAGACTGTGCAACTTATCACTGTCATAATCATAGTTCATTACACTAGCACCCATTTGTACTGGTTCAGTAACATCCTCATCACAACCATCCAAACTATCACTACTGTCCTCCACAAACTCCCTCTCATCAGGATTCACTACATCTTCATCCTCTAGGCCACTTCCTACACCATCACCTCCTCCATTGTCACTGCTATCAATTACGTCCTTGTCCTCAGATGGGTGCTGAGTCATAGGTTCCTGACCTGCTTTCCTAGAATACACCTCTGCAGCATCAATCTCAACGACATCATCATCATTAACCTCCTCAACCATTGGTGTGTTACTTTCTCTCCTATAGTAGGCTTGTTTAGCATCTACTTCAATGTGATCCTCATTATTATTGTTATAATCTTCACTACCATTTGTACTATTGTCACTACCTTCGTCATTACTGCCATGTCCTAAAAGGTTTTGCTCCACTGCCAATGGCTGCACATCTACCCCAACATGCTCACCTTCATCCACTAGTATAGGATTATCCACAAGGTGCTCTAAAAACACATGAATTTCTTCATGACCAATCACTAAATCTGTCATAAACATGGCATCATCATCATCAACTATCAAATGGAAATTAGCCCTCTCTAGATCACTACCATGCATTTTATACCAAATCCTGCTCACAGAGGTGTACCCAAACTCCCTGCATATACCATCAATCTCTGTCTTGGACCACCTATCAGGGTCACAATTGTCCACTACATCCACTTTACCTCCCACATATTTTCGAGGGTTATCACTAAAATACCCACCATGATGCACAGACAAGCTAAATAGCTCATTCATGTTGCATGCAAAACACATATAAACCACTAGTTAACAAAACAACACTCATTAGTTAACAAAATATTAACCATTAGTTAAATAATATTGACTACATTCCAAAACAGCACTTATTAGTTAACAAAATATCACACATTAATTATTCACCAACTCAACACTCATGTTTCCACAATCCACCTCAGCTGTTTTGAATTATATAATAAGGTAATGCACATTGTCTTCAAAAGGGGAGTAGAGGGACCACATGGGAAAGCACAAACAAACACATATTAAACAACAATGTCATAAAAAAAAGACACATGCATAGTAATCCACAAACAAACACATGTTAACATTATATATCATAAGCATTTTGGCCCACTAATTCAGTATACATCACATACAGAATCATCCATTATCTTCAACGGGGGAAAACAAGGACCACATTGGAAGTCACAACGAAGCACATACCCAGACAAGGACCAACAAACAGTCAAAAGTAACTAAAAAAAATCAATAAAGTCAAAACCCAAACAATGAATATACAAAAGCAACATTGTGGCCCTTACGAATAATATAAAGCTAGCTATATATATAAGGACATACAGAGAGAGAGAGCTAATACCTATGTGTTTGGTCTCTATCTCACAGAGATAGAGATCTCACGGCTTTTCTTTTCTCTACTATTCCAAGAAAAATGGGTTTGGGTATATCTATTTCTGGGTTTGTTTGTCTGCGATGGTGGTTTGATGGCTATCTCAAATCGAAAGAGAAGGTAGACTGATTTGGTTTGGGGGTTCACAGAAAGAGAAGGTGGAAGGTGGACCGATTTAGGGGTTCAGTTGAAGCCACAGGTGGTTGTAGTGAGGGTCACATGTGAATAAAGGGCGGGAAACCCATGTGGCATGGGTGACGAGAGCCACGGTGTATTTTTATTAATATTTTAATCAGTCTGTTAGCCGCGTCAGCTATTTCCATCTGGTGGCTGATGGAAAGGACTAAAATAACAAGCATTAATTGGACTTCTATGTTTATATAGAGTTCCAACTTTTTAGGAGTTCTCTAAAACTTACCTTCATTTGATATGAATGAGTGTTTATATAGTGTGCACTTGAAGCAGTTACTTGTCTCGTAACTTCCCCTATATTTGAGGAAGTCAGAAGGTTCAGGGTTAACTTCCACAACCGCTATAGGAGTTAGAATATTCAATCTTATCTTCCATAATCGTCACTGGGAGTTAAGTATTTTGTAAGAAGTTATAGTGATGAACGAGGATTTTACTCATGCCTTGAAACAGTAAGATGTGGTTCAATTCACTAGCTCTTCTAGATAAACTTTTCTAGAATTTTCCCAAGTGTCTGGGGTCGTCCATGTGTTTTCCTCATGGACAACCCATGTGCCTATGGATGACTGTCATACTAGGTAGAACATTCTTGCTTTCTTGACCTGGACGACTCTCATGGACGAATTGGAGTTGGTTCAATTATCAGTTCACCATCAGTTGCCCCCTTGTCCAAAGGTCGTCCAGAGCACTGTAAAATTTACTGTTATTCTATGGACGTGTCTTTATGTTAGTTGTTAGGTGTCGTGCCACGTGTTACGATCTCATTGGTGATTAGAAGCGTTGATTTACCTTTTCAAGGAATATGCCACGTGTCATTCTCTGGTTGGTCACGTCATTTCAGATGCCAAACTTCACTGCTTATAAATAGCGGAATTCCTCTCCTACCCTTCACATTTCCTAAATTCTCTCCCTTGACATTCGTCATCCAGTGCCTCGTCTAGAAGTATTCTCGCATCCTTAGTCCTCTTTCGTATAGAGCCAGGTGCTCTCTTCATCCTCGTTCTTAGGTTTTCCTTCAAATTTCAAGATGTCTGAGATTGTCCTTTCTTCGTCTAGTAATAGCATTGACAAGGCTATAAACGAGTACCATGATACTAGTTTTAATGGCTCTAGTCGTGGTAGTAACTAGTAACAGTAGCAGTGGGGGGAACACTACAGACGAGGAATACACGTCTGGTGTTCTTGGGATTCCCTTAGAGGTTTTTCAGGAGTAGCTTAGGACGAGGGCAGCGTTTGGGTCTAGGGCTGGTACCTCAAGTGCTCCTTCGTCCACTCCTTTGGACGAGGTTGAGATGGTATATACTTATGTTGTAGGGGTCCAATCTAAGACGGTTAGTAGTTGGTATCAAACTCCAAACGACCTAAACCCTAGGTTAGCTGTTCATGGGAAGTGGTGTTGTCAACCCCGTTTTGGCGTAAGTGCTTACGAGGTTTACCTTTTAGGGGGTCTTAGGTTGCCCCTTAATGCCTTTGCTAGGGAGTTACTCACCAGGTTAGGCTTAGGAATATGTCAGTTTAACCCTAACGCATAGAGGCTAATCATCTCTATGCAAGTTTTGTGGAGGGAGGTATTTGAAGCGATTCGTCCTCTTACTGTGGACGAATTCATCTACTACTACAAGCCCTCAAAAATTAACCAATCCCTTGACTTTTACCAATTCACAGCCAGAGGGAAAGATTGTAGATTAATAAAATCACTTGTCACATCAGATAGGAATTGGAAGATGGAGTTTTTCTTCGTCTATGGTTTTTAGGCTAGACACCCTGTTGAGGTTCGTAGGGATCCATTTGCTCCCTATACTGGAGAGTTAGGGAACCTTCGTCCTGAAGGTATGTTTATTATTATCATTTTTTTTTTTATTATATATTTTATTTTGTTTATAATCATCTAAAAATTCTTTGTTCTTTTTTTCTGCAGGTGTTAAACGACCATCTTTGAGCAAGAGAATCTTGAACGCGTCCAGAAGGCTCGTCTATACATTGACAGGGGTTTCCACTCTTTAGTTACCCTTCAACATCTTGCCATCTGGGGACTTGGTCCTGAGCCGTTTGCAGAAGCTTTAGCTCACAAGCTCACTGTCCGTAGACGTGAGTCTTCTTCTCCTTCTTTTTTTATTTTAAGAGTTTATTTTAATATCACTTTTTGAATGACTAACGTTTTTCTTTTCAGGGATGGGAACCATGAAAGAATAAGGGCAAGGAGGTGGTGGACGAGGCAACTAGGTAGGAGGTCCAATCTTAGCCTCGTCCTGCTGTTGGGGATAAAAGAAAAAATTTGTCAAAGGTAATTGACTTGGAAAATCTTCCAAGCCGTCGCAAGGAGAAGAAGGCGAAGCATAGGTCGTCCAAGCTTAGGGTTGTCAAGCCTGGCCTTCCTACTCTTTCTACCTCTCAACAGCCGTCCATTCAAATCCAAGATATAGATTCGTCTGAACCTGCTAGAGTTCCTCCGTCCAAAACTGTTGTGCCTGCCTCGTCTCAGTCTTCTCAAAGGGTTCCTATGAACCTTCTTGAAAACAAGAATTTGGCTTGGGAAAGGTTTGAGAAGGCTGTGATTGGCGAGGACGTGGCTGCATGCTATGACAACGTTTTCTAGAGAATTTGAGCACTCTACTGTTCATGATCTTTTCAAGGTATGTAATTACTTTTACCTTGTCTTGTCATAGTAATATGTGTGTGTATATATATATATATATATATATTCTAATAGAATTTTTAATCACTTGTGTTGGCAATGTCAAAGTTCATCACTTCGTCTAAGCAGGCCATAGAAATGGACAAGATGAGGATCTTGCTTGAGAGGAGGATCCAGGAGGTCAAGAATGACTACAAGAAGTGGGCTGAGGTGTCGGCCAAGGCTAAAAACGAGGCCAAGGAGCTGCAGAACCTCGTCAAAGAGCTCAGAGCTGACATTGTTGAGAAGGACACCCATCTTGACTATCTTCAAAAGAGGAATGATGAGCTAAGTACCCTTCTTAATAAGGCGAAAGAAGATGCAATAGTGGAGTTCAGAGCTTCTTAATAGTTCACTGATCTACTGGACACCAACTATGTGGCTGGCTTTGAACACTTTCGCATGGACACTATGGAAAACTTCCCTGAAGTTGACTTTAGCTCCATTAAGCTCAAACTTGGTGCTGCAAGCTCTCTCCTCCAGACGAGCTCCAAAGGCGTTAATATCGAAGACGATGCCACTTCTCAGCCTACCCAGGACGAGCCTAATGTTGGAGATGACCCCCCACAATGAAAATGTTAAATTTTAACGTCTTAGTTTCCTATTTGGTTTTTTCTTCTTTTTTTTACGAGGTCTGTTGTTTGGACCAATTTGAAGTTATTCAAGTACATTTCACTCATCCATTATTTTTGGGATGAGCTTCCAAACAGTTGCTTTTTACTTTACAAGGGTTTTTGGATGGTGGTCGTCTACCCTTTTTCCAAACTTTTATGAATGTTTATTTTCATCATTTTCTATTGAACATGTTATTGTATGGACGTATTCTTCTTTATTTACATCCTTGTTATACTGGTTTGAGTGTGGTCCGTCCACTCATTGAGGCACTTAGCTCGTCCATGTTAATATAAACTCCACATGTTCAAAATTTCCACCATTCTTTAAATTTTGTGAGTATAACTCATTTTATGAATAGCATGGGTTTTTGCCAGCTTTTGGTCATCTAGAGATTTGATAACTGGTTCTATTTTTCGTCCGTAGGACTCATCTTTAGGCAAGACGTTTCCAGCTTTTTACTCGTCCAAAGATTAGATTGTTTTGTGTGGTTATATTTATCCAAGGACTTTGAATATTCTTACGTACAACTACTTTCACGTCCATTGGTTGGACAAATACGCTTTAAGCTTTATCTCATTCGTTGTTTAGACAAATTTTCCTTAAGCTTTTCTTTACTTTACCTATATTTTAAGGCTAGCTTAATAGACGTTACATGCCTACGTCTAGAGATTTTACTCGTCTTAGGCCTTTAGCCCTCTTGTGGATAAGATCATAAAAATTTAGAAATTCATACATCACATAGATTGGAAATCCAAACAGTATATATGTAACATAAACATCATCCACAAGCATGGCACATGCTTAAAAGCTAGTGCCTTTTAGGGAATTAAAAATACAAACAGATGGACCAAATCTATGACTTCGTCCATAGTCCATAGCGCATAGTTTTAGAAACTAACACACCTTTAGGAATTAAAACACAACATATAATGCTAATAACAAACACATGCAAGTAACAGAAAGCAACACAAACTTTATCTCGTCCACAGTGACAACGTCTAGGATGGTCTCATCCTTGATGATGCTCGTCTAGACTGATGTATTACTGGTAATATCTTCTTAAATGCTCAACATTCCAAGGGTGCTCTAGCTTTCTCCCATCCAAAGCTTCTAAGTAATACGATCCTTGTTTTTTATAATTAATAACCCTGTAGGGTCCTTCCCAATTAGGTCCCAATTTCCCATGGGCTTGATTTCTAGTTTCCAAAGAGACCCTTTTTAGGATGAGGTCTCCAATGTTAAAGTGCCTGGGCTTTACCATTGCATCATATTGTCTAGCCATGAGGTTTTTATACCTTGTTGTCCTTTGCTCCGCGATCATCCCTACCTTGTTTATCAGATCAAGGTTGAGGCAAAGTTGTTCCTCATTATCCTCGTCACGATACTTCATCACCCTGTGGTTTGCCATATGCACTTCTACAAGTATCACTGCTTCACTTCCATAGGCTAACTTGAAGGGAGTTTCCCTTGTGGGGGTCCTCACAGTCATCCTATAAGCCCATAAAACTCTTGGTAGCTTGTCTGGCTATACTCCCTTTGCACCTTCAAGCCGAGTCTTGATGATTTTCAACAAGGATCGGTTTGCCACTTCTACTTGTCTATTTGCTTGTGGGTGGGAGGGTGAGGAATAATGATTCTTGATTCCAAATTACTCGTAGAAGTCCCTAAAAAGTGTGTTGTCAAATTGCCATCCATTGTCTGACACTAGTACCTTAGGCACCCCAAACCTGCATACAATGCTCTTCCAGACGAAGTTTTTGACATCCTGCTATGTGATCTTTGCTAGAGGCTCTGCTTCCACCCACTTAGTGAAGTAATCGATCCCTACTACTAAAAACTTCATCTGCCTGGTTCCAAGTGGAAAGGGGCCCAAGATATCCAATCCCCATTGCGCAAAAGGCTATAGGGCCATCATCGGTGTGAGATACTCCGATGGTTGTCTAGGGACATTGCTAAAGCGTTGACATTGGTCATACACCTTGACGTAAGCCTTAGCATCTACTTGAATAGTTGGCTAGTATTAACTTGCGCGGACAACCTTATGGACTAGTGCTCTCACTCCTAAGTGATTTCTGCATGCTCCTTCACGAACTTCTCTCAACACATAGTTCGACTCATTCGGGGCTAAGCACCTTAAGTAAGGCTGAGAGAAGCCTTGTTTATACAACACCTCATCTATGAGGACATACTTGGCAATCCTGATCCTCAAATTCCTAGCCTCGTCCTTGTCTTCTGGAAGCCTTCCATCTTTGAGATAAGCTATTATTGGAGTCATCCAATTTTCTTCTCCTTCTATTTGCTGTACCTCTGGAAGATCTATGCTTGGCATGTATTGGACTTTGTCATACTCGTCCATAGCTCCTCTTGCTGAAGCTGCTTTTTCCAAGGCATCCGCTTCCATGTTTTCCTCCCTTGGGGGTCGATCAAAACTAGCTTCTTTAAATTTTTTGACGAGCTGCTTTACCTTGTTAAGATACTTCTTCATTCGATCTTCCTTATCTTCACACATCCCACTCACTTGATTGATGATCAACTGAGAACCTCCTTGGACGACTACTAACTCCGCCCCTAAAGACTTAGCCAATTCCAATCCTTTAAAGAAAGCTTCGTATTCAACTTCGTTGTTGGTGGTTTGGTATTGTAAATGGGCTGCGTATTCCAACTTACCTCCTTTCAAAGACTTGAGTATAACTCCAATCCCTTTTGCGTATACTGTGGACGAGCCATCTACATTGACAACCCACCTCTGAGCTTTGTCCTCAACCAGCGTGCCTTGATTGGGAGTGAATTCTGCAATGAAATCCACCAATACTTGTGCTTTTATTGTGCTTCTTGGTTGATACCTAACATCAAACTCACTAAGTTCCATGGCCCATTGGATTAGTCGTCCTGCGGCTTCCAACTTGTTCATCCCCTTCTTTAGTGGATGATCCATCAAGACATTAATGACATGAGCCTGAAAGTAATGCCTTAACTTCCTAGAAGTCGTGAACAAATTACAGGCTAGCTTTTCCATCATCAAATATCATTCTTCCGCCCCTCTTAGCGCTCGACTTGTATAGTAAACTGGCTTCTGTGTCCTCCCTTCTTCTCTAATCAATGCCGAGTTTACTACATGTGGGCATTGCTAAATACAAATATAATTCTTCACCTGGTATGGACGGGCTCAGCAAAAGAGTTATGGTGAGGTAGGTATTGAGGTCTTGGAATGCCTTCTAACACTCATGCGTCCATTCAAATGCCTTCTTGAGAACTTTAAAAAATGGTAAACACTTGTCAGTAGCTTTTGAGATGAACCTATTAAGGGCGACAACTCGTCCGGTGAGAGATTGGACTTTTTTGATATTCCTTGGTGGCTCCATATTCAGTATTGCTTGGATTTTATTGGGATTTGCCTCAATTCCCCTATATGAAACCATGAACCCAAGAAACTTACCTAACGAAACTCCAAAAGCACACTTGCTCGGATTCAACTTCATGTTATATCGCTTAAGTTTATCAAAGGTCTCTTGAAGGTCGTCCAGGTGCCTTTCTTCATCCAAACTCTTTACCAGTATATCGTCCACATAAACCTCCACATTCCATCCAATCTGTGGACAAAACATATGGTTAACTAGCCTTTGATAAGTTTCCCCCGCATTCTTCAAACCGAGGGGCATCACCTGGTAGCAAAACAACCCTTGGCTAGTAATGAAGGATGTCTTCTCTTGATCCACCTCATCCATCCTTATTTGATTATAGCCTGAAAAGGCATCCATGAAACTTAGCAATTTATGACCCGCAGTTAAGTCCACCAACTGGTCAATGCATGGCAATGGATAGCTATCCTTAGGGCAAGCCTTGTTTAGATCAGTGAAGTCCACACACATTCTCCATTTGCCATTAGCCTTTTTCACCATAACCACATTAGCCAACCAGTCCGGGTAATAAACTTCCTAGATAAATTGTCATAATCAACTTCTAGACTTCTTCTTTAATGGCATTGTCTCATTCAAGAGCAAAAATTCTTTTCTTTTGACATACAGGCTTGAAGGAAGGATACACGTTTAGACGATGGGTAATGACACCTGGATCAATACCTGGCATATCCTCATGACTCCATGTGAACACATCAAGGCTTTTCTTTAAAAATTGGACCAAGTCTTGCTTTGTCTTCTTTTCCATGCTTGCCCCAATCCCTGCAAACTTTTTAGGGTTGCTCTCGTCCAAAGGAATGTCTTCCAGCACTTCCGTGGGCACCACGGTAATCTTTCTCTTGTCTATGCTCATCGTCTGTACTTACCCATCCATAGCCAACATGGCTAGGTAGCATTCTCTAGCGGCTAATTGGTCTCCTTGCACTTGACCTACCCCATACTCAGTTGGGAACTTAACAGACAAATGGTAGGTAGATGTTATTGCCTTTCAACTATTTAAAGTCAGTTTTCCAATGATAGCGTTGTATGATGATGAACAGTCAACAACAAGGAAGTTTACTTCTTTGGTTATCTATTGTGGATATGCTCCTACCACCACAGGTAACGTAATGGTACCCACGGGTTGTACTTTCGTCCCCCTAAATCCTACCAAGGGTGAGTTCACTAGACAGAGCCGATCTCATCCAAGCCTCATTTGTTGGAAGGCAGGGTAATATAAGATGTCCGTTGAACTTCCATTGTCTACTAGCACCCTTCTAGTCTTACAATCAGCAATGAGCAAGGTGATGACGATCGTGTCATCATGTGGGTGGTGAACCCTTTCAACATCCTTGTCTGTGAATGTAATAGCTTGCTCATCTACTACCCTCGTCCTTGGGCATCATCCAGAAAGTTGGACATTTTGCACTACCTTTAGGTACGCTTTCCTGGACTTGGAAGATTGTCTTGTCGAGGTCCCTCCTATAATAACTCTTATTTCTCCAAGTGAGGGGCATGACGACTCTTCTAGCTTTCCCTTCAACTTCTCGTCCTTGTGATCTCGTCCAAGAAAATTTCACAATTTTCCTTACCTGATGAGATTCTCTATCTGCTGCTTCAAATCAAAACACTCTTCCGTGTCATGCCCATGGTCTCTATGGAAGCAGCAATACTTGTTCCTATTGCGCTTATTGAGATCTCCTTTCATTTTTTCTGGCCACTTCAAGGATGGGTCATCCTTGATTTGCATAAGCACTTGTTCAAGAGGCATGTTTAACGGCGTATATTGCTAACTCCTTGCTGAAGAATTTGCCTTCTTGTTATCTCTATCTTTGTTCTCTCCTTCCTGGGCCTTCTTTGGACAAGAAACCTGCTTAAGATGGCGCGGAAGATCTGCTTCCATTCACTCGGCTCTCTTCCTCTTCTTGGCTATGATTGCATCCTCCACATTCATGAAGTTTTGGCTTGAATGGACGAGTTCAGCCATGGTTTATGGCTCTTGCTCATAAAGCTTATGGATGAACAAATCGGAGTTAACTCTGTTATGGAAGGCTGCCAATAACAAAGCGCCAACTGCTACGATGAAATTTTATTAAGGTAATCAGAGGATGAGGATGCGACTGACTACTACGGAACCAGGCCTTTAGCCGAAGCTTGCTCATTGTGGTCCATCTCATCCACCATCAGGGCTTCCCTATTGAACCGGGTAATGAAGGACCGCAAGCTTTCATTTTCCCCTTGCTCTATGGTTAACAGGCTGGATGAGGAATGCTTATGCCTTTGTCCTTCGATAAATTTGTTGACGAATAACTTACTTAATTCTTCGAACAAGCCCATAATTTTAGGGGTATCTTGCTAAACCACACTTGTGCTGGCCCCTTAAGGGTGGTAGGGAAGGCCTTACACATAATTTCATCCAGAACCCCTTGAAGGTGCATTGTAGTCTTGAAAGTAGCGATATGATCACACAGGTCACGCATTCCTTCATATGAGTCTAAGGAAGGCATCTTAAACTTAGGAAGTAAGGGATGATTGTTGATGGAAGCTATGAAAGGGAAGTCTGTTCGATGAACTAGATCATCTAGGGGATTCGCCCTTCTCATGTTTTCCTTCATTTCATCCATGGCCTTCCTCATTTGATCCATTTCCTTCTCCAAGTGTGGCACCCTTCGTGAAGCGATACCCTTTGACTGGTTCTCGGGCTCAGCATTTTCTCCTTCTCTAACTTCTTGACTTTGGACTTGTCCTTCTGCGTATCTTTTATGGCGTTGTCTCCTTAGACTGAGCTCCCTAGTCAACTCTTGATTATAACAAGTTAACTCCGCCATGGCGGCTGCCATGGACTGTATGTGTTGGATGGATGGCGGTTGCACAACAGGTGCTGACTGACGATCACGATGGGGATTGCTAGAAGCATTCCTACTCTCCTAGTGGCCTAGACTAGTGGCCATTGATCTTGTCCGAACCATGTAGCCTTTTTGTCGCAGGAAGATAAATTGCGAAACACAATTAATCGGTTTCCCATAGATGGCGCCAACTGATGATGCGAATAAAATTAGTAGGCTGAGTGCTCTAGGCTTCAATGGACTAATAATTGCTTGGTAGGCCTGAAAAAGGAAAAACACGATCAAAGGTGACCAAGGTGGACTGGCCAAGAACCCTCCGATGCTTAAGTTAGTTTTCTCTCTTAATTTCTAAAGTTCCAACTTTTTAGGAGTTGTCTAAAACTTACCATCATTTGATATGAATGGGTGTTTATATAGTGTGCACTTGAAGTGGTTACTTGTCTCGTAACTTCCCCTATATTTGAGGAAGTCAGAAGGTTCAAGGTTAACTTCCTCAACCGCTATAGGAGTTAGAATATTCAATCTTATCTTCCATAACCGTCATTGGAAGTTATGTATTTTGTAAGAAGTTATAGCAATGAATCAGGATTTTACTCATGACTTGAAACAGTAACACGTGGTTTAATTCACTAGCTCTTGTAGATAAACTTTTCTGGAATTTTCCCAAGTGTCTAGGGTCGTCCTTGTGTTTTCCTCGTGGATGACCCATGTGCCTATGGATGACCATCATACTAGGTAGAACCATTCTTGCTTTCTTGACCTGGATGACTCTCATGGACGAATTGGAGTTGGTTTAATTTTCAGTTCACCATCAATATATAAATATGTCTTTAAATTTATTAATATATGTTTACCATTATATATATATAAAATATATATGCTTAGCAATATGTAGAAAATATAAATAAAATTTTTTTTAATAATTTTTTAATTGCCGCACCCACACCCTACTTTTTCAAAAATTGTCAAGTCTCGCACTCGCATCTACACCCTCACCTGAATCTGAATCCACACCCATGCTCATGTTCACCCCTTTTTTTGGTTGAGGGTTTTGGGGTTTTTGAGCAAAAATTAGTTTGGGAATTTAGGTTGGTGGTGTTGGAGTTGGGGTTGGGAATTTTGCTAGATTGGATGCTGAGAAAACAAAGGAAAAGAAAAAATAAATAATGGTTCCTTATTGTTTATTTTAATTGTCAATTGAAATTGTTTTTTTTTTTTTTTTTTTTGGCCTAGTTTTATTTTTCCTTCATTTGTCAATGTTTCTAAAAAGGATTTTTTTTTCTTCAAAAAGAAAAATAACAAAGAAAAATTGGAATATTTTAATTGCAGGCTGTAGCTTTCTATCAACCTATTTCAAATTCCAAAATTTTCTATTGCTTCTTTTTGTGCTTGCTAATAAACTTGAGCAAGTGAAGGGAAATGGACATTCAAATGTGATGCTCAATCGGATGTTACCATATTGGTTCAAATTTGCTTCTATTGGTGGTTTTTTTTTTTTTTTTTTTCCCTTCAACTCTGCAGGGTGACAAGGCCCAATCCAGCTAGTTATATCTTTGTAATCGGCCATGCCTATTTTGATTGGCATCATATTCAAGATAGCTAGAAGCTGATTTTGTGTTGAAATATTTGATAGGGCAAAAATGTATTGACACCTTGCAAATTAATTAATTACCCAAGTTAATTAATTATGTTCAATTACATGCAATGGCGTGGTAGCACAAACAAATCACCAACTAAACTAAATGCAATGGAAATTAAATTTGACATAGTGATTTATATACGAATGGGAAAACCAATAAGGCAAAAGCCCCACGGATGATTTTAAGGTCACCACTCCCAAGAATCCACTATTATCAATCACAAGCGGTTACAAGTATAAGGAATCTTACCAAACCCTTTGGCCTATCCCAAAATACCAACTTTCAGTTGAACCTTTACCCCAATACCTAATTGGACTTGTATTGTAGCGGCAATCTTTCCCTTGATGCACAAATCTTAGCACGTGACTAACCAATGTGCACGGATCCTAGTACATGACTAACTCCAGCAACTTGAAAAGGTTGTTGGCTGAAAAATTCTTTAGTTCATCAACGATGAAGATCAAAAGGCTCATTGGTTACAAAACCCTTGGCATAAAGATACAGTAGCTTCTTCAGAGAGAATAATGAACTGGGGCACTTTCTGCATGTGCGACGGCCTTTAAAATAAGTCTTATATATGTCTAGGGTTGTGAGAAAAGAAAGCCAACACATACACATTAGCTTGGGCCGAAAATCAGATCTGGAAATTCTGATTTCGTAAGTCTCAACAGATACAGCTTGTGTCGAGCTTCGACTTTAAACCTCGATAAATGTCCTTTCTATCGAGCTTCTGTCGAGCTTTAATGAATAGCTCTTTCTTCACTTGTTTCTTGGTCAGATCTTCATGGCTTTGACACTTGACTTGAACTCTTGTTTCTTGAGGTACTAAACCCATCCTAAATCTACCCAATTACAAGTAAAGTGCATTTTATCAAAGGATTAGCCAATTACATAAAACATGTCCTTAACAATATTTTTGCTAATTAGATACAAGAAATGCTCAAGAAAAATCATATGTAGTTGTTTTACAAGTTGATTTTGTTTAATTAACTAGATATTGAATTGCTTAGAAAGATCGTAGTTGTGTTATGATTAGGGTCTAGTTTGTAATAACCTACCCAAACCATGTAAAATCTTCTCTTTTTTGAAAATGAGAGTATATTGTGCTTCAGTTAGTAAATAAATTGTATTGTACAAATGAAATTCACAAGGTGTGGGTTTTATATTTTGGTTGTAATGGTAGTTGATTGAATTTGCAAAAGATTTCAAAATGTTATTTGATTAATAAAAACCATAAAATTGAAAATTTCTAAGATATTTTACTTACTCATATGTCCAATGCATAAAAAATAAAAATAAAATATACATTTTTAAGTATTATTCCTCCAACAAATGATGTCCATTGTTCTCTTGAAGCTAACATATTGAACCTAACATATAGTTTCATTAGTTACAAAAATTTGCTGCATTGCTTAATTACTCAATCACATGCTTAATACAACCTATGGAGCTAATTGGTACACAATTGATAGTTGATGCTAGCAATGTGTGACAATTACAATGACTAATACCCTAACACAATCAAGTACACACTAGCCACTTAGTCAATTACATTAAAGTAATAGTAGCAATAAGCTCAAGCCTCTCAAGTCTCAATGCAACAACTCAAGCATCATAGGCACAATAGCTCACAAAACCTAACTCAGCAGCACATACGTACCGGCATGTTTTCCATAATGATCCTAACAAAAAGACAACTTGAAATGTAACTATAATAATTTCCATAATAACTCAACCAACCATGAACTCATGCACACTCAACTAGATCTTATACCCATTATTTGAATATAATAATTTCCATAATAGCCCAACAAAGCTTACACTAATAAAGAAGAAAGAAATACAATGAGAACTTCTACCTTAAGGGCTTGTTTGGATTGAGGGGGAAAGGAGGGGGAGTAGAGTAGAGTTAGCTAAAAATAGGTTAATTTTTGGCCAAATTTACTCTACTCCTCCTTCCTCCCCCTCAATCCGCAATAAAGGAGACTTGGGAAGACACTATTTCATAGAATCGATTCAAATTGATAGGGATCAAATTCAGAAATTAAGAGTATGAACTATGAACACAACCTACCGCAAGCAAGGAAAATAATTATTAGAAGGACCAAAATTTGAAAATTCCAACAATGATCAAGAAAATTAATATGTACTAGAGCTGTTTTTGTTCCTAAAGGACTTAATTTATCAAATTGCATATAAGTTCATGGCCAAGAAAATTAAATAGACCACAACATGACTGAATCATGGTTTCAATTAGCACCAAGCCATAAGTAGCCTGATAACTAGCAGTTCCTTTACCTTTAAAAAAAATAATAATAAAAATAATAATTAAAAAAAAAAAAAAAAAAACCTAGATAAAATTGGATAGGATTATTTATGGTTCTTTGTAGTTGAACAATAACGAAACAACTTTCAACAAGTAAAAATTAGAATACACCTAACATACATGTGGTGAATTTGGTATCAGTCGGTAATTATTATGTCCCATTAACATAACTGATAGTGAAAACAAAATCAACAAGAAAAAATTGAAAAATGTAGTAAAAGAAATGTAAATGTATCCTTACAATTCCAGATTTGATTTGATTTGATTTTTTTTTTTTTTTAACTTCTCAATCTTCCGATCCTCCAATACCATAAAAGGATCTACTGGTCTAAATTCCAAAACAAATCATTCATATAATGGGTAAAAATAATACATAAGCATAGTAATTTCAATCTCAGGTGATCCAAACCTTTAACCTATCCAAAATTTTATTTTCTTTATCCATGGGTTGAGTAAAAAATGGATGTTGAGGTGGGGACGAGATGTAAGCATTTTTGCATTTTTTTTTATTAATAAATACAATATGAAAAAAATAACCAAAGGGAGAGAAAATACCTAGAGGTTGTCGGAACCAGAGGTGGGGTAGTGCTTTGCAGTGTTTAGAACCAAAATAAGGTCCAGGGATGCGGTACCACGGCACTGGAAGCGATGCGGTGGCAGCCGCAGGTGAAAGGGAGTGTATTTGAGAGAGAGAACTTCAATTCTAAAAATTTTGGAAAATTTTGGCTTTTAATTTTTAGAGGGGAAGAAACTAAGAGAGAGAAAACTTATGTTTGAAAATTTTTGGGAGAAGAGTGAAAGGTTAATTTTGGAGAAAATATACGAAAGAGAAGATAGAAAGTGGCGAGGGTTTGAAATTTTCTAGGCAAAATTGTCATTTGGTTTGTGTTGGTAGAGTGAATTGCAGTTGCTTTTTTTAACAGATGTCAATTATCTATTGGGTATGAAATACCAAATAAGGTGCTAACTGGTAATACTGAAACACTATATACTTTCTCCCATAGTAGTCATGGTTATCTCCTTTGGTATGAAAAGTGAATCAAATGTCAAATAACACAAAAAAGAATATGGTTATTGATTTTTTTTTTTTTTTTTTTTGGTTGAAAGAATTGAATTTTGACAATTAAGACTTCAGTAATTTAGCAATTATTTTTATTGCTAATTCGAGAATTACAATGAAAGATAAGTGATTTGAACTTCCAACATTTTCGTTGGAAATATCAAAAAGTATGAGTTGTTGGATAATGATAACATAAAAATTTGTTAGGATAATTTTTCACCAAAAAAATTACTCAAACTAGATGCTTATCTATTTGTCTTTTCATTTTTCCTTTTTGGACATAGTAATTTGTATTGTTCACATATATAAATGTCAACGCCTCGCGGCTGCTTGACCACCCATCTTGGCAACACACGCACGCTTCCTATATCTCGGTGTGAGAATCATATGGAGGTGTGTTGTACCTCGGGCGTGTGACTGGAATCTAAGTCAATTTTAAAGAAATTACCAAGGGTAAGTGAAGTCACCACCAATCATTGTGTTTTTTCTAAGGTGTTGGTCACTTGACTCTATTCGATTTTATTACTGATCCTAGGTTAAGAAAAATGTCGTTTTTCCTAATCTAATGTGGATGGGCAAAAAATCTTGATTCTTGAGTTTGGAAGTCTGGTTACGTGTGGGGAAGGTGTTAGGCACCCCACAATGCCTATCCGAAGACAGTCCTTTGTTTTCGTAAAATCATAATTTTCGGACATTGGCAATTGAAAACAAGCTATTGGCATTGGCTTTCGGGGCTTTATTGTGTTGGGCTTTGAGGTTTGGTTTCGAAATGGGTGTGGTCCCGATCGATGCTTTCCAAGTATGTTTGAAGTCGCTACCAAATTTCCACAGCGAAAATCCGACAGTATTTCGCCTTATTTTTGTGGCAAAAATCCAATAGCGCATCGCCTTAGATGCGCCATAGCACGCCAAACACTATTCTCACCAAGCTTTCGACGTAAGAATACGACAATGGGGATGCCCCATTTTCACGGCAAAAATCTGGCAGAGTTTCGCGTTTGGTGCACTACGATGCATTACAGGGTTTTGCGTCTGTGTACACGATGAGTATCGACATGCTCGCACTGTGACGAGCCGAAGCCCTCCAAAGTGTTAGAACATGCTGATATGTGTCACATACACAGGGAAAGCAATGTCACTTGGTGACATGGATCAAGAAAATCACACCGTGATGATCGTGCACACAATATAGCATGAATATGCACCTATAGCATTGCCTTGAGCACATACCCATACTACAAGGTCAAAAGCTCTCATGACTAGAAAGGGTCTCTCATATAGCCACAAGAGTTCATCAAATAAAGTGTACAATCACCCACACACAAGCAAGCAGATATATATATATATATATATATATATATAAAGCATGCATCATGCACAATGTTATCACATAGAGCAAGAAAGTAAACCAGACATTGCCATGTTCCAAAGGTATGGCCCAACAAAGTACAGAAAATGTAAAACAAACATTGCCATACCCAGGGAACGAGGCCCAAGCAAGGAGCAGGAAAATAAAAAGGGGGTACATGGATGGGGACCCTAATACATGCTCTAGAAAAGAGGCTTAAAGAAAGAGAAAGAGAAGACCGCTCTGAGGGGCTAGACCCCCTAATCTACTAATCATTGCCCTTTGTGGGCTTGCGTCCTCTTACTTGCATCCTTGCCCTTTTTGCTCGTGCCTAGGAAGTCACGCCCTTGCTCCAAGCGTCCTCACTCCATGTGTGTACATGCAAAGACCAAAGAAACAAGCCAGCAAACAAGCAAAGAAGCAAACAAAGGAAATAGGGAAAGCATGCAAAGAACAAGCTAGCAAAGATGCCAAACAGGGGCAAACAAACATGTGAAGCACACGAAAAGGGTAAAGAAGCATGTTATCAAACAAAAGGGGGTGTCCTAGGAGGACAAATGTAGGTTTGGATCGAATGTCCATAGCTCCATTGGATTAGATTATGGACGACACATAGACTCATGCATGAACATGTAGGCAAGCATGCAAAGAAAGCATAGAAACCAAGAAAGCCAAAAGGGTGGCACAAAGCAAGCCTATCAACATCGCATAGAGCGGAGAAATGTGTATAGCAAGCACACCGATACCATAGAGGTGTATCTCACAAGTGGTTACATCAAAAAAACCCTAGGAGGGACGGATGTAACCACGCAAGCACAAACTCACGGAGGGCACAAAGCATGGCAAAGCCTAGATCTAGAGAGGCTAACAAGGAGATAAAGCATAGAAGCAAGCAAACAAACAACGACATGCAAAAGGAAATTATCCAAACCATTTAATATAGGCCTAGGTGTGCGGATATAGGCCTAGACCATAGGATCTAGATCTACACCCCACCAGAAGGGCCAAAAAGCAAGAAAGAGAGATATCAAATGACAAAAGGGGATAAAGCAACATATGGCATAGCAACCAACATAGATCCAAGCACACAAGCATAGTACGGAGCACATAAACACATAGATCTAAGCACAAAAGCATGGCGCAGAGCACATAAACACATAGATCTAAGCATATTAACATAGATCTAAGCACGCAAGCATGGCGCGGAATACATAAACACATAGATCTAAGCATATGAACATAAATCTAAGCATAAACATGGCAAAGAATACAATAGGCATGTAGATCTAAGCATAAACATGGCAAAGAGCCTAAAAACATGTGGATCTAAGCACAAACATGAAAAGTAGGCATATCCTAGCCCAAGAAGACTAGGCCAACAACATCGAAGCGGTAAATCATAGCAAAAAGCAAATAGATGTTAGGAAAGCTATAAAACATGCTATGAAGCTAAAACATGCTAGGAAAAGCAAATAAAGCATTTTATTAAGATAAAAGAGCTAGGAAAAAGCAATAAAGAGAAAGGGGTGTGGATTGTAGCTAAAAAGCTACATCCACAGCCCTAAACCTCAAATCCAAGGTATAGAACCAAGGAGATGAAGATTAGGTGAAAGAACACTACTTTGAAGATTGTAGAGGAAATGTGAGAATCAAAGGTGTTCTAAGGTGTTTTGATGTGTTTGAGAGAGAGAGAGAGAGGGGAAAGAAAGAATCTGCCCAAAAATTGTTTTTTTTTTTTTGGGCAAAATGAGGGGTCTAGAGGCTCTTATAGTGAAAAAAGTGACACTTTAGCTACCGACGCACCTATAAGGGTCGCTTGCTAACATCAGCAATTCTGGCCTTATCCTAGTTCCACTTCGGATGCATATTTGAAGGCCTTCCTAGACTCGGATTGACCTAATCTTGGTTTCCTTGGAAATCTCTAGATGTATAGTTTTCAGAACACTAAAGAAATTGAATATCCAACAGTCGGATCAAAAGTTATGGCCTCGGAAAAGTGCTGACGCGCTTTTACGGTTTTTCAAATATCTCAACCGTTTTAACTTCGATCTTGACCTATGAATAGTTGTTGGAAAGGGAATTTGATAATCTTCGCAATAGCACTGGTCCCAAACCGTTTTGAATGTTAGATCAAAATTAGGATTTCTGGTCCCTTTAGGAGTCAACCTCGAGTCAAACTTGGTCAAAGTTGATGAAAATCACTAAGTAGCTCGAGTTTGATGTAGAAACATGAAAAATATTGTTTTTGGATGACTTTGACCCAATTTTGACTTTTGGTCAACCTAGAGTTGACCAAAGGCATTTTGGTCAATTTGGCCTGAAAATGGCACTTTGGGTGCTCCAATACCTGAACGGGTTACGCCACATCAATCTAGATGTTCCCGCGACCCCATGCAGAAAAGATAATATTTTTAGAATTTTCGAGGTCCAACACGCAAATCAAGGGTAGACAAAATACGGTGTCTACAATAAAGATTCAAGATTGAAAAAAAAAATTAATATAATAAAAAAGGAAAAAAATATATATAAAATCATTAAACCAATAAGCAAAATCTAACACAATATGACATGAAATTAGCAAGATATGGATTAAGACTTAGCGGGTTCGTGTTATATTTGGGTTGGCACTATTGATGTGTTTATTAAACGTGTCATGTTCGTGTTTAACTCAAGAAACCTGATTGACTCGTCTAACCCATTTAAGTAAATATTATTTCACCAATATACTAATCAAATCCCTAGGTAAATAAACTTATTTTCTTTCCTAGTTACATTCTCCTAAGCCCTATGACCACCTCTCACTCTTAGACCTCAATCTCACTTCACATCACCTTATTTTCTTAGCCACCATCATATTTCTATCACTGCAGTGTCAAGCCGCCCTCATCATTCACTTCTCTCTATCACTCAAAACCCTAATCGTTGTCATCCTTTACTTTCATCTTTGAACTCTTTGCCACCATCATATCACTGTTGTCATCCTTTACTTTTACATTTACATTTATCTATTTTTCTTAAATTAATTGTTGGGATCTAACATTAGCTATTTGTGGTTTTTTTTGTGACATATTGTGATTGATTATTTGTGATATTGGGATATACTTTAGTTTGAATGATTATTTATAATGCAATTATTGTGTTAGTTTTGAATTTTATATATATATATATATATATATATTTGATTTTTCATAATTCAATACAATTGAATTAATACTAAAAATTTTATTTTTTCGCTTTGATAAAATTTTATAAACAAGTCAACGTGATTAACCTATTTAATAAATAGGTCGTGTTAAGGTTGAGGAATCCTAACTTGATTAATAAACATGTCGGGTTAGTGTCGACCTATATAGTCAAATATTTATAAGTTGACATGACATGAACCTAAAATGCAAACACAAATTACCACCCCTAAAACCAATAGGTTCAAATGAAGTTTTATAACAGGTACTTATATAATTATGGAAACTGAAAAGAAATGGAAATTTTACTGGTAAAAGAACAATTTTTTATGTCATTAATTTGTTTAGGATTAGAGCTATTAGCACTAGTCATCTTCTACTCAACCAAGGTTCATATCACTAGCATTTAGTGAATCTACAATTCCTAAAATATGATCAATTCCTTACAATTCCTAAAATGTGATCAATTTGATCAATTCCTTATTTTGAGGAGATACGACACTTAAAATGCATCATTATGTTATTGCAGCTTTTCTCATGTGAAAATACCTAAGGGTAATTAACTTGCACATGCTCTTGCTCAAAAAGTTACTTATATGTGTGGATAGAAGATCTCCTATTTGATTTGGATGATGTATTCCAATACAATTCAGTGAATTAATATCTTCTCAAAAAAATTAGTTCATTCATAAAGCTTACTGTTGAGGGTCATTTTTGTGAAACCCGAATAGAAGGAAGGAAGCCCAACCCAGCAACACGGGTAGCAAAAGAAATGGCAAGCATAGAATAAAACCATTAACCCCAAGCGGCAGGAATAATGGATCATAGGCTCATAATGTAAATAAATGAGCCTTGAGGAAGTAAATGGGCTCAAAAGAGCCCAGAAAGAGAGAAATAGCAAATAGCAAACACATGGGCGGTGTATGATGTAGAAAAGTAAGAATGGGTTGCAGCAGGTCCAAAGCAATGAAAGCAAAAAGAGTAGGGGATTGATGGTAGGCCCACAAACCCTAAAGATGAGTATGAGGTAATTGGGCCGGGGAAGCCCAATGAAGTTAGTAAGAGCCCATGGGAACACAAAGTTAGGAAAAGGGCCAAGGAAGCCCAAGGCAAGCAAATGGGCAGAGGATGCCCAAGGGAAAACAAAAGGGACACAGAAGCCCATAAGTAAGAAAGCCCATGGCCATGCAAAGCCACTAGGAAAAGAGTAAACGGCAGGTCTGCAGAGGCCCAGCAGGATCAAGTCATTACAGCAGGAATAACAGAGTAGTATGCCAGGACATAATGGCAATCAAGAAATAGGCTGAAAGAAATATAAATCCCACTATCAAGTAAAGCCCAGCCCCTAAGGGAAGCGGGGAAATCGTAAAGCAACCCACATATAAGGTCGAAGAAGGACGGCAAATTATGCAAGGAAGCCTCCAGACCGCGAAAAACGCATGAGCAGCAGGCAAAATTTGGACATACATGAAAGGGAAGCACGCGCAAGGCCCAGGCACCACCAGCCTGTACCCAGCCAAATTGGGACGTGGTGGGGTCATGGGTCAGAGGTAAGGGGGTATGGCTTGGTGGTGGGGAGAGGGGAAAAGATCTATTATGCGGCTCCTACCCAAGCTCTTTTGGGGGTACGTCCTGCTGGGATGACAGACCACCTAAAAGAAGCAAGGTTGAGGGAGGAACCGTTAGGTGCATGCCATGAGGGATAGAGAGAGAAAGCACCTACACTGTGGCAAGAAAGAGCGCCACGGTAGACTAATGAATAAAACAACCTGCCTTTGTCTGGCAAAGGCGAATGGCACACAGACGAACCCTTGGTGGTTGGCAAGTACACCCGGACCAGACAAAGGTGGTTAAAGGGCAAAGTAGTAAAATTTGGTCACGGCATGCACTATAAGAAGACCCTTGCCGTGCCTAGAAAGGAGGATCAAAAAATAGGGGAAGATCACTAAATAAAAAAAGAAAGAAAGTAAAACAAAGGAAAGAAAAAGATAAGAGAGAAAACAGAAAACAAAGAGAGTTAATATGGTGGGCATGCTCCCTCTCAAAATCCTGCTCTCTTCCAAAAAGTAAAAAGGATTCCTCTGGGCACTAACCATTCAGATCTGGTTCACTTAAAGCCATTAATCCCCACGGCAGGATCTTTTCCTGGGAGATTAGCTGCATTGAGAGGAAGCGTTCTTCCTCTTTGGTGGTTTGCTTCTGCAGACCAAACTTGACTTGATTCTTATTTATTCTTGATTAGTTCATATTATTACTTACTCTTTTATCTTTTTTGTAAAAGTCATTGTTATTACTGTGATTATGTTTCATAAATAGGGATTATTTGGTCATTTTCTATTAAAAAGTCAGAGGACTCTGTTTTTGTTGTTATTATTATATCTGCCTGCCATAAGTACATTCCTGGTAGACGAGGCATAGTTTGTGCACAAGCCGGCCCAAATTAAGTTGCAATTGGACTGGTCTCAACTCTCTTATTTAGAATACTCGGGCCAACTACCGTATGAGGCAGCCCAACCTAACGCACAACATAAAAAAGGCCCTTACATTATATTGGCGACTTCATTGGGGAGTTGAGAAATAGATTAGGGACAAAGAGCCCTCGAAAACAAATGCCTCCAAAGTCCAGGACAACATGAAATATGAGTGTCATGCCCTTATAAGCGAAATTTAGGCCAACGACGCCTCGCCAACAGCAGCCTAACCAGGCGAAGGGTGCCAACGGAATGGGGGCTGAACCCCAACCTCCTCCAAGAATCCCCGCAGACAACGCCAACACCTTCGTTGAGGTGTTGCAGGCTCTGCAGCACTCGCAACAGCAAATGATGGAAGAAATCTGTCAGCTAAAAATAGACAGAACAAAGGAAAAAGGAAGCTAGCATGATCAAGAACATGTGGCAGACAAAGAAGAGACACCAGCAGGAGGTGTCCCACAGAATGCGGATCAACATTTTATTACTATGGCTGAAGTAGCGGCTCTCCTGGAGCAAGAGAGAGCTAGAGGACCCAAGGAGAGATTCTATGCACGAAGGCTTCCATACCCACTAAAGGTGCTCAGTAAACCATACCCCGAAAGGTACGAGCCGCGAGCTTTTGCGCAGTATGATGGCAGGAAGGGAAGTGTTGTTGAGCACATGAGCAAGTTCATTGATACAATTGGTCCTTACACCGCAGATGAAGACTTATGTCTTCGAGAATTTTCTAAATTACTGTGTGACCAGGCTTACACCTGGTACATTGGCTTAAAGCCAGGATTGATCCCAACATAGGATGACATGGTGGATGTATTTTGTATTAAATACTTCCACAGAGAAGAAACGGTAACACTTGTGACTCTGCAAGCAACCAAGCAGAGGAATGGCGAAGACTTGATAAAGTACATCAAGAGATTCAGGGTCATAGCACTTGATTGCTATGACCATTGTGAAGAAAGGACACTGGTAGAGATGTGTATAACGAATATGATCAGGGAGTACAGGGCAGTCCTAGAGAGCTTAGAAATCTCCCAGTTTGCACAGTTGTTGCAAAAGGTAAGAAAAACTGCCTAGTCTGTAAAGCCAAACACGGACAAGAGAAGTGCTCCGCAAGCCATGACAATGTCTACTAGTGAGCGGAGAAGGAAGACCGATAGGAGAGAGTACGATACTCCCCCATCAATACCATGCACTTCAAAGGAGCTAGATATTCTGCTAGACAAGTGGATAGCAGATGTGATCTTTAAGCCTAACCAAGTTTCTAGGGAGCCCACAGAGGAGGAGCGGAGGGACCCACGCTTTTGTCGTTTACACAATTACGTGCAACATCCTACCGCAGAATGTTAGGCGCTCCGCAGAATAGTGCACCGCAAGATCAAAGAAGGGACTCTAGAACTGTCCCAGCAAGAAGTCCAAAGAAATCCACTCCCAAACCACAAAGGGAAGGGTGTAGCGGCGGTGGTAATTTGTGCGGACCCAAGAGAGGACGAAGAAGAAAACCTAGCCTTGCCTGCAGCGACCATTACCACTTTACAATAGAGCTCCAAGTTCAAAATATTGTTCGACCAGCTGGGGCTCATAGCAAAGGAAAGAAAGGTAGCCACGGAGGCTTTGGTGAGCATTGCCTCTAGTGCAGGAGTAGAATGTCTATCGGCAGAAATCCCAGATGATAGGGCTCTCTTACAGGTTTTAACCGAAATCACTTTTAGTGACGAAGATATGGAGGTAGGACACCCAGATCATAGGAAACCCTTATACTTAGCGGCATCCATAAATCAAATCCCCATAAAGAGAGCCATGGTAGATACAGGTGCTTCTGTGAATCTCATTCCATTGAGCACTTTACAAGTGGCAGGAATTTTAGAAAGAAAGATTCAGGGGTGCCCAATGGAAGTGACAGGGTTCGACGGAAGGGGTGAGTACACCGCAGGCCACATTCAGCTGTGGTTAAAAGTAGGCCCTATAGCTTCTTTAGCTCGGTTCCATGTGGTGAAAATAGAAGTATCCTATCATGTGCTTTTGGGAAGGCCATGGTTGCACAAACACCGATTAGTCCCATCCACCTATCACCAGTGCGTGCAAGAAAGATTAAATGGCAGGATGATACGAATAGCCGCAAAACCCTCACCGTTCGAGCAGGCAGAGGCCCATTTAGTAGAAACTATGTTCTATGACCAATGGGATCCATCTGTGGAAAGCTCAGTATCAAAGCCACGAGGTACCTTCGTGCCTAAGTGGGAAGACGTCCAAGATGACCCAAAGCCTAATCTAAGGGAATTATTGGCAAGAAAGAGGAAAAGGAGAGAAGCGCCTACCGCAGAATCAGATGACACACCCTAATACGTCAGGATCCGAGGCCCTGATGGCAGGGTTGTGTACAAATTATGAAGGCGCACGGGGCCCACAAGTGAGATACAAGCGGGGCCCACCCAAGAATGGCAGCGCAGGAGGTGGGCATGTTGCATAGCTCAAGAAAGTTCGAAAAAAGAAGAAGAAAAGGACAAGGAAATCGTGGCCGAAAAAGATGCACAGGTTGTGGCAGAAGAAGAGTTGGAGGAAGTTAACCTGGAGTCTGGTTCGCAGGAACCAAGGCCTATCTCAATTAATGCAAGTCTGACTGAAAAGGAAAAATCAGAGCTAATACTACTATTGAAAGAATTCAAAGACGTCTTTGCATGGGACTACAGTGAAATGCCAGGGTTAGACCCTGGGTTAGTTGCACATATGTTAAATGTGGACCCGCAGGCCAAGCCAGTGGCCCAGCCTGCCAGGATAATTCACACAAAAATAGAATGGCAAAAAATAAAAGAAGTACAGAAATTGTTGGCTGCAGAATTCATCAAGCCTATTCAACACCCCCGCTGGCTATCCAACATAGTACCAATAAGGAAGAAGAATGGCCAAATAAGATGTTATGTAGATTTCAAAGATCTTAACAAAGCTTGTCCGAAAGACGAGTTCTCATTGCCAAATATGGATTTACTGATAGATTTTGCGGCAAGAAGTGCCATGTTTTCATTCATGGATGGTTTCAGTGGGTACAACCAGATCAGAATAGCACCAAAGGATGTGGAGAAGACTGCTTTCAAAACACCCATGGGAAATTTCTACTACACTGTGATGCCCTTCGGGTTGAAAAACGTAGGTGCAACTTATCAACGAGCAATGACGGCCATATTTCACGATATGATGCATCGGGAGTTAGAAGACTATGTGGACGACATAGTGGTTAAGTCAAAGAGGAGAGAAGAGCACTTCTATTTGTTGCAAAGGGTATTCGAAAGATGCAGAGCCTTTAAATTGAGAATGAACCATCTCAAATGCGCATTCGGAGTATCCTCCAAGAAATTCTTGGGTTTCCTAGTTCATAGTAAGGGAATAGATGTAGACCCAGCCAAAGCCACAGCCATAGCAACTATGAGACCTCCAGCCACGATAAAAGAACTAAAGAGCTTCTTCGAAAAAGTCTCATATATCCGGAGATTCATCCCCGGGTTGGCGTCAATCACCTCGGCTTTCACCAAGTTGCTCAGGAAAGGGCAAAGTTTTGAATGGGGAGAAGCATAGCAGACGGCCTTCAAGAGGCTGCAATAGATTATGATGAACCTCCCCACAGTGTGGCCCTAATCCACAAAAAATCATTGCTACTTTACATGGCCACCAATTCGTATGCCATTGGTGCATTAATGACCCAAGAAGACGGAGGTGGCGTCGAGCAACCAATGTACTACATCAGCTGTGCCTTAAAAGATGCAGAAACGCATTACCCAAGGGCAGAAAGGGCGTGTTTGGCTATTGTGTATGCCTCACAGAGGTTACGCCATTATTTCTTGGCCTAGAAGTATGGCTGATGACCAAGTCCCATGCCATCAAAGCTTTGTTACAACAACCAATACTCTCTGGCAGGATATCCCAGTGGTTGTTGCAATTGTCACAATATGACTTAAGAATGGGGACACCTAGGGTGGTGAAAAGTCAGGCTATAGCAGACTTATTGGCACAGTTCCCAAGAGAGGAAGAATTCCCGCTGGACGATGAAGTTCCAGGAGAAGTAGCTATGACAGAAGAGGTCAGAAAACAATGGGTAATGAAATTTGATGGGTCTTCTACCACCCAATCCGGAGAAGTGGGGGAAGTTCTGTACCATGAAGAAGATAAGGCAGTAGCACTATCGTTCAAGCTGGAATTCCCCTGTTCAAACAACACGGCAGAATACGAAGCCTACCTAACCGGGCTGGCCACAGCTCTCGAAATGGGAGTCAAGCATTTGAGGGTACTGGGTGATTCGAACTTAGTGGTCTACTAGACCAAGGGAAGCTTCTCTCTAAAAAAACCCAGCCTAGCCCCGTATAGAGCAATGGCCCAGAAGATAGAAGAAAAGTTTTCAACTTTTGAAATAGAACATGCTCCAAGGAACGAGAATCGGTTTGCCGATGCGTTGGCTGCACTAGGCTCGCAAATAATGTTCGAAGAGGATGACACTAGAGTAGAGGTCAGCAAGAGGAAGGAGTCCATAATTGAGATGTTCAAGGAAAGGTTCCAAGATGAACAGTGCGAAGGGGATTGGCGGATTCCCATAAGGGAGGCCTTGATGAAGGAAGATGACGCCGCAGAACTAAAGGTACTAAAAGACTACGCTATAGTGACGGGAGAACTGCACCGCAGGATGCCAGGAGGGGTCTTGTCCAGATGTGTGGGGCAGAAGGAAGCCCAGAGAAAATTGAAAGAAGTACATGACAAAACTTGTGGATCCTGCGGGGAGGTCAACCTTTACCACAGACTTTAAAGGGCAGGCTTCTATTGGCCAAGCATGGGTAAAGAAACGGACCAAGTCCAAACCCAGTGCGGGACCTGCCAACTTACGGTAAACAGAGAAGAAAGTTATGTTGTGTTCACCAGCGAGGACTAGAGAAGCCCATTCATACAGTACTTGACAGAAGGCGTCCTGCCACAAAAGCATAGTGAAAGATACAAGCTTAAGAGATTGGCAACACATTACTTTTTGCATAATACAGTCCTTTTCAAAAAGGGGTATGATGGGGACCCTTTGAGATGTTTGGGCCCTAATGAAGCAAAAGAAATTATAAAAGAAGTACACTCAGGAGAGTGTGGGGAGCACCAGGGAAAGAAAAAGCTTTACAGATGCTTGCAGCAAATGGGCTACTACTGGCGTACCATAAAGAAAGATGCGGTAGAATTTGTAAAACAATGCCACAATTGCCAAATACAAGCCAATTTGATTCACACCCATCCGCAGAATTTACATAGCATGGTCACACCATGGCCCTTCCACACTTGGGGGCTTGATTTGGTAAGACCAGTTACCCACCATCGCGTGGATACATATGGATACTAGTGGCTACAGAATATTTTACTAAGTGGGTAGAGGCAGTACCACTTCTTAAAGCCACAGGAGGAGCAGTGGCAAACTTTATCAAGGAAAACATAATTGTAAGGTTTGGGGTGCCCTACAAGATCATCAGTGACAACGGCACACCTTTTGTCAACAGTGATATTAGAAAGATGCTAGAGTTCTACCAAGTCAAGCACCACCGGTCATCACCTTATTACCCTCAAGGAAATGGGCAAGCATGATAGGCCACAATCTGAATAACCCCTTGTGATTAAACCTAATTAATTAATTAGCCAAGTTGTTAATTAATCAATTAATCATGCAATTGCGTAGAAGCACAAACAAATCACCAAAAACTAAATATGCAGCGGAAATTAAATAACACGGTGATTTGTTTACGAATGGGGAAACCCTAACGACAAAAACCCCACCGGGTGATTTTCAGGTCACCACTCCCGAAACTCCACTATTATCAAATCAAACGGTTACAAGTAAAGGAATCCCAAGTACCTTACCAACCTACAGTTGAACCCTTACCCCAATACCCAATTGGACTTGATCTGTAGTGACAATTTCCACCTTTGATGCACGGCTCCCAAGTACGTAACTAACCAATGCGCGGATCCTAGTACGCGACTTCAAACACCAACTTGAGAAGGAGAGGTTGGCTGCAAAGTTCTTCAGTTCATCATACACAATGAAGATCAGGAAGATGCTTGGTTACAAAACCCTATGGTGCACATACACAGCAACTTCTGAGAGAGAAGATGATCTAGGTTAAGAACTTCGTCTTTTGATCACAATTTGCTTGAACAAGGATTGCTCAATGCTTTTGCAACTTGTGTACCACTTGACGGCTCTTAAAACAATCCTTTTATATGTTTAGGGTTAGAAGAAAAGAAGGCCCAAAACCATATTCACGGATCCCAAGAAAATCAAATCAGAAAAGCTGATTTTATAAATCTTGACAGATAGCAGGTGTCGAGGTAGCTATCAAGCAGGTGTCGAGCTTTAATGAAATTGCACTTCAGCTTGCTTTTTCTTGGACAGACTTGATGACTTCAATACTTGTTCTTGAAACCTTGTTTCTTGAAGTATTAAAAACACCTAGAACTACCCAATTACAAGTAGAGTGCGTTTTGTCAAAATGATTAGCCAATTTACATAAACAAGTGACATATGTTCTTAACAAGTGAACACACATATGTCCTAACAAAGCAGAGGCAACAAACAAGATTCTCATAAAGATTATCAGTAAAATGAGCCAAGAGTATACAGGAGGATGGGCAATGCACCTGCCAGACGCTCTTTGGGCTTATAGAAGTTCACCTAAGTCAGCCACAGGCTTTTCACCTTTTTCCTTGGTCTACGGAACTGAGGTGGTGAGCCCAGCAGAGATAATGACCCTATCCTCGAGAGTCATGTAGATGCAAGAAAAAGAGAAAGAAGAAGAAGTCTTTGTGGCAGAAAGGTGCGAAGACCTAGGACTTGATGAAAAAAAGAGAAAAGGCCTAGGAACGCAGCCGTAGATACAGGCAAAGAATGACTGAGGCCTACGGCAAGATGACTAAAGAGAGAGTGTTTGTGTAAAGACAACTTGTTCTAAAAGTGGCAGAATATGTTAGAAGAGGCATAGCAAGACCATCGAAGTTTGCACCGAAATGAGAAGGACCCCTTGTGATAAGGGAGGCACATCCAAGTGGGTACTACCATTTGACTCAGATGGATGGCAGAGAATTAATGGATCCCATCAACGGGAAATGGTTGAAACGTTACTATGCCTAAGGAGAAAAGTCATGTGATTGTCCCTTTCTTTTGTTTTGTTGAAAAAAAAAAAACTCTTATGTTTCCTTTTACCTTTTCCATCTTTCAAGTGACTATGTTACAAGACAAAAAAAATTGTAACTTGCTTTCATGAGGATGCAATGAAAAGCACGAAGTATTATCATCACATGTCATAGCAAAAGCAAAAAAAAAAAAAAAAAACAGTAGCAAAGTGTAGCATCATAAGTTACAAACCCAAACTATGGCAAACTAGCCAAATAAGTGCTATAGGAAATATAGTGTACTAAATAGAGTAATAAGGCAAAGGAAACAACAAAACAAAGAAGAAACTGCATCATCATCAATGAAGTCCAGAAATGAGTAGCTGATCTCCAAAACTACTGGACCCACCTATGCTAGAAAGAAAGCGCTCGCGATGGCCCTCCAAGTCTACCACTTCCTTTCTCAGAACCTCAAGGCGTGAGTCAATAGCATCAATAGTAGGCTGGACTCTCCTCATGAAAATGGCCCCGGGCAATCTCTCGAAGGTGGTCCAAGATAAACTCCACAGCAAAACCAATACTCACAAGCTCTTGCACAGCAGCCTTCCACTGCAAGATCCTCTCGGTGGAGACAGTATCAACAAAGTTATGCTCAATATCATTCAGCACACTCCCCAACATCCTCAAGAAATACTCTCTAGCGAAGCGACCAAGTCGAAATCCCTGCATAAAGTCCCCACGGTTGCTATAAACCGTCACCAAGTGAGAAGCGCAGTCCTCAGGGATTCTAAAGCCGTGGAAATCTATATAAGGAGGTCCAGAGCCCCAGAAATCTGCAGGTCCAAGATCATTGACTTCAGGCTGATCAAATAGTGCAAAAAATGCTGCAGCCTCGCTCACAAGATCTAGAATGGTGGCAGAACTGCTGCCCACTTCAAACTGAGAAGGCACCGTAGGAAGTGGACCTATCAAGAAAACAAAAGGCATGAAATGAGAAACCTTGGTATAAAAAAAAAACCCTCACCAGGGCCATTGATAATGGGGGCTGTGGGAAGGACAGAGACAGGCACAGAAGGAACAGCAGCAACCGACGCTGTAAGTACAGTAGAAACTAGTACAGAAGATACGGCAAGGAATGGGTGCTATGGGCGCGGCAAGAGTAGCTGCTACAGACACTCCTACGCCTACTGCAATTCCTAGCCCCTCAAAGGTCTCTGTAAACAGAGAAATAGACATGAAAATAAAAGGGGAAGAGTGGACTTAGCAAAAGAAGGGGAAGAGTGAACTTAGCAAAAAAAAAAAAAAGGGAAGAAAGCACATACCCTCATTCAGTCTCGGGTGGAGCACTCTCCTTTTCTTCGGATTCAAAAACCCTCCTCTCCAGGACGGGCTCATCGTCAGGATCCTGAAGAATGTCCTCAAACTCCTCAGAGGACAAATCAGCATTAGGCCCACGGGTGGCAGAAATAGGAATGGAGGAAGGAGTAACTACCAGAGAGGACCCATCCTTCACAGCCTGAGACAGAGCAGCGAAAGGGTCACCGGTGGAAATGACAAGAGGCGTAACAGGAGTAGCCTCGATCTGAGTAGTAGCAGGAGGGGTGGCTCCCCTTTGAACAGAGGGTGTCTCGGCAGGAGCAGGGGTGACCTCACTAACCTTCCCAGTATGAATACCCTCATCTATGGGTACCAGCCCAGTAGGAGAGGTAGGAGCCTCAGCAGGAACTCCATGCGTAACTGCTGAAGGGGCAGGTGTTGCAAGCTCAATCCTATCAAAAAAGCCCTCCATGGGCGTACCCATAGAGGTAGAAAGCTCCTCGGCAGTAGGGCGATATATAGAAAGAGGCTTGGGCTTATCCTAGAAGACAAAAAAAGGGAGATATGAAGATCAAAGTAACTTTTTGGGTGAATGAGGTAACCAAAAGTGTATCGCAGATTGAACACATGTAAATAAATAAATAAATAAAGGGAGAAGAAGAGAGAGGAAATGTACCTCCAATTCAAGTTCATCGAGCACAATGGGACGGGTGGCTGACATATCCTCCTTATGCTTAGACTACAAAGAAAAACGGGGACAAGAGACAGAGTCAAAGAAAGAAGTCAGCAAGCATGTCAGATTCAACCACAGGAAAAGTCAAAAAAAATATATATATATGTATTTAAAGGACAAAGCAAAATTAAAAATAACGTACTCTCCGCTCAGCGGCAAACGCAGGATGGGGAGTTGTCTTCCTCTTACTGCCTCGTGTTCTGCTAGCAGGAGTAGCGCCTATGGGTGGCCGAGGAGTGGCAAACTGGGCTTGCTGGCAGATTTAAGTTTGGCAGGAACTTTCTTGACTAGTGTAGGAACATTTATCACTTTAACCTTTTTTTCTCAATTTGGAGGGTAATCACTTGTGTGCCAATACCATCCTTTTTTCTCCTCATCCCATTCAAAGATGGCAAACCGGTTCTGTTTCCTGGGATATGCCAACACAGACTTGGAAGGCAGGAGCAACCGAGGATTAGTCGAGACAACCATACTAAGCCCCTCAGGAGGAATGAGAGAGAAACCGCGACTACCTGCCAACTCTTGCTCAAACGAGGTCATTACGGCTTGCCAGTATCCGTGCATAGCAGGGGTGCAAAGGCCCTTCCTCAGCGAGCTAGGAACTGTGACTGCACTAAAATGCTATCTCCAAAAATCAAAAGTGGTATGTCACAGAAAAGGTCTAACCGAAGTAGGGGACTCCATAATAAAGGAAAGGTCATCAGGAATATCCTGATCCAGCCCAAATTGCCTTCTTACCTGGTTGGCAGGATAATGGACAAACTTGACACCTTCATCGGCCAAATAGGGCAACCATCCGACATTGGTGGCCGCCAAATAGGTGATACCCGTCTCGTCAAAACCAGCCAAAGGAGTAGTAGTTCCAACGGTATCAACAAACGAACCCATTGCGGAATCCATGCATGTATAACCTGTACTCAAATTTCTATAAGCTCTCCAGGAGAAACCAACACCTTCATCAAAAGACTCAACAACAGAATAATCAATAGGGTTCAAACCAGACCAACGGAGAGCCAAAGGAAAATCGGACTCAAATCTGCCGCAGAAGTTAGTAATTACCTTCGGGCAGGATTGATACTTCTCTTTAGCAAAGCAAACGGGCCTACACTTCACCAAGTGTTGGGCACAACGCTCAAATAACAATTGCTGCAGGATGGTGCTATGAACAAGGGAAGTGACTATGTGACAGGAGCCAGCCTGACTCTCGTCACTCCGCACGATGTCCAGTTAGACATACAGATGCCCCAAGAACATAGGGGCTAGCGGCAAACTCACCCCGGCAAATATTTTAATGGCCAAAAGGAAATACAAAGACTTTATGGCATAATGGGGGTGGGACCCAAAGACAAACTTGCAAAGCCAAAAGGCAACGAAAGCCGCACGACGGGCAACTACAGAAAATTTGGAAGAAGAACTAACCCAATACGATAACTTAGCATTTCTGGTCATCCTTTTCTTCAACTCAACTTCAATGGCCTCTTCTTCCAGAGAAAGTTCTATGGTGGTAGGATCAACATCACCGAGAACTGGCAAAAGTAATTGATTAGCCACGTCTTCAAGGGTAACGGTAAGTTCGCCACAGAAAAAGAAGAATGTGTGGGTGGTGGCACACCACCGACGAACCAAATGGTGAAGGTTGTAGAGGTCTTGAAAATTGGATAGGCTTCGGGATAAGACGACAGCCTTCAGAACACTGGCCTGCTGAAGCAAACCCATGAAGCCCGTATCGGATAACTCGCTATCGACCCACTCCTTCCAACCCAGGGCGGTACCCGACCCAAATTCAAAATGGAAAGGCACAGGGAGTGAAATGCCTTGACGAATGACTAGATCAGAGATGGAGGAAGACACTAGGGCCTAAGAAACATCGAGGTTTCACCAACAAAGAGCGAACCACACACGGCCCGGCAACGGCGGCGGCACGTAGTCACCGGGAATCTCAGGGAAGTGAAGATAGACATCATACCAAGGATCGATTAGAGGGGCGCACTCATTGTCTGGGTCACGCCGTGCCTCTTCCTCATCGGACTGGTCCGATTCGGAGTACACGTCCTCCTCGCCTATCTCTTGTCCGACAAGAGGGTCAGAAACAGTCTCTTTCCCTTTACGGCAGGAAGAGCCTTGGCTTTTCATCGGCACCATAGCGTGAGGGTTTGGTCGGAGTAAAATGGGTATGGGTGTTCGAAAAGAAGAAAACAGTAGAGGAACGGAAACGGATATAATATTTTGCAAAAGAAGGAGTTTATGTCTGGATTGCAAAGGGACTCTCTTCTTAAATACCTGGGTCATTAATGCCGGCATGAAGGGAGGCGACGGGTCAGCCATCAAGAAGGGAATGAAGTTAATGAAGCGGCGGTTATGTCTTAAAATAACTGCCATTTTTGGGGAATTCGAAGAGTCACTACTGTTCACGACAGGAAAAGAAATATATATATATATATATATATATGAGAAGGGGTCCATAGTTTTTTTTTTAAAAAAAAACCCGCGAAGGAAAAGAAAGAGGAGAAGTGGAAACCCGAATAGATGGGCCTTGAGGAAGCAAATGGGCTCAAAAGAGCCCGGAAAGAGAGAAATAGCAAATAGCAAACCCATGGGCAATGTATGATGTAGAAAAGTAAGAATATGCCGCGGCAGGTCCAAAGCAATGCAAGCAAAGAGAGTAGTGGATTAATGGCAGGCCCACAAACCCCAAAGATGAGTATGAGGTAATTGGGCCAGAGAAGCCCAATGAAGTTAGTAAGAGCCCATGGGAACACAAAGTTAGGAAAAGGGCTGAGGAAGCCCAAGGCAAGCAAATGGGCCCAGGATGCCCAAGGGAAAACAAAAGGGACACAAGAGCCCATAAGTAAGAAAACCCATAGCCATGCAAAGCCACTAGGAAAAGAGTAAACGATAGGTCTAAAGAGGCCCAGCAGGATCAAGTCATTACAGATGGAATAACAGAGCAGTATGGCAGGACATGATGGCAATCAAGGAATAGGTTGAAAGAAATATAAAGCCCACTATCAAGTAAAGTCCAACCCCTAAGGGGAGCGGGGAAATTGTAAAGCAGCCCACATATAAGGTCGAAGAAGGATGGCAGACTGTGTAAGCAAGCTTCCAGACCGCGGCAAACGCATGAGCAACAGGCAGATTTTGGACATACATGAAAGGGAAGCACGCACAAGGCCCAGGCACCACCAGCCTGTACCCAGCCAATATGGGACGTGGTGGGGTCATAGGTCAGAGGTAAGGAGGTATGGTTTGGTGGTAGAGAGAGGGGAAAAGACCTATTCTGCGGCTCCTGCCCAAACTCTTTTGGGGGGGTACGTCCTGCTGGGATGACAGACCACCCAAAAGAAGCAAGGTTGAGGGGGGAACCTTTAGGTGCATGCCATGAGGGATAAAGAGAGAAAGCACCTACACCATGGCAGGAAAGAGTGCCATGGCAGACTAATGAATAAAACAACCTGCCTTTGTCTGGCAAGGGCGAATGGCACACAGACGAACCCTTGGTGGTCGACAAGTACACCCGGACCAGACAAAGGTGGTTAAGGGGCAAAGTAGTAAAATCTGGTCACAGCAGGCACTATAAAAAACCCTTGCCGTGCCCAGAAAGGAGGATCGAAAAACAGGGGAAGATCACGAAATAAAAAAAGAAAGAAAGTAAAAACAAAGGAAAGAAAAAGATAAGAGAGAAAACAGAAAACAAAGAGAGTTAATACGGTAGGCATGCACCAGTAGGTCGATTTCCCTCTCTCCCTTTCAAAATCCTACTCTCTTCCAAAAAGTAAAAATGATTCCTCTAGGCACTAACCATTCAGGTTCGGTTCCCTCAAAGCCATTAATCCCCACGGCAGGATTTTTTTTCCTAGGAGATTAGCTGCATTGAGAGGAAGCGTTCTTCCTCTTTGGTGGTTTGCTTTTGCGGACCAAACTTGACTTGATTCATAGTTATTCTTGATTAACTCATATTATTACTTACTCCTTTATCTTCTTTGTAAAAGTCATTGTTATTACTGTGATTATGTTTCATAAATAGGGATTATTTGGTCATTTTCTATTAAAAAGTCAGAGGACTCTGTTTTTGTTGTTATTATTATATTTGCCTGCATAACTCATCTGAAACAACTCTTCCTGCCATAAGTACATTCCTAGCAGACGAGGCATAGTTTGTGCACAAGCCGGCCCAAATTGAGTTGCAGTTGGACCAGTCTCAACTCTCTTACTCAAAATACTCGGGCCCACTACCGCAGGAGACAGCCCAGCCCAACGCACAACACAAAAAAGGCCCCTACACTTACTTACCTTCTTCTCAAAGAAAAAGAAGCAACTTCATTAAAAGTAACACATCAACACTACTCAACAGATTGAGATGTCTCACCCAATCCAAATAGACTTCTACAAGCCTATACGCAATAATCCCTAAATCTCTACCACATATCCAACACTCCTGACTCTAATAGACTCTTTCCTTCTTTTCAAATGATATCATAAATCAACTTAGCTAATGGATAATGAAGATCAATATAGGATGAAAATTTAGCTTCATCTCGCTCCAACCCATCTTGACCCACTCCAATATGTGTGGATTTTTCTAACCCCAAAAAGTTGGTGGAGCGATATTTTTGCCTCACACCCCAAGGTAGGGCAAGAACGGATTTACACTGCCCCACCCCACCCTACACCACATATATTTACAAAAATGCCCTTGTGTTATTAAACTTTCACAGAGTTCCCTAGGGTTTATTGAATTACTAAGTATTTTAAATGCTTAAATATCAAGCCTTTTTGTTTTGATTGTGATATTGCCTTATTAAATACTTTGGATTATATCATTGAATCCTTGGCAAAAATTAGTTTTTTTTTTTTTATGTGATAAATTTATTTGCAATTTCAAGTATGACTTATATTATTGTAACAAATTTTATAAAAATAAAATAAAATTTTTAATAGGTGTGGGACGGATTAACACAAAGGTGAGGTTTTGTGGGGTGGGATGGGGATGGGGCAAGGCAGCTTGCCCCAACATGTGGAGTGGGGCAAGAACAAGGCATGGCAACTACCTTGTGGGGCAAGGATGGGGTACCCATGATCCAACCCCTCTTCACCTCATTGACATCTGATTAAGAACCTTATTAGTTTGTAGGGTAATTTCATGGCCGAGGTAGTCTTTTAAATTCTATCAATTCATGGTGAAATAAATCAATTGTATTTTCCACATCATTACAAACAACGATTAACACTTATAATATGTCAAGTCTAGAATAGCATAGCGGAATGGGAAAAATACATAGGTAGTTCTGTAGGATTTTAATCACTAACTAACTATAGTAACGATTTCATTAAAAAAAAAAAAAAAAAAACTATAGTAAGGATTTCTATTTTTTGGATGAATATAGTGTGGATATCTATAGCATGTGCTTCTTTTCTATGATGATTTCACGGATATTCATGCTAGAAGTTCGGTTAAGTTAAGACTTGTATGATGATTTTACTGATATTCATGCTAGAAGATAGGTTAAGACCATTACAGTGTCCCCAGAGTTCCCCTATCATGGTGTTTGGGACTCCATTTTTTTTTTTTTTTTTTTTAATGTATACACCGATCTCTATTGCATCTAATGATCAGGTCTTCGTCCCGATACAATGCTTAGCGCCTAATACCCAAATTTCCAATAAAAAAATAGAACCAATCATCAGTGTGTAGTTTGACAAAACCCTAACTGTAAAGGTTTTTACCCTAAACCCAAAGGCAAAAGTATCCATCCAACAACGATGGAGCTCTCAAACTTTGACGCTGTTATCGGAAATAAATTTGGCTGTAAATAGACGGACAGACTTGAAAAAATTCTTAGCACAACATACATGGCACATGTAAAATGGGTGGTTACCGACAAAAAGAATCTTTAGAAACTAGTTTAACTGCTCAATCAGTAGTAGTCATGTTAAGATTCTGATTGTTGCTGTTGCCTTGCTCAACATTAGATGACAAATTTTGATTGTAAACCTTTCTTGCCTATCTCGCAGTTTAATCCCTCCACCTACTCCTACATCACAGTTTCAATTTTATTCTTACGTATTTTAATTGCTTTAATTTCTCCTTTCAGCTTTCAATATTCATAGTCTCTTTACTATTAATTCTCAAATTTATCCCTCAAAATCAACTGAATTTTCTCTCAATTTTTCCAAATCAAGTCAATAAAATCTTTAAAATGACTTTTAATTCATAACAGTTTTAGAAGTGAAAAATAAAATTGCCACAATTAAATGTGTAACGACAAAATTGAAATAACCATCATTATTGGAGGACCAAAGTAAGTCTTTTATTTATTTATAAAGTTTTAACCTATGACGTCTGCTTTTGTGATTTTTTTTTTTTTTTTCTTTATTATCAGACCAAGACACTAATCAATTTTTAGCGTACGCGAAGATTAAGTCTCAAATCTCTTATTTAACCATCAAAAATTTTACTAAATGAGCTAACTAGAAAATAAAAATCCTCTCTATTAATCCCAGGGAAAATCACATCAAAGGAAAAAAAATGAGGATTACGTGTGGGTTTAGATTGCACTACTTTTCACTCAAAGTTATGTTTTCAGTTTTTTTTTTTTTTTTTTTTTAGCAGCCAGACTTATTTACTTTTAGGAGACAAAAAATACTGTGCGTGTACTGTTCATGCACTGTTCACACAATATTTAATATTAAAAGTGGGTCCCACGATACTATTCACACATTTAAAAATTATTTTGCTACAGTATTTTCAGCAACAATCAGTTTTTAGCAACTTTCAGCAACAATAAGTGTTATCCAAACAGACCCTACATAACCATATGTAAACACACACCGAAGCGAATTAATAGTTAATACGCCCCAAGGTCTTGTCCTAGAAAAAGTTGGTGGCTTGAAGAAAATTCAATTGGTTTTGATTCTCTTCACTTCTAAAGTTCATACTTGTTTGATTGTTAGCATCTCAAAAAATACACTTGACCATAGAAAGAACATGAGATCATTTACTGAACATTCAACACGTACTGCCACCTTTTATCTACAAAATCGAACTTATGTCCAAGGAAGTCAAGGCGAATATCCTCCAATAGCAACTAGGGTACACTCTCATCTCAAAGTAAATTTAAACAAAGCAATTTTAACCGTGGGAAAAAAGTAATTTAAAGACAAACAAACCTACCAGCCTGTATTATAAACCAAACTATATTTTCAAGCAAACACTAGATTCTATATGCTACATGGTGACCAATGTTACATATGCCATCCAAATAGGACACTTACAACCACCACAGATTGACAATCTAATTCCAACACCTGCCTTACCACAAGACCAATTTTGCTAACTGAATTTGATCCAAGGCGAAAGACAAACAACGCCACTACATATAACAGCTTCACTTTCAACTTCTTTCAGGTCTACTTCTATCCACTGGCATAGCCCGTGTATCCAAAGTTGACAGGATCTGAGGCATCGACATGCCACCAGACACAACAATTTCTGCAATTGAAGAACGAGGAGAAATCAAGTCACCTAAATTAGATGATAAGTGCAATGGATGAGACTTTTCTTCCTTTTATTTTTTTCCCCTTTCAACTCATTGTAGGACCCTTACCTATATTAATAGGGAACCCCTCCTTAACAAAAGTACCTAGAATTTCAAATCCTTTTTTGTTCATGCTGCAATGAACAGCATAAACTTTCTAGTACCATTAGGCCATTAGGAGAAAGCTCCAGATATGGTCTAGTTACAATAAAGCCCAGAAGGAGATACCAGGCCAAAAGCAATCACCCTCTCCCTGTCTCTGCATTATTAACATAAAATAAAATCTAAGAAAAGAATCCTCACCGATTCCTTCACGGACTGATAAATTTGGTCTAATAACATCCTTGGTATTGACCAAAAATATATCACCGATGTAAAGATGGTTTGTTGGAACATAGACACAGCATAGCTCCTCCTCTCCAGAATAATTCTGCATTAATTGATTTAAAAAGGAGATCAGTATAGATCCTATTTGAATTTCTGATAAGCATAGCTCAGCTTGCCAATTATTCAATATTGGGTAAATTGCAAAGTACACCCCTAACGTTTGGGGGTGATTGGATTTTACACCCCAACGTTTGGTTCTGTTAGCAAATCACCCCCTGGTTAGTTTTTGCTGTTAATTGCCATGTTATCTTGCTGACGTGTTTTTTTTTTTTGGCCAAATAAGCCCCAAAATGACACAATTTCAATGGCAATGAAGTGATGACCTGGCACATGCAAAACGGTGCCGTTTGCCCAAAGAGAAAACCAAAAAAAAAAAAACTGCAACCTCACCGTTTCCCCAAACAGAAAATCTCAAAATCCTAAATCCTAAACCCACGAACCCAACCCTTGCCTTCCTAACCCTTATGAACCCAGACCACCACATCGGCTCTGCAATCTGCAATCAGCACTCACGAACTTTCTACTCAAACTTCCATGATTTGGTTATCACATGCTCCATTACACGCAAAATTATCTTCACATCCGTATCCTCTAGTTTTAATGAAAAAAATCCCCTCAATATATCAATATACTTCCGTAGACCCTTCAGCTTCTTCTCAGATTTCTTGAGATCACATTCAAATGTTGACAGATCCATATATGTTAAGTTTTGTGCTTTTGGAAGTTGTGGATGACTCATAAAAGATTCCAAATCTGCAACTAATTTGAAGAATTTATTAAGGAGAAGAGGCAGAACATTCTTGAGGAATTGATCACATTCATCATCAATTTTGCTTCTTTTCTTTGAGCTTTTCTCCTGATTGCTTTCATCTAGTTCTCTCTGTTCCATACCAGCCCAGTTTTTTTTCACCGGTTCATTCAATACTATGGCGTGTGCCAGTACAGTGACAATCTTGTTTATCACCATGGAATCCTCTTCTTCAGTACTGGCCCATTTGAGTGCAGATTTCAACCCTTCAATCTTTGCTTCAAATTCTTCTTTCTCCGATATCATAGACACTAGATCAACGAGCAGTAGAGACAGACTATTCCCAGAGTTAGGAACTACTATTTGGTGGGGAAATGGTGAAGTTGCAGATTTTTTTTTTTTTTTTTTCTTTGGGAAAACAGCACCGTTTTGCATGTGCTAGGTCATCACTTATTGCCATTGAAACTGTGTCGTTTTGGGGCTTATTTGGCCAAAAAAAAAAAAACACGTCAGCAAGATGACATGGCAATTAACAGCAAAAACTAACCGCGGGAGGGGGGGGGGGGGTGATTTGCTAACGGAACCAAACGTTGGGGTGTAAAATCAAAGTTCCGAAACATTAGGGTGTAAAATCTAATCACCCCTAAACATTAGGGGTGTACTTTGCAATTTACCCTTCAATATTCAATTCTCCAACAGCTTTCAATTTGTGTAAGGCATGTTTAAATCACACAAGCAACCAAGGATCAATAACCAATTTTTTACAAGATAAGCTTCAATCATTGACATATCCAAGATTCACAAATATATAAGCTATGTTCAATATGAAATACTAACTATACTCATAGATACATAAACAGATAAACTAACAGTTCAATGTAAAAGGGGGTTAATAATTGGGGCAAAGAGAGTTAAACTAAAACCAATTACAGATATTCACTCTCTGAATTTTCTGTGTGAGATTTGTTTTCTTAAACCACAGATGGTGACATATTTATAGGGGAACCTTCAAGGGATGCATGCAAGCCCTGTCAAGAGACCATTGGGCTGCCTAAGCCAAAAAAAAAAAAAGGTTGTCACCCTCATGGAGTAATAAAATATCCAAAACTCACAACGGTATAATAACAATAACCATCACCCCCTCTCTCGGGGGCCCAATGAGGAGACACGGCATATTCAAGCACACTAACACGAGTCTTTTTGAAGAAGAAACAAGGGTCAATCATCAGTCTGGAATGCAATGATTTAAAAAAAAAATAAAAACAAAAACAAAAACAAAAACAAAAAAACAAAACAAAACAAAACAAAACAAAAAACAATGGAGAGTAACAGAATCAAGCCTAAGAGATTCAGTTGGGCACTAGAAGTGGTTTTCCTAGAGTAGAGCATGGCAAGCAACAACAATTCCATACATTAGTACAGTTTTTGCAATTATATGCAAGAGTGTATGCAAGCAAAATATGTACCACACAGATAAATCGTTTGAACACACAACACAATTAATAACTAATAGGTCATACTGAAGTGAAGAGCCGGGCTGAAAAACACCTCAATCCAAATCAACACAACCCAAATTGATTTGGTCTGTTGGGTTTGCTTCTTCAGGTTAAAAAAACCGAGTTGCACCCTAAGGCCTAAACACAGTCCCAGAGTTGAAGTAACAAGAAGCATGTGTGCACACAAATTTACAAGGATTGTGGTAAATGTGAGGAAATAATAGTTTCACTACTAATGGATGGTGTTCAATTGAAGCAGTGCCATGATAATCTCATTACATATATTGCTTTCAGACCTGGAGGGTGACGGATGAAGTGATGAACCCAAATGCATATTCACCAATACGTGGGTGCCTTATTATGGCTACTTCCTTAAAGGCCTGTGTGTTTTGATCTGTAATAATAAATACAGGATATAAATTGGCCCATTGAAACTTATTATATTAAAATATGGGTGTGAACAAGAGCACAAACCATACCTGGTGATATGGCAGCACTAATTTGCTTAGAGGCATTGTATATATGACGAACAAATGGCATCCGTTTGATAAACCACTCCCCAAGCCCTAGGACAGATGCACCCAACCATGATGACATGAACACTCCAACCAAGAAGATGAATGTTATCGAAGTTACAAATCCAAGACCTGTTGAAGAAATATGAGCAAGTAAAAACTTCTATAAGATACAGTATGTATATACAAAGAAATTCTGTTTAAAGCTCATGTTGATAAACATGGTGAAACCCGTAGAAGTATGTTTTCAGATCCATTATAAAACTTCTCAATGTGTGAAGCTAGACAGCCACCTCACATAAAATAATAACAACATAAGAACCCTTCAAAGGTACAGTTCTACTTAGTTAAGCTCCGTAAACCCTTAACTACCCATAACAATAAATATGATAGAGCAACAAAAAAACCCGCTGTTTCAACTCTTTCTTTTACCCCACAAAATACAAAACAAATTTAGCAACAAAAGATCTCACAGGAAAAAAAATCAATGTAACCAATATTGAAAAACTAGCATTAAAATTAGTATCATGTTTTTTGAACTTAATTTCAGAAAATAATATAACAGCTGTCAAACATAGATATATAATATTTTATAGAAACTTAATTTCAGAAAAACAATATGATGGTTGTCAAACACATATATAATATTCTAGAAATTTGTTCATAAAATAGTCTGTGTGCACTCCATCAACAGTGGCATCTAAGAGCAATTGAAAACTAAAGGAACTAGAAACTTGCATTATCTTAAAGGGGAAATGGTTTTCTCTGTAATCTTCATATTGCACTAGCCAGAGAGGGCAAAACAATGTATGCATCTGAAAATGACGCCACAGAGAATCAATTCTGAGGGGGATTGATTAATACATCTCATACATATTTACCTATGCAAGGGATGGATATAAATATTTATTTCTGATTAACAGTATTCTTACCAAAAATATTAATTCCAAGTTGCGCATAGATTGGGGAGAAGAAGCCATCCACAAAGTGAATAAACCACCACGTTATGTAGAAAGTAATTGCTATTGGAAATAGAATAACACTGCAAAACAGCTAAGAGTAAGCACATATGATAAAAGCAAAAGGCATGATAAGCACAGCCATCAAAATATAGCTTCTTATGGCTACCACCTAATTAAAGAATTTATAAAAAGAACAACACCACACTACACAAAATTTTCCAAGTACAACTCTGTGAACTCCAGTTTAGTATCAGAAACAGAAACTAGGAGTCTAGGAAGTAGGAGGATCCTTAGTTCATCCGGTAGGACAGAATCCTATTTATAAATAAAAACATTTCATCCGACTATAACAGATTTCCAGATTTTTTACTGGAGGCTAAAATTATCAATTTCTAGTTATATTTTCAAAATAAAAACTCTAGGTTATATTCAAAAAATTCAATCTTTCAATACAACAAAGTTAAGCAAGCCTCAAGACTTCTCATTTTCCCTTTTTGATAAGTACTACTAAAATAAATGGACAAAACCACCTTCCGGGGTTGCACCAGCCAGTTTGCAGAACCGGTCAAGACACTTAAATTTTTATTATTATAAAATTGTAAATTACAAAAAACCAACTCTAGGTGACAACCTAGAGACTCTACATTTCACAAGAACATGCGTAACACATTTTCCACATTCTCATCTTTGAAAACATCCCAACAAACATACACACACGCACACACAGGCCAATCCAATGGAAGATCAACAGCATATGAAAAGCCGATGGCTAAAAATGTAGTGGCTGCTGCTGCTGCTGCTGCTTACTAGCAACCAAAAGGAACAACTATAAAGTGAGGCACATCCACATTGATCATTTAGAACCATTAGGTAAGGGTGATTATCAATTTATGAAAATAGTCGGAAACATTCTTCTTCAAAGATTCCAACTTTTAAATAAAACACTTCAAATTTTGAATATTTATAAGCTTTAAATGCAATTTCTAGTTATATTTTCAAAATAAAAAATCTAGGTTAAATTCAAGAAATTCAATCTTTCAATACAACAAAGTTAAGCAAGCCTCAAGACTTTTCGTTTTCCCTTTTTGATAAGTAAAATTACAAATAAATGGACAAAACCACCTTCCAGGGTTGCACCAGCCAGTCGAAATCAAATATTCCATCTTTTAAACAAAACACTTCAAATCCTGAATATTTGGAAGCAAATGCATCCAAAATGCTCAACAATGCCAAAACAAGGTAAAGATGCACAAATACAAAATCAATGCCAGTTCCAGAAGTCCCAAGGGGAAAGTACCAGATGTCTCTTAAAAAGAGCAAAGAAGTGATATGCTGTCTTTTTCCCACAGTTTTAAAAGAGGTTTGAAGTACCAGATCATCTTGTGCTGGAACTCATATTTTTTAATAATTTGCAAGAATATAATCTGAGTTAGGGGTCCAAACACTATCATCAAGAACGATACCCAAGTGATTGTTCTTAGTGAGATCTAATATCTCCATATCCTTATCAACGAGGTTTCTTCTAACTTCCAGATTCCAAGATAACCCCTCCAAGGACAAAATTGCAACTTTAGAAATGAAATAGATGAAAAGCACAAGGAAAAAAGTGCAAAAAAGAATGCCAGTATGCGCCACCCCCACCATATAGTAAAAAATATATATATTATGTACCCAAACCAACAATGAGATAGTTAGAAATATATACAATAATATACTGTTAACCCCGCAATTCAAAGCCCTCCCCCCGAACCCCCAAGCACTTTGTGCATGGGAGGTGCTAATTGAGCTACAAGGCTCCTGGCAGTACCCAAACCAACAATATATGTAAGGAGAAGAACAGTTGGCAAGTTGAGTTTCCCTTAGGAAGATAGGTCCTATTGAATATCCTACAGCCCAAATCTTAAACAATCACTTCATGCCAAAGATTCTTAAATTCCATAGGAAACCACTACGTCATTTAGAACTAATTCCCAGAACTCACCATCTGTATAATTGATGTTCAAGAAAGGAACAATTCATATGTAATCATGGATAGTGTTTGGAATTCAGTGGGTTATGCCACAGAGGGTTCTTGATTTGTTAGCAACATGGCAGGCATCATATTATCACTTTTTGGAGAGCAGTGCCTCATTGCATAATGTGGTGTCTTTGGCAAGAACAGAATGCTAGAAGCTTTGATTGAAGCAAATGGTCTATTCTAGAGATTAAATATTCTTCCTTTCATACATTGATGGATTGGAGTGTTGTTTTTCAATCTGTTCCATGTCTTACTTTTTTTGATATGTTTAGAGCATTGGAATATCAGAGTTTGATTGTACTACTCCCTGAGTACACCCCTGGCATACATGGGACTGTTTTTTGTTATGTTTAATAAGACTTCTGTTACTTATCAAAAAATAATAATAAACAAATAAAATCATGGATAGTTTTAACATAATACTATGATATGAAGAATTACTCCAATTTAATTAACATTTGAATTTATACCAAAAAAATTCTTTATTTGTCAAATATTACCAAGATGAACCAACAAGAAGAAAAACTTCCACATTATTTATTTGTTTCAATGTATGTGCTTCTCTACATACATAGGAATGTATGAATGTATAACCAAGCAAATATACTGTGTATAACGTCCATGTCTTGAAGCAAAAATAAGGAAAAAATAAGAAAGAAATGCGCACCATCCGGTCATGAATTTTTTTGATGCCCAGCTCCTAACAACTTTGTAAAAGGTCTACAAAGTGAATACAGAATACAGCAATTGTCAGATGAATGTTAATGATATACAGGAACATAAAGATGCAGCCATTCATGATTCATAGCACTTAGACCACAAAAAAAAATTTAATGTAACAACTATAATTATGAAAAGTGAATTTTTGGAACCCATTTTTTACCTTATTTTTGCTCATAAAATATGTTATCATCAAAATACAAACAAAGTTTGTAAAGAAAAGGAGGAATCTTAAAACAAGAAATAAAATAGGCACAGCCACACTAACCATGGCGGGATCAAGTCCTACAAGAATACAAGACTGATGGTAATCTAAATTGATGAAACAACATTCACGGCAGTAAATCAAAGTATTAACAAAACGCCAATGAGCTCAAACGTCATCTGCTCTCCTTTTAAGTTGTAAGAGCAAGGTGAATGGTGAGGTCGTAGGTTCAAAACCAACCAAGTGCATGTGTAAGATACCAATTAAATAATAATAATAATAATAACAAAAAAAAGAAAGCTAGGACTACAAGTATCTATTTAGTAAAAACAATTTCAGTGTTTCTTCTATATTTTTAAACTCAATCACATGATGCAAACGAGTTTTCTAACATGATTGAGACCCATTAACGCCAGAAATGTCTGTGTCATTTCCTAAAAGGTGCCTATTCAATCTTATCTTGCTCTTTTTTGTAAAGGGGGGTTTGCATGATTCTAATGCAAAGCATAATAAAGTTATTCAATGTCCATTGAATTTGCATACCCAGCCTGTTTCAGTTTATAATCAAACCCATTCTACCCATAGATAGAACAAAAGTATTTAAACATTAGCCATTCCATCCTATTCAACTTAATCAACTAACTAAAGCACTTAAAAAATTTCAGTTTAACTCGGCCTTAAACTGAAAGAAGCTATTCTAACTGAACAAGAAAATCAAAATTTCCATTCGTTTTTTTCTATGAGAGCAAACACAGAGAAAAGTACCCCAAACAAAACAAAAAAAAAAAAGGGCAAGAGAGAGAGAGAGAGAGAGAAGACCTCTCGGCCTGAGTGGTGCGAGGAAGATGAAGAGGAGGAAGGCTTGGAGGAGGAGGAGACGTCATCATCAGCCACCGGGATAAGAAGCTCTCGATCTTTCTCTCTTTCTCTGCTGGCCATCACGATCGCCGATTTGTCATCGCCCATCGCAAACGAAGCGACGTCGTTTTTTCTTTAATTTTTTTTATTTATTTATTATGTTGTTGAAATTTATCGTTTGAGTTCAAACTCCTCCACCGCAAAGAACCGAACCACTCAGTCAGCCCAATCGATAGAGAAAGAGAAATAGAGGTACCCAAGTCTGACCTGACCTCCTTCCTTTTTCTTGTCCAATACTCTAGTATTTACTATTTCTTTTCTTTTCTTTTCTTTTTTTCCATTTCGTTTTTTTTTTTTTTTTTTTTTTTTGGTTATTATGTGGGTGTGACTGGCTGGGACAGGTGGTCGTGGGAAAAAAAAAAAAAAAAAGATGAGGGATGTGATGTGTGAGGAGTTCTGAATAAAATCTGTTGAAACAGTAATTGAAAAAAAAAGGGAGGCGGATTAGGCAATGCTGCATTGCTTACTGCTGCCTGCTATCTACCACCCAATCACACTTGGTTTTTTTTTTAAATCTCCTAATCACAGACTGTTTGTTTCACATTGGGCTTTGAGGCTCAGGCAAATACCGACCTGTCTGTCTGGTGTGATTAATGAGCTGTCACCAATCATTGGCTGCCAGCGGTTTTGGGCCAATCGGATCTCATATGATTTTTTTTCTTTTTCTTTTTCAAATGATTAACTATAACTATACCATATATATATTCCTCTCAACGAGAAAAAAATTAACTATGTATATCTTTTCAAGTATCCATATCTTTTAGATTTCTAGGTGGTATTATACCTCATAAAATTCATTAAATAACATAATCTTAAAATAATTATTAAAAACACAATAACAAAAAAAAAAAAAAAACTCAAATAACCATAATAATGCCATGACTTTGGAATTGCAATGGCCCTAGCTAGACCACCAAGCCCAAAATCCATTCTGTTCAGCCTAAGACCACGTGGACCCATGAAATGCCATGACTTTGGAGGTTCATGGGCCATCTTCTGTTCAGCCTAAGACCATGTGGACTAGGATAAATATAATGGATTTTGGGCGGTGGTCTAGCTAGGGCCATTGCAATTCCAAGATTAAGTAAACATGAATTGCGGGATGGGGATGTCGTGCAACATGAAGAACAGAAGAATAAAAGAAGTAAAACAAATGAGGAGGAAGTAAGTTTTGTTGATATATCGGTGGGGGTGGACAGCCACCCTTGCCGGGAGCAATGAGGCTGATTAGTTGGAACTGTTAAGGGCTTGGGAACCCTTGGACAGGTCGAAGCCTTCGCAAGATTGTGAGGGAAAAAGATCCCACGGTCTATTTCCTTATGGAGACTAGACTAGACAATGATGATTTTGAAAATTTATATAGCAATTTACCTTTTCAAAACAAAGTTATTGTTAAACATCCTAATGTAGGTAGTGGGTTAGCTTTTTTGTGGAAAAACTCTATTAATCTAGAGATCATTAATTATACTACAAACCATGTATTGGCTCTTATAATAGAGGGGGATGGTTTTAAATGGTATCTGACTGGGTTTTATGGGTGGCCGGAGGCACAACAGAAGGAAAAATCATGGCAATTATTACAATATTTGAAGACATTTATAGAGGGTCCGTAGATGGTCACTGGAGATTTTAATGCATTCTTACATGCATCAGAGAAGCAAAGCACAAGACCACCTCAATATGCGCAGGTTGAAGCTTTTAGGGAAGCTTTGGATTCTTGGCAACTTCAAGATCTTGGCTACAAGGGATATCCATTTACTTGGAACAATAAGAGACTGGGTGAAGCAAATACAAGAATTAGACTGGACAGAGGAGTTGCAAATGAAGAGTGGAGAGTGAGATTTCAAATGAGCGCAATTACTTATCTATCAACACGTGCTTTTGATCACCTGCCAATTATGTTGCAAGTTCAATCTTTTCAGTAGCAAAGGCAGCAGCATGGGAAGTCTTTCAAATTTGAGGAAGCATGGTTGCTCTCTAATAAGTGTGAAGAAACCGTAAAGGAGGCGTGGGGAAGGTCTGTGGATGGATCATACGAGCTGCTCTCTATTAAAAACAAAATTCATGCATGTGGGCTGGAATTATCTAGTTGGGGTTCGGCCAAACCTAATTAGGCAATCATAAAAGAGCTCCAAAAACAGTTGGACAGGTTGAATGAAGCCAAAGCTAGTGAAGAAAGCAAAGCTGAATTTCTGGATGTGAGCAAAAAATGGATGATCTTTTACAAAAACAAGAAATTTACTGGGCATAAAGGTCTAGAATTTCATGGATGAAGCATGGGGATAGGAATACGAAGTTTTTTCACTCTAAGGCAACACAAAGGAGGAAGAAAAATTATAGAAATGGCATACAAAATTCACAAGGGCAGTGGGTGGAGGAGTTAGAGGAGGTGGTTGAAGTAGCTTCGGCTTATTTTAATAATCTTTTTAGTGCAGGTGCAGTTGATCAAATGGAGGAATGTCTGAATGCAGTTCCTAATAAGGTAACTGATAACATGCAGGAAGTCTTGTCGTGTGAGTTTACCACAGAGGAAGTTAAGGTGGCACTGTTCCAAATGGGACCTACAAAAGCTCCAAGACCTGATGGTATGAATGCCCTATTCTATCAAAAATTTTGGCACATAGTGGTGATGATGTAGTTTCTACTATTTTGGATTTTTTAAATAATGGAAATATGCTACCTGAGATAAATCACACAAACATTGTCCTTATTCCTAAAGTGAAAAATCCACAGAAAATGTCCGAGTTTAGACCTATTAGTCTATGTAATGTAATTTATAAAATTATTTCCAAAGTGCTGGCCAACAGATTGAAACAGGTACTTCCAGATATTATTTCTCCTACCCAGAGTGCTTTTGTTCCGGGCAGATTGATCGTAGATAATGTTTTGGTGGCTTATGAGACTATACATACCATGCATGCGAGGAAGAAGGGCAAGAAAGAGACTATGGCATTGAAGTTAGACATTAACAAGGCGTATAACCGGGTTGAATGGCCATTCTTGCAAAATATTATGGAGAAGATGGGTTTCCCAGCAAGGTGGATAGAAAGAGTGATAAGCTGTGTCACTACTCCATCTTTTTCTATTTTGGTGAACGAAAAACCTTATGGCATGATACATCCATCTAGAGGAATACGTCAAGGAGATCCATTGTTACCGTATCTGTTTCTTTTATGTGCAGAAGGCTTCACTACTTTGTTGGCTAAAGCTGAACTGGAAGGGCGGATTCAAGGGGTATCAATCTGTAGAGGTGCTCCCAGAGTTACTAACTTATTATTTGCAGATGATTCTTTGTTGTTCTGTCAAGCAACACCAAAGGAGGGGGAAGTGGTAGCAGAAATTATTCAAACCTATGAACGAGCTTCAAGTCAAAGTATTAATCTGGAGAAGTCTTCAGCTTTCTTTAGTAGCAATACTACAGATATTCAGAAACAACAACTATTGTAAATTTTGGGGGTCAAGGAGGTATTGAAAGTATGGTTGTCTCGCCTAATCCTCAGTTGCTCCTATTTTCCAAGTCCGTGTTGGCATATGCCAGGAAACAGAACCGGTCCGCCATCTTTGAATGGGATGAGGAGAAGAAGAGATGGTATTGGCACACAAGTGATTATCCCCCAGGTTGGGAAAAGAAGGTTAAAGTGATAAACATTCTTGTACCAGTCAAGAAAGGTCCTACCAAACTTAAATCTGCCAGCAAGCCCAAGTCTGCCACTCCTCAGCCATAGGCGCTACTCCTGCCAATAGAACACGAGGTAGAAAGAGGAAGACAACTCCCCATCCTGCGTTTGCCACTCAATGGAGAGTACGTCACTTTTAATTTTGCTTTGTCCTTCAAATATATATATATATATATATATTCTTTTTTTCTTTTTTCTTTTTTGACTTTTCCTGTGGTTGAATCTGGCATGCTTACTGACTTCTTTCTTTGACTCTATCTCTTGTCCCCCTTTTCCTTTGCAGTCTAAGCATAAGGAGGATACGTTAGCCACCCGTCCCATTATGCTCGATAAACTTGAATTGGAGGTACATTTCCTCTCTTTTCTTCTCTCTTTTCTTTTTATTTACATGTGTTCAGTCTGCCACACGCTTTTGGTTACCTCATTCACCCAAAAAGTTACTTTGATCTTCATATCTCCTTGTTTTTGTCTTCTAGGATGAGCTCGAGCCTCTTTCTATATATCGCCCTACTGCCGAGGAGCTTTTTGCCTCAATGAGCACACCCATGGAGGGCTTTTTTGGTGGGGCTGAGTTTGCAACACCTGCCCCTTCTGCAGCTACGCATGGAGTTCCTGCTAAGGCTCCTACCTCTCCCATTGGGCCGATACCCATAAATGAGGGTACTCATACTGGGAAGTCTAGTGAGGTCACCCCTATTCCTACCGAGACACCCTCCGTTCAAAGAGGAGCCACCCCTCCTGCTGCTACTTAGATCGAAGCTACTCCTGTTACGCTTCTTGTCATTTCCATCGGTGACCCCTTCGCTGCTCTTTCTCAGGCTATGAAGGACGGTTCCTCTCTGATAGTTACTCCTTCCTCCATTCCTGTTTCTGTCACCCGTGGGCCTGATGCTGATTTGTCCTCTGAGGAGTCTGAGGACATTCTCGAGGATCCTAACGATGAGCCCGTCCTGGGGAGGAGGATTTCTGAATCCGAAGAAGAGGAAAGTGCTCCACCCGAGACTGAATTCATGGGTATGTGCTTTCTTCCCTCCTTTCTTTTTTTTTTTTTTTTTTTTGCTAAGTTCACTCTTCCCCTTTCATTTGCATGTCTATTTCTCTGTTTGCAGAGACCTTTGAGGGGCTAGGAATTGCAGCAGACATAGGGGTGTCTGCGGCAGCTACTCCTGCCGTGCCCACACCACCTATTCCTGTCGTATCTTCTGTACCAGTTCCTGCCGTATTTACAACATCGGTTTCTGTCGTTCCTTCTGTGCTTGTCTCTGTCTTTCCCACAGCCCCCATTATCACTGGCCCTGGTGAACTTTCTTTTCCCTTATTTCTTTCCCCTTATTTCTTTCTTCATTTCTTCCCTGTGGGTTTGTCTCTCTTTTTTTTTTTTACCAAGATTTCTCATTTCATGCCTTATACTTTCTTGACAGGTCCACTTCCTACGGTGCCTTCTCAGTTTGAAGTGGGCAGCAGTTTCGCCACCATTCCTGATCCTGTGAGCGAGGTTACAGCCTTTTTTGCATACTTTGACCAATCTAAAGTCAATGATCTTGGACCTGCAGATTTCTGGGGCTCCGGACCTCCTTATATAGATTTTCGTGGCTTTAGAATTCCTGAGGATTATGCTTCTCACTTAGTGACGGTTTATAGCAACCGTGGGGACCTCATGCAGGGATTTCGACTTGGTCGCTCCGCTAGAGAGCATTTCTTGAGGATGTTGAGGAGTGTGCTGAACGATATTGAGCATAACTTTGTTGACACTATCTCCACCAAGAGGATCCTGCAGTGGAAGGCTGCAGTGCAGGAGCTTGTGGGTGTTGGTTTTGCTGTGGAGTTTATCTTGGACCACCTTTGAGAGATCGCCCGAGCCATTTTCATGAGAAGAGTCCAGCCTACTGTTGATGCTATTGACTCACGCCTCGAGATTCTGAGAAAGGAAATGGTAGACTTGGAAGGCTGTCACGAGCGCCTTCTTTCTAACATAGGTGGGTCCAGTCATTTTGGAGATCAACCACTCATTTTTAGACTTCATTGATGATGATGCAGTTTCTTCTTTGTTTTTTTGTTTCCTTTGCCTTATTACTCTATTTAGTACACTATATTTCCTCTAGCACTTATTTGGCTAGTTTGCCACAGTTTGGGTTTGTAACTTATGATGCTACACTTTGCTACTGTTTTTTGCTTTTGCTATGACATATGATGATAATACTTCGTGCTTTTCATTACATCCTCATGAATGCAAGTTAATATTTTTTTTTTGTCTTGTGATATAGTCACTTGAAAGATGGAAAAGGAAAAAGGAAACATAAGAGTTTTTTCAACAAAACAAAAGAAAGGGATAATCACATGACTTTTCTCCTTAGGCATAGTAACGTTTCAACCATTTCCCATTGATGGGATCCATTAAGTCTCTGCCATCCATCTGAGTTAAACGGTAGTACCCATTTGGATGTGCCTCCCTTATCACAAGGGGTCCTTCCCACTTCGGTGCAAACTTCGATGGTCCTGCCAAGGCTCTTCTAACATAGTCTGCAACTTTTAGAACAAGTTGTCCTTCCACGAACACTCTCTATTTAGTCATCCTGCAGTAGGCCTCAATCATTCTTTGCCTATATCTACGGCTGCGTTCTTGGGCCTTTTCTTTTCTTTCATCAAGTCCTTATAGGTCTTCGCACCTTTCTACCGTAAAGACTTCTTCTTCTTTCTCTTTTTCTTGCATCTGCATGACTCTCAAGGATGGGGTCATTTTCTCTGCTAGGCTCACCACCTCAGTTTTTTAGACCAAGGAAAAAGGTGAAAAACTTGTAGCTGACTTAGGTGAACTTCGATAAGCCCAAAGAGCGTCTAACAGGTGCATTGCCCATCCTCCTGTATACTCTTAGCTCATTTTACTGATAATTGTTATGAGAGTCTTGTTCGTTGCCTCTGCTTGCCCATTTCCTTGAGGGTAATAAGTTGATGACCGATGGTGCTTGACTTGGTAGAACTCTAGCATCTTCCTCACATCACTATTGACAAAAGATGTGTTGTTGTCACTGATGATCCTGTGGGGAACTCCAAACCTTACAATTATATTTTCCTTGATAAAGTTTGCCACTACTCCTCTTGTGGCTTTAGTGGTACTGCCTCTGCCCACTTAGTAAAATATTCTGTAGCCACTAGTATCCAAATGTATCCACGCAATGGCAGATTCACCGGTCCAACCAAGTCAAGCCCCCAAGTGTGGAAGGGCTATAGTGTGACCATGCTATACAAATTCTGCGGATGAGTGTGAATCAAATTGGCCCGTACTTGGCAACTGTGGCATTTTTTCACAAATTCTGCCGTATCCTTTTTAATGGTAGGCCAGTAGTAGCCCATTTGCAGTAGGCATCTATAAAGCCTTTTCTTTCCCTGGTGCTCACCCACACTCTCCTGAGTGCGCTTCTTTCACCATTTCTCTTGCTTCTTCAGGGCCCAAACACCTTAAGGGGTCCCCATCATACCTTTTTTTGAAAATGACCATATTATGCAAAAAGTAGCACATTGCCAACCTCTTAAGCTTATATTTTTTGCTGTGCTTTTGCGGCATGATGCCTTTTGTCAGATACTGTATGAATGGGCTTCTCCAGTTTTCGCTATGAACACAGTGTAACTTTCCTCCCTGTCTGCCGCAAGTTGGTAGTTCCCACACTAGGTTTGGACTTGGTCTGCATCTTTACCCATGTTTGGCTAATAAAAGCTCGCCCTTTGAAGTCTGCGGTAAAGGCTGACCTCCCTGCAGGATCCGTAAGTCTTGTCATGTACTTCTTTCAACTTTCTCTAGGCCTCCTCTTGCCCCACACATCTGGACAATACCCCACCCGGCATCCTGCGGTATAGCTCTCCCCTCACCAGGGCGTAGTCTTTTAGTATTTTTAGCTCCACGGCTTCTTCTTCCCCCATCAAAGCTTTCCTTATGGGGATCTGTCAATCCCCTTCGCAGTGTTCCTCTTGGAACCTTTCTTTCAACATCTCAATTATGGATTCTTCTCTCTTGCTGACCTCTACTCTGGTGCTATCCCCTTCGAACATTATTTGCGAGCCTAGTGCAGCCAAAGCATCGACAAACCGATTCTTGTTCCTTGGAGCATGTTCTATTTTAAAAGTTGAAAACTTTTCTTCCATTTTTCTGGGCCATTGCTCTGTACAGGGCTAGGTTGGGTTCTTTTAGGGAGAAACTCCCTTTGGTCTGGCAGACCACTAAGTTCGAATCACCCAGCACCCTCAAATGCATAACTCCCATCTCAAGAGCTGTGGCCAGCCTAGTTAGGTAGGTTTCGTATTCTGCCGTGTTGTTTGAACAGGGGAATTCCAGCTTAAATGATTGTGCTACTGTCTTATCTTCTTCATGGTACAAAACTACTCCCACTCCTCCAGACTGGGCGGTAGAAGACCCATCAAATTTCATTATCCATTGTTTTCTAACCTCTTCTACCATGGCTACTTCCCCTGGAACTTCATCGCCCAGTGAGAATTCTTCCTCTCCTAGAAACTGTGCCAATAAGTCTGCTATAACTTGGCTTTTCACTGCCCTAAGCGCCCCCATTCTCAAGTTGTACTGTGACAACTGTAACAACCACTGAGATATCCTGCCAAAGAGGATTGGTTGTTGTAACAAAGCTTTGATGGCATGGAACTTGGTCATCAGCCATACTTCGTAGGCTAAGAAATAATGGCGTAACCTCTGTGAGGCATACACAATAGCCAAAAACGCCATTTCTGCCCTTGGGTAACAAGTTTCTGCATCCTTTAAGGTGCGACTGATGTAGTACACTGGTTGTTCGACGCCGCCTCCATCTTCTTGGGCGATTAATGCACCAATGGCATCCAAATTAGTGGCCATGTAAAGTAGCTATGGTTTTTTGTGGATTGGGGCCTGCACTGTGAGGAGGTTCATCATGATCTGCTCAGCCTCTTGAAGGCCGTCTGCTGCACTTCTCCCCATTTAAAACTTTCCCCTTTCCTGAGCAACTTGGTGAAAGCCGAAGTGATTGATGCCAACCCAGGGATGAATCTCCGGATATACGAGACTTTTCCTAAGAAGCTTTTTAGTTCCCTTACCGTGGCTGGAGATCTCATAGTTGCAATGGCCATGGCTTTAGTTGGGTTTACATCTATTCCCCTGCTGTGAACCAAGAAACCCAAAAATTTCCCTGAGGATACTTCAAATGCTCATTTGAGAGGGTTCATTCTCAATTTAAAGGCTCTGCATCTTTCGAATACCCTTTTCAACACATAGAAGTGTTCTTCTCTCCTCTTTGACTTAACCACTATGTCATCCACATAGTCTTTTAACTCCTGATGCATCATATCGTGAAATATGGTCGTCATTGCTCGTTGATAAGTTGCACTTGCGTTTTTCAACCCGAAGGGCATCATAGTGTAGTAGAAATTTCCCATGGGTGTTCTGAAAGCAGTTTTCTTCGCATCCTTTGGTGCCATTCTGATCTAGTTGTACCCACTGAAACCATTCATGAATGAGAACATGGCACTTCCTGCTGTAGAATCTATCAGTAAATCCATATTTGGCAATGGAAACTCATCATTTGGACAGGCTTTGTTGAGATTTCTGAAGTCTACACAACACCTTATCTGACCGTTCTTCTTCTTTACTAGCACTATGTTGGATAGCCAGCGAGGGTGTTGAATAGGCTTGATGAATCTTACGGCTAACAATTTCTACACTTCTTTGACTATTTGCCCTTCTATTTCTGTGTGAAATATCCTGGCAGGCTGTGCCACTAGCCTGGCCTCTGGGTCTACATTTAGTGTATGTGCAACTAGCCTAGGGTCTAACCCTAGCATTTAACTGTAGTCTTATGTGAAGACGTCTTTGAATTCTTTCAACAGCAGTACCAGTTCCAGTTTTTCTTTTTTTGTCAAACTTGCACTAATTGAGATGAGCCTCGGTCCTTGGGAAGTAGACCCCAGGTCAACTTCCTCAATTTCTTCTTCTGCCGTAACCTGTACCTCTTTCTCTGCCACAACTCCATTACTTTCCACGTTGTTATTTTCTTCCTTTGAACTTTCTTGAACCACGCAACACGCCAAATTCTCGTGCTGCCATTCCTGGATGGGACCCGTCTGTGTTTCAATCGCGGGCCCTGCGCGCCTTCATAATTTGTATACAATCCTGCCATTAAGGCTCGGACCCTAACACATTGGGGTGTGTCATCCGATCCTGCGGCGGGTGCTTCTCTCCTTTTCCTCTTTCTTGCCAATAATTCCCTTAGATCAGGCTCTAGGTCATCTTGAATATCTTCCCACTTAGGCATGAAGGTACCTCGTGGCTTTGATACTGAGACTTCCCCAGATGGAGCCCATTGATCATAGAATATAGTTTCTACTAAATGGGTCTCTGCCTGCTCAAACGGTGAGGGGTTTGCAGCTATGCGTATCATCCTACCATTCATCCTTCCTTTCACACAGTGGTGATAGGTGGATGGGACCAATCGGTGTTTGTACAACCATGGCCTTCCCAAAAGCACGTGATAGGATACTTCTGTTTTCACCACGTGGAACCGAGCTAAAAAAGCTATGGGGCCTACTTTCAACCAAAGTTGAATGTGGCCTGCGGTGTACTCGCCCCTTTCGCCGAACCCTGTCACTTCCATTAGGCACCCCTGAATCCTTCTTTTTGAAATTCTTGCTACTTGTAAAGTGCTCAACGGAATGAGATTTACAGAGGCACCTGTATCTACCAAGGCTTTCTTTATGGGGATTTGATTTATGGACGCCGCTAAGTATAGGGCTCTCTTGTGATCTGGGTGTCCCACCTCCATATTTTCATCACTAAAAGTGATTTCAGTTGACTCCTGTAAGAGAGCCCTGTCATTTGAGATTTCTGCCGACAGACATTCTACTCCTACACCAGAGGCGATGCTCACCAAAGCCTCCGTGGCTACCTTTCTCTCCTTTGCTGTGAGTCCCAGTTAGTCAAACAAATTTTTGAACTTGGAGCTCTGTTGTAAAGTGGTAATGGCTGCTGCAGGTAAGGCTAGGTTTTCTTCTTCGTCCTCTCTTGGGTCCACGCAGATTACCACTGCCACTACACCCTTCCTTTTATGGTTTGGGAGTGGGTTTCTTTGGACTTTCTGCTGGGACAGTTCTAGAGTCCCTTATTTGATCCTGCAGTGGACTAGTCTGCGGAGCACCCAACATTCTGCAATAGGATGTTGCACGTAATTGTGTAAATGACAAAAACGTAGGTCCCTCCATTCCTCCTCTGTGGGCTCCTTAGCAACCTAATTAGGTTTGAAAACTCCATCTACTATCCACTTGTCTAGCAATACATCTAGCTCATTTGAAGTACATGGTATTGGTGGGGGAGTATCGTACTCTCTCCCATCGGTCTTCCTTCTCCGCTCACCAGTGGACATTGTCATGGCTTGCGGAGCGCTTCTCTTGTTCATGCTTGGTTTTATGGATTGGGCAGTTTTTCTTGCCTTTTGCAACAACTGTGCAAATTGGGAGATTTCTAAGTTCTCCAGGACTGCCCTGTACTCCCTGATCATATTTGTCGTACACATCTCTACCAGTGTCCTTTCTTTGCAATGGTCACAGTAATCAAGTGCTATGTCCCTGAATCTCTTGATGTACTCCATCAAGTCTTTGCCATTCCTCTGCTTGGTTGCTTGTAGAGTCGCGAATGTTACTATTTCTTCTCCGTGGAAGTATTTAGAACAAAATACGTCCACCATGTCATCCCATGTTGGGATCGATCCTGGCTTTAAGCCAATGTACCAGGTGTAAGCCCGGTCACACAGTGATTTAGAAAATTCTCAAATACACAAGTCTTCATCTGCGGCGTAAGGGCCGAGCATATCAATGAACTTGCTCACGTGCTCAACAGCACTTCCCTTCCTACTGTCATATTGTGCAAAAGCTCGCGTCTCGTACCTCTCGAGGTATGGTTTTTTGAGCACCTTCAGTGGGTATGAAGGCCTTTATGCATAGAATCTCTCCTTGGGTCCTCCGGCTCTCTCTTGCTCCAGGAGAGCCGCTACCTCAGCCATAGTAATAAAACGTTGATCTACATTCTATGGGACACCTCCTGCTGGTGTTTCTTCCTTGTTTGCCGCATGTTCTGGGTCATGCTAGCTTCCTTTTTCTTTCGTTCTGTCTGTTTTTAGTTGACGAATTTCTTCCATCATTTGTTGTTGCGAGTGCTGCAAAGCCTGCAACACCTCAACGAAGGTGTTGGCGTTGTCTGCGGGGATTCTTGGAGGAGGTTGGGGTCCAGCCCCCATTCCGTTGGCACCCTCCGCTTGGTTAGGCTGCTGTTGGTGAGGCGTCGTTGGCCTAGATTCTGCTTGCGAGGGCACGACACTCATATTTCGTGTTGTCCTAAACTTTGGAGGCATTTGTTTGCAAGGGCTCTTATCCTTAATCTGTTTCTTAACTCCTCAACGGAGTCGTCAATTTAATGTTGGGGCATTTTTTGTGTTGTGCGTTGGGCTAGGCTGCCTCCTGCGGTATAGTGGGCTCGAATGTTTTTGAGTAAGGGAGTTGAGATCAATCCAACTGCAACTCAATTTGGGCCGGTTTGTACACAAACTATGCCTCGTCTGCCAGGAGTGTGCTTATGGCAGACAGAGCTGTTTCAAATGAGTTACGGCAGGCAGATATAATAATAACAACAAAACAGAGTATTCTAACTATTTAATAGAAAATGACCAAGTAATCCCTATTTATGAGACATAATCACAGTGATAACAATGACTTTTACAAAGAAAGTAAAGGAGTGAATGATAATATAAGTTAATCAAGAATGAACATAAAATCAAGTTAAGTTTGGTTTGCAGAAGCAAAACCAAAGAGGGAAGAACGCCTCCTCTCAATGCAAATAATCTTCCAGGAAAGATCCTGCCGTGGGGATTAATGGCTTTGAGGGAACCAGACCTGAATGGTTAATGCCCAAAGGAATCCTTTTTACTTTTTTGGAAGAGAGCAGGATTTTGAGGGGGAGAGAGGGAAATCGGCTTACTAGTGCATGCCCACCGTATTAACTCTCTTTGTTTTCTGTTTTCTCTCTTATCTTTTTCATTTTTTTGTTTTTACTTTCTATCTTTTCTTATTTCGTGATCTTCCTCTGTTTTTCAATTTCCTTTTCTAGGCATGGTAAGGGTCTTCTTATAGTGCCTGCCGTGACCAGATTTTACTATTTTACCCCTTAACCTCCTTTGTCTGGTTTGGGTATGTAGGAGCCTTTTTTTACTATGTTGGGCCGGGCTGCCTCTTTCGTGGTTATAGGCCCAAGTGGTCTGGGTTGCGGGAGTCGAGACCGGTCCAACTAGAACTCAACTTGGCTGGGTTGTGCATAAACTGGCCCCGTTTGCCAGGAGAGTGTTTGCGGCAGGCAGTGCTGTTTCAGAGAAGCTTGCAGCAGACAAACATAATTGATAAAAAACAGAGCAATATATATATTCTGGAATGACCAGATAATTCTTTTAATAATGAATGACCGAATGATCCATAATCACAATAATATGAATAATTTTGATAAATAAAGTGGTAAGGGCAAATGGTAACAAAGATTAATCAACTATTAAAAGGAATAAACTCAGTTTGGTCCGTGGGGCAAGATCAAGGAGGAAGAACGCCTCTTCTCAAAAACGATTAACCTCCGAGGAAAAAAAGAAATTCCTGTCGTGGAAATTAATGAGTTTGAGGGAGGCGGACCCGAATGGACAATGCCCAGGACGATTCTAAAAGAGAGCAGGGATTTGAGAGGGAGAGAAGGGAAGGGACCTATCGGTGCATGCCATTAACACTTGTCTTTTTCTCTCTTTCCTTCTTGCTTTTCTAGTTTTTCCTTAGTGATTTCCACAATGGTAGTTTTTAGTATTATGCTCCTCTGTTTTTCTAAGTGTGTTATAGAGTGTTTTTCTTTGCGTTGGGTTGTATTGCTCCTGTGCTTGTTATTTTTGCACACGGCACAGGCTTCCTTTATAGTGCCTGCTGTGACTGATTTTTACTATTCTACCCCCTAACCGTTTTTGTCTGGTTTGGGCGTACTTGCCGACATTACTATTCCGTCTGCGAGTTCCCCTGCTACAAACACAGACAACTTTTGTCCGTTAGTCTGCCGCGGCACCTCTTCTTGCCGCGGTGCTGTTTCTCTCTCTCTATCCCTCATGGCATACACCTATTGGTTCCTACTCAGCCTTGCCTCTTTTGGGTGGTATGTCATCCCAGCAGGACGTATCCCCCAAAAGAGCTTGAGCAGGAACCTTAAAACAGGCATTCCCCTCTCCCCACCTCCAAACCATGCCCTCTTACCTCTGACCCATGACCCCACCATGTCCTGTATTGGTTGGGTACAGGCTGGTGGTGCCTGGGTCTTGCACGTGGTTATGTCTGAAATCTACCTACTGTTCATGCATCTACCGTGTACTGGACATTTTGCTTGCTTTGCCAGTTGTCCATTCTTGGCTTTTCCCGAGCTGTTACCTTGATTTCCCACCCCCATAGGGTCTGGATTTTACCGAGTACTGGGCTTTGTATTCTCTTCGGCCCAATTCTTTAGTTGCCTTAGCTTCCCACTATGTTACTCGGCCTTTCCTGCTGCGGCAATTTGTTCCTGCTAGGCCTCTTTTCAGGCCTGCCGTTCCTTTCTTTCCCCTAGTAGATTAATATGGCCACTGGTGTTCTCGCTTGTGGGCTCTAATGTCCCTTTCTTTTCACTTGGGCTTGTCAGGCCCATTTACTTCCTTTGGACTTCCTTGGTCCATTTACTAACTCAATTGGGCTTCCTCGGCCCAATTTTCTCATTCTCATCCTTGGGGTTCATGGGCTTGCCATTATCCCCTACTTTCCTTGTTTTCATTACTTTGGGCCTGCCGTGGCCCATTCTCACTTTTCCATACCACATACTGCCCATGGGTGGTGTTTTCTCTCTTTCCGGGCCTTTTAGGCCCACTTACTCCTTCAAGACCTGTTTATTTATATTAAGGGCTTGTGATCCATTATTCCTGCTGCTTGAGCCTAATGGTTTTTTTCTTAGCTTGCTGCTTATCCGCTGCCCATATTTATGGGTTGGGCTGCCTTCTGCCTATTTCAAAAAATGACCCTCAACATTTAGCCCCCTGAACATATGGAGCATGCCTGCAATCTATATGTGAATAAAAGACCCTTCTGTCCCCTTTCTTTGTTTCCCTTCTTTCTTTTCCTTCGCGGGCTTTTTAAAACTGTGGGTTCCTTCATATATACATATATATTTCTTTTCCTACCATGAACAGTGGTGACTCTTCGATTTTCCCAGAAAGGCAGTTATCCAAAGACACAACTGCCGCTTCATTAATTTCATTCTTCTTTCGATGGCTGACCCGTCACCTTCCTTCAGACCGGTATTAATGACTCAGGTATTTAAGAAGAGAGTCTCTTCGAAAATCAAACACAAATACCTCCTTTTCCAAAACATCGTGTCCGTCCCTCTTCCTTTACCGTCTTTTCTTCTTCGCGCACCCATACCCCTTTTCGTTCGAACCATCGCACAATGGCACCGGTGAAAAGTCAGAGTTCTTCCCGCCACAAGGGAAAAAGAAAGTTCCTGATCCTCTGGCCGGACAAGAGATAGGCGAGGAGGCCATGTACTCCGAGTCCGATCATTCCGACGAAGAAGACGCGTCGCGCGACCCAGATAGTGAGGTCGCCCCTTTGATCGATCCTTGGTATAATGCCTATCCACACTTCTCCGAAGTTCCCGGCGATTACGTGTCGTCGCCGCCAGGCCGTGTGTGGATCACCATGTGTAGACAGAACCCCAATATCTCTTGGGCTCCAGTGTCTTCTTCTATTTTTGATTTGGTCATCCGTCAGGGGGTCTCTCTTCCTGTGCCGATTCATTTCGAGTTTGGGTCAGGCACGGCCTTGGGTTGGAAGGAGTGGGTTGACTGAGAACTATTCGATACGGCCTTTATGGGTTTGCTACAGCGGGCTGGTGTTTTGAAGGCCATCGTTTTATCGTAGAGTCTTTCTAATTTTCGAGAACTTTATAACCTTCGTCACTTAGTCCGCCGGTGGTGCGCCACCACCCATACATTCTTCTTCTCTTGCGGCGAACTGACCATGACTCTTGACGATGTGGCCAACCAACTACTCCTGCCGATTCTAGGTGATACGGATCCTGCCACTATAGAGCTTTCTTCGGAGGAAGAAGCCATTGAGGTCGAGTTGAGAAAGAGGATGGCCAGGAATGCCAAACTATCATACTGGGTTAGTTCTTCCTCTAAGTTTTCTGCCGCCGCCCACCGTGCAGCCTTTGTCACTTTTTGGCTTTGCAAGTTCATTTTTGGTTCGCACCCCCATTATGCCGTCAAGCCTTTGTATTTATGCTTGGCTATTAAAATAGCCACTGGAGTGAGTCTGCCGCTAGCCCCCATGTTCTTGGGGCATTTGTATGTTCAACTGGACATCTTGCGAAGTGACGAGAGCCAGGCGGGCTCCTGTCACATTGTCACTTCCTCTGTTCACAGCACCATCCTGCAGCAATTGTTGTTCAAGCGCAGTGCCCAATACTTAGCGAAATGTAGGCCTGTTCGTTTCGCAAAGGAGAAGTACCAATCATGTCCGCAAGTGATCACTGACTTCTGCGACAGGTTTGAATCTGATTTCCCTTTGGCTTTTCGTTGGTCTGGTCTGAAGCCCCTTGGTCACTTAGTTGTTAAGTCTTTTGATAATGGTGTTGACTTTTCTTGGAGGGCTTAAAAAATGTTAGGTAAGGGTTACACATGTGTTGATTCTGCCATGGGTCCGTTTACTGATACCGTTGGGACCACCACTCCTTTGGCTGGTTTTGATGAGATGGGGATCACTTATCTAGCGGCTACCAATGTTGGATGGCTACCATACTTGGCCGATGAGGGCGTCAGATTTGTTCACTACCCTGCCAACCGAGTGAGGAGGCAGTTTGGGCTGGACCAGGACATCCCTGATGACCTTTCCTATCTCAAGGAGTTCCCTACTTCAGTTTGGCCTTTCCTGCGGCAGACTGCTTTTGACTTCTGGAGACAGCACTTTAATGCGGTTATTATTCCTGGCTCGTCGAGAGAGGGCCTTTGCACTCCTGCCATGCATGGATATTGGCAGGCAGTGATGACCTCGTTTGGGCAGGAGTTGGTAGGTAGTCGTGGCTTTTCCCTTATCCCTCCTGAAGGTCTGAGCATGCTTGTCTCTCCCAACCCTCGGTTGCTTCTACCTTCCAGATCAGCTTTAGCTTATGCCAGAAAACAGAGCCGTTCTACCATCTTCTAGTGGGATGATGAGAAGAAAGGATGGTGTTGGCTCACGGGTGATTTTCCCCTAGTTGGGAGAAGAAAGTTAAAGTAACCAATATTCCTGCGGCAACCAAGAAGACTCCTGCCAAGCACAAGTCCGCAAGCAAGCCTAAGTCTGCTGCTGCACAGCCAGCCACAGGTGCTCCTCTTTCTAGTAGGACACGGGGCAGTAAGAGGAAAACAACTCCTCATCCTATGTCTGCCACCGAGCGAAGGGTACATTTTGTTAGGAAATTTTTTTAATTATCTCCTTTGTTTTGGCTTTAACTGCTTAACTCATGCTATGACTACTGCTTTCTTTCTTTAACACTGCCTCTTGTCCCCCATTTTCTTTGCAGTCTAAGCATAAGGAGGATGCGTCAGCCGCTCATCCTATCAAACTTGACGAGCCTGCATTTGAGGTAATTTCCACTATCTCCCTTCCTCTTTTTTTTTTCTTTTTGCACATATTTCACCTGCCACATGTTCTTCATATGTCTTGATCAGTCTTAAGTTCTTTTATTTCTTTCCACGTGTGTATATATATATATATATATATATGCATTTCCTCTTTCTTTTGTGTTCTAGGATCAGCTCGAGCCCCTTTCCATCTATCATCCCACGGCCGAGGAGATGTCTGCTTCCATGGGCACACTCGTGGTGGGTTCTTTTGATGGGGCTGGTGAAGCTTTTTAAAGGCCCACCACTCCTGCTGCTGCGTATGGGATTCCTGCAGAGTTTCCTAGCCCTCCCACCGGATCGGTACCTAGAGAAGAGGGTACTCACAATGAGGGGGTTAGAGAAGCCACTCCATCTCCGGCCGAGATGCCCATTCCAAAGGAAGCTGCTGCTCCTGCCATAGCTTAAATCGAGGCTGTTTCACCCATTTCTCCTCTTATCATTTCTACCAGTGATCCTTTTGCGACTCTATTTCAGGCTGCGAAGGACAGTTTTTCCCTAGTGGTTACATCTTCTTCTATTCCCAGTTCGGCCACTCGCGGGCTCGATGTTGATTTGTCTTCCGAGGAGTCCGAGGATATTCTGGAGGATCTTGATGATGAGCCCGTCCTGTCGAGGAGGATTTCTGAGTCTGAGGAAGAAGAGGGTGCTCCACCCGAGGCTGGGTTCACGGGTATTTCCTTTCTCCTCTCCCCCTTTTTTTTTATTAAGTCCACTTTTCCTTCTTTATCTTTACTGGGCCCACTCTTCTTACAGGTCTATTTTCTCTGCTTGTAGAGACCTTTGAAGGGCTAGGCATTGCACCAAGTGTAGGGGTGCCTGTAGCAACCACTCTTGCTGCGCCCACAGCACCCATTCGTGTCATATTTTCTGCACCAGCCTCTGCCATATTTACAACGTCGGTTTCTGCTAGTCCTTCTGTGCCTGCTTCAATTCTTCCCGCAGCCCCCATTGTTGCCAGTACTGGTAAGCTTTCTCTCCCCTTGTCTATTTTCGTTTGCTCCCCGTGGGTTTTTTTTTTCTTTTCTTTTCTCTTTTAGTTCCTCATCTCATGCCTTGTGTTTTTCCTTGGCAGGACCTTTTCCTATAGCCCCACCTCAGTTTGAAGCGGGCAGCAGTTCCGCCACCCTTCTAGGTCATGTGGGCGAGGCTATTGCCTTTTTTACTTGCTTTGACCAGCCTGAAGTCAATGACCTTGATCCTGCAGCTTTCTGGGACCCCGGGCCTCCTTACGTGGACTTTCATGGTTTTAGAGTCCTTGAGGACTGTGCTGCTCATTTGGTGATGATCTATAACAACCATAGGGACTTAATGCAAGGCTTTCGACTTGGCCGATCTGTTAGAAAGCATTTTTTGAAGATGTTGGGGAGTGTGTTGAATGACATAGAGCATAGCTTTATTGACACTGTCTCTACCGAGAGGATCCTGCAGTGGAGGGCTGCGGTGCAGGAGCTTATCAGCGTAGGCTTTGCTGTCGAGTTTATTTTGGATTACCTCCGAGAGATTGCCCGTGCTGTTTTCATAAGGAGAGTTCAACCCATTGTTGATGCTATTAACTCGCGTCTTGAGATCCTGAGAAAGGAGGTGGCAGACTTTGAGGGCCATCGTGAGCGTCTTCTTTCCAGTATTGGTGGGTCTGATCGTTTTGGAGACCAGTCTCTTATTTCCGGGCTTCGTTGATGATGATGCAGTTTCTCCCTTGTTTTGTTGTTTTCCTTTTCCTTGTGACTCTATCTAGTACATTATGCTTTCTCATAGCACTTATTTGGCTAGTTTGACATGGTTTGGGTTTGTAACTTAACTTTGTAATGCTACACTTTACGTTTTACTATGACATATGATGATAATACTTGGTGCTTTTCATTACATCCTACTAAAAGCAAGTTACAATTTCATGTTGTGACACAGTCACTTGAAAAATGGTAAGATAAAAGGAAACATAAATTCTTCTTTTTAAAACAAAACAAAGGAAGAGAAAGAGACAATCATATAAGTTTTCTCCTCAGGCATAATATCGCTTCAACCATTTCCCGTTGATGGGATCCATTAAGTCTTTGCCATCCATCTAAGTCAAACAGTAATACCCGCTTGGGTGTGCTTCCCTTATCACAAGGGGTCCTTCCCACTTTGGGGCGAATTTGGATGGTTCTGCCAGGCCTCTTCTAACATAGTCTGCCACTTTCAAAACAAGCTATCCTTCAACGAATACTCTTTCTCTAGTCATCCTGCCGTAAGCTTCAGTCATTTTTTGCTTATATCTGCTGCTGCGTTCCTGGGCCTTTTCTCTTTCTTCGTCAAGTCCCTCTAGGTCTTCACACCTTTCTGCCACGAAGACTTCTTCTTCTTCCCTTCCTTTATCTTGCATCTTCATGACCCTTAGGGATGGGGTCATTATCTCCGCTGGGCTCACCACTTCAGTCCCATAGACCAAGGAAAAAGGTGAAAAACCTGTGGCTGACTTAGGCGAATTTTTGTAAGCCCACAGTGCATCTGGTAGGTGCATTGCCCATCCTCCTGTATACTCCTGACTCATTTTACTTATAATTTTTATAAGGGTTTTGTTTGTTGCCTCCGCTTGCCCATTCCCTTGAGGGTAATAAGGTGATGACCGATGGTGTTTGACTTGGTAGAATTCCTCTTCCTTACTTCACTGTTTACAAAAGGTGTGTCATTGTCACTGATGATTCTGTGGGGTACCCCGAACCTCACGATTATGTTTTCTTTGATAAAGTTTGCCACTGCTCCTCCGATGGCTTTGCGGAGTGATACTGCCTCTACCCATTTAGTAAAATATTCCGTAGCCACCAATATCCATATATATCCTCGTGATGGTGTGTTAACCGGTCCTACCAAGTCAAGCCCCCAAGTGTGGAAGGGCCATGGGGTCACCATGCTGTGCAAGTTCTGCGGATGGGTGTGAATTAAGTTGGCTTGTACTTGGCAACTGTGACACTTTTTTACAAATTCTGCCGCATCCTTCTTCATGGTAGGCCAGTAGTAGCCCATTTGCAGTAGGCACCTGTAAAGTCTTTTCTTCCCCTGGTGTTCCCCGCATTCTCCCGAGTGCACTTCTTTCACCATTTTTTCTGCTTCTTCAGAACCTAGGCACCTCAAGGGGTCCCCATCATACCCCTTTTTGAAAAGGACCATATCGTGCATGAAGTAGCGTGTTGCCAACCTCTTGAGTTTATATCTTTCACCGTGCTTCTGCGGTAGGATGCCTCCTGTCAGGTACTGCATAAATGGGTCTCTCCAGTCTTCGCAGGCAGACACAACATAACTTTCTTCTCTGTCTGCTGCAAGTTGGCAGGGCTCACACTAAGCTTGGACTTGGTCTGCGTCTTTACCCATGTTTGGCCAATAAAAGCCTGCCCTTTGAAGCCTGCGATAAAGGCTGACCTCTCCGCAGGATTCGCAAGTCCTATCGTGTACTTCCTTCAGCCTTTTCTGGGCCTCCTCTAGTCTTATACATCTGGTCAAGACCCCACCTGGCATTCTGCGGTACAATTCCCCTTTCACTAGTGTGTAGTCTTTTAGCGCCTTCAGTCCTGCGGGATCATCTTCATTTGCCAGGGCCTTTTTTATGGGAATCTGCCAGTCCCCATTGCACCGTTCCTTTAGGAATTTCTCCCTCAACATATCAATTATTGATTCTCTCCTTTTGCTGACCTCTACTCTGGTGCTATCTCCTTCGAATATTATTTGTGAGCCTAGCGCGGCTAACGCGTCCGTAAACCTATTTTCATTTCTAGGGGCGTGCTCTATTTCAAAAGTTGAAAACTTTTCCTCTATTTTCTGGGCTATTGCTCTGTATGGGGCTAGGTTAGGTTCTTTCAGAGAGAAGCTCCCGTTGGCCTGGCAGACCACCAAATTCGAATCGCCTAACACCTTTAAGTGTTTGACTCCCATTTCAAGAGCCGTGGCCAGCCCAGTTAGATAGGCTTCGTATTCTGCAGTATTGTTTGAACAGGAGAATTCCAATTTGAACGACAGTGCTATCGTTTCGTCTTCTCCATGGTACAAAACTACTCCCACCCCTCCAGATTGAGCGGTGGAGGACCCATTAAATTTCATTACCCAATGCTCTTCGGTTTCTTCTGCCATGGCTACTTCCCCCGGAACTTCGTCATCCAGTGGGAACTCTTCCTCCCCTGGAAATTGTGCCAATAAGTCTGCTATAGCCTGGCTTTTTACCGCCCTGGGTGTCCTCATTCTCAAATCATATTGCGACAATTGTAGTAACCATTGGGATATCCTGCCAGAGAGGATCGGTTGCTGTAGTAAAGCTTTGATGGCGTGGGATTTGGTCATCAGCCACACTTCGTAAGCCAAGAAATAATGGCGCAACCTCTGTGAAGCATATACAATGGCTAAACACGCCCTCTCCACCCTTGGGTAACGGGTTTCTGCATCCTTTAAGGCATGGATGATATAATATATTGGTTGCTCAAGGCCACCCCCATCTTCTTGGGCGATTAACGCACCAATGGCATACGAACTGGTGGCCAAGTAAAGCAACAGTGGCCTCTTGTGAACTGGGGCCTGCACTGTGGGGAGGTTCATCATGATCTGCTGTAGCCTTTTGAAGGCTGCCTGCTGCAATTCCCCCCACTCAAAATCCTGCCCCTTCCTGAGCAACTTGGTGAAAGCAGAGGTAATTGATGCCAATCTGGGGATAAATCTTCGGATGTACGAGACTTTTCCCAAGAAACTCTTTAACTCCTTTACCGTATTTGGAGGTTTCATGGTCGCGATGGCCGTAGCTTTGGCAGGGTCCACGTCTATTCCCCTGCTATGAACTAAGAAGCCTAGGAACTTCCCAGAGGACACTCCGAATACGCATTTGAGAGGGTTCATTCTCAGTTTGAAGGCTCTGCACCTCTCGAATACTCTTCTCAACACTTGGAAGTGTTCCTCTCTCCTTCTTGATTTTACTACTATGTCGTCTACGTAGTCTTCCAGTTCACGATGCATCATGTCGTGAAATATGGCCGTCATCGCCCGCTGGTAAGTGGCATCCGCATTTTTCAATCCAAAGGGCATTACAGTGTAATAGAAGTTGCCCATGGGTGTCTTGAAAATGGTTTTCTCTGCATCTCTCGAGGCCATCCTGATTTGGTTGTACCCGCTGAACCCATCCATAAATGAAAACATGGCACTTCCCGTCGCAGAATCTATCAGTAAATCCAAGTTCGGCAAAGGAAACTCATCCTTTGGACAGGCTTTGTTGAGATTCCTGAAATCTATGCAACATCTTATCTAGCCGCTCTTCTTCTTCACGGGCACGATGTTGGATAGCCATCGTGGGTGTTGGATAGGCTTAATGAATCCTGCGGCAAGCAATTTATGTACTTCTTTAATTATTTGCCCTTCTATTTCTGTGTGGAATGTCCTGGCAGGTTAGGCTATTGGCCTGGCCTCCGGGTCCACATTTAAAGTGTGTGCAACCAGCCCAGGGTCCAACCCCGGCATTTCATTGTATTCCCATGCGAAGACGTCTTTAAATTCTTTCAAGAGCAACACCAGTTCTGCCTTTTCCATTTCTGTCAAACTTGCACTAATTAGGATAGGCCTTGGTCCCTGTGAAACAAATCCCAAGTCAACTTCTTCCATCTTTTCTTCTGCCGTAACCTATACTTCCTTTTCTGTCACAACTTCCTTATTTTCCTTACTTTCTTCTTCTGACTTTTCTTGAACCACGCAACACCCCAAGTCCTCGTGCTACGGTTCATGGGTGGGGCTCTCTTGCGTTTTACTCGTGGGCTCCTCACACCTTCATAATTTATACATTATCCTGCCATCAAGACCTCGGATCCTGACGCAGTGAGGTGTATCCTCTGAGTCTGCGCTTGGCGCTTCCTTCCTTTTCCTTTTCCTGACCAGTAACTCCCTTAGGTCAGGCTCGGGATCATCTTGGATGTCTCTCCATTTAGGCACGAAGGTACCTTGCGGCCTTGACACTGAATTTTCCCCGGATGGAGCCCATTGATCGTAGACCATGGTTTCTACTAAGTGAGCTTCTGCCTGCTCAAATGGTGAGTGATTCGCTGCTATGCATATCATCCTACCATTCATCCGTCCTTTCACACATTGGTGGTATGTGGATGGAACTAGTCTGTGTTTATATAACCATGGTCGTCCCAAGAGCACATGGTATGAGACTTCCATTTTTACCACGTGGAACCAAGCTAGAGAGGCTATGGGTCGCACTTTTAACCACAACTAGATATGGCCTACGGTGTACTCTCCCCTTCCACCGAATCCTATTACCTCCATTGGACACCCTTGGATCTTTCTATCTGAAATCCCCGCAGCTTGCAGAGTGCTCAACGGGATGAGGTTTACGGAAGCACCCGTATCTATTAAGGCTCTTTTTATGGGGATTTGATTTATGGATGCTACCAGATAGAGAGGTCTCCTGTGGTCTGGACACCCCAATTCCATATCTTCATCACTGAAAGTGATTTCAGTTGACTCTTGTAAGAGAGCCTTGTTATCTTGAACTTCTGCTGATAAACATTCTACCCCTGCCCCAGAGGCAATGCTTACTAGAGCCTCGGTGGCCACTTTTCTTTCTTTTGTTGTGAGGCCTAGCTGATCAAATAAGTTTTTGAATTTGGAGTTCTGCTATAAAGTAGTAATCGCTGTGGCAGGCAAGGCCAGATTCTCTCCTTCGTCATCCCCTAGATCCGCATAAATCACTATTGCTGCTACACCCTTCCCTTTATGATTCGGGAGTGCGTTTCTTTGGACCTCCTGCTGGGACAGTTCTAAAGTCTCTTCCTTTATCCTGCGGTGCACTAGTCTGCGGAGTGCCCAACATTCTGCGGTAGAATGTTGGACATAGTTGTGTAAACGACAAAAACGCGGGTCCCTCCTTTCCTCTTCTATGGGCTCCCTAGCAACTTGGTTAGGTTTGAAGATGCCATCAGCTATCCATTTGTCTAGCAGTACATCTAGTTCTTTCGCAGTGCATGATATTGGTGGGGGAGTATCGTACTCTCTCCCGTCGGTCTTTCTTCTCCACTTACTAGTGGATACTGCCATGGCTTGTGGGGCACTCCTTTTGTCCGTGCTTGGCTTTACGGACTGGGTAGTTTTTCTTGCCTTTTGTAATAGCTGCGCGAACTGGGAGATTTCGAGGTTTTCTAGAACTGCCCTATACTCCCTGAGCATATTCGTCATACACATCTCCACCAGCGTCCTTTCTTCGCAATGGTCATAGCAGTCAAGTGCTATGTCCCTAAATCTCTTGATGTACTCCATCAAATCTTCACCATTCCTTTGCTTGGTCGCTTACAGTGTTGCAAGTGTCACCGTTTCTTCTCCGTGGAAGTACTTGGTACAAAATACATCCACCATATCATCCCATGTTGGGATCGACCCTGGCTTTAGGCCAATGTACCAGGTATAAGCCCGGTCACACAATGATTTAGAAAATTCTCGAAGACATAGGTCCTCGTCTGCGGTGTAAGGGCCAAGAGTATCGATGAACTTGCTCACGTGCTCCACAGCACTTCCCTTCCTGCCATCATATTGTGCGAAGACTCGCGGTTCATACCTCTCGGGGTATGGTTTACTAAGCACCCTTAGTGGGTATGGGGGTCTACGTGCGTAGAATCTCTCCTTTGGTCCTCTGGCTCTCTCTTGCTCCAAGAGAGTTGCAACTTCTGCCATAGTAATAAAACGTTGATTCGTACTCTATGGGACACCTCCTACCAGTTTCTGTTCTGTCGCATGCTCTGGATCATGTTGGCTTCCCTTCTCCTTTGTTCTATCCGTTTTCAACTGACGAATTTCCTTCATCATTTGCCGCTGCGAATGCTGTAGAGCCTGCAACACTTCCACAAAAGTGTTGGCGTTGTCGGCGGGGTTCCTTGGAGGGGGTTGGGGTCCAGCCCCCATCTCGTTAGCACCCTTTGCCTGATTAGGCTGTGGTTGGTGGGGCGTTGTAGGCCTGGACTCTGCTTGTGAGGGTACAGCACTCATGTTGCGTGTAGTCCTGGACTTTGGAGGCATTTGTTTGTGAGAGCTCTTGTCCCTGAACTATTTCTCAACTCCCTAGTGAAGTCGCCAATTTAATGTAGGGGCCTTTTTTTACTATGTTGGGCTGGGCTGCCTCTTTCGTGGTTATAGGCCCAAGTGTTCTGGGTTGCGGGAGTCGAGACCGGTCCAACTGGAACTCAACTTGGCCGGCTTGTGCACAAACTGGCCTCGTTTGCCAGGAGAGTGTTTGCGGCAGGTAGTGCTGTTTCAGAGAAGCTTGCAGCAGACAGACATAATTGATAAAAAACAGAGCAATATATATATTTTGGAATGACCAGATAATTCTTTTAATAATGAATGACCGAATGATCCATAATCATAATAACATGAATAATTTTGACAAATAAAGTGGTAAGGGCAAATGGTAACAAAGATTAATCAACTATTAAAAGGAATAAACTCAGTTTAGTCCGTGGGGCAAGGTCAAGGAGGAAGAACGCCTCTTCTCAAAAACGATTAACCTCCAAGGAAAAAAAGAAATTCCTGTCGTGGAAATTAATGAGTTTGAGGGAGGCGGACCCGAATGAACAATGCCCAGGACGATTCTAAAAGAGAGCAGGGATTTGAGAGGGAGAGAAGGGAAGGGACCTATCGGTGCATGCCATTAACACTTCTCTTTTTCTCTCTTTCTTTCTTGCTTTTCTAGTCTTTCCTTAGTGATTTCCACAATGGTAGTTTTTAGTATTATGCTCCTCTGTTTTTCTAAGTGTGTTACAGAGTGTTTTTCTTTGCGTTGGGTTGTATTGCTCCTGTGCTTGTTGTTTTTGCACACGACAGAGGCTTCCTTTATAGTGCATGCTGTGACCGATTTTTACTATTTTACCCCTTAACCGTTTTTGTCTGGTCTGGGCGTAGTTGTCGACATTACTGTTCCGTCTGCGAGTTCCCCTGCTACAGACACAAACAACTTTTGTCCGTTAGTCTGCCGCGGCACCTCTTCCTGCCGCGGTGCTGTTTCTCTCTTTCTATCCCTCATGGCATGCACCTATTGGTTCCAACTCAGCCTTGCCTCTTTTGGGTGGTATGTCATCCCAGCAGGACGTATTCCCCAAAAGAGCTTGAACAGAAACCTTAAAACAGGCCTTCCCCCTCTCTCCACCTCCAAACCATGCCCTCTTACCTCTAACCCACGACCCCACCACGTCCTGTATTGGCTGGGTACAGGCTGGTGGTGCCTAGGCCTTGCGCGTGGTTATGTCTGAAATCTGCCTGCTGTTCATGCATCTGTCGTGTACTGAACATTTTGCTTTCTTTGCCAGTCGTCCGTTCTTGGCTTTTCCCGAGCTGTTACTCTGATTTCCCACCCCCATAGGGTCTGGCTTTTACAGAGTATTGGGCTTTGTGTTCTCTTTGGCCCAATTCTTTAGTTGCCTTAGTTTCCCATCGTGTTACTCGGCCTTTCTTGCCGCGGCGATTTGTTCCTGCTGGGCCTCTTTTCAGGCCTGCCATTCATTTCTTTCTCCCAGTAAATTAATATGGCCACTAGTGTTCTCGCTTGTGGGCTCCAATGTCCCTTTCTTTTCACTTGGACTTATCGGGCCCATTTACTTCCTTTGGACTTCCTTGGTCCATTTACTAACTTTGCATCCCATAGGCATTTACTAACTCAATTGGGCTTCCTCGGCCCAATTTCCTTATTCTCATCCTTGGGGTTCATGGGCTTGCCATTATCCCCTACTTTCCTTGTTTTCATTACTTTGGGCCTGCCGCGGCCCATTCTTACTTTTCCATACCACATATTGCCCATGGGTGGTGTTTTCTCTCTTTCCGGGCCTTTTAGGCCCACTTACTCCTTCAAGACCCGTTTATTTATATTAAGGGCCTATGATCCATTATTCTTGCTGCTTGAGCCTAATGGTTTTTTTCTTAGCTTGCTGCTTATCCGCTGCCCATATTTATGGGTTGGGCTGCCTTCTACCTATTTCAAAAAATGACCCTCAACAGGGTGTACTTGCCGACCACCATGGGTTCGTCTGTGTGCCATTCCCCCTTGCTAGACAAAGGCAGGTTGTTTTATTCATTAGTCTGCCATGACACCCTTTCTTGTCACGGTGTAGGTGTTTTCTCTCTCTATCCCTCATGCATGCACCTAACGGTTCTCCCCTCAACCTTGCTTCTTTTGAGTGGTCTGTCATCCTAGCAGGACGTACCCCCCAAAAGAGCTTGGGCAAGAGCCGTAGAATAGGTCTTTCCCCTTTCCCCACCACCAAACCATACCCCCCTTACCTCTGACCCATGACCCCACCACGTCCCATATCGGCTGGGTACAGGCTGGTGGTGCCTGGGCCTTGCGCGTGCTTCCCTTTCATGTATGTCCAAAATCTGCCTGCTGCTCATGCGTTTGCCGCGATCTGGAGGCTTGCTTGCATAGTCTGCCGCCCTTTTTCGACCTTTTATGTGGGCTGTTTTATAATTCTCTGTTCCCCTTAGGAGTTGGGCTTTATTTAATATTGGGCTTTACATTTCTTTCATCATATTTCTTGATTGCCATCATGTCCTGCCATACTACTCTGTCATTCCTGTAGTAATGACTTGATCTTGTCGGGCCTTTTCAAGACTGCTGCTTATTTTCTCCAATGGCTTAGCATGGCCATGAGTTTTCTTACTTATGGGCTCCTGTGTCCCTTTTTGTTTTCCCTTGGGTATCCTTAGCCCTGTTCCTAACTTTGTGTTCCTATGGGCTTTTACTAATTTCATTGGGCTTCCCTGGCCCAATTACTTCATACTCATCCTTGGGGTTTGTGGGCCTGCCAATAATCCCCTACTCTCTTTGCTTACATTGCTTTGAGCCTGCCGCGACCAATTCTTACTTTTTCACATCATACACTGCCCATGGGTTTGCTATTTGCTATTTCTCTCTTTCCGAGCTCTTTTGAGCCCATTTTATTCCTCAAGACCCATTTATTTATTTTATGAACATGTGATCCATTATTCCTGCCGCTTGGGCTTAATGATTTTATTCTATACTTGTCATTTCTATTTGCTGCCTGCATTGCTGGGTTGGGCTTCCTTCCTTCTATTCGGGTTTCATAAAAAATGACCCTCAACAGGAAGTTTTAAAATAAAGGAATGAAAATGAATGGAATGTAAGTATTCTTGTTTGGGAACAACATGGAGAGAATGGAATGGAATCATTTTATGACAATATTACTATTAGACCCCTATTTTAAAATAAAGAGTTGAATATATAGGGGTATTTTGGGAGTTTTAATAAAAAAAAATCATTAAATCTAATTTTATTCCATCCTATTCCTCCCAATTTCGGGAAGAATGAAAATTTGAGGTTTTAAGGGAATCGAGAGGAATGAGTGTTCCCTCCTATTCATTCCATTCTCTCTCACTTAAACTCCCAAATAAGGGAATGACTTTCCATTCCCTCTATTAAAACTCCCAAACATGGAAATGGAAGAATATTCTAAAATGATTCTTTTTATTTCTTTCCATTCCCTCGTCCCAAACGAGGCCTTAAACTATGTTAATTGAAATGAATTAGAACTCATTGCTTGCTTGGATTAAACAACACCTTTTTATTTTTTATTTTTTTTATTATAAAATTTTATAAACTTGGATAAAACAACACAAATACATATTAAATTAGGTTTTGACATTTTGTTTTTGTTAATAAATATGTTGACATTGTTGTTTGCTTTAATGATTGGTTTTATATTGATTTAGGGGTAATTTCACTTTTTTATCATAAATTATACCCCATTTTACAATTATTCTTTAAACTATTGAAATGCATGATTGACTCCTAAAATTATAATTTTGTAACACTCAACCTTATGTCGTTTGTTTTGATGTTAAGTCTAACAAAATGTAGAATCGAAGTACCAATTTACCTTTTATTGGCTGTTTTGAAGGGAGGGGTAAAACGGTCTTTCAATACTAAATTATGTTAGACCTAATCCCAAAACAAACGACAAAGAGTTAAGTGTTATAAAGTTATAACTTTTGAATTGTGCATTTTGATAAGTCAAGAGGCAAAATGTATGAAAAACAAAAAAAGACAATTTCCTCATTGATTTTTGAATACCCACCACCACACACCCCAGCCTAAATCATCATATATTAAAATGTAAAACTAATCTTCTAACTTTCTTAAGATTTTATTTTAATCCTCTAACTTTGTTTTTGTTCATTTTATTCAATTAAGGCCTTTCCAATTGCCTTTGTTAAAATTTTTTGAAAAAACAAATCTAGAAAATATTTTTAAATCATTAATTGAACTTTTTTAATTTAAAAAAATTTGAAGAAAAATTAAAGAAATTGAAACATAAACCACAATATACAATAAAAGTTGATGAAAAAGCCTTAATTGAATAAACTTGAAAGTTAGAGGGCTGAAATGAAATCTAAAGAAACTTAGAGGGTCTGTTTTGTATTTTAGCTTAATAAATAATAAGAGATAACCCGATTAAAACGATAGCGTTTTAGATTTGGATAATAAAACGCACCGTTTCTTAGCGCATTGGCAGATCCGAAATAAAACCCTAGCTAGAATCAGCGCAAACCCTAGAACTTGGCCACACACAGGCTTCTTTATAAGTAGAAGCAAGCAATAGAGGAAGCTCAAACCTCAAAAGCCACAGCCATCTCTGTGAGCATCTCTCATATCCCTTTTTGTTATTTTTCTCGTTCGCTTTATATTTTATTTTTATGATTCATCGTTTCTGTTATCTGTCTGTCTGTGTCTAGCTTTTTATGCGTACTCAGGGGACTGTGACGATTTGTGATTTAAGGTCTCGTTCGTCGTAATTGGCCCAATAGGCCTTGCCGACCATCCTGATATATCACCACCCATATTCTGAGCCCCCCGCCCCCCCGCTACCCTTTTTTTAACTAAAGTAGTGTTCGAAATGGCCAATGATTAGATATATATATATATATATATATTTTTAAAGACAAGCTTATGTCTGAATCACTCTCTGTGGATCGATCTAATCTTCTCTATGAGGCCCTTGCTTTTTGATTTTTGAGTGGGTTTGCAATGAATTAAACATGTTTATAAAATAAATTATTTATTTTAACTTTTGTTCTTTCAAAGTTCAAACTGCCTATGATGAGAACACATGGTATTTGCGCAACGTATGACAGTTTGTGATTACATTTACCTACTGCCTTCCTTCTGAGGCTTTCGTTTTGATTTTTTTTTTTTTGATTGGTTGATTTTTTGTTCATGAATCTTATGTATGGGTAATGTGATGATTAATACGCATAGTTCAGATGATAATCTGTGATTAACACATTATTGCATAGTCTTTCGCTCCTATCTGATGACCCATTTATGTCTCTTTCTTGATATATAGTTTAGCTTAACCTTTTTTTTGTTAGGATTGATAAAATTAATTGTGTTTACCGTATCCATTTTAGGTGGGAAACTTTTTATAAAAATTTTTTCTAAAATGGTTTACTAATGTATGCCATGAGGGCTATGAACTTAAATGGATGGTTTTAACTTTTAATAGTGGTCCGTGATGATAAATTCAAGGCTTGTTTCTCAAAACATTCGCGGGGCCGCCTAAGAGCTTTCGCCTTTTGCCAAGCTTGAGAGCTTGTGCTGCTTTTATTGTGGTTTATGTTATTGCTTAACTATTTATCGTAATGTTTGAATAAATTTTGTTGATTGGCCAATGATTATTAATTATTTATTTAGACAAGCATATGGCTGAACTTTATGTTGACAAACTAATCTTCTCTATGAGGCCAAATCCTTGCATACCACTTGTTTTAACAATGTTGTTCGGTGTATGGTTGTTTATTTGTTATTTGCTTGCCGCTCTGTCTTCATTTTGTTTGGTTGATGTCAATATGGTCTAAAAAGCTTTGATTGCCCGTTTGAGTTCTTAATGGTTGCAACTTGCAGCCATTTCAGTTACTGTAATTTCTTATATGCAATTGTGAATTCATAGGAATAGAAGATGAAATTGAGGGGGGACTGTGATGATTTCTGTGATAGGTCTCGTTCGTCGTAATGGGCATCTTTGCCTTGCCGACCATCCTGTTATATCACCACCCATATTCTGAGTCCCATCTAAGTAAGCAAGCAAGTGGATAGCAATCTAATAAGTAATTGTAATTTTTGATGTAAAGGGTGTTAATTTTTTACACTTTTCGTTCATTTTTTTTCCCCTGTTCTGTTCTATGATATCTAGGTTAAATTTAATGTATCCTTTGTTTCTCTTTTGTCATTGTCTTACTTGGTTCTTTAAAAAAATCTGTGTTCTACTGTGTGCAGTAAAATGATGCAATTGCAAAAATATGTTGGTTTGGCTCCCTAAGCTGTTTTTATATCTTTACTTGTTAACCATTGATGCTGATTACGAATTTTCCTGCAAGCACCTCCTTATTGTAATATGACTAGTTGCGGATATGTTAATTGGATTGGATTGAAGCAAATAAATCCTAGAAAGAAAAGAGGCTTTTGTACAAAGTTCATTAGTTTGAGGGATACCAAACCAAGTTGTATCACTCCTTTTCGGTTTGGAAGTCTATAATACGGTTACATATAGTTATAAACTCTTAATTTTTCTAGAATTAGTCAAGTTAATCTGTATCAGATCTCAGTATTGTGCCACTACTGATTCAGATTTTATTTCAAATTTAGTTTCCTTTTAATTATTTAAGGTCTACATTAAATTTTGCTGGCGATGATGACACAAAGGCCGGACTTACGGCTGCTATTGGTTTGGTTTGTTGGTAGTAGACTGATGAAAGTGCAATAAAGGTGTTTGTTCTGAGCTAGTTCATGTAATGTTGTTGAGGAATGCCATGTTCCAATAAATTGCAATATGGGCAAAAAAAAAGTATTTTAAGTTATGGATTCATATTAGAATCAACAACTACTTATCGGTAGATTTTGAGTTTGGCTATATAATTTTCTCTTCTTTTTTTTTGGCTTGTTTTTTGGGTAAGGCCTGCGATCTTCATAGACTAAATAATTAAAAGGAACAAGGTTTCATATTAGAGGAGGGAGGTGATAAGAGGAAGGTGTCATCTAATAAATTCAGTAGATTTTGAGTTTGGCTATATAATTTTCTCTTCTTTTTTTCTTTGTTTTTTGGGTAAGGCCTGCGATCTTCATAGACTAAATAATTAAAAGGAACAAGGTTTCATATTAGAGGAGGAAGGTGATAAGAGGAAGGTGTCATCTAATAAATTCAACAACGTAAAATCTATTTACCTAGGTTAAAATTAATCTAGGTTTTTAAATCTTTAAAAAACAATCTGCAAAGCTTTGATGGGTATTTTTTGTAATTTTGTTGTAATTAAGATAGTGATGGTATAATTTCAGAGTGTAAACTGCAAAATAGTTTACGGTGGATTTCTATGATTAATAATAGTGAAATAGGTCGAAAAGACTATAAAATAACTTGTTTGAAGTGGCGTTTTTAAGTTTTTATGTATTGAAATGAAATTACTAAAAAGCATATTAATTTTCCCCTGCCAAGTTGAATTTGTCCTAGTTTAGAGCTATTGCTAATAATTTTCAGCAGGCAATCGATTTAACGTCTCCTGAACTAGACAACTCGGACTTTAATCCAATCAATTTATGCTTGTGGTCTTACTGACCAACAAACATCAACGTGGACAGCACTGGTGATTCAACTCTTTATATTGCCCACAAAAATGCACAAATTATCCTGGTTAAAATTCTCTCATCTTCACAAGCAAATGACAAATTGATTAGGCCACCAATAAAAGCTACACACAGAGAAACAAGCTTATGTGGGCCTAACATAAGAAAATGATCTCACACAATCTATCTACAACTCAAAATGATTTATTTAGTTGATAAATAAATCCTCTGTTTATCCAAAAAAAAAAAAAAAAGATTCTCTGGTTTTTTATTTTTATTTTTTGCCTCCCAAGGGGGGTTTGCCCATGATTGTTTTTGCTGATGATTATTGTTGGGAAAGGAGAAAGTGGGGTTCAAATATGGGTTCGGGTTTTAGGAAATGTTGTGAATAAGAATTGGTGTCACCACCATCAAATAAGAATAGGTGACGATGACATTACTCACTGCATGAGGTCACTAAAATATTTTTGCAATTGAGATACATATCATACCAATAAATTCTACTATAGTGAACCTAAAGAATTGTGACATTGACTTTGAAAAGCAATTAATAACTCACAATAAATTTTGACATGCAAATAAGTTACAAGTATGATTGGATAAAAAAATAAAAGGAATTCAGATAAATCCTCAATTTAAATTAACATGCAATCCTTAAGGGTCAATTATTAGCATAAAAATGATCCAAAATGCTTAATTTCTTATGAAAATCATATTACAATTCTTAATAGAATTTTATGCTTTTTTCATAGAGAATTATACTTTTTAAAATTTTTTTTTTTTTATCACAACTAAAATGCAGAATGAGTGATTTCTTTAATTTAGTGACATCTCACTCGACTCAAACCCAATATTCACCAACAAACAAAAAAAATTAAGAGAATTTTTGGTCTTGAATAGGGTACAAAAACTAATCCAAACACATGACCATATTTTAATCAAATTGCAACTGAATTTAGCCAATTGCCTACAAATAGATGAAAATCAACAAAAATTGGGGTCTAACTATTAAAACCATGAAATTATTTATTTTAAGGGCTAAAATCTCTATCAAATTATATGGGTGGACAAAATATAGTATTGAAAAATAACTTGCAAAACAACATTTTTTTTTTTGGTATGGAATGCATCATTAGAGGTGTGCATAGGTTGGGTTGGAAGGTGTTTTTCAACCCAACCTAACCTTCTGTCACAGGGTCAATTTTTTTTCTCAAATTCTCTGCCTGTAATAGCCCTAATACTCAGCCAACACCACACACACACACTGCAAAAACAATTAGAACATATTATTATGGACACACACTCACACAACACACTATGTTTACAGGGAACCACCCCAGCCTTTATTACTCAATCTCAAGTACAAAGGAAACCCTTACAAGCCTGGAGAAATACACAGAATTTACTGTCAAGTAATTGCCTGAACCTTGGACCATCTACCACTTGTGTTTGACTTAGGACATCATCAACTACTACTTTCTTGGCTCTCTTCCCTCATTTCCAGCCTCTACACAATAGGCCAGAACATTAGGAACATCAAGAATTGCTTGGTCACTGCTTGTGTCTACCATTACACATCAGCACATGTCACAGCCCATGTCTCAACAGATCATGGGGCTTCTGCCCATCATCCAGTAGCCTACACAACATGTCTATCCACGTTTTGGGAGGTTTGGTCCATGCCTAAGCCCTCCCTTATCAGCCACATAGCTTGCCCACATGCAACACACACACACAAGGTAACTGCCCATTAGCCCATTAGCATCTGTCCATGCACCAGGCTAGCACCCACCAGCCCATGACTTGCACATAGCATCTAATTGCACATCATCATGGCAACCCAGCCCTGCCTTGCACACAAGCTACCCAGCCCGCACACAAGCAATTAGCCACTAAGCCACCATTGCCATTCATCACCATATAGGGTTGAAACCATTTGTTGCCACCCATCATGAAAACAAACTCTGCCCATCATGGACCTACTATGCCATGGCCTTGGTGTTGGAAAATCTGGTTTTGTATCTCATACAAAACACACAGCGGAAGCAGCAAACATGAATCTATTTCATTCATGATTGATAACATGCACTATGTAAATTTCAGAATTTAAGAACAAGATAGCGTACCTTGGTGCGGTGAAATTCAAAACAAAAGATTAGAAGTACTTGAGAACACTTTTAATCTTCACTCCAATTCCACTTTACGCCCAAGAAGTGTGGTCTTTCAATCAGTTTTCAAGGGAGAATAATCGAGTGGCTTCACTCACGCATACACACCATTTCACAATGATGTCTCACTTAAAATAAAATTCTGTATGTTTCTCCCTTTATAACTAACTGATTATCTAATTGGGCTGGCCTATTGGGCCTTTCCAATTGGGCTTTAGTGTGTGGCTTGGAGTGGGACTAAAAGGGACCAATAAGACACTAGCTCCAATGGGCCTTGAGCTTTTCTGTCAACTCTTGACAAGTCCAAAATTACCATTAATTATATTTAATACCACTATATAAATATAATTGCACTCTAGGCCTTATTAATAAATTATATCCCAAGACTCTAATGATATCATATGACCCCTCCATGAAATATCCACAGTGAACAAAGTCATAAAGAACTGTCACTTTGTAAACAACTATTTTATCCTTGAGTACCCGGTTTAATCTTTTAGTTATTCACATTTATTGAAATCCAATTTCAATAAATATAAGTTTTAGTAACTCTTTACTAAAGTGGGCGCCCTGAATAACCAGTTCCCATTAAACTTATCTTAAGGGGATATTTCGTGTCTCTATTAAAAGAGATTACAGATTCCATCTTGAGAATATGTGTTCCCTCAACACTACGTGTAGTTACCCAACATACTGAGGTTTTGATTGTGAATATTAGATCTCACTCCTGATATATCAAAGTAACCTACATTTCATGATCGGGTTCACTATCCTCTTAGGATTAAGAGTCTATGAAATTAGAAGTCGTGAGATTAATTATTCAGGTGACAGTTGTTAATTGAATAATTAATCTCACAGCGGTCCAGTTCAATATGTCTTAACTCTTAAGACACATCAACATATCAACTAGAAGTCTACACTTCCATGATCAAGACAAACCATCTTAGTTAATGTGTTATAGTTTTCGTAGATGAAACGCCCAATTTTATCACCGACTATGAACTATATTTTGAGTTTACAAGGAACTTGTGATTTATATCTTCTGTGACTAAATCACATAAACCACATACAATGCATCTCAAGGACTATGATAATGTCCCATTAGTTCATAAATAGTCTCATATAATTAAATAACTTAATTATTTATAAAATGCCAATAAATTGGATTTTAGGGCATAAACCCTAATAATCTCCCACTTGCCCTCAAAGACAATTTACCATCTATCCGACACTTATTTCACTTTAGAGTAATTCATAATCACTCTAAGGCAAGGTTTGGAAACAAGTTTCAGTCAGATTTATTGCATAAATTATCTTTTCTACTACTATATCTCACGTACTTAAATCTCTCTAATGAGATAATACGTATGCTTAATGTGCATCTTCACCACCTAGGATGAACACATATCTTGAAGTCTAACTTCATGAATCACAATCAAACTACAAGTCAATATTTGTACATCCAGTAACTATCAAATCCTCACTTTGGTGGACAAGCATATAATCCCTCATTCTCCTAAGATATTTGAGTATATGCTTTACTCCCACTGAATTAAGTAATCTTTGATTCAATTGATATTTGCTTACCATGCCCACTGCAAAATAGATATTTAGCCTAGTATATAGCATATCAATAAAGACTTCCTATAAATTTGATATAAGGAACCGTCTTACTATGCTCTTCCTTTAATATGTCTTAGGACTATAGTCCTATATAAAGGAACTTCAAACTTAAAAGGAAAGAATCCTTTCTTAAAGTATTCATACTATACTTGGCTAGAATCTAATCTATTTAAGCAGTTTGAGATAGACCCAACATCCTACTTTCTGAATTATAATAAAGTTTAATTCTTAGGATGTGACTAGTCTTTCCTAAGTACTTTATATCAAACTGGACTAGACAACCAAAAACTCCATTGATGACAATAATTCTAAATCATTCTAAATGATTAGAATGTCATCAACATACATTAAAAAAATTTATTATTCTATATAGCTTTACACACATAAGGCTTTTTAATACTTGATCAAAATCAAATAATTTAATTGCTTGATCAAAGATGATATTTATGACCTAGATGCTTGCATTAGTCCTTAAATGGACTTTAAGCAACTTGCATGCTAATCACCACTGATTCTTTGCTATGAACAAGTCTAGTTACATCATATAGATGTCTTTCTCAAGATTGCTACTAAAAGAAGCTTTCTTGATATTCATTACCATATTTCATCCAAATGAAATATAATGAATAAGAGAATCTAGATAGAGTTAAACATGACTATTGGTGAAAAAATCTTATCATAGTCGAACCATTTCTTTCTGAATAGATCTTTTCGCCACTAGTCTTGACTTTGAAGGTTTGCACCTTCAAATCTATCAATATTATTTACTTGTAGACCTATTTGAAAACAATAGGCTTAATGCAATTAAGCGCCTTTACAAGTTCTAGACTTTAAATAGAATCTAATTCTATTCACACAACCTTGAATCAGTAATCCATATTCATATCATCTATTGCCTTTACGTAGGGCCGAGGATGAAATTCATATCCTTATGGAATGACTTCAAAAGTTTATCCCAAAAGTATGAATTTATTTGGTAATCCTCCCACTACGATATTGTACCCGTGTATTAGCTATATATCTAGAATAATGTCTTGTGGTGTATCTAATACAACCATCTCATTTCTAAATGTATTTTATAGTTGTCCTATAACAAATTTTGACATTTTTATTCTAGAACAATCTACCTTTACTTTGAAAGAGCCCTATTCCTCCTTTATGTATGCTCTAACTTAAAGAAGTCATTGGAACTTCATTCTTTTCAGAAAAGAAGCCCTAGATCATATTATCCTCTAAATAGGATTCATAGATTGTGAATATAACAAAATAATGGTTCTAAAAGCCCATCTTTCACCAATCTTGAATACCATTTAGATTAATAAGATCTAGACATAAATGCCAAAACATACAAAACCAAAGGATGAAAACTTTCTCTTTAAAAAGTAAAACACGTAAATTTCCATCTAGAAAACAATCATGGACAATGCTTAGCTTTACCAAAATCAGAAACACTTTTCTTGTGGTCATGCTTATAAGTCTAATTTCCTTTTGAAAACTATTATGGTAACTAACTTGTCCATCTATTTGGTATTATAATTCCTCTTCTTACCACCCTTACCTTTTGGTTTAGGTTAAGAATTTGAATTAAATCATATTGATCTTAGTCTTAGCTTTTAGGATGTCTTCCGTTGTGTAGAACTCACTCATCAGTTCAGATAATATAAAAAGAATTTATTTTCAAAACAATCTGAATTGATCAAATGATTCTAACAAGGGCTTGTGGATCATATACATATGAGATTAACATTTAATCTCTACATCCAAGAATTCCAATTCATTTAAAAAATAAAACATTTTCATAAAATGATGTAGAATTGGAACTCCTTCAACCTTTCTTAGCACTCAATATGATTCATACCAAATATCTCATTTAGACTTAATATAAAGTCTAAGTCTAGTACTAACTCTTGCATCTCATGCTGTAGCACAATTAAGATAGAAGCCAATGTAACATTTTAACATTTCAATGGAGACTATGATCACATCATAAGCTATCTTCCATAAATGCATAATGTATAGGAAATTATGACAATACTGAATCGAAACATAAATATGTACTTCAGCTCCTTTCAGCACCATGTACAAAATTATTTCTTAGTTAATGTGATTCTATTAAAATAGTAGTTAGAGAACAAAAATTTATGACAACTTTATTTTGAGACTATGAACTTAAATACCAAGACATTATATTTTGCAACCACTACCGTATAATATGGAACCCATAAAAACATATTATATTAGGTGCAACGACAACCCAATCCATGTCTATAATTCCTTGGTAGCAAGTATATTATAAACACCATGATTGATTGAGAATTATTCTCATTATTAGTGTTATCATGATAACTCTTATCAAACACTAATAATATGCCGTATTAACTTTAGCCTCTAAGTAATAATGACATAGTTCCTTTGGGAGGTTAACATTACACTTAGTCTAGTGTACACCATTATCTAAAATCATGTGTAGCCACATTTCATCTCCCTTATAATGTTTAAACTTGTAGTACCGTGAAACGAAACACCTTCCTTTGGGATTGCGAGGCATATACGCCAAGACGAGGTGCTTGTTCACACTACTTTAAACAGGTAAGTTCAATCTTGTAGTATTATGAAGTAAACACCCTCCTTTGGGATCGCGAGGCATATACGCCAAGACGAGGTGCTTACCCACACTACTGTGAACCGATAATGGAGGCCGTGAGATCCAACTCTTGTATCTCTCTCCCACTAAAAATTTTAAAAACAAGTGGATTGTCCTGAAAACATTGTGATCTCATCACAATTTTAACCCTACACATCAAGAGTGTTTAATTGTTTAAATTCAATGTGATCTTACTAAGTTACGTCACAATAGCGTAACGAACATTCGTGCAATCACAAAGACGTTTAATCATGTAAACCGCGAAGTAAATACCCTCTGCATGGAAGGCAAGACTCGAAGTCAAGACAAGGTATCTATTCACTTTACAATAAACTTAACAAAAAGGGTTATTTCAGCACTCCCACTCATTATTTAGGTTTTTCTTAAATAATTGTGATCCCATCGCAACTAATAACCTTGCACTTGATGAAGACTTTAACCTCATTAGAATCACTAACTAAAATGGAAGTCCTAAACTATTTAGGATTCCTTAAACACTAATAGATCAAAAATTAGTTATAAAGAACACTATCCTTAATTTACTAGATAAAAGATTCTAATCTCATTAGAAACTATATACCTTTTAATTAGAATTTTAATCACATTAAAAACCTCTAATTAAAATAAATTAAGGACTTTTGATCATAAAACAATTTAGGACTAAGAGTTCTATTTAACTAACATCTTTGATCTCATCAAGTCTTTTAGGTAGATAAAGATTAATGAATGTCCTTAACTTTTAAGGACTATAAAATTAATCACATAGCCTTGCTTTTTATCAAAGTCTTAACACTTAGTCAAAAACAAGTGAAAATTCAAAATTCAATGCCTTCGATCGGTCGATCCTATTACTCGATCAATCGAAAAATGAAGAAATTCATCACATAGGTTCTACCTGGTTCGATTGATTCTTGACTCCTGTTTGATCGATCGAAATCAACATTCGATCGGTTGAAAGAAATTCTCGATCGATCGAGACAATGAAGAATTTCATCATAGAGATTCTGCTTGACTCGATCGGCTCTTGATTCCCCTTAGATCGATCAAAAAATACATTCGATCGATCGAAAGGAATTCTCGATCGATCGAAACTCGCATAACTGAATTTTTCAGAATTTTCCAGGAACTGTTTTTGACATCTTCATTGTTTTCTATCAAAACACCTTTTGATTTTATGAATGAATATTTACAGATCAAACATTAGGGTTTTCAATATCACGATCAAGAACCATAATAATGCTAGAAACCTTGAAAACATAATCCTAATCTCATTAGGAATTTCATAACCCTAGCATTAATATGAACTGTTTGACTATAAATATATAATGCAAGGCAAAAAAAAATGCTCGTTCATCATTCAGATCTTAATATATATATATAAACGTGAACTGATATCATGGTTTATACATCCGCACATTAATATATATAAATATATATAAGGTACATCAATCCTTATGACATACGGATTCCACATTATCAATGTATATATATTAATCAATTCATGAATACAAGCTTATCCGAAAGAGTAATACTCATATTAAAGACAAGTATTACTTCATAAATAATAATACCTGTTCGAACCCACTTGCACTATCTATATGCGGATTCAATATGAAAGAAAGTACTTGAATCCTTAATGCATACGAACTCCATGAATATTAAAAACCATGACACGGCACCATAACTTGATGCATAAGCATGACCGGCACCATTGATAATACGAACCAATACTATGAAAACATGGCACCGTATCAAAGAAGCATAATCATGGTTCACACCAATGGTCAACAACCGAAACAAGTCAGTTACATTCATATTCTAAAAATACAAATGGTGTCTTTCATAAAAGAACACGACACATGGGTCCAAGGATAACAAAATTTATGCAGAAAATTGAAACACAAAGATAACGGTTTTCTTAAATTCTAAAACTCAATCACATGTTATATAAACATGATATGAAAACCTGGCTCTGATACCAATTGTTGGAAAATCTGGTTTTGTATCTCATACAAAACACACAGCGGAAGCAGCAAACATGAATCTATTTCATTCATGATTGATACACATGCATTATGTAAATTTCAGAATTTAAGAACAAGATAGCGCACTTTGGTGCGGTGAAATTCAAAACAAAAGATTAGAAGTACTTGAGAACACTTTTAATCTTCACTCCAATTCCACTTTACGCCCAAGAAGTGTGGTCTCTCAATCAGTTTTCAAGGGAGAATAATCGAGTGGCTTCACTCACGCATACACACCATTTCACAATGATGTCTCACTTAAAATAAAATTCTGTATGTTTCTCCCTTTATAACTAACTGATTATCTAATTGGGCTGGCCTATTGGGCCTTTCCAATTGGGCTTTAGTGTGTGGCTTGGAGTGGGACCAAAAGGGACCAATAAGACACTAGCTCCAATGGGCCTTGGGCTTTTCTGTCAACTCTTGACAAGTCCAAAGTTACCATTAATTATATTTAATACCACTATATAAATATAATTGCACTCTAGGCCTTATTAATAAATTATATCCCAAGACTCTAATGATATCATATGACCCTTCCATGAAATATCCATAGTGAACAAAGTCATAAAGAACTGTCACTTTGTAAACAACTATTTTATCCTTGAGTACCCGGTTTAATATTTTAGTTATTCACATTTATTGAAATCCAATTTCAATAAATATAAGTTTTAGTAACTCTTTACTAAAGTGGGCGCCCTGAATAACCAGTTCCCATTAAACTTATCTCAAGGGGATATTTCGTGTCCTATTAAAAGAGATTACGGATTCCATCTTGAGAATATGTGTTCCCTCAACACTACGTGTAGTTACCCAACATACTGAGGTTTTGATCATGAATATTAGATCTCACTCATGATATATCAAAGTAACCTACATTTCATGATCGGGTTCACTATCCTCTTAGGATTAAGAGTCTATGAAATTAGAAGTCGTGAGATTAATTATTCAGGTGACAGTTGTTGATTGAATAATTAATCTCACAACGGTCTAGTTCAATATGTCTTAACTCTTAAGACACATCAACATATCAACTAGAAGTCTACACTTCCATGATCAAGACAAACCATCTTAGTTAATGTGTTATAGTTTTCGCAGATGAAACGCCCAATTTCATCACCGACTACGAACTATATTTTGAGTTTACAAGGAACTTGTGATTTATATCTTCTGTGACTAAATCACATAAACCACATACAATGCATCTCAAGGACTATGATAATGTCCCATTAGTTCATAAATAGTCTCATATAATTAAATAACTTAATTATTTATAACATGCCAATAAATTGGATTTTAGGGCATAAACCCTAACACTTGGGGCATCATGTAGAGCAAAGTGCCTCCACATGTTGCCCTCATCTGCTGCTCATTGATCCAACTTAAGTTGGGGGACCAAGCATGTCCCCTTTAAAGAGCACTAAGGAGCATAACAAATCTGGTATGAGGAAACATTGATTTGTTGAGGAGACATAAAGCCATCTGGTTAGCCCAATGCTACCCAAACACCATCATTCCTCATGCCATCATCATCACAAACTAAAGCTCCTAACACCTTGCTAGGTTGATAAATTCCCAACTCAATCCACATGGATTATGTTGGGTTAGGATCATGGATTATGCACTAATGTACATAGTGGGCCGTGTTTGGTAAGATGGATTGAGAAAACTATAAGCGAAAAACCCAACCCGACCCAAGGTTCAAAATAAGATCTCAACCTTTCAAAATTTATGCATCATTTTCTTTTTTAACCCATACCAAACAACCTCTTTTTTTTTGGTTGGTAAATTACCAAATTGCTTCTCACGAATGAATGATAAGTGAAATGCAAAGATTAAAAAGAAGAAGAAGAAGAGAGTAATATGCATTTAAGTAAAAAAGAAAAAAAAATAGTGTTGAAATGAAATTAGACATTTGTCACCTAAGCATGGTTTTAAAACTTGGATTGGACTGGGTGGTTTGACTGGGTTAACCGAGAACCGGATTGAAATTTGGGTTTTTAAGCACCTAAAACCGCAATCGTCAAATAATTAGTGAACCTCTTGAACCGTGGTTAGACCAAACGGTTCAACCACGGACATAGCTTACTTTTTATTTCATAAAAAATAAACCATTTGCTTGCACCACGTCTAGAATCTAGGTTTAGTGGAGTAATTTTTAATTAACACCCTAACCACTACGCCATAGCTAGTTATTTATATCCCTTGTGGCAAACTCTTTTTTTTTTTTTTTTGATAGGCCTTGTGGCAAACTAATTTATATGAAGTATATTTAAAAGAATGCCATAAGAATAATTTAAACTTTCATTACTATATATTTATTTTATAATCAATATTAATAATATTTTATTATATCATTTATTTTTATTATCCGTATCAAAACGGGGAATATATTAAAATAATTATAATTAAAATCCTTCAAATATATTCATATTTCATAGTTTTATACTTAAATAATCAACTATAATTTTCAATTTTTTATGCTTTATTATTTTTATAAATTTTTTATAATTTTTTTAGAATAATTTTATTTTTCTTAGATATATATATATATATATATATATTTTTAATCAAGATTGCTCATTTTTTTTTTTAAATTTATTTCATTTATTTATATTTTAGTTAAATTATTAATTCATTATGACGTCATCATGGTCCAACCTCGATTGAATCTCGGTCCGATCTCTAAAACCTTGAACTTTTCCCTTTTCTAGTTATTTGAATGGTCTGGATTTCAAAACCATGCACCTAAGAGCTAAAAGTGTAATAAAGACAAGAACTTAACTCGTGTTACCTGTGAACCTGTTACTCCACCAGTCCTTGAGAGAAAATGATAGTCATGACCATAGTTGTCAAACGTGAATTGTATCGTGAATCAATTTTTAATTTTTCCGTATCATGTATCGTATCGTATTGTGTATCGTAAGATACACAAATACTTAATAAAATTTATAAAAAATTATAAATATACATATATAAAGGGTATATTCATTATAAATTTTGAATATATTCAACTAATGACTAATTTATTTATAAATTATGTAATAATATTTAACAAGCTAACTAAATAAATCAAACTAGCATGTGTTTATAATATACACATTCAAATTACTTAAATTCAAAAGTGATAATATATTACAAATGACCCAAAAATAATAATTTATTTTCATTATATTCATCAAATTGCCTAATCAACCCCATCTAAGTCAACGCTATCATCATGTTAATAATTTTGCAAATTTATTTCTTCATTAAAATTTTCTTTATCATTAACATTTACTATCTCTTCTTGTCCTTTTTATTTTAATAATTTTTTTATAAATTTTTTTTTTGGGCATTCTAGTTTCTTGGACTTATAACAATAACGATAAAAATAAAATAAATTTTAAAATATCAAAGTGAAAGGTAAGTGTGTACTGTGTAGTCCAATTGTAGGAGGGGAAAAAGACCTATGAATATTAGTAGGCTAAATTAAGTAAACTAATAATTTTTTGCTAAAAACAAGTCTAACAATTTTTTTTTTTTACAAGTCTAACAACTTGTTAGATTCAAATAAAAGTACAAATTTTAACAAAAAATCTCATTTTTAAGCATTTGTCTATGTATCGTACGATACGTACAATTTTATGATACGATACGATTCATACGATACACACACTGTATCGTATGATTCATAAGCACTTACGATACGCCGACATAATACGGAACTTTTTTCACATGATACGATATGTATCGCGTATCGTACGATATTGACAACTATATTCATGACGACTTACATTTTACACACCAGAAAGCTAGAGCACAACATGGCTTTGACATATATAGCCCAAGCCAAGCCAATCCAAGACAAAGTAGCCCTCCCACCCATACATAATAATTCACACCATGTCGTCACCACTCAAAGACAAAAGTCACTCACTTTCATCCTCACAGTCATGGAAACACCATTGGGTTGGGTGGCTACCGACACTTATTGTCCAATCTAGACCCACATACTTAATTTATACCTTACTTACCATTTTCAATCTCTTTACTCTTTTTATTACGCTCGGTAATGACCCACCCAATTCAAATACAAAAAATGATGATGCATGCAAAGTCGGATTTCGACGTAACAAGGGATTTTTTTTTTTCCCAAAATAACACCAATTTTCAAAAAATTTTGTTAGTTAGCATCATTTCCAAATTATTTAGGAAACTAACATCTCGAGTTTGTGAGACTCAAGTTTACTGTAGCAAATCGAGTATCACATACTCGGTTTCTATGAAAATTCATGTGGAAATCGAGTCTTACGGACTTGAGTTACGTAAAAGAAATCCCAAATATCAAAACTTGAAACACTACATGGGAAACTCAGATGGAGAACTTTGGTGATAGATCATGACCCAGAGAGACCTAGAGTTATAGATCAAGACCCAGAGAGAAAATCAACAACAAGAATGAAGAAATCCACCCAAAGACCCTGAGAGCTTGATTTCAATTGCCGCTGCTGCCACCTGGGTTTGATCTCTCTAGTTTGTTGTTTCTGTCTTCGTGGTTTGGGTTTCATTAGAAAGAACTCTTTGGTTTGATCTCTCTGTTTTTTGTCTTCATGGGTTTTTGGGTTTGATTTTTCTTTGTTTATTGTCTTCATGTTTTGGGTTTCTCTGTTTGATCTTTCTTTGTTTGATCTTCGTGGGTTTCTTTGTTTTTTGCTTGTTTGCTTCTCTATGTTTTTGTGTTTGAAGTTTTGATTTCTCGGTTATCTTTTGTGGTACTCGAGTCTCACAGACTCGAGTTCAACGTGAATTTCATAGAAATTGAGTCTGTAATACTCGAGTTTCTACAATGATCTCGAGTTGCTATAGTGAACTCAAGTCTCAAATGCTCGAGATGTTAGTTTCCTATATAGTTTAGAAACGATGTTAACTAACAAAATTGTTTGAAAATTGGTGTTATTTTGAAAAAAAAAATCCCGTAACAAGCCTAGACCTGTTGTCGCCACGGTCACTAAAACACCCCGTATACTACGTACAGAGTCCATCGCGCGATTCTCACGATGGTGACAAGTCGTCTTCCATGCAACCCGCCATACAGTCCCACGAAGAGTCCCTTTCACCCTTCTTACGACTGACACTCCCTTGGAGAGTCCCTCTCACCGGAAGCAGAATAACAACGACAAGGGGTGGCCCTCTGGCCTTGAGTGTGATGTGATTAAAGAGGAAGGAGATTATTATTATGGCCATGGAGAGATGATGTATAGTTGGAAAGGGTACCTCTTTCTATTGAAAAGGTGTCAGCTTTTGATTGCGGTGTTTGGGTTTGTTGTCATTTTCACTGTCTTTTGTCTCATCCTTTGGGCTACTCCTGCTAGTTGTCCTTATAAACCTCGCGCTTCTGTCAAGGTAAAAAATTTGATGATTTCTTTAATTTTAACTAGCTATGTTTCTTTTAATATTTTAATAATAAAGAATAATCATTATACTAAAGTAAGTTCACTTGAAGTGATGTGCCTAAAAAATAGGGGTATGATATGATAATATGTTGACATTAGTGAGAATGGGATGGTCATTTGGTTTTGAAGATGAAACCCCTTGGTTCAAAAAAAGAAAAAAAGAAAAGAAAGAAAGAGGCTTTCTTATAATATTGCTTTGAAGTTTAGGAGAAATTATATAGTTCTCATGGTGGATCACGTCATTTGTCCATCATTCTAGTAAAAGATTCCCACCTATTTAAAATTACTGAGTTAGTATTCAGTTTTTATTTAAAACTCCACAATTTTAAATAAGTGAGAGTTTTTTACTGGAATGGTGGATCACATCACTTGTTTACCATTAAAACCTTATAAGTTTTCGAAGTTAGTGTGATTACAATATTTCCAAAAACCCCATTTATTAACTCATTAATAGTGTTAGAGATATATATATTAGACATATATTAGCCCAATATAATAGGCCCAAGCCTAGTCCTACTTGTACTAGTAGTCTAGGGTTTAGTCGCCTATATTTACTCATGTTAGGGTTCATTATAACAGAGGTTATTGTACTACACTTTTATACAATAAAGATGTAGACCTTAAGGGATTCCTCCGTGGATGTAGGCTGTCAAGGCTGAACCACGTAAGCCTCGTGTTCATGATGTTCCTATTCTATGTTTCACCTTCCGCATCTACTCTAGCATACACAACATGATATAACACATCACATTGCTAATATAATAATATTGTCCATTTAACATGGTATTAGAGCCAAACTTCGTTCTTGGCATCAAACAAACATCTCTACACAGCAAAGAAGATCATCACGTGCACATCATCATCTAAAGTCACACATGCTTGCCTGTGGGATCTAGACTCCATGGCATCACGCAGCCGCCTTGGCTCTATGCTGTGCCAAAATCCAACAACCAAGCAAGCCGTGACTCACCTTACATATCTGCGCAAATCAATCCTTCGCCTGAAGAAACCAACACCACAGACATGTCCCACGACCTCCCGCGACGAAAACCCAGAAATCCGGTCACCCAAATCCTTGTCACGCGCCCCCACGCGCCGCAGGTAGCTCCGGAACCTCACCACGTGCCGCCACAATTTTTCCATGTGTAGCTCATCCATAGGTCACACGCGTCGCTATATCGGCTATGTCGACCACCGATCTGCCTATAATAGAAATCTGGCTTTCAACCGCTCAAGCACGCGCCTCCACGCGCCATCTGGGTAACTGGCTTCTCCTCCACGCGCCGGTGGACTTTCCACGCTCCAGCCACGCGCCGATGTATGTGATGACGTCAGCAAATGGCCTCGTCAGCACCACGTCATCAGCCACGCAAGCACGTCCACATCAGCCTTTTCCACGTCAGCGACACGTCATAGGATGACGTCAGCGGCTCTGCTGCCCGATCCGTGACCCGACCCGGAAACTCGGAACCGACCCAAATAGTATCCGTTGACTTTGATCTGGACCAGTTGACTTGGACTTTTTGCGTTGACCTTTGGCCAAAAGTCAAAATTTCCGAAAGGGCCTATCTTGCTCAGTTTTTCGCGTAGATTCCAATTTTGGACTCCGTTTCTTCATTTGGAACTCCGAAATTGGCCAATTGGCACATTCTTCATTGTGGTTTCTTCAAAGGCATTCTTCAAGGCATTCTTCATGGCATCTCCAAGTGATCTTCTCATGCTTATCCAATCTCAAGCCTTCATCAAGCTTCCGCCTTGAGTTTGAGGGAGGGTGTTAGAGATATATATATTAGACATATATTAGCCCAATATAATAGGTCCAAGCCCAGTCCTACTTGTACTAGTAGTCTAGGGTTTAGTCGCCTATATTTACTCATGTTAGGGTTCATTATAACAGATGTTATTGTACTACACTTTTATACAATAAAGATGTAGACCTTAAGGGATTCCTCCGTGGATGTAGGCTGTCAAGGCTAAACCACGTAAGCCTCGTGTTCATGATGTTCCTATTCTATGTTTCACCTTCCGCATCCACTCTAGCATACACAACATGATATAACACATCACGTTACTAATATAATAATAATGTCATTTAACAAACAGTGAGCTTTGGTTTTGGGCTTCTTGTTGGATCTGAATTAGTACATTTTTGGTTGTCAATGCACCATCAAATGATTGGGATTTTTTTTTTGTTGGAAAAGAGTAGAAACTTGGATTATTAGCAAACAATGTCTTGTTTTATGCTCTGAATTTCCTTAAAATGAATGGTTGATTTTCATTATCTAAGTAACAGCTCGAATCTCCCCTTGTCCCCCTCGTTAGGGCCAAACAATTACTTATATATACCCAAAAAAAAAAAAATTGAAGCAACAGCTTTTGTCTCTAGTTCAATGTCTTTTGTGCTGAAATAACAATTATCTGTCTTTGGATTAATTTTTATTCATTATATGGATATCATTATAGTTATATGGTCCAACATTTCTTTATTTGGAATCATTTCTTATCTGGCTTATGGAGATTTTTTCTTCTTTTCTTCCAGAGGCAGAGCATAACTGTACATAACTTTTATTTTGGGAAGGATCGGACTCAACAGGAGTGCCAACCAAGATGCTGACGGTAAATTCTACCGATAGGATGACTGTTTACAAACGAGCTTCATTTTTTGGCATTCATGTCAGCTCCTTGCCTATCAATCTTATGTATTCAGAGATTCCAGTTGCAACCGGTCATGTATAATTTCTGATTTTGACCACCACATTTTTGCATTTAAAACATTTGAATTGATAGAAAACATGAACAATATGAAAATAGAATTTTGCAGATCATAAATAGCTTCAACCAGAACATGAAACTAGTCTAACTAAAAATAATTGGTTATATAATTGTATGGAATTCTATAACTACATGTGCATGCAGTTTGCTATCCAATTCATCTTGTGTCTATTTGCACATATATATTTTGCAGTTGAGGAAATACTATCAGCCAACAAAGAGTCACCGGACAGTGTTGGTGAACCTTGAAGGAAACAAGTTCCTCTATATGCGGCTGGAGCAAGCCTAGCAGTTTCAGATAACAATGGTGAAGTTCCAAATTTCCAATGGGCACATTTCACGTTCCTTGGTTGTTGACTCTCATAACAACAAACCCATCAAATTGAAAGAAAATTCATGTACATATGATTAAGTGATAGAGGGTTTGCTTGCAACTTGTAGGAAGAGCCTTCTATGTAGCAACGATGAAGTAGCTGTTTCCAGCCATCCAACTTGCTTGAGGACTTTCTTCTTGGTAGGAATGGCAATGGGTTGGGTTCGGGCCGGGTTTTTTGATGCCCGAATCCGACCCACGGGCCTTTACCCGTTATCCGAACCCAGCCCGTTTAATAAACGGGTTTTTTTAAAACTCCAAACCCACCCCGTTGGGCTCCACGGGCCCTGCCCAACCGTTTCTGAGCCTAATCAAAATCTGTGGCCCAATACAACCCAATCATTAAAAAAAAAAAAAAAAAAAAAAAAAAATCAATTTTACATCCAGAAATCACAACCACAGATTCAGAAACACAAATCACAAACCCAAACATAACACACAAATCAGCTTTTTCTTTTTTTGATCTTCTTTGTCAATATAGACTCTTCACTCATAAAAGAAAAAAACAAATTACAAACCCAAACAAAAATAGAAACACAAATCAGCTTGTTTTTTTGGCTTTTCTTTGTTAATAGAGATTTTTCACTCATCAAAAAAAAAAAAAAAAAAAAAAAAACACAAATCATAAACAGAAAATACAATCCCGTCCTCCGATCATCTGATCTCTTTCCAATCTAACAATCCTATGCTCCGATCTAACAATCCCGTGCTCCTTCGTGACAAACTTCAACCACCATAAGATTCATGCTCCTCCGTGAAAAACAACCACCACGTGATGAGAGTGAGGGTGAGGGTGGGTCGTTGAGTGAATGAGAGTGAGGTGACTGGGTGAGGGGTGGCTGAGAGAAAACGAGAGTGAGAGTGAGAGAGGTAAGGGGCGGCAAGGTGGAGTGACGCCATAAGGGGAGCGTGAGGCGAAACGAGGCCGTGGGGCTGTGAAGCTGAGTGAGGCCATGACCATGAGGGGAGCGTCTGAGGGCGAAGGAGGGTGGCTGGCAATGAGAGCTTGAGAGAGAGAGAGAGAGAGAGGGGGGGAGCTGAGAGGTGAGGGTTAGGATTAGTGTTTAGAAAATGAAATCTGAAAGGAAAAGAGAGCATTTATACAACTAGGGTTTTAAACTTTTTTAAATATTATTTGTATACGAGTCGGGTTCGGGCTGGGTATGCATAAAACCCAGACCCGACCCAACCCATTTCGGGTTTGATTTTTATAATCCAAACCTGACCCTATTATTTAACGGGTCGGGTCGAATTGGGTACCTGGGTTGGGTTATATTTGCCATCCCTACTTCTTGGTAGAAAAAGTTTATACTACAAAGATCATTGCCATTATGTGGAGCGGTGAAGTTTCTGGAGTTGTAGTTTAATAATTTTTTTTTTCCTCCAGACCCAAGTAAAATAGAGCCTATTGATGTTGAGTAACATTGTATTACCTTTATTTATTTTGGGGCAAATTACAATTTGCCTACTGTGGTTTGGCCAAAATTTAAGTTGTTTACATGTGGTTTGAAATTGGACACTTTACCCACTTAAGATTAACTCAGTTAAGGTTCTGTAATCCACTCCTGTTAAAAACAGGGCTAAATATGTAATTTTGCTAAACTTCTATATCTCTCTTCTCCAAAAACACAAAAAACATAAAAATACAAGATAAAATAAGATCAAAAGGTGTTTGTCAAAAAATTTTATTCAATGTCGTAGCATTTCAAACTTGCATTTAAACTCATTACATCAAATGCACAGATTCAAACAAATACCATAAAAGAATCATTTGATCGAGCAACCATACAAATTCATTAATCAATTTCTAAGCTACCAAAAAAAAAAAATAGCATCTAATCCACAAAAATCTTGAACTAGAAATTTCCAAATCAGCCTTAGACCCAAGCAAGCAGGCACCATCAACACAAAACTTACAACCTAGATTTGCAAAAACCTAGTGTTGAGGTCCAAAATATCACAAGGAGCCAGGCCCATAGAAGCAAGAAAAGCCCAGCCCATGGAAATAAAAAAAAAAAAAAAAGAAAAAGAAGAAAAAAGAAGAAGATTTGGCCTCTTAAAGTAGAACAAAGAGGGAGCCTGGCCCATAAGAAGAAGAAAATAAGTCTTGGGCCGTGGATAAAAAAAGAAATGGAAAAGGAGACTCGACCCAAGGGGATAGCAAAGCCATGATGCTTGAGAAAGTTCAAAAGAATGAGTAGGATCTGGGCTAGATTGCATAGGATCCGCCAGCCTTGGAGAGCAAGTCCCCAAGGAGAGTTAAAGGACACTAGCCAGGATGTAGATAGCTCAGGATATGACCTATTCACTTGAAAGGAGCACGGAGAGCGAAGAGGGTCCCTTCAACATCAGTTTCCCACGACCCAAAAGAGAGGGATAGAGACAGATGGTAATCTTGAGCCCAACACTTGTTGAAGGAACCTAGGACCTTGGGCAAGACTGAACAGGTGAATTAAGAACAAAGGTGGCCAGGAGTTTTTCCAGCCACACCATTAGTAAGGAGGAATCCGTCCCAATTTAGGGAAATAAACAAGTTATGAGGAGTCTACATCAAAAGCCTTAGAGCTATGAGATGTCCTATTAAAGACCTTGGGGAAAGAATGAGCAACCTTGACTTTAAAAAGGATTTAGACTTACTTAGAGAGAATCTCATGTAAGAGGAAAGTCAGCAAGTGGGCTTTCAGGTATCAGCCTTAGGAAAGTGAAAATAAGAAAAGAAAGGGGAAAGGACCAGCCACCAATGTTTCAGATATAACATTGGTTCTAGTACCTAGAGCACAAAAGGGGGATGGATTGTTCTTCAAACAACAATATAAAGGCCTAAGCTAAGAAGGCGGGCATTCAGCAACAATCATTCAAAATACAAAGAAAGCATAAAGAAGAAAGCCAAAAAGCTTTTACCTAAGATAAAGTGAAGAGTGAGGCATTGTAAAGGATCCTAGGGAAAATAGTTGAGGATACACTTGGATTTACGGGGATTCAAACTTCACTAGTTTTGGAAGCCTAAAGAGAGTTATCCAAGTCTGTGATTGTTGAACTTTATTGAGCCTTGTGATACATCCCAGCAAAGTAGGACTCAATATAATCAAGTACTCAATATAATAAAACATAATCTCACTCTATTTAAGAGGATCTCTATCATTTTATTTGTTTGTATCTTATTTGTCGTTCCTTGATTATACACTCAACCAATAATATATATGTGTATGTATATTTGTGTTGTGGGATTCATGTCTTGTGCGAAGATTGGCTCATAAAACGGCCCAACAAGGTCGCGGTGAGTCAAGCCCAGTCCAACCAACAACTAAACACCCATCTTTGGAGGCCTAGGATCCTTTGTCCTCATTAGGCCTAGGTATCGTCCAAAGCAGGAAACTACATTAAAAGGCGATTCCATTGGGGACCAGGAAAAGGAGAGGGAAGAAGCAGTCCCTTTATAAGCATAGCTCCAAGACTAAGGAACAACAAAGGTCCTAATTTGCAACTTGTGGCATCAGAATTTATGGCAGAAAATGAGGTTGCCTCTTGGCAAAGGAATGAGTGGGTGGATCCAGATCCCATGGTTCGAATGGTAGAAATGATGAAGGACCTCTAATAGGAAATCCGCTTCCTTAAAGAAGGTAGGACCCAGGAAATTAGAGACAATGTCCCTCCACTGGCCAACGAAGAGAGGGCCCAGCCAGAGGGAGGATTAGCAGTGGGAGGGAGAGCTAATCCTCAGTACCTCACCCTAGCAGATGTAAATGCACTCCTTGAGCAAGAAAGGGAAAAGCATTCGGGGTTCTCCAAGCAGTTCTCCAGGGATTCCCCTTTTCCAGCAGAGCTTTTTGGTAAGCCCTATCCCAAGGGATATGAATCTCTAAAGTTCCACCCATTTGATGGAAGAAAGGGAAATGCCGTGAACACGTAAGTAGATTTATCCACACTTTGGGTCCCCATGATGGGGACAAGGAACTATGCTTGAGGGAGTTTGCCAAGTCTTTAGTAGATCAAGCATATACGTGGTATACTGAGACCAGGGCCCATTAGGACTTAGGATGATATGATGGAAAGATTCTATGCAAAGTATTACCCAGGCGAAGACAAAGTCACATTTGCAAATCTCCAAATAGTGAAGCAAAGGGCTAGAGAGGATCCGGTTCAATTCATTAAAAGATTCGAGGATGTCTCCCTAGATTGTTATGGGAATCATGAAGAAAAGGAGATCATGGAGACTTGCATATCTAACATGTTCTTTGACTACAGACTCAACTTAGAAAATTTGCACATAACTTAGTTTGCCGATTTGTTGTAGAGAACCAAGAGAACAACCTTGATCATAAAAACAAAGAGAGTACCAGTCTCTTAGGCCATGTCAGCTTTAATAGGAGAATAAAAGGAAGAGACTTGAGGGAAAAGTGACTAAAAAACCCCCAGTAATACCATGTACTGCAGAGGAGCTAAACCATATCCTGAATAAGTGGATAAGTGATGGGATAGTTAGGCCATATCCCGTGTCCAGGCCGCCAACAGAAGAAGAAGGAAGAATCCATTGTTTTGCAGGATTCACAACTACGTCAAGCATGCCACCAAGGACTGCTGGACCCTTCGGAGGCTCTTTCACAAAAAGCTAAGAGAAGGGACCTTAGAGCTCACTCAATGGGAACCCAAGGTGTAAAGGAACCCTTTGCCCAATTACAAGGGAAATGGAGTAGCGGCTATTGTAATCTATAGGAACCCAACTGATGTGGAAGTAGAGGATACAGAGGAATCCTTCCACCTAAACACTATAAGGACCCTCTAGAGGAACCCCAAGTTTAGGTCATTATTCAACCAATTGGGATTATGACCGAAGGCAAGGAGGATCATGACAGAATCCCTCTTGAGTATAGCAGCAGATGCAGGAGTAGAGTGTTTTACGGTGGAATCTCATTCAAGTAGGGATTTCTTGGAAACTACCAGTGCAATAACCTTCACAGATGAGGATATGGAAGTTAAGTGTCCAAACCATCGTAGCCCTCTCTATCTAATAGCCACCATAAATGGTGTCTAGATCAGGAGAGCATTGGTAAACATAGGAGCTTCACTCAACCTTATCATCTTGAGCACTTTGGAGACTATAGGTTGGGAGCGCCTGTTGAAATAACAGGATTTGGAGAGGTCACAGAATCCATTGAAGGGTATGTGCAACTGGCTCTAAAGGTGGGCCCTATAGTGGCCCTGACTCGATTTCATGTGATTAATTCAGAAGTTTCTTATCATATCCTCTTAGGGCGGCCTTGGCTCCACAAACATCATTTGATCCCATCAACATACCATCAGTGTGTAAAAGGAAGATTGAATGGGAGGCCTATAAAGATTTTTGCCAACCTTAGCTCTTTCAATCAAGGTGAAGTAAATTTTGTGGTGACTGTGTTTTATGATGAGCTGGCCTTAGATAATGAGTGTCCTACATCAGGGACTCTAGGGGCTTCTGTCCTAGAGGAGGAAGAAGGAAGAAATACCCATGATTTGAGGGATCTCTTGGATAGAAAAAGATAGAAGGAAGAGACAAGTTCATCGGGATCTTGGGGGTGCGTAGATATTTGGGAGGCCGGAGGAAGATTGATATACCGCTTATGAAGGTATGCGGGACTTGAATGCACTCTGCAAGAGGGTCCCGAACCACTAGGTTATATGATGCCTCAAGAGGAAATCCCAGAGGATGTGGAAAAGGAAGCGCAGATCCTGCCCAAAGAAAAGTTAGAAGAAGTAAATTGTGGAGCTGACATAGGAAATCCAAATCTTGTTTTTATTAGCAGTCAACTGTTTGCATGAGAAAGGGAGCAGTTGGTGGAACTACTGAAAATATATGTGGATGTATTTGCATGGACCTACGATGAGATGTTTGGCTTGGATCCTAGACCGGTGGTCCATTCTCTTAATGTTGATCCAGGAACTAGACTGGTAATCCAGCTAGCTAAGGTCTTTCACACTGAGGTAGAAGCCCAGATCACTCAAGAAGTCAAGAAACTATTAGCAGTAGGGTTCATCAAATCCATTCAGCATCCTTGATGATTTTCTAATATATTTCCTATAAAAAAGAAGAATGGACAGATCAGGTGTTGTGTGGATTTTCGTAATTAGAACAAAGTATGTCCCAAAGACGAATTTCCTCTACCCAACATTGATCTCCTTGTAGACTCAGCCCCAGGGAGCTCTATGTTTTCCTTTATGGATGGATATAGTGGGTACAATCAGATATGAATGGCAACTAAGGACGCAGAGAAAACAACATTCAAGACCTTGATTGGAAATTTCTATTATACTGTGATGCCTTTTGGTCTCAAAAATGCAAAAGCCACGTACCAGCGTACCATGACAGCCATCTTTCATGATATGATGCACCAGGAGATGGAAGACTATATGGATGATATTGTAGTAAAATCAAAGAGTAGGGAAAGACACTTCCAGATCCTTGAATGGGTCTTTGAGTGGTACAAGATGTACAAGTTATGCATGAATTCCCTGAAATATGCCTTTGGGGTATATGCTGGGAAGTTCCTTGGTTTTCTGGTACATCACAGAGGTATAAGTATAGATCCAGACAAGGATACTACCATAGCAACCATTAAGAGGCCCACCATAGTCAAGGAGCTCAAGAGCTTCTTAGAAAAAGTCTCCTATATCAGATGGTTCATACCAGGCTTAGCCTCGGTCACCAATGGACTATCCAAACTATTGAAAAAGGAATTGAATTCACATGGGAAGTTGAGCAACAGGATACCTTTCAAAAGCTCCAACAGATTATGAACCATCTTCCTACTTTACAGGCACCAATACATGGAAGGCATTTGTTGTTATATTTAGCGTCTAGCTCCTAGGCCATTGGAGCATTGTTGGCCTAAGAAAATGATAAACAAACAACCCATCTATTATGTGAGCAGAGCCTTGAAAGATACAAAAACCAGGTATCTCAGGATAGAAAGAGCATGCCTAGTGGTCATTTATACCTTTTAGAGATTGAAACTTTACATCTCAGCTCACCAGATCTTTTTGGTGACAAGATCCCCTCCTATCAAGCCCCTCCTTCATTAGCCTCTACTGACTAGAAGGGTGGCCTAGTGGCTGGTGTTACTCTCTCAATATGACATAGGCCTTAGGATCCCCAAGGCTGTCAAGAGTCAGGTCATAATAGATCTATTGGCCCAATTCCAAGGGGAAGAAGAGTGTTCATTGAGTAAGGAGATCCCCGGAGAAGTGGCAATGGTGGATCTCCCTGGCAGGAAATGGACTATGAGGTTTGATGGATCGACAACAGTAGCTTTTAATGGTATAGGGATCGTGCTATGTTGCAGGATGGGGGGACCATGCCATTCTCATTCAAGCTTGAATTCCCTTGCTCAAATAATGCTTCTGATTATGAGGCATATTTGATAGGGCTAGCCATAACCCTTGGCATGGGAATTAAGCATATGAGAGTATTAGGAGATTCCAACCTCGTGGTTTCTCAAGTTAAAGGAGATGTTGCCCTAAGAGAACCAAGCCTAGCATCCTATCGTACTTGGGCATAGAAGGTGGAAAAGGGTTTCAAATCTTTAGTGTGGAGTATACTTAAAGAAGTAAAAATCAATTTGTTGATGCACTAGCCACCTTGGGATCCTAAGTACGCTGGTAAAGGTCAGTATATAGTAGAGTTCTATTATGCAGACTTTCAAAAGATGTTTCTAGAGGAGCTGGATGGAAAAGACTAGAGGAGCTTAGTAAGGGAGAAGCTAGAGCATGGTGAGAGTGTCAAGGACCTGAAGGACTACACCCTAATAGAGAGAGGATTGTAAAGAAGATTGCCTGGGGGGATCCTGTTGAGATGTGTTAGCAAGAATGAAAGAAAACAGAAATTGGAGGAACTGCACAGCCAAACCTGAGGAATCATAGAAAAGGTTATCCTGTACTAAAGAGTCCAACATATAGGGTACTATTGGCCCAGCATGAGCAAGGATGTTGCCACAATACAAGAGAAGTGCCGAAGTTGTCAACTTTTGATGGATAGAGAGGAAAGTTATGCAGTATTCATTTTTGAGGTTTGGAGGACCCTATTCATAGAATACCGACCCAAGGAACCCTACCAGCTAATAGGAAAGTGCCTATCAATTAAAGAAGTTGGCTTCACGATACTTCTTACAAAATGGGATCCCGTTTAAAAGAGGATATAGAGGAGATCCTCTGAGGTGCCTAGTGCCCAGGGAGTCCAGAGATGCAGCAAAGGAAGTTTATTCCGGTGAATGTGGAAGTTACCCAAGGAAGAAGAGGCTCCACAAGCAGCTATTAACATTGGGGTACTATTGGCTCACGATGAAGAGGGATTTTGAGAAGCTAGTCATGACCTGCCATGAATGTCAAGTGCTGGAAGATTCCATACACACCTATCCAAATGTGCTACAGGATATGACTAGTTCGTGGCCTTTCCACACTTGGGGGCTGGATCTTATAAGGCCCATCCATCCTCCTTCCAATGGCCACATATGGATCCTGGTAGCTACTAAGCACTTCATTAAGTGGGTGGAAGCCCTTCATCTGAAGAAGGCCACTAGGTTAACAGTTTCTAACTTCATTTGTGAACACATCCTCATATGGTTTAGGATCCTAGGAGGCTAATCAATGACAATGGGATACCGTTCGTAAATAAGGATGTGAGAAGTCTATTGGAGAGGTACCACATCAAGCATAGGAGATCCACCCCATACTACCCACAAGGAAATGGTCAGGTTGAGGCCACCAATCGAGTTATACTGAAGATCTTGAAGAAGATGAAACATGAGTATGGAGGGAAGTGGAGCTCCCACCTAATGGACATGCTGTGGGCGTGTAGGAGTTCCTTGAAGACAACTACAGAACTTTCGCCATTTTCCTTTGTCTATGGGACATAAGCTGCCATTTTGGTGAAGCTATCAATCCCCATAACTATGATAGTGTTGGAAGAGATTCTAAAGGACTTAAACGATGTGCATACCAAAGAAAGAGTGGTGGACTTGGAAAACCTAGAGGAAAGGAGGGAGCTGACAAGAAGGCAAAGTCAAAGGTATCAACAAAAAATGGCTAAGGCATATGAGCAGACTATTCATTCAAGGATCTTCACATAGGGGCAGTTGGTATTAAGGGCAGCAGAGCATGTGAGGAGAAACATCCCAGGACCTTCAAAGTTTACCCCAAAATAGGAAGGTCCTTATGTTATATCAAGGAAGCCTATGATAGCGGATACTATTACTTGGCAAGGATGGATGAGACTTCTTTGGCAGATCCCATAAATGGAAAATAGCTGAAATAGTACTACGCCTGAAGATTCAAAGTATTTTCACACTTTTGTCATCTTTTATTTTGTTAAATACTTTTACCTAGTACCTCCTTTGTTTGATGACTTGCATGAAAGGGCCATTTTATGTAAAGTGGGTTTACCCTTTAGTAAACGAGTCTTTAAGTCGTTTTGACTATTATGATGAATTATAATAAACTTTATTCCTTTAAAAAACAAATGATGGTGAATAAACAATGACAATGCTATAAATTACTATCTAAGCATACATACATTGCATATGCATACACCATTCTACACGGCCTAGGATTTGGCCAAGATTTTATTTATTTATTTATTTTTATCATTTTCTAAGTACTTGGTACAAGACTTGGTTCAAAGCAAACTTTCTAAGTGCATGGCTTAGGACTTACCTCAAAAAAATAATAATAAACTTCCCAAGTGCATGGCTCAGGACTTAGACTAAGAATAATTTTTCTAAGTACCTGGCCCAAGAATTGCTTTAGAATAAGCCTTCCAAGTACATGGCCCAGGACATAGACCAAGAATGAATTTCCTGAGTACCTAGCCCAGGACTTGTTTTAGGGCAAACCTTCTTAGTCCTAGCCCGGAATCTGCTTTAAAACAAATTTTCTAGGTCCATGGCCTAGATTTAGTCCAAAAGTAAATCATAAAAAAGAAAGAGAGAGAAAGAAGCCCATAGCCCAGGATTTAGTCTAGAGCATGACTATGAAATCAGTTAGAAACAAAGATTACTAAATATGACCAAAAACCAGGTCAAGATCAGAAGTTTATACATAAAAAACTATAAAGAAAGAAAAGCATGATCTGGCAGCTAGTTATAAGAAATATTAAGTTACAAGACCAAATTGGCCGAAAAGAGAGCTAAAGCAAGAGACTAGCAAGCAGAAAGTCTACTTGAGAAATCGTAGGAGAAGAGGAGGTGGCTATAGTTGAAAGAGTCTACTTCTTCCAAGCTTCCAAGTCCTTCAATAATCCTTGTGCACGAGCTAAGGCTTCCTTAGCAACAATAATCTTAGCATTAAGATCCTTGGTGGCACTCTTCTGAAATAACGCATGAGCCACAGACTGAAGATATTCTAGAAAGAAAGATAGATCAAACTTTGCTTCCACAAGATCCTGCATAACCCTTCTCCATTTTAGGAGCTCCTATTCAGACAAGGAATCAAGTGAAGCATTCTTTAAAGAGATCAGCGCAGCACAGAGTAATTCCAAAAGGATATTTCCCAAGAAAATTCCGCCCTTGAACTTGGTAGTAAAATCCTCATAAGTCTTGAACAACTCCTCAAGAAGTGGCAGACCTTCCCTTGGCAATGAAAAGCAAACGAAGTTGGAAAAAGACGCCTTAAAATGGTGGAAGTTGCTTACGGGAAGGTTGTTGAACTCCAGTAAATCAAAACGGGTCAGAAAGGCAGGAAGCCTAACACTAGGATTCACAACAGCTGGGATCCTCCATTACCGTGTCCCTCTCTTAGGGAAGTGAAAGATTTGCAGCCTCTGGTTCACGTTAAGGGACTTCGGTTGGAACTCCAGTGGTTTGAGCAGGCATGGGTGAGGATCCTCTAACTTCTTCAACAACCACAACCTCAAGATACTCAATCCTCGCTTCAACATCTAAGGAGGTTGGTGAACCATTAGAAGAAAGATACATGTAAAGCATAAAAAAAGAAGAAGAATAGGAGAAAGTAAGTACTAGTTTCATTCAATACACGCAGGGAAGACTCTTCCTGAATCATGGACATTGCCTCCATTACCTTTTGGAGCTCCCCAGATCCTTCTCCTAAATCCTTGACAAGACCGGTGTTAGGGACATATTTGATGTAATTGACTAGTCCTTTGACAAAACTCACTTTACTTGTACTTGTGTAGATCTAGGATGGGTTTAATACTTCAGAAAACAAGTGTTCATATTTAGTATTGAAACCATGACCAAGAAACAAGTGAAGAATGTGCTGCTCATTAAAGCTCGACAAAAGTCTTGACAGAATCCTTTCTATCGAGAATTACTGTTGAATCTCAACAGAAACTCGACAGAAGCTATATCTTTTGAGAATTATGAAATTAGAAATTCCAGATATGATTACACGCATATCCTTGAGTATTTGTGTAGGGTTTCTTTTCTCACAACCTAGACATATATAAGGATTATTTTAAGGGCCGTCACACTTGATGCAAAGTGATTATTCATGCATATTGTGACCAGAGGCAAAATTTGCCCTCGTTCATCTTTCTCTCTGTAAAAGCTATTACGTCTTTACGCCAAGGGTTTTGTGACCAAGGAGATTCCTGATCTTTATTGTTGATGGACTGAAGAACTTTGCAGCCAATATCTTTCTCAAGTTGGTGTGTTAGTCACATATTGGGATTCATGCATCATTGGTTAGTCACGTACTAGGATTCGTGCATTGAGTAGAGAGATTGCTACTACAATACAAGTCCAATTGGGTATTGGGGTCAGGGTTCAACTCTAGGTTGGTATTAGGTATTGGGATTCCTTTTACTTGTAACTACTTGTGATTGATAATAGTGGATTCTCAGGAGTGGTGACCTTAAATTCACCCAGTGGGGTTTTGCATCAGTGGCTTTCTCCATTCGTAAACAAATCATCTGTGTCAAATTTATTTTTTGCTACATTTATTTATTTGATAATTTTTTCGTGCTGCCACGCTATAGCATGTTAAATTAACTTAATTAATTTACTGGGATAATTAATTAATTAAATTGTCATTGGGGTCAATACGTTTTTGGCCTATCAAGTGGTATCAGAGCAGGCACATTTTGATTAGGTTTAATCTTTGTTGTGTGATCCATTAATCCCTGTTTGTTATGGATAGAGGACAATCTCTTATTATACCTCCTTTATTTGATGACACTAACTATGTATATTGGAAAGTACGCATGAGAGGTTTCTTGCAGTCTTTAGATGAGAAGGTGTGGCAAGTTGTGGAGACTGGCTGGACTAAACCAAAGGAAGCATTGGCTGATTGGGATGATGCAAAGCTCAAAGCAGAAAACTTCAACAGCAGAGAAATGAACACCATTTTCAGTGCAGTAAAAAATGAGGAGTTCAAGAAAATATCCTCGACTGAAACTGCAAAGGAAGCATGGACCATCCTTCAGACAACCTATGAAGGGACTAAGGCTGTCAAGGATTTAAAACTCCAAAGGCTCACTACTAGCTTTGAGGAGATAAAGATGAAGGAGGATGAGTCTTTTAATGAGTTCTATGCCAAGCTGAAGGACATAGTCAACTTAGCCTTCAATCTTGAGGAAACTATTCCCGAACCCAAGATCATAAGAAAGGTGCTAAGCTTTATGAGAGATTTCATGCCAAGATAACAGAAATTGAAGAATTGAAGGACATTGACTTCGTTCCTTTGACGGAGTTGGATGGCAACTTACAAACCTATGAATTGGGTTTGACTAGAATTAGGAAAGGAACTAAAAGTAAGAGTATGGCACTGAAGGCCAAAAGTAATGAGAATGATGAGTCTTCAGATGATGAAGATTCCAAGATAAAGCCCTACATCACTAGGCAGTTCAAGAAGTTCATGAAGAATGCCAATGCAAAAGGATTTGATAAGGCCCGTAAGCAATCTAGTTCTTCTCAAATCAAAAGCCAAGACAGAAGAAAGAAGGATGCTAAGGATATGGCGATTAGTACACTATTCCCACCGACCAAAGTGCTTTGGATGTCAAGGTTTTGGACACATGAAATAAGAATGTCCAACATATCTCAAGACAATTGGGAAAAGCAAGGCTCTTGCTGCCACCTTGGGCGACACCGAGCTTGATATTGAGTCAAATGATAGTGATGACGAGGGAATCTTGAGTACCTTTACAGCTATAGTTTATCCAACTGAAAGGGTTACAGAAACAATAGATGATGAAGAGGACTTGGTGGTATCTAAGTTTGAGAAAATGGATGAACAAGATGACATCCATATAGCCTATGCAAAATTGTACAATGTTTCTGAGAAGCATGAGAAACTATATAGGCTAGCCACCAAAAAGTTAAGTGATGTGGAGCTAGATAGAGAGGAGCTCTCTATAAAGGTTGATGAAGCAAATCAAACCATAGGAGCTTTGCGGTTCGAGAACAACTTCCTTGCTAAAAGGACAAAGAAGCTTGAAGTGGAACTGTTCCAGGTTGAGCTCAATTGGAGAGGACTTCCAATGCAAAGTTCGATGAGATGCTAAGCTTTCAAAAAGCTACTTCTGATAAAACCAGTTTGGGGTATGATTTCTCTTCTCCTAATATTGCCTCCTCTAGTACAACCGTGTTTGTCTCACTTGCTGATAATGTTAATTATGAGAACAATGAATTTAAAACTGAAATAGCTAGTGAGAACTTAGATAAAGGCAAATCTATTTTAGAAGCACCCCTTAAGGTTGAAAAGAAAGAGACTAGAAACCCTAGGAATAAGAAGGACAAAAATGAAAAGTCTCAACAAAAGAAGCCGCATTTCTGTCATCAAGGTGGAGCTTCGGGGCATACTTGTCCAAATTGCTATAAGTGGTTAGCCACTCAAAAAAGCAATAGTATGGTCTAATCTGGAAACCAGAATCAGTTTCCATCCTCTTTTGCTCCTCTTGGAGATCTTTTCAAGGCCCTCATGTTCCTTTCAAACCTGAACGGTTTCAATTCTTCCTCCTCACCTCTAAATCAAAGGTTCGCATAGAGGAAAGGCTCTTCAAAGTTGTGGAAGGAAAAAGGCTCAAAGTAATTCAGTCAGTTTTTCTCTGTCTCTCTCCCCTTATGGTTATGCATTACTTATTTGTTTTTCATGTTTTGAGTAAGTCTAGTTTTAGGCTTTGTTTGCTTCTTTATGTTTTTGTTTGGTTGTATTTCAGTTTTTGTTTATTTTGCTTTTCATAAAAATAAAAATAATTTTTTTAAAAAAAATCAGAAAAATACAAAAACAGTGTGTGTTTGTGTATATTGGTACTTGTGTACCTTGGATAGCCATTGAAACAAATTTTTCTAAACTTTGTATCTCTTGTAGCTTAGATGAGTATCTTAATGCACAACTAAGCAAGTGAACTTTGTGGCTTGTGTTTGTGATAAGTACAATTAAGTAATCTCTTATACATAACACTCATATCACTCTTTTTGACAGGAAGAACTAGAAAATCCTAAGAGAAATGCATAAATAACTATCTCACCACTAAAGCCCACCAATCATGTATATCATCTGTGTGCTTCGGCATAACAAAATTGTGATGTTTAAGCTTACATAATTGGGTACTTCTTCTCTCTCTCTCTCTCTCTTATATGCCCATGCATGCTATGATCAAAAAGAAAAATATGCAAAGAAAAACAAAAGAAAAAAGAATCAAAATGCTTTTAAATATGATTGCAAGTGTGTTTCTAGAAGATGTGGGAGTTATAGGATGTACCTTAAAGGTGATAGTCCCCATCAAGTAGTTATGATTGTGTGTGAGTGTATTTGATTTTCTCATATCTCAAATTGTCATAATATGAGACATTTATGCACTCTTGCTATGTTTCACACACAACACGCAAACTCTTTGCTACTTTTGATACATGTGTAGGTATAATGTGATTTGACCATCATAAGGAATACATGTGTTAATATATGCCCACTAAACTGTCTTAACTTGTTTTTGAAATATAAAATTGGTTAGATTTGTTTAGTGTGTGTGTGTTTTGGATTTATGAATGCTTTGCATATATGTTGAGAAATGTTTTAAGAGCTTAATATGTTGATTGGATCTATGTTTGAGTAGCTTGCTTGTTGCATTCATTTCTATGTGTTTTTCCCTTCTTTGAAAAACTTGTTTTCTTCAAGCTCAACAGCTTCTCGACAGATCCTCGATAGATTCCATTCTATCGAGCCCTTCTTTCTTATTTTCTTGACAGATCTTAACGATCTCGATCCATCGAGCCTTCTGGGTTTCTCCTCGATCGAATCTTGACAGCTTCTTCGATCCATTGAGAAAAATTTCTGAGCTCTCTATCTGGTCGATAGATTCTTGATAGTTTCTCGATCCATCAAAGTGCTTTTGCTGTCGACAAATCCTCAACAACACCTCGACAAATTCGTTTCTGTTAAGATTTAGTGCTCGACAGATACTTCAATCCATCAAGTTGTGATTCCTATTTAAAGGTTGAGAGCGAATCAGATCTCTTTTTCACTTCTCTCTCTCTACAAAAACTTCTCTTTGTCGCCCCAAACACATTTCTCTCACTCAAATCTCCTCACCCACTACATTTTCGGCCTATATCAAGTTCATATCACTTGGTAAACTTCCTAAAACCATTCATTTACATGCATTCATGCATTTTAGATCTAGGTTTTGGGGTTTCTGAAAATTTTTGGGGTTTTTGAGATTTTTGTGAAATTTTGGGTTGGGTGTTTTTGATTTGATATTATATGCTAATGCATTGCATTCTCATTGCATTTTAACAATGTTTCATGCATTTAGATGTGTGTTTGATTATTGTTGAATGTGCGCTAGTAGGTTTGGATTGGGTTTTACCCGTGATGTCTTTTAAATTTTGCACGTCACATGTTCATGCATTTTTCATGCATACTGTTAGGTTCTAAAGATTTAGGATTTTATGTATTTAGAACTCTAATGTGTAATATTGGCAAACCATGATCAAAACAGTATGTTTAGTCTTATTTAGGCTTGCTCAAAGTTGATTAATTATTGTAAAGTTGGAATCGAGAGGCTGCAGATGTATTGGAGCATTTCTGCCTGGCTCGATCGATCGAATCTCGGGTCAGATGCGTTTTTTGCAGAATTCCAACTCAGCCCAAACTCTATTTAAACGTCTTGGGGTTCAAGTAAAACACTCCTATATATAAGGAAAACCCTAGAACATTTTTGGAACTTTTGAGAGAGAGATTAGAGTGCCTCTTGTGCCTCCTTTTATTTTTAGGGTTTTGTACCCAAACCTCTCTAAGTCTTTGTTGCTCATATTTGCTGTTTGTGTGAATCTCTTGTGAGATCTTTGAGGAGCTTTCCTTCACATAAACTTAGGGTTGTCAATATCTTGATGATCAACATAGTTGCAACCATTGGAACTTAAAAGAAAAGCAAGCGGGGAGCTTGTAGCTGATTGAGGAATTCAAGAAAGAAGTAGTCCGTGGATTCGGAGCCTGCGCATGGTCGTGTCAGGAAGTTCTACTGGTGGGTAGCATTAGGAAGTCGAGCGGGGAGCTTGTAGTCCTTTTGTAAGAACTTCAATTCTTTCATAGTGAATTCTGTTATGCCTTGAGGATTGGTGGGTCAAATCCTCCCCAGGTTTTTACCGTGTGGTTTCCTGGGTGATCATATCTTGTGTTATTTATTATTCCGCTGCTTTATATTCTTGATATGATTATTTGATTGTTTTAACCTAGAATTGTTTAATTTGACTAAGTAACAACTTGGCTAATTAACTAGGCTACGCAATCTGGTTGGTTTAAGGGGTCTAAATTTCCAACACATACATCTTTCCTTTCTTTTCTATCTCTTTGTTTCTGGTTGTGATGTGTTCTCTCTCTCTCTCTCTCTCAGATAGACTGCGCTATGGCACCCAAAGCGCATAAATCCACTTCGGCTTAGAATCCTCTTAGTTCTGGGTCTTTTTCTTCTTCTTCTAGTCCTATTCCCCCTCTTCACGTGTAGTTCTATGATGGGAAGGCCTAAAAGGACTTCCTGGAGAACTTTTAGAAATGTGTCGGATTTTGTCGACACTTCTCTCCCCGCCGTCATTTGGACTCGGGGTTGGGAATCTCTATGTGAGAGTCCCTTGAGGTGTCCCATATGTTTATATAGGAGTTTTGCTCCAATATACACAATATCAATACCTCTATACCTCGGTTTGCCACTAAGTTTTGAGGTACACGTATCGTAGTTTCCCCGGATCTTATATTCGAGGTAATACACGTTCTGAGGGTAGCGCATCCTGACTACCCCGGTTGTGAGCATCTTAGGACTGTGTCCAAAGACGAGCTTTTGTCTCACTTTTGTGAGACGCCTTCCATATAGGATGGGAAGCAAAACACCCCATGCTCGGGCTTTGCAAAAGGTCCAAGATTCCTTAATATGGTGATGACATTTACTCTTACTCCTTTGTCTCACTATAATTCTATCATAGAGCCTCGTGCTCATTTTCTTTTATCTCTTCTTGAGGACCTCTCTATAGACTTCCCCTCTCACTTCATCACTTCTATCCTCGATGTCTATTAAGATACGGTGACTTGTGATAAGCTTATCTTTTCTTCAGCTATCACACGGATCCTTCACCACTTCTCCATCCACATTCCCGTTTCTCCTTACTTCACCATTATGAGTGCCATCAGCACCAGTCCTGTTCGATGGAGCGAGGCCCAACTTCGATCAAAGTGGCCATGAACGGAGACGACTGATCATGTAGATCCTGTAGCTCCTTCTTCTTCTACTCCTTCCACTCTTGCTCTTTCTTTGGCAGTTGGTGTGACCTTGGAGACCATCATGGCGCAGTTTTAGCACATGGATGCTCGCCTTGACTCTCTCACCGATGAGATGGGTCTAATGAACATCTGTGTCGGTCATATAGCTTGACGACAGGCTCACCTTTGTAGTTTTGCTCCCTCTCCATCTCCTTCTCTACAGGCTTCAATAGATGAGGATGGTGATGGTGGTGATGATGATGATGAAGATGAGGATGCTAGCTTTTCCAGTTATGATGAGATGACGACCTCTCGGTGACTTGCATAGGATATTTTTGGATGAAAGTAGTTTTGTAGTTAGGGGGAAAGTTAGCATAGGATATTTTTGTTAGGGGGAGTGTGTATACTTTTTGAGGGATGTAGTGAGGTTCTTATGTACTTTTCTTTTCTTTCTTTTACATCTTGTATACTGGTCTTGTGACCATTTATTAACATACATTGTACTTATTTTTTATAATATATATGATGATGATGTATGTTTCTTCACCTATCTCTCCATGTGTTATTTCTTTAATCTCTTTATACACATGTTTCTTTATGTATGCAATCTTTACTTCTATTTCACACATGATGCCTTGATAAGTTTTGTTTAAGTGTTTTAGAAAGACAGGTTGTGAAAGTCTACCATGCCATGAACTCTCTTCTTGCAAAATTTTTCAAGAGTTTATGTTAGGGTTATTTTTATTTTGTATTTCAACAAGTGGTTATGAGTTTAGTGATTTAATACTTCTCTCATGATTCATTTGTTTGTTGTGGTTTTGTCACGAATTGCCAAAGGGGGAAATTGTTAAGGACATATTTGACGTAATTGGCTAATCATTTGACAAAACGCATTTTACTTGTAATTAGGTAGATCTAGGATGGGTTTAGTACTTCAAGAAACAAGTGTTCATATTTAGTATTGAAGCCATGCAAATCTGACCAAGAAACAAGTGAAGAATGTGCTGCTCATTAAAACTCGACAGAAGTCTCGACATAATCTTTTCTATTGAGAATTACTGCTGAAGCCTGAAGCTTGACAGAAGCTTGACACAAGTTGTATTTGTCGAGAATTACGAAATTAGAAATTCCAGATCTGATTACACGCATATCCTTGAGTATCTGTGTAGCGTTTCTTTTCTCACAATCCTAGACATATATAAGGATTATTTTAATGGCCGAAACACTTAATGCAAGGTGATTATGCATGCATATTGTGTCCGGAGACAGAATTTGCCCTAGTTCATCTTTCTCTCTGTAGAAGCTATTGTATCTTTACGCCAAGGGTTTTGTGACCAAAGAGCTTCTTGATCTTCATTGTTGATGGTCTGAAGAACTTTGCAGCCAACATCTTCCTCAAGCTGGTGTGTTAGTCACGTACTGGGATCTGTGAATCATTGGTTAGTCACGTAGTGGGATTCGTGCATTGAACAGAGAGATTGCCACTACAATACAAGTCTAATTGGGTATTGGGGTAAGGGTTCAATTGTAGATTGGTATTAGGCACTGGGATTCCTTTTACTTGTAACCGCTTGTGATTGATAATAATGGATTCTCGGGAGTGGTGATCTTAAATTGACTCGATGGGGTTTTGCTTCGGTGGTTTTCTCCATTTGTAAACAAATCACCTGTGTCAAATTTATTTTCCATTGCATTTAGTTATTTGGTGATTTGTTTGTGCTACCACGCTATTGCATGTTAAATTGACTTAATTAATGAACTTGAATAATTAATTAATTAATTAATTTGCCATAGGGGTCAATACATTTTTTGCCTATCAACTTGTAAAAAAACAAAAGAGAGAAGTATGCTAAAAAACAACTATACTAACATGTTTTTTAGGACAACTAAATTAAGAGGAGTTGTCATACCCAGACTAGGAGAAAGGGAAGAACCACCTGAAATCAGTATGTCTTCAGGAACTTCTACCTCTGCAGTCAAATTGGTAATCTCGCTCTCAGGAATAACTTGGGGGATAACTTGGCCTATAAAAGAAGAGATTTCAGAAAGAGGAGAGTATTTAGCGTACCAACCAAAAGGGGAAAGAAAAGGAGGAAGTAAAGAATACCAGCCCTCTCGGGAGGCATTGTGGCCTTAGTAAATCCCATAGTCATTTTAGGTTCAGGGACTTATTTGGGCTCAGGACCCCTGGTCGTTTTAGGGTTAGGGATTTGCTCGAGTTCAAGATCTTTGATCACTTTTGGGTTAGAAATCTGCTCGGGTTCAGGATCCTTGGCCGCTGTAGGACCAGGGATTTTCTCGAGCTACCCCACAACCTTCTCACTTGTAATCTTTTTGCTCATGCCAGGATCAGCAAGAGCGTGGTCTATAGCTACCTCCTCTGGTGTTGTTTCACCAATAAGAGAGGGGGAGGGGGATTTCCACTTGAGCAGAAAAGCAAAGGAATTTAGTAATAATAATAAAAAAGAACATTGTTAAAAGAGATAGAAAAAGGATCATACCACCTCGTCACCTGAGGAAGGACTCTTCACCTGCCTGGAATCAGCCTTGCATTTGGATTGGAAAATGAACACACACCTAAAACAAACAGTAGGAGAAAAGAGAAAAATGAAAATAGCTAAAGCGAAAGCAAGAGAAAAGGGGAATTAGGTCTTGACCTTCTCTCTCTCTCTTTCTCTCTCTCTCTATCTATCTAT